>OY754942.1:7101355-7771355 GCA_963576515.1 Cryptocephalus primarius | reverse complement strand
ACACAAGGTTAAGAATCTACTATATATTAAAGTTTGCGAATAGAGAAATAAAACATCAAAAAAATAATAAGGAAAACTCTGAATTAAATGTATTAAAAAACATGTAAAAACTGGTGTATGTACTTGCAAATACACAATAAACTTGTACTTCACTACATTTATACCTAATACGGACATTATGTATGTACCTATATGTTGATTGCTATTATGTGTTATCTTAGCAATGAAATATATGTATCTCTAAGTACTTTGTCTAGTACACGAACCTTTTTCAAGTCCTGCAACTGATTTCAATCCTTATCCTTAACAATTAGCAAACAGCAATTCCTGCTAGAAGTACTGATAAACTCCTGATTACAATGGTTTATGGTGTACTTCAACCTTATACGTTTGTAAATAATCTTGCGATGACAAAATTTCAACCAGTCTAAATCTTGGAATATGTTTAAAATTTGTTCGCCTCCTGTATGTAGACGGTTCAATGAAATTATCGATTTCACAATCGCTTTACCCCCGTACATTGCAGTTTCGGATCCTTTACGGGGACTATAAAACGATTTATGATAGGTAGCAAAAAATGCCGGTTTTTCGAGGAGATCAAGAGAGTGAACTGACTATTTGTATCTATAGACTATGACTGCTATTACCACTCCGTTTGCCTTTGCACTCAAATTGATTTACTCTTTTATTTCTGGTGAAGTGCGACTTTTGATTCATACTTTCAGAATCCGTGCGGTAAATTAAAATCGGTTAATTACAGTTAATATGATTTTGCAACATATTACCTAAATTTGTTTATATTGGAATTATGCAAAAACTATTAACGTGATAAATTTCACTCTTCGCCTGTTCAAAATAGACATCAGAAGTTATCATTACCAGAAATAACCTACCTCAATATTAAACATTAGTGAAAAAAGTGACGAATATTGTTTAAAAGTCAATTTTCGTCCTTTTTCTAGCTTTTCTCGGTTGAAAAGTGTCTGTAGAAGGTCTGCAAAACACCATTTTGAAGGTTTTAATTCTCGACAAATATCCCATTGACAGTAATGCAATTCATTCAATACTTTTTATATCAGTAAAAAATCAAGAAATATCCCTTTTTTGATTACCTTTGTTTATAACAAATTACTCAAAGCAAAATTTAGGCTGGAATATGAGTTTTCAACATCTACAGAGTATTTAAAAAAAAAGTCTCGTAAGTGTATTGCTGATTAACTTTGTATCACAAAAGTCTCTGTTGCCTGGGGTATTAAACCAATCCCAACTTAAAATGAGCAGGGTAGAGCGATGAGAAGTGTAACCCTCTTCCTCTATTCTTCTCTCTCACATCCAACTAGACAGACACAGAATCCATGATCTTTTTCTTTGCTTTCTTTGTCTCTGTCTCTTTCTAACACGAACTACAATTGTACAACAGACAAAACAAATATCGGTATAGTATGGAATCTATAGATATCGATATATCAGTCTCACTATCGATACTAATATATCGATGTATTTGGAAAATATATCGATATAAAATAATTATCGATGTCTTACTGTAAAAGACAATGGCTGAAAACTGGAGTCTTCTGGTTGGAGCGACTTAGAGAATTCCGTGGTTGTTTAATTATCGGTATATCGCTGCTATCCCTAATAGCAGCATCCTATCTTCTACGGGGATCGTAAGGAGCTATTCATTAATTATGTAAGGACGATGTTGGCCCATTTTAACCCCTCCTCTTCACCATATAAGAACGTATAAGAAATCTTGGATCCCCCTTCCCCTTCTGACGTAAGATTTTAATTTTAAGTTTTTCTAAATAGTTAAATGTGATCCCGACTATAAATTTTGGTAGACAAACCAGAAAACAAATCGGGTCCCGATCGGGAAGTGGCAGGCCATGCCCGCGCAAGATTACCTGACGGGATCCTGATCAGGACCCGATCAGGCACTGGCGAGGCATGCCTGCGCAGGACAGCCCGACCAGATCCTGATTGGGACATAGTCAGGAACTGGCGAGGCGTGTCCGTTCATGATTACCTGGCCAGAATCCGATAAGGACCCGATCAGGTACTGGCGAGACATGCTCGCGCAACCTTATTTTGTCAGAGCTGATCGGGACGTGGTTGCGGATAACTTGGTTTAAAATAAAATAGGTTTCTTTATGGTTATGGAATATGGAAATGTTGCTTACACCCATTATCTATAATATACATAATAAGAATGTGGCAAAATTAAACACTAGGTTTAATTAAATGTGATTAAGGGCGGGTGGTATCGCCATGAGTTAACCTGAGGTTAAGGCTAAACTGCAGATAAGCATGAAAGATGCGTTGTATCGCGCCTAATCCTAAGGTTAACCTAGGATAAATCGTTAGTAAGCAAACCAAACGATGTCGCCGGCTTAACCTTCGGTTTAAGCAGAAAACGCGTAAAAATATTACGTATCGTAATTCATTTATTTTTCTAGTTGTTTCGTTTGATTTGACCATATTCTGCTGCTTTTGGTTGTATATTTTCTTATTTGTGATAATGTTCGTAAGATATGAATTGGATGTTATGCAGAAAAAAAATTGATTTGTATAATTTGAAGCTATTTTATACATGGACATGGACAATTTTACAGACTTGACCGACGACGATTTCAGAGAGGTGGTGGAACTGTAGGCGCGCTGGAGGCATTTTCAGGAGCTCAGATGCATTTTCGTTACTTTTTTGAGGTTATAGCTTATCCCACAAAACATATACCTTAGCTTATCCATTGTCATTATTCGACAAAACACAGATTTGGTCTACACCCTTCCGCTCCGGCAAGATAAAACAGTAAACTGATATGCAAGAATATACTCGTCAGTGGTGCCAACCGTTCATAATTGTCGGTTAGTAAACCGTCTCTGCATCATTTCGAGATAAACTCAGTTCAGCTTTAACCGACGGTTCAACTAAACTGACGGTTAACTCATGACGATACAACCCGTCCTAAAAGTAATTGAAACTCTGTTGCTTTGTGTAAAAAAATAAGTAATATAATATATTTGTTATAATTTTCTGGTACCTGCAAGTACGAAATGGCACGTAGCTAATATAAATTCCGGCTGTTTTTTCTCCAGCTACTTAATTTCGAAAATCCGCGCTTATCAATTAGATAAATCTCGGAAGTATTAACGCCGGAATAAAATAGTACAAATTAATTTTGTTAATTATGTAGATTACACTCCAGTGTGCTCGAAAAAACAAACAGAAAAATGTGTGATAACCGCTCAACCCTCAACGGATGTAAAATTGAAATAGAGAAAAAAATAGCGAATTTAGCACAATTACAGATTTCAGTGTTAGTGGAGTAAATCGTTTGAAGGAAGATTACTGCGATAGTGACTTAAATAGTGCCGAAAAAGTACATCATAAGAAGTATGAATTTGTTAAATTATTTGTATCTTTAATATTCCGCCTTACACAGCATAACGATTATTATTGTTTCCGAATTAACCCTTCAGGTAAAAGCGACCTCTCATTCGTAATCTACTATTCGTACCATTTTTTCAACTCTTATGAAGTGTAGGTAGTAATTCTTGAACTCTGCTGGTTCACTGGCACTTAATTCACATGATAAATTCATATGAGCGAACAGTTGCCGTTGTTGTAACCCATTTTTGCACATTTTTTTTTCTTTTTCGAGGTGGTTTTTGTCTAACTTAACTAGCACTATGGCAGCCACTCTTTGTTTTGACAAACTCGATGCCATTATGAGAACGATAAAATAACTGCAGAACGATTTGGCGTACGACCAACACCAAACAGTAATTATGGCTAATGGACAAAAATCTGTCGTTCCACCAGTCGAATCAATTTGGTCAGTATAACTTGTAGTACGATCAACCTTATAAAGTGGGCCCCATTTTATAACGTGTGGCCCATTTAAGTATGCATGAATATTAATAAAAAGCCAATCTACTTGACTGGCCGACTGGTATGTCATTGAGCTGACTGTGAAATGTTACTTTCTAAGTACTGAATGACCTACCTAGTAGAACATACTTTAATCAATGATCAAAAATGAAAAAATAAATCTCCTAGGTGCCTTACCTAACGCCTTTGCTTTCAAATATCCATTACTCTACATTGGAAAATGCATATTCCGACTTGTAAAATATTACGTTAGAATGGGTTTGACCCCCTTCCTCTCCAGATATAATGTCATTTAGGGCGGGTTGTATCGTCATGAGTTAACCTTCAGGTTAGTTGAACCGTTGGTTAAAGTTGAACCAAGGTTATCTCTGATTGCGTTGTATGGCCAATGGTGAGCAGACGGTTTACTAACCGACAGTTATAAACGGTTGGCACCACCTGACGAGTATATTCTCGTATATCAGTTTACTGTTTTATCTTGACGGAACGGAACGCTGTAGACCAAATCTGTGTTTTGTCGAATAGTAACAATGGGTAAGTTATAATCTCAAATAAATCATGATGAAAATTAATGTTAATTTAATTAATTTCAGAGCGAGAAGCAGGCAAAAGAAGCACTAACTTCTCCGCCAAAGAAGAAGCGTTGCTCGTTATTAGTGCGAAAGTATGCAGAGAAATTAGAAAATAAGAAGACGGACACTGTCTCGAACAAGGCCAAGGCTTGTGCGTGGATGGAAGTCACCCACGAATTTAATAGTTTGTCGGGGGAGGTGCGAAGGACGCCCCTTGTATTAAAAAACAAATACTTAAATGTCAAGAAAAAAACGAAGAAAAAGTTTGCGGAGCAAAAACAATGCTTATATGGTACGGGAGGCGGTCCTCCTGTGAACAGTGTGGACACTGAAGTTGATATCCAGATCTCGGAAATAATTGGATAGCAACTAACGGGATTTCAGTCTGTTCTGTCTGTCAGATCTGTTTAACTGTTTCCTTTGAAAAACGAAATCGATCAAAAAACTCATCTTCGTTCCATTTCTGGAAATGGTTGGTCCTTTCACGAAAATGCCTCGGAACTCTTGGAAATGCCTCCACTTCCACCAACTCCATATATGAAATAACTTCAAAGTAAAAACATCAATTTTTTACATAGAATATAACTCATAAACATCAATTTATTTCACATATAAACATAATTCATAACTTACCAGTGTTAATACAAATAAAGAAATGCACAGCAAAAACCAGCAGAATATAACCAAATTAAACGACTTAACCCACAACTAGAATGACTTCACCTGTATTTATAATGCAACGATAGCAACATAAACGAATGACGATACATAATATTTAATAGGATTCTAAACTTTTACACGTTTCGTGCTTAAACCGAGGGTTAACCCGACGACATCGCTTGGTTAACTTACCGACGCTTTATCCTAGGTTAACCTTAGAATTAGGCGCGATACAACGCATATTTCATGTTTAACTGCAGTTTAGTCTTAACCTCAGGTTAACTCATGACGATACAACCCGCCCTTAGAGATTTTTTAACCCCCTCCCTCTCGAGACCCTTAGGTAATTAATGAATGGCCCATAACACAGTGCTACCCGCCATCCTAAACTTTAAATTGAAGCGAAGAAATTCTACTTTCAAAAGGTTTGAAAAAAAGGACCTTACCGTTTTTAAATCTATGTAAAACCAAGTATGTGCACTGTGCCCATACTCGGTTATTCTGAAAATATGAAATAAAGGCTGTTAGGCAGAAAGTTAACAAATTTCCTGTGGGAAATCAACCCGATTAAGACTAGACGGGAACGTTTTCAAAATACCGTCTAAATTTTCCGGGAATGCACATATAATCCATCATGACATTATAGACGACTTAAAAGGACATCCAGGTTGTCTCGCGTGCATGTTTACATTCCATTGCGCCGCCGCCACTAGCGCTCAGAGTGCTTCCCAGAATCGGAGAAAATACACTTGCCAAGAAAATTTCACGCAATTATGATTACCCGCATAAATACCGCAACAGAATGCGGGCTAATTTACATACAGCCGC
Organism: Cryptocephalus primarius; assembly: GCA_963576515.1. NCBI lineage: Eukaryota > Metazoa > Arthropoda > Insecta > Coleoptera > Chrysomelidae > Cryptocephalus > Cryptocephalus primarius. Next base: position 7,765,403 of record OY754942.1, on the reverse strand, counting down.
ATTTAAATCGGAACTGTTCGAGAAAGTCCCTCTCTTATGACTGGCTCAGACCGTTCGTCATTTACAAACAATGGGAGAAATAACGCAGAACGCAGAAGTGAGGCAATCGGAATCCTTCGCTTGTCCGTATTTGATCGGTTTTACGGGTCCTTGCACTCGGGCACAATTTACAAGACGTGCGATAAATAATAAGATTTGTATCGGAGTTCACTGGAATTCTAATATGTAATCTACATTCAGCGGAACGCTGCAATGCGTTGGTCAATTCGTCTGAAATCGAGAAATGTCATATTTTGCTAGGGTTGTGCGGTTTGAATACTCTTTACCGACGGTGACCCACCAAGGTTTGAAAATTTACCTTTCATTTATAAACTCTAGATCGAGATAAAACGACTGAATTAACTCTTTCCTTGTCGGTCTTAACATTCGCGGAGGGGTTTCTAAACATTTTCAGTTCATGGTGCCCTTCCAGGTTTACTACTTTGTCACGGTGCCGTATTGGCCAATTTATTTATTTATTTATTTATTTATTTATTTATTAGCAAAAAAATACATTCCTCCGTAGATAGATACATATTCATGAAAGAGTGAAGAAAAACTTCACTGTGCTCAGCTGCTAAGCTTACAAAAACTAACTTAGAAACTAAAAGAGCTTTACAAATTTTTATTTGTTTGAGCGCTACAAACAACTTACATTATTCTAAATTCAAATCATCTTAATTTATTAATATTATTAATTAATTATCTTAATTATTATTTCGTACGAGTGACACACAGACGTTTTATTCTACTATCAACGTCAACATTCTCTGTTTTTCACATAAACAACTACAAATGGCATGGAACTATCATAATACAGATCGGTCGTTCAGCTTCGGAAATTCCTTCAGAACTTATCAACAGAGAGCCAGTTGTCTTCTGCTTTTCGGATGATGTTCACCTCAGGGAGTCTCACCATAACTTATCTGAAAATAAAACAAAACACGCCAGTACACCTGCCAAATCCATTTACAGGAGTAAATGTGAAAATGTGTACATGTGTGCATGTGTATGATTAACGCCACTGAGCGGGTTGGGCTGCAAATCCTGTGCAAAAATTCATTAGCAGCAAATCGACACCAAGCAGGCCAAGCCCGCTGACCAATAAAGACTCCAGGGGTGATCAATCTCAACCAATGCTCCTGCAGTTACTGAAATCCCCAGCAACTGCTTGATGGCTCCAGACGCAAAACCCCGTGGTCAACCACCACCAATTCTTGTACTAAGATGAACAGCGCCCATCTCCCAATGCGAGTTGTGAATGTGAGTGTATTACTCAAATGGGCCAAGGGTGCCAGCCGCACGCAGTCTATCCATTCGAGTATTTTCCTAAATGCAGTCTAGGTGTTATAATTGTGTGTATGTATGTGGAGTTTGCAGTATTTATGTTCAGCTTGATTTGCTTGCTACTCCGCAATTTGTTATCATCACCGTCATTTCTGTTCGCCATCACGGTCCACCAAATCCCGGACGAGCCCCCAATTTGTAGCGATTTAAATTGTAAGAATTTCACACCGAGTGACACACAAACGATTTATTCCACTATCAACGTTAACATTATCTGTTTTTCACATAAATACCAATGGCATGGAAACTATCATAATACGGTCGTTATAATATTATCACCCAGAAAGCGTATAATTCGTAGCATTTTATTTGAGACTCGAACTGTGGTACGCGTTACCCAGACCCTGATTGTAAAAGATTACAAACGAAAAACATGAAGAGGCTTAAAAATTGTTATTCGATCGTAGTGATAGGGTTTTTACATATATTAAATGGACCGTACTTAGAGCACCTAAACAACAACAGGGGCTTCAAGAACTTATAAACTTAGAAAGAACTTATTCCCATTGATGAGTCGTGGTGTAACATAATAACGAGGTAAAATTGTCTTAACAGTGGGTAGGACAGGGACTGAAAATATATTTAAAGAAATGGTATATTAAAATAAATTCATTTTACCCAGACCTTGACAAGTGTTCGTTTTATAATTTTTAATATGTGGTTGCCTTGGTTATTCGGTGTAGTCGAAATAAATCATGAAGCAAGTTCAGATGAAGAAATAGCAGTGGATGAAGATATGCAGTATAGCGAAGGGCAAGAATTAGGCGAGGAAGAATTGGAAGAAATCGACGACATAGAACCTGCATCGTAATGACCTAGACACCATACGCAAAAAAAGAGAAAAGGAGATGATTTAAAAAATTTTATGGTGTGGAAAAAATTAATTTGTCTGTGATGATTTAAAAATTTAGGTACGGTCCAAATATCTTAGACGACCATTCGAAACCATCTCCTAATCGGCAATAAAACACTTCACCTTTCCCCATTCAACATATAATTTATGACCTTTTATCAGGGTGTCTTGTACCATGTTTACTGTAATTTTGTCTCAAATAAAATGCGAAATTGATGATTTAATGATGCTACTAAAAACTACATCAAACTAAATTCAGCTATATCATGGATTAGGGTTGTTGGACGAAGGTGCCTTAGAAATGAGGCATAATACAAATGGATGTATGAGAGTGATTCTGAACCCTTTCAATCTCAGGGACTGTACTCTATATATTTTATAATATTTAGTATATCAGGTATAATACAAACATTGGTGAAACATTGCAGCAAACTGCTTGCAATATTTCAGCAATGTGATGTGCTGTTGGAGAAGTGATTCGGTTACTCCAGGGTGACCAGGCTGTCCTAGAGTAAATGTTCATTGGTAAGTGAAACTCATCAGTGGACCCTCTTTTCTCAAGCCTTCAAGATGTAATTAGTTTCTTGCAGAAGCTTTTGTTTTATTGAATCTAATTGGCATAAAACAACCATAATTCCTCCGTATTGTTTATTTGGTATTGGAACGTCGTTTTCCAAGCATCTGTTGTATGTATCGTCCTAACTTGAAATATTAGAATCTTGCTGATGTCGATGAAATTAATATGTAATGTCCTTCGATAAAATATCTTTTTGCTTTTCCGATAGATTTCTTAGATCAGGACTGAAAAGTACCAAAAACGCCGTGAAGAGTTCACGTAGCTTGAATGCTGAGCACCTGAGCAGGTTAAAATAATTTCATTTAAACTATATTGCCGCTGTTAAAAATTATAAGTCCAAGGTTGATCAAGAGTTCTTCATTTCTTAACTGTTGAGAAAATGCTTTCTCAACGGCTCACTGGTCAATGGGAATATTAACAGTCATTTCTACTGAAATACATTATAGCTTCTATATACCGTGAAATATAATCAACTACTATATTTAATCCTTTTCGTGAGTTTTGTTAATGATAACTTCCGTTTTCGCCTAAATTTAGGTTATTCACGAATCCATAATGCTGTAATTAAGGAACTATTAAAGCGAACCGTTGGCGCGCGCTCTACTTTTAGACAATTTACAAACAACCACTGCGACTACAAGAGCAAAAACGTTTGTTATTAGTAATCAATAAATAAATCGTTGTTTACAATCTCTAAGCATGCGATAGGCCGCCAATGAACTCCCTCGCTTTCGCAGTTTCGCGATCGGTTTTTAGAATGCCAAGTCACGGAATATTATTTTCGCTCTTCCCAGAATAAATTACAAATCTACATTCAATAAACCTCATTTACTTTTCCCAGAAGGAAAGCCTACTCCTAAGGAAAAACGAGGTTATCAGATATTTTCGTTGAAAGGTCGAATCAGCTACGCTCTAGTAATAGCATTTCCGTCACGAACATTTCTCCACATTTTATCAATGAAGTTGGGGCTAACGAGTTCGACGAAGTGCAGATGTGAGATACATTCGCTACAATAGTTCTAAACTGGCGTTTCCGCTTGAATTAAAATTTCAGAAAAGTGAATGAAACTTTTTTCTAGAATTTCATTGATGAAACTCGTTAGAAGGTCGCGCCACATCCGCATTAAATCCAGACGAAAAATTCCCAGATGTCAATAAAAAATTAGAAATATCAACCAGCAAATTACTGGAATTCTAATCTCTAAATAAATTACAACACGTTGCGTAGGTTTTATGAACAGGAAAGAATTTACTTCTACTGGGTTTATTTGTGTAAACTCGAGCTTCCATTCCATATTAATCATCCAAGTAGTTATGCTCGCAACATACGGTTTGTTGCTTCAATTGCATTCCATTTCCACTGTATATACTTGCAATTAATTTTCCTCGATAGTTTGTTTCTCGATGCTGAACAGGGTTAAGTGATTCCTCAGATTAGAATTCTTACATTTATTACAAAAAATAAACGAGCCTGAAAGGTACTAAGTTCCTTTTCAGAGAGATCTAAAGCAGAAATGAAAAATATTTTTTTTATTTAAAATATAAATGCTCTATGGACCTAACATGTTAATAAAAATACATTAGTTACATTCTCGTTATTAGATACATGATATACAATGCCGAATATGCCAATAGAGATTGTTATTGTACAGCAGCATTTGTCAATCGGAATAGTCCATGGTCTTGATGTATTCAACGGCTGCGCAGAACTGAGTCCACCAATATGCCTCCTCGCCCGACAACTGGTTGTGGAAAAAACTGTTCACATACTGAATCGTCGAGAGTAATGCTTCAGGATTCACCTAGAAAAATAACAAATTAATTTGAAAGTAACGACTAGTTAAATTCGAAATTGATATATCTGAAACCCTCAGAAATATATATCTACCACCCAAACTTCTTAGCACGCTTCTTTAACAAATAATTATTAAATAAAAGGATTGTTTCTTAAATTGCCATTAGGTCTATGAGGAGCATATGTAAAGAAGTAAATTGAAAAATAACTGAAGAGCAAGTGTCTGATTGGAACCTTGTTTCCAGGACAATGAAAAAAGCTTCTCTTATCCAAGGATGATGAATAAGTTGGACCCAAGATGAATAAGTTGAAGATAATGAACGCCCTTGAGAGGAAATATTGCTGTTTGGAATGTACATCATGATGTATGGAAACTGAACAAAACGGCTGCTAAAATGAAACCGTCTGCTAGGAGCTAAATTAAAAACTTTTTCGGAATTAATCACTCACAGAGCTTGAACAGAACCATAGTTCTATCCTTATACATTACACAATACACTGGTTTAGCAACTATTACTACCTTGATAATGACATAGACCAGAACAGGCGTGAAATCATCCGCAGTAGTCGACCCATTCTGTTGCGAGAGCGATAGCAGATCCATGATACATTTCGCGCAGTGCATCACGCACCTAACTTTATCCCTAGGGGTCTGGCAGGCGTTTAGAGCCCGAAGGGCGTCCTGCGCTGGCAACCAGGGACACTCGCGTAGGTACATCTTGGGAATGAGTAGATCCTTGTGATAAGGAGTGATGATTTTGGAAAGTTTCGCGATGTGATCGCGTAGCACTCTGAAAATACACACTTTCCTGAAATAAGTTGCCTACTGACCTTTTATAATTTTTGGAGTAAGCGGTTGGATAGTTAGGAAAAGGGGAAGAGGGTGGCCTTCGGACAGTTATCTTTTGATTGGGTTGTTGGATTTTAATACGCAGGTTTAATAGGCGATTTAGATAAATATTAGTGGACTCACTTATCTCTTTCCCTGTCTCCGTCACCATTCGGATATATTGAATTTTTGTAAGTTTTACTCATTATAAATCGCTCAAGGGTAATTTTAATGGCTTTTTCTCTGTTGTGGAAGATGTCTAAAAAGCAAAACTATGTTCAAAAACTATTTGAATTACTTTATAGACACAAAAGACTATATTCATGTTTTACATTTGATTTTCTTCTCCCCTAATAACTAAAATAGTTAAAAAAAATAAGAAACATCAATTTAGTTGCAAGGCGATATATATATGTTGTCCAAAGAAATCAATTTTGCAACAACAACACATATACTTTACAACAAATATAAGTAAAGAAGGAAAACAAGCATTCATCCCATAAAAACCGACCAAAATATCACGATTCTTCTATACCCTGTCAAAGAATGAGGCGAAGTAATAAACCGATTATTTCGCAGCTAACCAGAGGCGTTCTTAAAGAAATCAACGAATATTAATAAATGAATTAAAATTGTCTATGTAATGTTGAGTTTCCTTAAAACCGGTATAATTGATTTATTAAAAGGTAGGTATTACGACCGCGATTGTTATCATCTCAGGAACGCTGCCCTTTTTATCTGAATTGTTGTTAACTCGTCATTAATATAACATACTACAATATTGGAAATCGGTATTTTTTATAATATTTTACGGTAATGTTTTTTTTCATACTGTTTGTCTAATAAATCCTCGGGATATGGAAGAATCGAAGAGATATGAACATTTCCTACCGAAGTACAAAAGTGGGTGCTGTCTAATCGAGGTGCAGATAAATACTAAAGTTCGGATTATGTGATTAACTATTCCAAGAAGGGACCAAACGGCTATTATTTTCTCAGTAATTCTAGGTAAGTTAAAGGAACTGATTGCGCTTAATGCTTGCGTTAACATATCAGGTGGTTATGTGTATAAGATCGGCCCATTTATTCCATTTAAGCCTAAGACAGTAGTCAGTCAGCATTGCTTATAGACGTGTACGTGTGTGTGATTAGACAGACTTTGACAGTGACTTTCCTGTGTGTTCATAGTGGTATTTTTAAAGTACGGAGATACGTATTGGAGTATGGAGAATTTACCAGGACCATCGAAACGCCCAAAATTAGCGCCGTTCTCAGTTAATGAGAAAGTTCTAATTTTGAATTGTTTCGATTCCATCAAGAAACAAAATTTAGATGCGAGTGTGGATAAAACCGTGGAATTAACCGCTGCGATGCTGAGAGTTGGTAAGACATCAGTGTACAGGTTATTAAAAGAAAGAAAGAGTGGCCCTGTTCAACCGGAGAAAAAGTCTCCAGGACGTCCGAAAATTTCCTTAGACGAATTTCTAAAAAGGGGACTACGTCGAAAAGTTCACGCTTTCTTTTTCCGCAACGAACTTCCAACACTAGATAAAATTCTATTGTCTGTCCAAGAAGACGAGGACTTTCCAAAAATGAGCCGATGTACATTATGGACGATTTTAAAGGATTTGGGATTTCGATGGAAGAAGCACAATAGAAAATCTGTATTGATGGAAAGAGATGACATCATTGTGTGGAGAAGAAGTTACCTGCGCGATATTCGAAGGAGTAGGCTAGAAATGAAAAAAATTTTCTATCTGGACGAAACTTGGATTAACGCAGGACATTCCGTACCAAAATTTTGGCAAGATACCAGTGTAACTAATCGAAGGCAATCTTTTCTAGAAGGTTGGTCCACCGGTTTAAAGCCTTCGTTGGGTAAAGGGCGACGGCTTATTATTACCCACATTGGAAGCGAGGATGGTTTCGTTGAAGGGGGAGAACTAATTTTTGAATCAACTAAGACAGGAGACTACCATGAAGAAATGACTGCGGACGTGTTTGAAGAATGGTTTGGTCAAATGATCGATCTAATTCCGAATGGTTCCGTAATAGTTATGGACAACGCTAGTTACCATTCCCGATTAGAAGAGAAATTACCAAATAGCTCTTGGCGAAAACAACGTATCGCAGAATGGTTATCCTCGAAAAAGATCCAATGTGCCGAAAACCTATTAAAAGTAGAACTCTTGCGTTTAGCCAATTCACGTAAAGGTGATTTTAAAAGGCACGTCGTCGATGGATTAGCCAAGGCGAAAGGAATAACAGTGGTTCGGCTTCCTCCGTACCACTGCGACCTGAATCCCATTGAGCTAATATGGGCACAAATAAAAGGTGACGTGGCGAGGACAAATACAACGTTCAAATTAGCAGATGTCAAAAATTTGCTTAAAGAAGCAATATGTAAAGTTTCCAAGGAAAATTGGCGGAAATGCATAAATCACGTTCTGAAAATAGAAGACCAAATGTTTCAGTTAGATAACATTTCGGAGTCGTTGATAGAACCAATTATTATCAACCCAAATGATGATTCTTCTTCAGATTCCGATGTTTGGGAAGAATTCGACGATGACGACGACGACTGAGGTTACCAAGGAGAAGGTGACGGCTGGGAAAAACTTTTCATAAACTGGCCCTTCTCAGGGCCGCAAAATTTCATAAATTAATGTACGACCATACATGTACTGACGTGTTGTCTTTCTTTCCCTCTCTATCTCGTTCAAGCGCGCGCCCACACACAAACACACACACGCACGCACGCACGCACACACACACACGCGCACGCACACGTAATTTTTTCAGTTATCGATTATTGCACATTTCGTCATTTTTCCCGACCGTACGCCAGTGAGTGGTTCTTCGCATGTGTCGAGACGCACAAAATAGCAGATGTTCAGGGAGAAACACTCGTAATATAAAGAGATTAGGGGAGGTAGCGTGCAAAACATTAGAGAACTCGACACATTTAGTGGGTGCCACCTTGTATCGGTTTTGCATTTATAATGAGTTTTTATTACTTCGCCTCATTTTTAGACAGACTATAACAGCAACAGTGATCATTTATACAATAAATTACGACTACAAAATCCACAAACTTATTAATACTGACAACCACATACAAGCCGATAAAGATGAATTTCGGCTCCGAAAAAAGAAAAAATTGAAAAAAAAAATAATAAAAACCAAAGAAGATCTCACATAAAAAAGAGGCACTCACTATAACAAACCCTCACACTTTCATGGTTTGCCAATACACAAAGCAAATATTTCTTCAAGACCAGTTCAATAGGCTACCCATCTAGCAAAATTTATTTAAAAAACAGTAAATCTCCTCTCTGGCAACACTGAAAGATATATCAGCAACACTGACCATTTTTTAGAAAAATTATAAAACATAAATATCAACACTAATGATATATTGGTGAGTATGGACATAATAAATCTATACCAACACACCTGTTGACAAATCACTTGCAATTACAAATGACATTAAATAATGATCAAAGACTTTATGAACAAACAATTTAAATTCAAACGCAATATTAAAAATTTGAAACTTACCTTTATGTACAATATATTTTCAACTGGCTAGAGCGATTTTACAAACGAAAATTTGGAATCCTAATGGGCTCACCACTATCACCAGTTATGGGTAACATCTTTATGGAAAACTTTGAAATGGATCATGTATTCATATGTACATACCCACAATTAAAAATATGGCCACATAATACAGAAACAAATAAATTATTATATCATCTAAATTCAATATAATACCATAGAAAACCATAGAAACCAAACCATAGAAGTGGAAATAAATAATAAGTTACCTTTTCTGGGCGTATTAATAGAAATATTTTATTCATCACATATCCATTAAGAAAAGAATTATTAAAACCTTATATGATCAAAAACATCTTATCCATCGAAAACTATCATAAAAAAGTTAAATTCATAAAAACCGTAGTTGAAAGAAACATGTGTCCTAGATATTTTATCGACAAAACAATAACGGAACTTAGGACAAAGAAAGTACAACTAAAATCATAAAAAAATAACACACAACAACCTCAAATAATTGCCAACAATACAGTCCCATATCAATTGCAAACAAATTCAACCTCCCAATTGTATTCAAAACGGAAGATATCCTTAAAAAATCTGCAGTCTACCATGCTCTTGTGGAAAAACATACACCCGAGAAACGTCATAACCAACATACTCTATGTGAAAAAGAACATCAATGTTAGAAAAGGTCACGCAGATAAATCGAAACTGATGGAACACATTATGAAAAATGTTACATAATCCAATGTGACAATGTAAAAGTACTGCTGAAGGAAGCAAAAACTAATCCAAGAAAAATTACAGACAGTGCCTCCATTATGGTTACCGATAATAAAATCGACATGTGCTTCATCGAAATGGATAATATCCCGATTCCTATTAGAATGAAAACAAATGGCAAATGATAAACAACATACACGTTAATGTGAAATTGCCATTGAAAAAGGATCCTTAATTACAGGTATTTTGCTGAAGATAACAACAGATATTGTCCCGGAAACGTTCAAGAAAGGCAAATAAATACAATACACATATCATATAATTCAGACAATCTCAGTGTTCAGTAGGCTGACAAACAACAGAGTGTCTCAATGATATGTAACTGCAATCAGCCTCTTGAAATTACACTAATCTTTCTTTTTTATCCATTTTAGTTACAGATGAGATGAAAACCCAAAATCAAAGGATATACTGAACATATCTCCTTAATAAGACTTTCTTCACTACAGAAGTCTTTATTAATATTTGCATTGCCCTTACCTCGCCAACTAGAATTGTTATTCATTATGTTGTATAATTTTTTATAGAAGTTTTGCAGAAAATCACACTTTTCGTCGGTTAAACTCAACCGTTTGAACTCGTTGCAAAACTCTAGGATGACAGTTTCTTGCTCAGACAAAAACTCTCGAACGCTGATGGCTGCCAAGTACCTCTCACACTGGTCTCGGTTGTGTAATAGTTCATCTTGCAACCTAAAAATATACAAATTGATAACATATCTTTTTCTTTCAACTTTTATGAATACTTCTTACCTGCTGAGATAGCTATCATTAAAAAGCAACTCCTGCTTGGAGGTAGTGAGGTACTGCAGATAAGTCGACCTCAATAGGATATCTTCTTGCATGGAAGTCAATAATTTAAGGCAACTATTATCATTTAACAAATTTACACATCTTATTGCTTCTGAAACCCTCGCAACATCTGACCAATCGCGTGACCTGCGCGCTTTCCCCAGTTCAAGCCTCAGCAACATTTCGATTTTGTTCTTAATGCTAATAGGATTACTCTAAAAAGAAAAGCTCATATAGCAATAAACATATTTTTGAAAGCAACACAACTGTGCTCACAAACTCACTGAAGCAATATCTGCTCGACAATTCGCATGCAGTTATTTCTTGTCAGAGTATTCTGGTTCTTTTTTACTCTTGAACCATTTGTTTCTTAATAGTAACGCTCGCTAATGTGAACATTTCAATGAAGTTAATCAGTTCATATTAGTGAACGTCTACTACAACCATACTGTTTTCTTACCTTAATGTTAAAAGGAATTTCTGTTGTGTTGCTTAGAACTAAACGTAATTTATTTTTAATATCGTTAAAGCTATTAGACTCTTCACTATTGCTACAATTATTTACGGTTCTCCCCTTAGGAGATTTTATTACATCACAGCCCTCCTTTGCCGCAGCAATTTCTACATATGGCTTTGTTCTATACTTCGCTAAAATATCATCCGATAATTCTGAAAAATAATTTAAATTCATATAGGTTTTCAGCGACTTTATTTTAGTTACTGGAAAGCTTATGATATGTGCTTACCAGAGTTGCTGATTTTCGACGGAGAATCCGACAGTCTCCTCCCGACGAACTCATCATTTTCCATTTTAAGATCATCTTGATTCCTGAAAGTCTTAACCCTCCTATTCCTGAAACCCATCTTCCATTTACCGAAGAACCCGCGTTTTGAACGGTTATCGTCGTCTAAACCCTTATCGGCCGTCATGTCGAAGCTAATACTCTTAGGTATAGCACCGGTTGAGACGGAAGGCTTCAAGCTGCGGTTCAGCAACGTACTAGACTTTTTAACGGTATTAGCATTCTTGAAGTTATTAACGCTTAGCACGGATAGCTCGCTTGTACTTTCTGATGGGGTCAGGGTGACATTCAGGCTGCTACCGGAGCTGTTTAGCCACTGTTTGTTACTCCACTGCTCGGAATTTTCGTTGTTGGACGTTTTATTTTCGAAGCTGTGACTGCTGCTGCCGCTCGAGCTCGAGTTCAAGCTGCAGTTGCTCAGGAGGATCTCATTTGGGCGTTCCTTTATCGGAGTTTGCTTCAAGAAGTCCGTTTCGGTTTCCCCCAGACTGGTCGAACGCTGAGATTAAAATATGTATTATGGGCAGGGTTAAAAATTTAGTATTAGGTATTAAAATTTAATACAAGGGTGTTGACTGTTGATGGGCACAATAGAGAGATTTCACGAGAGACTATCAATAAAAATATTATTCCCAAGTTGTAAAACAGACACGAGTTTTCATTTGATCATAGTATATTAACAGTTTCACTTGTTCGATAATTATTTAGCGTGTGGTACTGCAGCGTGCAGCAAGTTTTAGTGCTTCCAGTATGAATTATTTCTGGTGACGTTAAGGGTCCCCTGCAGCAGGGATGAAGTTATTTGCAGTGCATTCTACCTTATCCTCGCTAAAATGGCAGAGGAAAACCAATCCGGTGATAACAGTTCAGTGTAAAAAGTCCTGGTAAAAGCGCATTAACTTTTGGTTTTGTTCGACAGGTTTTGTTCCAAGGCGAAATACATACTCCTGAAGGGGCTGATATGTACTTGTTTCTATACATGAATGGAATGGAGGAAGATATAATAGAAGCCGGTAAATGGAGGAAAAGAGACGCTCTAAATGACATTCTGGAAGAAGGTATCACGTCAGGTAAAATTGAATACGTCCATCTCTAGATGTTTATACATTCTGCCTATCAACAGGGACAAGGAGGACATAGACGGAACCAGAACAGTTCACCGATTACTGAGAGAACTAAGAGACATGATCTCGGAACAACCCATCGGATAGCTGGTCGTAGTTGGAAGTGGGGCAAATACAAACACGAGGAAATACCTAGAACATGCATTCAGAAGAGATGCGATTAATATAATAAGGGACCGGGCAACAAGAAATGCTATAAACGAAAAAGAGTTCCCTGGACTGCGACGAGTGCCGAGGGAATTATCTGGAAGTCAGAGTTCATAAGTTTCAAGACGGTCGTCGAGACTATGAAATAAGCGATAAATTCTGGAAGCCTGAAGGTGGATATACGCGCAATTAAAAAGTCGAACAAGGAAGACAACGTGATAGACATGAGTGTACACAAGAAGAAAGCTAGACCCCTTCAGCAAGAAATTGCTAACATAATAAAAGAGACGAAGGTAAAGATAGTCTCAGAAGGGTAGCATTTCTCGTCCGGGAATAGACCGTGCCACCTCGGTAGAGGAGATCAGAGTGGTTATAGAGATCAATCTATATTGGTCGAAACCAGGAGAAATTAGACCGGAGGGCATGAGGCAGATCCCAAACGGAGACTATGAGGGTTTCAAAAAGAGCTGCCATAGAACATATGCGATTCACGCATGTGACGGCACGTAGGCTGTGTTCAATGTATGATAAAACACAAGAGTCGTACCTGGTAGATGCTTTAGATGTCTGGAATATGGGCACACAAAAAGGCAATGCGAGGGATCAGATAGGTCAAAGTGCTGTCTTCACTGCGATACGGAAAGACACCCGGCAAAACACTCTATCAATGATGGTTTTTGCTCGACGTGAAAAAGAAAGAGGCACTGGGCGGACGGTACTCGCTGCTCCGTTTATAGGCGCCTTCTTGCGGAACAGTTGGAAAGGGTGCGAAGCCAACTAAAGTGAATAAAAAAGCGCTAACTTATGATTGGAAGAAATTTATAGACCATATGATGAGTCACACACGGGTGGAACGCCATAAGACTGATGATAGGTATGCTGTGATATTTACTGAACGTTCTGAGTTCTGCGATGTATATGCTGATTTTTTTTAAATGTTGGTTTGTTCTGCCCATATATCTGTGTTTAATCTACAGGAGTGAAAACTCCTAAAGTTTCGATACTATATACGACCCCAGTAAATGACATTGAAAAATGGATAATAAAACCAAGGCGAACTAGCGAACGCGAACAACCCCCCTTTACACATTCGTTATACTAGCGAAAAAGAGCGCAGTGTGAGATGGCGGAACGAGAAGGAGCGTGTGTATGTGTATACATGTGCGCGGATAGCAGCGCCCTCGGTTTCGTATATTAGATGATGTTGATGGGGTGAGTGCAGAGAGCCACAGACGCGTGCAGCGATAATTATATTATCCATTCGCAAGTAACTATAAGACAAAGACAGTGAGTGCGTACGCGTATGTACTGACTCGTTTTCGTAGGTTATTCTATTTTTTAACTATCCGCAACACATGCAAATAGCTTCAAGGAGCTTCACTTTAGCTACGGGTACATATGATTGATACACAAAAGCAGAAAACTCTTATACAGGGTTTACTTAACCTGCACATTGTGGTTAAACAAGGTAGACAGAGGCAAAAATCCATACCAGTACGCGGAATGCTTGACGAGAGTAAATTTAGAGGAACGACCAAAGTAAACTTACAAAATACCCTGTACCAAAATGTTCGATGCTATGGAGTCAGCCATGAAAGAGTACCATTAAAGACGGGGATAGGAAGGCCATCAATAGACCATACTCGTGAAACAACTACATAGAGACACTAAAAAAGGACGCCATAAGGAGATGCAGAGAAGCACAAAGAGCAGCAAGACGCGTCAGTACACCTCTAACAATATTAAAAGAATTAAGAGAGGATTCCAAGCGTAGCAAAGACTGCCCACGACATGCAATTAAAAAAGCGAAGTAGTTTAACTGTATACTCCTTATACTGTGACCAATACAGCCAGTCACTTTTCACTTTTAATGATATAATAATCAATGTTTTCATAAAAATAACTTTGATTTCCTCTTACCTTTTCCAATCCGCTGGGTCCAGCGACGTTATTCAACTCGGAATCCTTCGAAGGCGAACTGATTGCTCCGTTATTAACAGTAACGACGGAGGCAGAGGAAGACTTAAAAATGGAAGTTTTCGTAACAATACCCTCTGTCATGGTGAGCAACTGTTCAGAATTATTCGTCACGGACCTGAACACCGTGTTCGCGTTGTTATCGATTTGCTCTGTCTGGAAGATTTTCCCATTCGTTCTGTCCGCCTTGCGGTACTCCTGGAAACCGGACTTCTTGGCGGTTGGGACGTAGTTAATGTTGTTCACGACGCCATTGAGGAAGGGGTTTGTCGCTATGTTACTGACGGTAATGCTGGAGACGTAATTTTGATTCTTGGAGATAGGAATGAGGTTAACAAAGGAGTTGGAAGAGGTCGAGAGCCTCCTGCTGTTGCTAACGTCATCAGTCTCGGATCTGGTGTCGTCTGAGCGGGCTACACTGTTCGTGTCGTCTGATTGAGCGATGCTGATGTTGTCATCGTTATCCACTTCGATCAACCTAGTGAAATATAACATGTATATAATTCCATAACTTTCTAGTGTTATTTGGGCCCAAAAAATTATCAACTGATCAACTCGACACGTAATAACTATTTTGGTTATTATTTATAAAAAATTAAAAATGCAAATAAAAATTATTATTTACATGGTTCAGTAAATAGATGAGTGTACCCAGACTGGTCACAGAGACAATGGGCAGGGAGGAGTATAAACACTATTTCCCAACACAGATGAAAACTCCAGAAAAGTTTATGAGCCCTAAAGATACAAAAATACCCATTTTCAACGTCACAAATAAATAGGAAGAGTCCCAAGGAATGGCAAACTGGGAAAAACAAACTCCAGCTGAATTCCGCGCAAAAATTGCCTAATAATAGTACATATAATTAAAACATATAAGCTCGTATAAATATGACGTCCGTAAACTTGAAAAAATGTGCTAATTCTTACTTTTGTAATTTTGGATTGAATCTTAGCGATAAAATTCAACCCGATATTGCTACTCCCCTCCCAATCTAAATATTATATTTGTAGCACCAATTATTTGCATTGAAATACATAACATAAGCATAACAGAATTAATAAAAAATGGTCGTGTTGATAATATCATTACCAAAACAATTTTGTTCTTTGAAAATTATATCATTGAATCTATTGTATATATTATTAATCTTAGCTTACGACACTCTATATGGCCAGCCAGATGCTCTAACGCATGCCGAAGTCATACCATGTGATAAGGCTATTTGATAAACACATTCTGTCAAATTATCAACCCATGTCTTTAATATCAAATTTAGTAAAATCTTTGAGAAGCTTATATATCACAGAATCATGCATTTAATGAATAAGCATCAAATTTTATCTCAAAGACGATATGATTTCTTAAAAAAGGTAGTAGTGAAGATGTATAAAATTATTTAACAAATCTTACCATATGAAAAATTAGAAAAAACAGTACCTATAGCCATTACTTTCCTGGATTTAGCAAAAGTTGTTGATACAGTCAATCACAAAATTCTACCTAACAAGTTATATAACTATAATATTACAGGTAATGCAAATAAACTCATCATCAGTTATTGAGATGATAGAAAATAAGGTGCAAAAACTGGCGATGTTGGAGCAAATGGTAGTGTTGTTAAATGTGGGAGTACCTCAGAGCACAGTATTGGGCCTCTACTGTTTATACTGTATGTTAAGTAACCAGTGTACAGGAAGATATCATCATGTCTTTTGCTGATGATATGGTTGTTATAGCAAATGATAAATCTTGGGAACAAGTAAAAAGAAAGATGAATAGAAAGCTTGGTATCATATCTGAATTACTGGCATCAAATCAATTATCCTTAAGTATTAATGAATCGGTTGTAATGACTTCCGGCAGACATTGTAATAGTGTGCTCCAGGACTAACTCATAAATTTACAGATAATAAATTATTAAATAGAGTTAAATATTGTAAATATCTTGGTATTATACATGATTGTAGAATTAATTGTACGGGATAAAGTAGAGAGAACACACTATGTAAAGATATAAAGGATGCTGTCTAGTTCAAACAGTGGCATGAAAATGATTGGAATACTGGAGTTAGCCTTCAACACAGTGGCATATGAAATCTCATTAAAAAGACGAAATGATATGGGCATTAAATAAATCTTTCGAATGTAAAACCATGCAAATTTGCATAAATACTTGCGTAAATTTGATATGCTTTAATAAATCTCAATTTGAATTTTTCATCGCAGATGATCTTCAACAAACCTTTCTGTATCAGACGTAATGACATCAGTAGACCAGGCGCTCTCGCTCTGCGTCTCCGAGATATCCAGCACATTCGATATCTCTTGGATGGTCTGATCGACGAGTTGCAGGTTAGCCCTCTCCTGTCGGCCGTCGCTGGCGTCGATAGTCTCGTTGTCCGATGCCAGGACGTCAGTACTCCACGTCTCCGATATGATCGATATCGTCTCATCGCCCTCCAGCAGCTTCTTTATCTCGAACTTGCAGAATTTATCGTCTATCTCTGACCTGATCTGCCTCGTAATGCTCTGCTGCGACTGGGCAGTGTCCGCCGGCCTCGGTCTGTCGTCATTCTCGCAGACCTGTGAGCTTGGAGTGTCTCTGCCGGAGATGTTCGGGGTACCCCGTCCAGACACGTTGGCGGAGACCATATCGGACAAGTTGTCGTTCTGGTCTTCATTCTCCAATTCTATGCTGCTATCGACGGAATGATTGCTCGCAGCTTCCGAGATTGCTTCCAGGTTGTCGGAGGTGTTGCCGATGGAACCCTCGTCCTGGAAGTTGAAAGGTTGTTTGTTGTCGCCGTTTTGAGGGGGTGTCTCGGGCATGTTTTCACTTTTGATTGGCTCGAAGAGCTCGCACTTTTTCGATATACTCAGATCTACGACTTTTTCTTCAGGTAATAGTCCCACGGGTTCAAACTGGTTTTGATCTATCGTGAACATTAGGACTCTGCAAGGATTGCTTTTAGTTTCGTTATCAGCATTGACGTGGTTTTTTGGACCTGAAAAGTTAGTTTGTTAAGAGAGTTCATACTCTAAAGTACAATATATCGTGTAATGAAATTGCGACACTGCATCTGCATTGTTGTCTTTTTCGATGTACCAAAAGAAATCCAGATAGATAATTTTAAAACTCCAAGAATCACACTAGGAGAAATAAGAGTGGACTGGAATCCGAAAAAGGCACAATCAGATGGATTGGAGCTGAGCAGCGAAAAATAAATAAATGTCTAAATAAATCAATCCAAGGTGTAATGTAAATTGGGTTAAGTGGTGTAAATAAATAAATAATGGTACATTATTACATAGCAAAATATCATGGCTTACTGTTAAGCCACATGAACTTTTGGAAGCTAGTTATCATACGCATTTCGAGAAGTGGTGTTAAATGTTAAAAACCGACCGTCACGGAACCAACGTCATGAGTAGAATGGAGGAGTCTCTCTCTCTCTCTCTTTCTCATCATGGACCGCGGCAAATTCCCTTCTCTTATGAATATCTCTCAATATTGGGGGACCGACAGACCACAGATCGACCGACCGACCTAATGACTGGCGGGTAGGCTGATCAACAGACATACAGATACACAGACTGATCGACCGACGGAGATACATACATACTGATGCAATAATTTTCAGATATATCAATAAAATTATTAGCAATTGATTTAATGTTGATATTAATTTTAATTACTATTTAATTTAATTTAATTTAATTAATGTTGATTATATTAATTCCTTGTATTTCTTGGCCTTTTGATTGGTTCTTGGTCAATTGGTCTTTCATTACAATCATAATGATCAATTTCAAACGAAAATTAAAATTTGAAAGAAATTAGGCATTCTCCGTTCTTGCTTGTTTTTGTTAAGTTTTATTTATGTCAGCTGTCCTATGATGGACACATTTTCTTTTAACAAAAATTTGGTATTTAATATGTGATGCTATTTTCAAATCAGTGCACTTATATAAAGTTTTGTGCCAACTGTGCTAGTGCCAATGAAAAATACAAGTCAACTCATCAATTAGATCATCATAGAGTAGATCCTGATTGCCCCACTTTGAAGCTACAAATGAGAGTTAGAACCAAACCGATTACAATTGAAAATGGTGCGAATAATAATTGGTAATCATGTGTATCACATAGTTTTAATAATAAAAATGGCTGGAAATTTTGAAATACTTGAAACAGGACTAAAACATATACTCGCAACAAAAAAGAAATAGCATGTAATGACATTACAATTATAAATGCCAATAATCATCAGAATAGCGGGTAACTTTGAATGTATTGATCTGTGAAACTAAATTTAGTAAAAACTGGTAAAAAATTATAGATAATACTGAAACTCTAAATAAAAACACTGGTATGTTTTCGCAATACATTATGCATTTGAATATACGTAGCCTCAATGCTAACTTTTTAAAGTTACAAGTTTTTATTAAGCGTTTAGTAAGTAAATCAATTTATGTAGTCTGTGTAGAAGAAACATGGAATATGGAGAATGTTGGCTTATATATGTTAACTGGATATAATATGTGCAAAAATGACAGTAATTTAAATATATCAGATGGTACTGTTGTATATATTACAGAAGACATTGTAGAAGTAACTAAAATTATTGAATAATTAAACCTTGCTCACTATGAATAATGGTAGTACTATAGAAATATCTTCTATTTATAGGTCACATGCAATAACTAAACTTGAATTTGTCTCAATTGTAAAAAAATTAGAAGGTGCAAAAAATGTCAAAAATCATTTTATAATCGGTGATTTTAATATCGACGTATTAGAATTAAATTATATATCTCAGGAATTTTTGAATAATATTCTGGAAACAGGATACTTTCACTGTTTTCATAAAGCAACGAGACCATCTGATAATATTGTGGTATTGATGATACTTGCATAGATATTTTCTATAAGACTGAAAATGGTGAACCTAATGCCTACACTTTCACTGATTCAATGACAGATAACTTCATACTATTTACAAAATTTAAAAAATCCACAATGACAACTGAAAACAAAGGAGTGAAATATTATATTGACCATAATAAACTGAAATATTATATAAGTACCATAAATTGGGATGGCATGATCGACTTAGGATATCCTAATCAAGCGCCTACTAACTGACACTATTACGCATTGTATGAATAGAGCTAAAACTAAGATTAATAGTAAATTCTGGCAAAGAATTGGATTACGAAGTCTATTATGCAATCATGCAAACTAAATGAAAAAATTTATAGTGCTTGGAAAGGTCAAAGTAACGAAGGCTTAAGAAAAAGTATAAAGACGATGTGGAAGTCTTAGATAAAAAATACATGAAAGTTAAATATGTAAATAAAAGAGAAAGAAAGCGTACAAAAGAAAATTAATGATCCTGTGGAATTATATTAATACAAAAGTCAGCAAAAAGTCTATTAAAAAAAGCACCACTATTCCTTATATTTTGAATGAAAATAATGAAAAAATAACAGACAACTTTGCTATTGCATCAAATATAACTTTTAGATTTAGCAAAAGTCTTTGATACTGTTACCATGGTATACTGTTAGAAAAACTTTATCGTTATGGTACTAGAGGTAAGCCCTCTGATCTACTTAAGAGTTATCTTAATTGTAGAGTGCAAAGGGTCAAAGTAAATGAAACTGTTAGCGATTACAAACTCGTTACGTGTGGAGTTCCACAGGGCACTATACTGGGACCTATACTATTTAAACCGATGTCAATGATTCATTAAAGGCCATTCCAAAAGAAACGATTGAGTCTTATCTAGATGATACTGGACTTAATTCTGAAGGACGACACGTAGAATGGTGTTCAAACTAAAATGAATGCGTTATTAGAAAAAATATCAAAACATTTTGCATTAAATAAACTCTCCCTCAACATTGAAAAAAGTGTTGTTTTGACATTTGGAAATTACTGTGATAGTGTACCAAGCCAAATAAATGTAGAAATAAAAAACAATCTACTCAGTACAGTAGAAAACACAAAGTACCTGGCATAAATCTTCGACTATAATATGAAATGGGAATAACATATTGTAAATATCATTAAGAGAACAAAATATTAAATTTTTGTTTCTTACAAATTATCAATAATAATGAATACTGAAACACTGCGTATGATTTACTATATTTTTTTCATAGTATTATCATATATGGGGAATATTGCTTGGCGTGGTGCCTATAATAATTGCTTAAATTTACTTCAATCTGTACAGAATAAGGATAATTAATGATAATAATTTCATGCCAGAAAAGAATCCACCCAGTTTGGATTAAATTTTTACTTTAAAATCTGTGACGTAGCATTACGAGAATTAAGACGTTAATTTATGCAATCTTCAAGTAGAACTATTAGAATATTTAAGCTAATTTCGATAACTAAAACAATCAAAACAATTAGTAGTAAGAATAGTTACATTAAAGCTGTCAAAACGTACAATCGTCTACCAAATGACATGAAAAATCTCAAATTAACAAAGAAAGCACTGAAAAACAAACTGTTAACGTGGATAAAAGAAGGCACTAATAGCCATATATAAGAAAAGTTCCATAAATAACTTGTGACCATTTTTAGTTCTCAAGTTAGGTATAAGTAAAATTTTTTTTTTTAAATTTTTCTTTCTCTTCCTACATTTTATATTATACCTATTTTCTCTTTTCCCTTTTTTTTTACCAGTCCACGTACAGGGATTTGTTTCCTTTGAGTATTCTTGTATACTCTTATACAAATATAATGTTTTTAAACATACTGGATTAAATAAATAAATAAATATTAGCTGTTAAAATTATTTATAAGTCAAGCAGTTACCATGATAAGATAATAAAAAAGAATTGATACTGTAAATAACTAAAAAGAGTATGAGACTACTGCAATTCTGGATGTTACAAGGTAAATGTTCACTTTTTATTTTCCCTCAACATCTCTGAAACATGCGTCGATATAAATAGCTTCCCCACATCGGTCACGTCCTTAACGTCACTCTTTAATTTTCTTTTGAAGTGACAAAGTAAACGTTAATGTAAAGAAATATTACCTAAAGAAAACAAGTTGGACAGCTTGTTGGAATTCTCTTCGTTGGCCGATCTATTTGATTTTGGGGAATTATCTCCAGATGATATAGTCAAAGAGGACAATTGTTCTTCAATCAATCCATCCTTCATCACACTTGAATGATTGTTATTTAAGGAAACTTTCTGCAGAAACGATATCTGAAAATGAATTAAACTAAAATGTTTATACATTTACATACAAATACACCAATCCAACAATTATTCCTTGAAATTTTACACTAAATTTAAGATATAAACGTTATTAACGAATATAACTTTAATGTTAACTAAATAACATACAATGAGAACCTAATGTTCTCAAACTATTAATATTTATAAAAAAAAATACTTTACTTGGACACATGATAAATAAATATTTATACAAATAAGTGGCTCTGATACGGAAGAAATAAAAATAAATCCTTTTAATTAGCAAGTGATTAGTGAGTAATTATACAATTGATTATTTATGGGCATAATTCACATGTGTATTCTCCTAAAGGAGATACATAAATAAACCTGAAAAGAGGGACCAACCCTCTGTGCTCAGGAGCCATTATAAACTAATCAAAAATGTAAATAAATTAGATAAAATAAAGATAGTAAACTTACTAATGAATTAGCGCTATATCTAGTTATTTTGTTGTAACATATCATCCTGAATTGTTAGTACATCATTTAATATTGATATGTTTCTTTAAAACTTTTACCTAAACAAAGTTTTTTTCTAAGTTTTCTTACCAAATTATTCAGCTCCAGCTCTGTAAATAACATGAGATCTTTCTGAATCACGGGCGAACTATCAATAGGCGGATCTGCGGTGTCCATATCGAAAAACAACAGATCGATAAAATTTAACAGTCTATTTTTGTCGAGATTGGTAAACAGATCAGAATATTTCACATCGATAGGCTCAAATTTACTTAAAGCCATCCACTGTAGAATCTGGCCGACCTGAATCAAATTGTGTCGGACGACATCGCTCACTTGTGAAATACATATTCCATATTGTTCAGGGTCTACGATTACCGGACATATGTAGAGGGTGAAGATCAGTTCTGTCGTTATTGCATTAACCTTAAAAACAAAAGAAGTTTACATATTGTTATTGAAATTGAAGCCTTTAGTTGTTTTTGATAATGTCTCTTTTGCTACCAGAACTAATTGCATGGGAGCGACAGTATAACGTGGGCTCCGAATCATAGTTATCAGGCATGGTTTTACCCCCCTAAAGTTTCATCCCCAGGTGGTCCTTTCAAGCCCTACCGACTCAGGGTGTGTGTATCATAGTCCCATCATCCCACAGGATATCTCATTCTATCTGGTCTCGTTACTGGCGTGTATTGAGAATTTGGAAACACCTATATGATATACACAACACCTATGGTATTCAGTGGGACTCAAACCCACCACGACTGTGACAGTCTGACTCGAAGCTTTTGCCTTGTGTTCTTTTCTCCAAATTCTGAGCATATGACCCTCTCACATATTATTTTTCATCCAAACTTTTAACATCACCTTTCTACTGTGCTCTAACTCAATTTTATAATAATATCTATTCTAAGTGTACTTTCACAGAATCTGCAGAAAATAATATCGTATTCTAATTAACAAAACATTTTATGCCTATTGTGTTACCTATAATCACTAGATATACACAGTACCGCAAGGTTATGCTCCAATGTGTTAGAAAGAGAGAGCGGCCATATTTTACTCCAAATATGGTGAACTAAATAGTTATTTTTCATTCTTCCCCAAATATGAGTTTGAAGTTCTGCCATGTGTAGCATTTGTGGATATTTTTCTGTGGAGGCTAAGTGAGAAGTCACAGACAGATCATTGCTCAAATCTAAAAAATGTCTCATAATTGTTGTGAAAGTGTAGTGTTGATGCAAAAACAACTAAAAAAGGATACAGATTATTTAAGCAACCTGCAGATCCTGAGAGAAAACCGAAATGGCTTGGTTTAATTTCTCGACCATATGTAATAATCGAGGATTTGTGAAGTACATATTGAGTTTGAAATAATAATTAGTAATAATAGTAATTACTCCACTGTGCGAAGTTATTATAAGCATTGTACTATAACAAACAAATAATTTATAAAATTCAACATTTCTAATTTGAATTTACCAGCCCAAACTTCTAATCCAAATATGACGGACGTTACGGTACTGTGTATATCTACTAACTAGTATTACCAAGTCAGAAATTTATGTAATGAGGATGTCAATGCTAAAAGTGAAGGGGAATAGGGGGCCAGTATACATGTTTTGTGCTCCCTGACACACACCAAGAGTGTAAAGAGCATTACACTGAATGTCTGAAGGTGCCATCTTACCTGTTTCGAACTGAATGTTTTTTCAATGATTTTTGAAACTTGAAATACTATCCAGGATATTGCTTTGGGAAAACTATAAACATTTTCTAACAATGAGGTTATAAAACTATTTGTAAATTCGACTAGTTTTATTACGATCATCTTTCTGTACTCCTCTAGTGTTAGTTCACAGGCTATTTCGCCTAGATTCAAATTGTACCTGAAACAGAAAAATAATAATGAATGACCCAAGTATGTAACTTAATTTCACATACATACCTCATGTTTGTTTTATCTGGGTCAAGATCTAGGAATAAATCTGTGCAAGACATCATTTGAATTATGGGGATTTCCATAGCTGCACTCAAAAAGCATTTAGCAGGTTGTAGCATCTCATGGAAGAGGAAGTAAAGGTGCTTGAAAGAGCAACCCCTTTGCTTGATTATCCTTAAGAAATTAATAGTTAATTTATTATTGATTTATTGGAAATGTAACTAAATACCTCCGTGGATCATCACAGTCTAACAGTTGCAATGTAGCCAGCTCATAAAGCAGTGAAAGCATGTACTTGGTGTCTTCAGGAAAGATGAAGCAACCGTAAAGACCAGTCACGATTGTCTCAAGAACTGACGAGTAGCTCTGTGTATCGTCGACCATTTGCTCTCCAACAGTCAACCATTTTGCTAATTGAACTGGTTGAGACCTCAGCACTTGCAGGAGGTTTCCGATTTTGATTGTGTTCTAGAAATTATACATTTTTGATTCCTTTCCTAAGGTTATTTAAACACATACTTACTTGAAACCCCAACGCCTTTTTGGCATCCAAGAATTCAGATTTACCCAGACTGTCGAACCTCTGATAGTTCTGAGAGGTGCTCTCCCTCTCGTATAGGAGGAGCCGCTGCTTGGTTGTCACCCATGATATGAGGATGATCTTGTGGGTCTTGCTCCTGATCAGCTCATTCAACTCTTGGATTTTGTCTTTCTCGTTTTTTACTAAGAGCTTCTCCTTCCTCAGCTTTACTATTAGATCAAACATGTCAACCTCATTGCTAACCGTTCCATTCTTCATTTTGCAACAATCTAGAAAGAGGGAGATGATATTCTTTTTAAGGAAGAATCTGGACAAAGTGTATATTTAAAATTGTTGTAGGTTTAGATTTAAATTTAAAAATAATCGGAGAAAAAACTTAAATACACAAGTTTTTGCACTGATTATGAATTATTCATAAGCCCGCCTCCCATTTCTAGGAACAAAAAATGACTATGTAAGAAATGTCTCACAGCAACCAGGACATGTTATTCTTTAAACAAGTTCTGAAAACTCGAAAACAATAATAACTTTTATTCTCGCTATACATGCTTTGTTTTTGATTAGTAATTAAATATGAATTAATCTTTTCCTCAAAATACAATTTAAAAGAAAAGTGACGGATAATTTTCCATTTCTGATATTAGACACATTCAAATAAAATAGGTTTAAAGGGTCAACTGAATTACCACCCATGTGGAACACATAAATTTAATTTCTGTGCGTCAAATGCACCCAGTATCCATTCGCGAATTCAGTTACGTTCTCAGATTTCGAACTGTTGACCAATCGCCTTGAATGATTATCTGCCTACGAATTTAATAGGACTTAAATATGGAAGATTTGCAAAAAAATACACATAAACAGTTACATGGAGGTCATATTTACTTACCACCTTTAGAAAATAGCAACGACGGAAAACTTAACGGCGTACACAGGAAGCTCCAGAATTGTGCATTACAACTGGCCGGACGAAGTTTAAGGAATTTCTGAGGAACATTTATGCTGTAAGAATATTTGTTTTTAATCAATTTAATGGATACCACAAACTTTGACACCTAAACTTGACAATTTTGATCAGCGCTACCAAAAAACGTTCAATGTTCCGTGGCTCAGGATCGCAACCAATACCCTATGATCGCAACAAATGTTCCACTTGAACAAAAGTTTAATTTAACAATATATTGTTCGTACTTCGTGATATGCCCGATAAAGAAACTTAAGACGTGCCCTAAAATATCAGTAATGAATGTTAATTTTGACTATTAACAAAACTGGGGTATCGGATTAGGTGTCACTGTGGCCAACTTAACTAAAGAAATTAAGAACTTTAAGAAGAAAACATTGAGGTTAGATATGTTTAAGTGTCAAAATAAAAATGTCAAATCTTAAACCCAGTCTGTAGTACCTTACGTTGTAAGTTATATTGTCGTAATGGACATCACTCTACTGGTTGCTATAGCTGCATCGTTATTCATAATAATAATTGGACTGACTATCTATCTCAAGAAGAGCACACAAGAGAAAGGTGACAACCTCAAACATATGTCGCAATCTCGTTGAAAATTTTTAAATTTCAGCCCCACTTGCGAGACAGCGACCGCAGCAAAATGCGGCGAGGAACGCTGCGCCAAGGAGGGCGCAGCTGGCGAGGAACAGGGGCGCCAGGCTGAGAGCAAATGGTGAGAAAATCTCTTCCCCTCAGACCATTGCTACTGTCTTATATTTTTAGTCGTTAACGAGGACCGCCATGATTCAGATGAACACATTGAAGAGGAGAGGGAGGACATCGAGCTCCCAGAGGGGAAAATGGGAGCGAAGAAACGGGCAAAGCTGGAGGCGAAGGCTGAGAAGAAGGCAATAAGAGAGGCCGAAGAGCAATCGAGAGCTGAAAGGAAAAAAAAGGCCGAGTTAGCCGACGAGGAGAGAAAGAAACTGGAAGAGAAGGAGAAGCAAGAGGAGAGACGGCTCCAAGAGGAGCAGCGTCAGGCTAAGGAGGAACAAGAGAAGCGTGACTACGAGGAGTACTTAAAAATGAAAGAAGCCTTCTCCGTAGAGGAGGAAGGTTTCGAAGCGGAGGAACAAGAAGATGGCGAGAATTTATTGCAGCGATTCGTTAATTATATTAAAACAAACAAAGTTGTTATTATTGAGGATTTAGCAGCACACTTCAAGCTCAAAACACAAGCCGCCATCGATAGGATTAAGGATTTACAAAAGGATAATATTTTAACAGGTGTTATTGATGATAGAGGAAAATTTATATATGTATCCACTGAGGAGATGGAAGCTGTAGCTAAGTTTATAAGGCAAAGAGGGCGGGTTTCAATTGCAGAACTAGCTGAGAATAGTAATAAATTAATTAATTTGGTACCGAGTACTCCTGTAAGTTCTTAAACAGAAATAAAAGGTGCATTTATATATACTTATATTTCAGTATATGAAATTTTCAACCACTGAAATCTTTAATATATTTATCAAAGAGCAATAACGTGACCTTTGGTTAACATCTATATGAAATTTATACATATCAGATATGTGTAATACAAAATTTTTTGGGACATAAGGGATTTATACAACTAAAAAAAATGTTACCAGTGTAGTATGCCATCTACATGCATATTTCCTAAGGTAGTTAGTACCACTCTACTTTAAAATTCACATGGGCTATGAGATCTTGTTATCTATTTCTTACACATTCTTGGTACCAACATGACACCATTAAAAATGACACCATTTTTAATAGTCATTAAATAGTACACATATCTTTTAGTTGACTTTTGGGTTGCTCCTTTGACGATTTGTTAAAAGATAATTTTGCTTGCTTGAAAAGTGATGAGCATATGGAGAAGTAGATTCTTTAAACAGGTATTTATTGATGTAGAGTGATCTTTGCTAACTAAGCACTGTTTTGTTGAAAGATTAGTAAATCAGTTTATAATATATGATTTAACATAGGTAGACTGCATACTAGAGGAGCACTGATAAAATTATGTGACATCAGTTTGCTAAATATAATATGTTATGTTTAAAATTTAAATTATATTTAACGTCTAGTGTATAGCGATATTATGTAAGCATATTATTATATTTCAAAACTGTTAATATTCGACATTCATTAACTTTTATAACATTCAAGTCCACAATAGTGTCATCTAAAGTCACCTTTACTAGACCAATTTTAGTTCATTTTAATCCATCTAGTCTTTACAAGTCGTCATCCTTCATTCATATAAAAACTTATCAAATTTTACATACACTAGGAAGTGCACATAACAAAAAAGTGACAAATTTGGTATTCATTACCAATTATTCATTTAGTGATTAAACCATTTAATGCCTATGTACGAGCCTACTGTGGTGCCTTCGTTCTGGAGACTCCTGTTCAGACGGTCTCCTTCCGTCCATAGATGCTCCCCATGCATCTATCGAGCTCCTGCGGCTCTCCAAGATTATCGACTGCCTCCTGCCATCGTGGAAGCCGTGGGTCTGCCGAGACGACGGCGACGATTCGAGCTTTAGGGGAATGGGGAACGAGCATCTACGGTGTAAAGGGGGGCGTTTGAAGCCTGAAAACAGGAGGAAAGGGTTAATTTTGAGAGAATGCATCGTAACATACTTTGTATGATAACTAGTTGATGCTCTAAGTTCTCTAGGTTGCATGTAAAAATGCTGGTTGAATTTCGGGGTTACAGATGTAATTTCAAATGTGGAAGAATGGAATGATGGGCTGGACGTAATTCGAAATGTCAACTATAGGTTCTACTAGGTTTCATATTGCATTTATTTTTATATAGTGAGTGTTAGTAGTAGTAGGTTCTTGTGAATGATTAAAAAGTGGTAAGGTGTCAATTTAAATGAAGCTTCTATGGATTCTAATATTGTGATTAGCAGTGATCTTAAGTCAAGCGCCAAGCGTTATGTTCGCACGTTGCAAATAATGTTTGTAACTGACTTAATAACTAAGTGCTAACATTGTTTATGTGCTTTTTGCTTGAACTCATAGCATTTATTAATTTGGTCTGTCATTCTAACAAGAGGCTCGGAACATATGGGACAACGTACATCCAGGACCATACCGTGACCCTCATGTGATGATTGTGTATACTCATTTAATTTTATTACTTTTATTGTTCCATTCTTCTGTACAGCTTAGATGAATTTTAAAAAAAGTTCAAAAGTTAAAAAATCATATAATTTATTAAGGCAGTATGTATAACTCAATTTTTATTAACATGTATTGTAACATTGTAATTAATAACAATAGTTTCTGAAATTACTTAACTGGACATTTCGTTTTCTTTATGAATAAAAATTATTTTGACCTACTATTTAGGAAATTAAAATCTAACTCGGTTTCACTTTTACTATAGTCATTAAGATTTATGGTAAGGCTACATGAACTTGTAGGAATTCTTTATATTAATAATGTGAAAAACCGATTCGTAACAATTAGTTACCGAAATGTCATCAATAACTTTCCTAATTAGTCTAAATCAACTAGTAAAATTATTTATTCTATAATTTTATTTTGGATTTTACTTGATGCTATATATGTTCGATGGAGTTAAAAATATGGAGGAAGCTGTAGAACGCTAACAAGATTATCGTATATAGACTCTTCCATATTCGTCATTTTAAAATGTCGGATAATAGTTTAAAACTTAATCGTCCGATGTTTCCAAATACCTTTTGACAAGATGTGGTTGTTCTTTCGAAAGTAAGTATCTCATCACTATCTTTTAAACATAGGACCCATTCGCTAGTATCATATCAACCAATGAAGAGTCGAAAAGGTCACGATATATTCTTGGACATACTGTATCAAATTTTGTCGGAATATACATACATTAAATTGCCCATATTTGCAAAATATACACCCATTATGCATATTTGCATATTTTCCGACACCAATTAATAATCGCTCTCTCTTGCTGTTCTACATCTAAACTCCACTACATCTAAAATCATTCTCATCATCTTGTATCGCTACCGTTTACCAGTACACAACCACCTACTTCGCTCTACCTTCAGTCAAACCGCAATTGTGGCCTCGACACCTTCCTACCAAGTTGTGTGTGTCCTTCCTCTGACATCTCCATTAGCGACTCTTTCCTGACCAATTCCTTGCGGTGGTGTTTCATCACGGTAAGGTCCGCGAGGGAGCACTTCCGGCTCAAGGAGTTCTTGCCGTCTTTCTTCGACGGCTGCCGTTTCGCCTTGTAGAATTCCAAAAGCGCCGCCCCCAGCGAGGACATTAGCAGACCACCGACGACATAATTTATGATCGTCGGTACTTGGAAAGAGAAAAGTAAATTGTAAGTTGTACAAGGAAAATAAGTATTGGAAGTATAAATAGGGTGCTGAACTCATACTACGTCAATACCATTAAATACCAGTAAATGGAATACTTCCAATACGGCAAAATACTGAAAATATACGGAGTACAGTAGACGAAATATGTGTATTTTGAATTTTTGAAGTAGATGCGCCTGAAAGAATTTAGATCAGACGGCTATGGTTATGGCTATAGTCTAGATAATACTTCAAAATGGAATTTTAGATTATTAAAAAAAGTAGCTCTATTAGTTTTCTTTATTTCCTTCCATGTTCCAATCTTTGTTTCCTTACCTTTGGGATCTTTATTCGACCTATTCTTGGCGCTCCTCTTGGGGACCTTGTGCTTCTTCTCATCGTAGAAATCTTCAGGTGTGCAGAATTCGTGCTTGATAACGAGTTCCTCGCAGATCTCGTTCAGTACCAGCAACAGTTGTGATCTCGGGCATCCCGGCTGCGTCACGATTACCTTGCGTACCGTCAGTACCACTAGGTCTTCAGGTTTCGTTTCGGTCAACGTTTCGATGCTGTCGTTCTTCAGTTCAAAGGGATAAGACGTCGCGTTCTGCTCGTCTTTGCTCACTATCGTGTACCTGGCCAGAGGGATGAGGAAAATGGCGATTACCACTATTTTTATCGCCGTTACTACCGCTGAGAACTCGTTGATCACCTGAGGATTCGCACTGTTGTTTATCATTTTGCTCGAGGGTGGAAAATATTACGCGTTTTCTGGAAATTGGGTGAGAGAGGAAAATCAATAGGAGGCGTGTAGATGGTCAGGTGGATGGCAAATGGAAAACGTCTAAAAGTTGTGACGGTGATACGGCTGGGCGATCGTAGTTATCGTTAGACGCAAACGCTATGGTCTGATTTTGGAGTGTACTTATTTTGTAAATAAATAATTAGGTATCTATTGAGGCAGATTTCTGGCATCTTAATTAACTGAACAGGATTCAAAAATTGTTAAAAACGATGTATGTGGTATTATCTATAAAACCTCAATACAATGTTTTAAAATATATAGGGTGTGCAACTCAAGGTAGGTGAGCATATGTTTGAGGGACATAAAGTACGTAAAAAATAACACTATATGTTTGAATAAATTTTCTCCTACGACGATTCAATAACGAGGAATTTAGCGTCAAAGACAGGAGACGACAAATAGATTTTCGATAACTTCTTTATTCTTAATACAATTTAACAATACTTTGAGAATTATCTTATTAATTGCAGATCTATAGAGCAATGTAAATGTTGGAGAGGTGGCATATCTGGAAAGCTGGTGGTAAGCAATTCTTGATATTTCTGCCACTTTTTTAATACCAATAAGATTAATTTCTTGAAATTACTCAAGGTTTATTTTTTGTATCTTAAGTCTTGTATCAATTTACCATTTTCCATAAAAATACTTTTAAATGGAGTACATATTTAATAAGTATGTAGGATATACTTTCAATGTGTGATCTTGCTTCCTATAATAATTTAAAAAACGAGATTTTACTCAGTCCAATTTCCAAATCCTATAAAATTACTGATAGGAAACTTTTAAGAGAATTTAAGTAAATTTATAAAGAATTCTTATAATAATGGAGTTCAAAGTAGAGTCCGCACCGCTCAAACGTTTTTATTTTCTAAATATTTATTTACTACTATTCTACTGTTCAATAGGTAAGTTTAATTATAAAACAGAAAATTGGAGCTAGGGAATAGTGAATGAATCTGATGCAATAATGAGAGTTACAAGATTTCACAAGAAATAAAAATACATGAAAAATTTATCCTATGTAGGATGCGGATGTATATTTGACATCACTGCAACATAGGCATTGTAGGAAAATATATCCAAATGCTGGGTGACCTGATTTAAGTTATTACAGAGAAGTTTTCAAAATAGTAATACCGATGGTCTTCAAGTGAAATGCAGTCAATTTTGCTGCTAGTGCTTGAATGATATTCACGACGTGTCACGAGGCTCCAGAAGTTATGACTTGCCAATAAAGTATCATTAGCAAACCGTTTGAAAGGTACCCCATTAATATTTTTTGGTGGCATAGAGTTTGGCCATTCCACCTATTTTAGTTAGACAGTGGTTAGGTTTGTCACTTATTTTTTAATTTGGGGCAACATAAAATTTTCTTCCTTTGCTCAACAAGTATAGGGCCTCAATAGTTTCCCAACAGTTAGAAAGCAGTCGTTATATGGGAGAATTTTTAATAAAATTTTCATCTTTTGGGGGCCTCCATTTCTTTATCTACATCTCTACATCTCATCATTTGTGCATCAGTACGTCTAAAGATTTTTATAAGAAAAGTTCCTATTACATGGGTATAAAGGTTTTTCGTTTTGAAATAACTATAATAATCAAAAAAAAGAACACCTCATATTAGATTAAAGCATCCAGATACGATGTGCTTACATCAACAACGCAAATTCTATTGATGACCAATAGCGTTAATGCAAGATATAAATGTGTTTGCGTAACATAGCAATAAGAAATTCATAAAAACTTAAAAAGCAATAACTCTCTTTTCAAATTCTTTTAATCACTTTGTTGTGTTTTGATTGGCCCCGAGGGAGGTTGAATAAATCCGATGTCCGTAGACTACATTACTTTTGATTCTAATATGGTATTGATACAAAATGGTAGAAAATCGTTAGCAAAAGCAAACGTCATAGCACAGGACACACCTATCTTAAAGCGCGTGTCATAATGTCACTTTTAAACTGGTTCATTCTGTCCTGTCCTGGAACGTTATGTTATATCATAACACACTGTAATTTTAATCACCGGCCCTGAGTGTGTCCCCCATTTGGGACAAAACGTCTGCTGAACAATAAACGTTTCACACATACTTCATGTTTCATAATAGGGGGGATAGAAGAGAAGTTTAGTTCTTCAGTACTTCAACAAAACGTTCACTTTTAGAGACGTAGATTTATGAAAAATAGTTTTTCAAGCTTTTCAAAAATCACGGTATTTAGAAAACTAGTAGAGTACTCGAATAGTTTGGTGATATCTTTAAAAAACATTACTACGATATATCAACGTAAACGTGACATTAATAAATAGCATTAACATAATATCTACGAGTTTCATTTCTAAATTCAAAAGTTCAAAAAAGGACGATTCAATTCCTTACATTTTTTATAAATTCTCTAAATTTTCATGTTTAGCACGTTACTTGCAAATGAAAGGAAAACGTTTTTTTTTTTGAAGCTACAAGTGCAAATATTATTCCATTGAACGTTTACTTCCGAAGGTATGCATTTTTGAAAATTCGATTTTATAATTTTAAATAAAATCACTATAATTAAAAAATAGTGAATTTGATGATACGACTAAAAAGCATTAGCACGCCATGTCCTGCGAGTTTAAATACGAAATCTAGAAATTCAAACGAAGGAATCTGTTTTTTTAATTGCTCAAAACTTCAATTTTAGTTCATAATTCATCATTTTTGATGATCCAGACTTTCTCCGAATTGAAAACGAACGTGTTTCTAAGTTCTAATTGAGACCATTTAGGAAAATCTAGATGTTTTGCCTAGACAGGCAACATAGTGGAGCATAGAACACAAATATTGAGGGTGGTTGAATCGTTTTATAAGGACTTGTATGAATCGAAAGTAGCAAATGAGGCAGTCAAAAGAGAAAATGACGACAAAAACAAGAGAATTATAAAAATAAATTCAGAAGAGATGCCAGAAGTAGATGTCGAAGAACTAGAAAAAGGTTTATCGCAAATGAAAAACGGAAAAGCTGCGGGGGAAGATGGTATAATACCAGAAATGCTAAACGAAAGCGACACAAAGACCAAAGAAGAGCTAGTAAAACTATTTAATTTATGCTTAACACAAAACGCATCCCTGAGGACTGGGAAAATGCAATGATTATCATTATGTACAAGAAAGGAGACCCGGCGGACCTAGAAAACTACAGGCCAATTAGCTTACTATCTCAACTATATAAACTGTTCACTAGAATAATTACTAACAGATTAGAAAGGAAACTCGAGATGAACAGGCTGGGTTTAGAAGCCAATTTAGCACTACCGAACACCTCCATACAGTGAGACAACTTGTAGAAAAAGCAACAGAATATCATATACCAATATGGATGGCATTTGTAGACTTCAGGAAGGCATTCGATACAATAGAAATCTGGGCAATAATCAAATCGCTAAGAAATGCCAGAATAGATCAGAGATATATAAACCTAATAGTTAACATATACAATACTTCCACAATGCGTATAAAGATGCACGAACTCACAAAAACAATAAACGCCAAAAGAGGAGTTAGACAGGGGGATGTAATTTCACCGAAGCTGTTCAACTTGGTCTTGGAGGATATCTTCAAAGAACTAAAATGGGACGATAAAGGAATCAATATTCAGGGCGAATATCTCAACAACTTAAGATTCGCCGATGATGTTGTCCTGTTCGGGAAGGTCGAACAAGAATTAACCAAAATGCTGGAAGATTTACAGGAAGAGGCTGCTAAAGTCGGATTGTACATGAACTGTGTAAAGACACAGTTTATGACTAATATACCCGAAGCAAGAGAAACCATATCAATTCACGGGCAGACAATAAAGAAGACGCAATCATACATATACCTCGGACAATCAATAACACTCGGCAAACAAAACCAAGAAATCGAGATCGACAGAAGAATCAGACTGGGATGGGCCGCTTATGGAAAACTGAAGGGCACTCTGAATATGAAAATACCGATGTCATTAAAAAGAAAAATTTATAATGAATACATCCTTCCAGTTGTCACATACGGCTCCGAAACCTGGGTACTGACCAAAAAGACCATCCACAAATTAAGAGTGCACCATAGAGCGGTGGAAAGAAGACTACTAGGAATATCACTAAAAGACCACAAAACAAATCAGTGGATAAGAGGAAAAACAGAGGTGATAGATATTATACAAAGAATTGGTTCCTTAAAATGGCAATGGGCAGGACATGTTGCCAGACACAAAGAAAACTGGAGCGGACACATCACCAGATGGAGACCATGGGGAGAGCGAAGAAGTGCTGGTAGACCACAACAGAGATGGTACGACGAACTGAAAAGATTTGCTGGGCTAAACTGGTACCAGATAGCACAAAATAGAATTACATGGTCAAAAATGAGAGAGGCCTATATCCAATGGATAGAAAACGGCTGAGATGAGATGAGATGAGATGAGATGTTTTGTGTGGTCCTCGGAGTGTTAAAATTTTCTCGGAAATGGTTAATTTCAGCGACATACAACATGAGTTCTTATCTCCCATATCAAAACACAAAGAATAAAAGCCTTAGGAAAGGCCTACCACAGTCTTTCCAGATATATCATGCCAGCATCTACATTGTTCTAAATATTCCTAATCAAAAGAATAATCCTCAAAATTTCGTTAAATTTTGTTAAGAAACAAGAAAGTTATTGTTGAAACCCCACTTGTATCCTATCTTTGACTCTGAATTTTTCGCTAGGGAAGTCCCATAAGGAAAAGTTTTTAGATGTATTTAGATGCCCATATATTTTTCCACGTTGGAATCTATTAAAGTATTTCATGCTGTTAAAGTAATCGTCGGTTTATCCACGGGTTAATACGTAATTGTTATTAATACAAATCTTAACGACTATAAAATGGAAAGTCTTGTTTCGTTCCAAAATTTTTATTAAACTAATATCACATATGCAAGGATTCAACGACGTTCTCATTACTTCTGCTAATAACAATTTTTTTTCTTTGTATCCTAGAGTACATCAACCTAAAACAAAATTGAAAATTTACGCAATTCGTCGAATTCCCCCTCACAAAACTTACGCAGTTAAAATCAAACACAATCCATAGATTGCAATGCCCAAGTAGAAGAACATCGACGGGTAAGTCGTGATAGTCGTGATATACACGAGATTAAAAATGGGGACTGAGATCGCTGGAGCTGCCGTCTCGAAGATGCTCAGCAGAGATATGGTCTTTCCGATGTCGTCTATCGCGACTATTTTAGTCGCTATGGATTTCTTAGCCACTCTGAACATTCTGGTTACCAAACCAACGAACACTCCTACAAACGTACTTCGATTAAAGAAATTTACTTTCAGGTAATAGAAAATAAATTTAAAGTTACAGACATGTGCACAACTTCACCATAAATGTTGTTGAAGCACATTGTAGAGCATTGACATGGAACGATATTACTTGCCTATGTAGAAGATTGAAGGAGTTCTGGCAAATCCAAAAGCTAGATTGACGGTGATCTTCGTGATTATAGTCACCAATAGTATTGAGATGTCGCTCATTTTGAATACTTTGGTAAACAGAGGTAAACATGCCACATTTCCTAATACAAAAAGAAAATAAGTATTTTAATAATAAACACTTTCCAAGGTATTGGAGCGCGTAATAAATATATTTTCATGAACATGTATTATAGCTGGGGGTTTGTCGTTCTAAAGTTAGGTAAAGAATGTGGTCCCCATTCTTATTCTCCACCACACTTTCTACACCCACATAACATTTCTCCACAGGAAAATGTTGAGTCACACATGTGCAATAGCGGTTGAACAATGGTCGATCTATGGCGGTCTAATAAAATTATATCTACATACACGGAATGTTATTGTTTATTTTATGATAAAGCATGTTCATGCTTAAATGGTTTTGCGACACGAAAAGAGTTCCTTTTGTCATAACCATGAATTTATGAGTTAGAGTTATTTACCTATCAACAGAACTAACCCGTTGACTGTTAAGAAGTAGCTGTACTCCACAGGAGTCCACTTGAAAATTTTCTGGGTGTACAGATACAAGACGCTCGATTCTCCTGAAAAATAATTAATATGTACCTAAAATTCATACATATTTCAATGACGTATTGCTAGTGTATACCGAAACTGTAAATAGTGTAAACTTTATGTATTTAATCTACCGTTAAATCCATGATAACTACCGTAGTCTTCTTTTTTAAAAGGCTCATTGCACTTGCAAATTTTTAGATATTCGGAAGTTTCTCCAAAACGGCTTCATGTATCCCTAACTACAAAATTTTACATCTAAACAACTTATTTAATTTTTTACAATTTATATTCGATATATTTTTTGATAACCCTAAAGGGCATATTTACTCTTGA
The DNA here is from genome assembly GCA_963576515.1 of Cryptocephalus primarius. Lineage (NCBI taxonomy): Eukaryota > Metazoa > Arthropoda > Insecta > Coleoptera > Chrysomelidae > Cryptocephalus > Cryptocephalus primarius. The sequence continues at coordinate 7,728,097 of OY754942.1, read as the reverse complement.
CCACTTTCAGTTTTTCTTAATTTTCTTAAAAACGGTTTTAGTGATATATTGTTATAATAAAATATAGCACTGTTACAGAAACGAAATTGATGTAAAAAGTTGCCCAACGAAAAATAAAAACTACTCGGGTTCTCATCTAGTCTATGAGACGAATACATGCAATTTGAATCTCGCTTTTAGGCTTATTTCGATATAAATATAGGCTATTGCGGAGAGTAGCATGACGGGATTTTGAAAAAATTTCAATGTGGTTTTTCGTTTTGGGGTCCCTAGATGCTAAACCAACCTTCAGTTCGAAAGGTTTATATATATATATATAATTATTATTATTATTATATATATATATATATATATATATATATATATATATATATAATTATTATATATATAACGTGCATTCACACGTTATTCGACAAGAAGTATTATGGTTAAAGTAATTGATTTAAAAAAGTATTTTCCTTAGAATGGATATGGCCCTGTTAGCGCCAATTTTTAAAAATATTTTCACGCTGTACAGGGTGTGACAAGAGCCCTATAAGGTGCCCTATAAGGGGTATCAAAGTTGCGGTTTTTTAAATACAATACCCCGTATATTATTTCACTTTTGGATTTTAATATCAGATTAAAGGTAAGTTTCAGACAGGTTTAATTCATCTAAACCTTATGTATGAAAATGTAATATCAGCTTTAATGCTTAAATTCTCAACTGTTGTTTACTTGTTTTAATTAATGCTAAAGGCAACTAACTGAACATACTTTATATCGCATATGTGAAAAGTTTACTAACTTATACAAGGTGTGTAAAAATGAAGGCAAAATAATTGCAATCTATAAATGGCATAAACTTGTTTAAATTAAATGGAACTTCCAGTATTTAATGTCAACAGCAGACGTCAAATTAATTGTCTATCGAATACTAGTATACATTCATATAGCTAACTGTTCATGTTTTCAGGTAAAATGCACATTTTCATTTTGCAAGTGGATTTTAAGATATTTTTTATTTATCAAGTCTTCTGCATGCATATTTTAATTTAATACTAACTGACAAATGTTTCTAAAAACATGTCTGTTTCATGTGCTTTGTATATAATAAAGACTCATACAAAATGGTTTTTCATCGGTATAAACTTTTACAGTAAACCTTTGCTGCCAGTTTTAACCCTGGAAAAAGTATGAAGCTGAAACATACTGTTGTAATCCCACATTTGGTACTTACAATTATTAATATAATGCCTATTATTTACTTAACTATTAAAAACACTTAAATTCATAAACCTATAATCACCGGTCCCTTTCATTAGTACGCTCAGTAAACAACCCCATAACTATTATCACCCATTTCCTTTTTCAATAGTCGTTATCCCAATATTTAACCATCATTTACATATTTTGAACACTCAAGTTTATTTAACGAACTAAACCCTTATAAAAGTTTCCGGTGATTATACTAAAGTACCGAATGTTGAATTTCGTGTGGTTCCGAGTGGAGGGAAAAATCCTCCACCACCACCACCAAACATTTTTGGGGATATTAAATATATATATAAATGGTTTGTACGAGAATACACACAGAAACAGATAGAGATATAGAAATAGATTGAGAACCGATAGAGACGTTAGACATTTACTCATCCCAATTCCCATAACAATACGAAGATAATTTGAAATATTACGGTAATAAATTAAGTCAAAGGAAATAAAAAAACATATCCACCAATAAAGTTGGTGTCCTAAATTTTTATAAATACTAATTACACAATGTCTTTTACCTGCGGCAAAGTCTACTATCTGCTCTCCAAATTGACCGCGGCAAGGATATCATGCTAAGGATTAACTTACTCCGCAAGGAAATCCGGAAGTTTTGTGGCTACGACAAGGAAGTCGAACATACTGGGTATTTTCGGCGCTGCAAAACGACATCGGTTTTTCTATGTAAAGAGACTTTCTGTAATAAGCGTAATAATACATTGTCAGATATTTTTGGCAAATTCGAAACGATGTTGATTTCATTCAGAATTAATTTAATAGTTGGTACTTCGTTTTTAAAATCGACTGTGAGGTTTTCTGCAAATGGCGTACCTATTTAATAAGGTTTTCTGACCTATTTTCAGTGATCATGGTGGTGACAACGGTGGAAATGAAACTTTCACAAAAGATGCACACAAATCAATCGCGTTAGTTACTTAAATACCCAGATTTGACTTCCTACCTTTTGTACGACGTTTTAATATCGTTCACTCACAAATCGCTCGTGACAGCTTAAATCACGATATCCGTATTTTGATTTTACCGGTCTCTACTGATGTTTCTACAGGGGGATATTTAAATCTTGCTTACAACTTAGCAATATCTGTGATCCCTCACTCTTGTTTTAGGTTTAAAATTTCGTTGAAGCGGCAAATCGAGAAAATTATGCTATTCTTTTAAAGGTTCTGCGTATGCCACATGCAATTTATAGTGAGGATGAATCACGTCGAATTTCATTGGGATTCTACTATATTTTGAGTATTTGACTATACCCTGTCAAAGAATGAGGCGAAGTAATAAACCGATTATTTCGCAGCTAACCAGAGGCGTTCTTAAAGAAATCAACGAATATTAATAAATGAATTAAAATTGTCTATGTAATGTTGAGTTTCCTTAAAACCGGTATAATTGATTTATTAAAAGGTAGGTATTACGACCGCGATTGTTATCATCTCAGGAACGCTGCCCTTTTTATCTGAATTGTTGTTAACTCGTCATTAATATAACATACTACAATATTGGAAATCGGTATTTTTTATAATATTTTACGGTAATGTTTTTTTTCATACTGTTTGTCTAATAAATCCTCGGGATATGGAAGAATCGAAGAGATATGAACATTTCCTACCGAAGTACAAAAGTGGGTGCTGTCTAATCGAGGTGCAGATAAATACTAAAGTTCGGATTATGTGATTAACTATTCCAAGAAGGGACCAAACGGCTATTATTTTCTCAGTAATTCTAGGTAAGTTAAAGGAACTGATTGCGCTTAATGCTTGCGTTAACATATCAGGTGGTTATGTGTATAAGATCGGCCCATTTATTCCATTTAAGCCTAAGACAGTAGTCAGTCAGCATTGCTTATAGACGTGTACGTGTGTGTGATTAGACAGACTTTGACAGTGACTTTCCTGTGTGTTCATAGTGGTATTTTTAAAGTACGGAGATACGTATTGGAGTATGGAGAATTTACCAGGACCATCGAAACGCCCAAAATTAGCGCCGTTCTCAGTTAATGAGAAAGTTCTAATTTTGAATTGTTTCGATTCCATCAAGAAACAAAATTTAGATGCGAGTGTGGATAAAACCGTGGAATTAACCGCTGCGATGCTGAGAGTTGGTAAGACATCAGTGTACAGGTTATTAAAAGAAAGAAAGAGTGGCCCTGTTCAACCGGAGAAAAAGTCTCCAGGACGTCCGAAAATTTCCTTAGACGAATTTCTAAAAAGGGGACTACGTCGAAAAGTTCACGCTTTCTTTTTCCGCAACGAACTTCCAACACTAGATAAAATTCTATTGTCTGTCCAAGAAGACGAGGACTTTCCAAAAATGAGCCGATGTACATTATGGACGATTTTAAAGGATTTGGGATTTCGATGGAAGAAGCACAATAGAAAATCTGTATTGATGGAAAGAGATGACATCATTGTGTGGAGAAGAAGTTACCTGCGCGATATTCGAAGGAGTAGGCTAGAAATGAAAAAAATTTTCTATCTGGACGAAACTTGGATTAACGCAGGACATTCCGTACCAAAATTTTGGCAAGATACCAGTGTAACTAATCGAAGGCAATCTTTTCTAGAAGGTTGGTCCACCGGTTTAAAGCCTTCGTTGGGTAAAGGGCGACGGCTTATTATTACCCACATTGGAAGCGAGGATGGTTTCGTTGAAGGGGGAGAACTAATTTTTGAATCAACTAAGACAGGAGACTACCATGAAGAAATGACTGCGGACGTGTTTGAAGAATGGTTTGGTCAAATGATCGATCTAATTCCGAATGGTTCCGTAATAGTTATGGACAACGCTAGTTACCATTCCCGATTAGAAGAGAAATTACCAAATAGCTCTTGGCGAAAACAACGTATCGCAGAATGGTTATCCTCGAAAAAGATCCAATGTGCCGAAAACCTATTAAAAGTAGAACTCTTGCGTTTAGCCAATTCACGTAAAGGTGATTTTAAAAGGCACGTCGTCGATGGATTAGCCAAGGCGAAAGGAATAACAGTGGTTCGGCTTCCTCCGTACCACTGCGACCTGAATCCCATTGAGCTAATATGGGCACAAATAAAAGGTGACGTGGCGAGGACAAATACAACGTTCAAATTAGCAGATGTCATAAATTTGCTTAAAGAAGCAATATGTAAAGTTTCCAAGGAAAATTGGCGGAAATGCATAAATCACGTTCTGAAAATAGAAGACCAAATGTTTCAGTTAGATAACATTTCGGAGTCGTTGATAGAACCAATTATTATCAACCCAAATGATGATTCTTCTTCAGATTCCGATGTTTGGGAAGAATTCGACGATGACGACGACGACTGAGGTTACCAAGGAGAAGGTGACGGCTGGGAAAAACTTTTCATAAACTGGCCCTTCTCAGGGCCGCAAAATTTCATAAATTAATGTACGACCATACATGTACTGACGTGTTGTCTTTCTTTCCCTCTCTATCTCGTTCAAGCGCGCGCCCACACACACACACGCACGCACGCACACACACACACGCGCACGCACACGTAATTTTTTCAGTTATCGATTATTGCACATTTCGTCATTTTTCCCGACCGTACGCCAGTGAGTGGTTCTTCGCATGTGTCGAGACGCACAAAATAGCAGATGTTCAGGGAGAAACACTCGTAATATAAAGAGATTAGGGGAGGTAGCGTGCAAAACATTAGAGAACTCGACACATTTAGTGGGTGCCACCTTGTATCGGTTTTGCATTTATAATGAGTTTTTATTACTTCGCCTCATTTTTAGACAGACTATAGTTAGAATCCTGTTAGAAATATCTTACCTATTTAGGTATCTAAGTAGGTATCTACTTCATTAATCAGCAACATTAAACATTACTGTTTTTAATTACTTATTTTATTAAAAATATATTTTGTAATTATTATGTTATTCAGCCGTGTAATTGATTAATTGTCTTAAAGTTGGTGAATTTAAAAAGAAAAATTAATTTACAAATTTAAATATAAGAATATTTTCTAGAGAATTATTTAAAATACAGGTCAATATTTTTAAAAAAACCCGATGGCATGCGATTCTTAAAATAACAACTTTGTAATTATGAATATAAAATTATTTTACCACAAAATTTAATGTTCTGAGTCTAATATGACGATTATCAAGGTATGCATGCATCAAGGTATCAATGGCACCTGTAGCACTTTAGCTCTGGTATATATATCACAATATAGAAATAATATGGAATTTTTAATTTTTCGTAAGGAACTTTTTTTGCATAAGTAATAAAAAAAATATTAAATATAAATTAAGTTTATAGAACATTTTAAGGTCAACAAGGCAGCTTTAGAACATTTCTGCATCAGATCGAAAACAAAATAATTACGAATTTTTATTTAATTTGACAGGTCTCTATTTTGTTTTTACTGGGCCGATTTAGCTTGTTAACTAATATCACTGAAACATTTACCAAAACTGTTTTTGTATCGAGTTTCAGTTGAGTTATATAAAAAATGCGCCCTCTATCGTGTTTCCAAATTTTGTTGTATTACATAATATATACAAGTACCTAGAGGCATAACTGCCAGAATAACATCGTGTCGAAAAAATCTGAAATAAGTGAAGTTTGTTTGTGAGGGGGACAACTTTCGATGCAAAAATTTTAGCCCAAACTTTAACCCTCCTAAACTGAAGTGTCACCTCCCAAAATTTTTCAAATGGGAGGTGGGTCAAGTGATACCCCAATGAAAAGGGTTTTTGATTCAGTATAGACTGCTTTGTTTTTGAAATTTGGTCTACTTGTTTACAAGACATTTAGTATTGAAATGTCACTAATTACGCTTCACAAAAATTGCAAGAATTAAATCGATTTCACTCAAAACATATCATGTTTTGCTTGGCAAAAATTGCATCCCTCTAAGATAGGCTCAGCAGTTGCTCGATTCCTGCCCTGCGAATTGCGCGTTTAATTATTTTGAAACTAAATATTTGAAATTTAGTAATCGTGGTGTACACATCAGGATGAGTGGAAATGATTGAACTTTATTTAAAAAATGGTGAACGTGGGAACCGAACCCCAGAGTTATATATATATATATATATATATATATATATATATATATATATATATATATATATATATATATATATATATATATATATATATATATATATATTGTCACGATTGCTACCTCTGAGCAAACCCCAAGGGCACTCCTAGGGACACCCCATACTCCTAGGCGTGACAATATTTATATATATATATATATATATATATATATATATATATATATATATATATATATATATATTCCTTCGGACGGAGGGTTGTTTTGCACCTAAGGACCCCAAACGAGAAACTTTATTGAAATTTTTCCGAAGTCCCATCATGCTACTCTCTGCAATAGCCTACATTTATATCGAAATAAGCCTAAAAATATATTTCTATTTGTGTGAATTAACCGTAAATGAAGCTCTAACGATTTCGGGATATGGATGTAGAGTCACAGCATTGACTTTTCAAAAAATAGAAGAGATTATTTTAAAGGTAGCTAGAAAAAGTAGTTGTATCAAGTTTTAGATTTTAAATATATAGGGAGATTACTGACCAGTTAAACCAGTAAATATCTACGTATCTATGTAAAATAGATATCTACTTTGACGATATAAAATTTGGGCATCATCTAAAAACGATTGCGAAGAGGACAGAGGGGACACTTAGCATGTTAATTAGATCGATCATAGCAAAGGAAAGATGGAACAAATATTAAGGTATCAATGCGAAAGTTGTCATAGATACATATATATGATGTTATATAAAGTAAACACATGTCAGAACGGAACGGGTTAACGCCGAAGCGGTGAACGGAATGCAACTTCCAGTAAGGCCTGAAATTAGCACCAAATAATATTTAGTACAATTGTAGGAACAAAGTTGGAACGTACTTCTTTTCTTCTGTCTTCTTCTAGATATATTTTATCCCATCTGATGTATTTACCCTATTCTGAAGCTGTTAAACTGTGCCTGTTTAATTTCAAGACATCCTGGATTATTTAAATGCGGAAGAATTAGTTGGACATGGCCTGATTCTTTTTTGAGGTATAGACACATTTTGGATAGTCAGATATAATTTATAGTTTCTCTTTGACTCTTCGAAAATCCTAATTGAACGATTGTTTCCAGTTAGTAAATGAAACTTATCTCGCCAATGACTAGATCACTGGGTTGTAACTGTTTTCATGGGTTATTTGAGCAAACCTTTTATTCTACTAGTAAATGTTTCTCACCATCGAAAGCACTTCGATACCAAAAGGCCACTCCGATGACTATCCAGAGAAATGTCCGGTTTGTTTCCCGATTCTTCTTTAACAACAACTTGAAGGTGTCCACAATGCAATGAACGTTGAATACCTCGACGAACACCGTCATCGGGCGTTTCTCCTTCCCGAACTGGCACCGATTCTCCTCCTCTACCCAACAGAGTCCATAAAGGAACGCCGTCGTGAGCAATAAGATGGAAGTGCTGAACACCCCGAAGTAACCCAATTCCACAAACAACATCCCGCAGAATGCGTTTGTTAGTGGTAGAGTGATGCTCAGTACTATTTGGACTACCCCGAGGCGAAAGGTCCGCGTTTCCACGGAGCTGACGTCGGCGATGTAAGCCGTCGTGGCCATGGCGAGCATGGTTTGACCACCGAAGAGAGATGGCACGACCTTCTGGACTATACCCTGCACTTGCACCGGCCAGGAGTCAATGTAAACCACGCACAGGACGCTTCCCATGTTGCCCAAAACTTCACCGACTATGGGAATAAGAAAGAACGGTTTCCTCCATCGATACTTATCGCTGAAAGATCCAAGGAAAAGCGCCAACACTAACGGTATGATGGACTGGATCGGTTGCTGCCAAGAATGCATCCCGCTGACGATCACGTGGATCTCATGGTTCTGCCTGGTCAAATTATCGTGATTGCCGCTGAGGATGTTACCGCATAACGTGTCGTTGTACCGCAGGTTCACTTTGCAGGTCTTCTCCAGTTCCAGGTTATCCAGGGCCGGTTTGGACAAATAGATGGCCATCTGGTACAACGCTATTAACGGCTCGATGGTCACTAATTCTAACGCGAGGCGGAACTTCCTTCTCAAACATAACTCGGATGGGGGTTTTCGAGGTTGTTTGGATTCGTCGCTCATCCTCCATTCAAACCTAACGAAGAAGTGATAAATAGAAGGGAACCAGATTGGACGCGTTCATTCCTTCACGGCCAAGGCCAGAAATAACCGGTTGACCTAACCTGACTCGATAAGATAATTTCGTAATGGTGCCAAGTTCAGTATATTATTGTAGTACAAAACGTTCACGAATTTCGCCCCTAGTTTTATAATTGTAGACAATTTTAAATGCAGTTAATCGTATTGCTTTGAAGCGCTCAACTACTCACTTAAATAAACAAAAATCATCAAACTCCACTATAATTTATTACCGCGATTCTAGTTGACTGAAATTTGTTTAAGTTTTTGAAACGATTGTATCAAAAAAGTTAAAGTCAGTTATTGTTGTTGTCTTATAAGTAGCTGATTATATTTACCGATATTTGGACGAATCGCTATTAAATTAACACTTCCACGGCGACTAAGGAGGAAGAGCCTCAACGCTGTTAATCTTTCTGGGTCGTAACCTCTTAACCATCCAATCTACTTAATGTATTCTAACTTTTGTACTGCAATTGTTAACAATAATTTTCGTCTCAAAAGCAATTTCAAAATTGTAACATTATGGTTGTTACTTAAAGGTGGCGACTGTTACGTTAATTTTTTGGATGGAAGGATTTCAATTCTTTTTGAATACAGGTTGTTTCATATCACTGATACTCTCGTATTTTTACAAACCTGGAAATGTAGGTAACACGTCGTGTGTGCACGAACTGATCGAGGTTTAAAGTAAACCGATACTTCTAACAAAATGGTTTTCACCTTGATTTCTGCTATGGTATTAGATTTAATCAATCGTACCAGTAACGGGATTACAAGTAGGAAACAAAAAACAGTATTTGGTGAAAGTATGATAATACAGTAATTCTTGTAGGTGGAAGAAAAATAGATAGGTTGCTTTCTATAAGCTTCCATTTCGATGGGATCAAAAGTTGGAAATTATGTACGTCTGTATTTTATTTTTATGAACTAAGCATTTAAAGGTAACTTACCTGTTGGTATACACTTATTTCCACCACATGTTACATAAAAAACAACTACTCAGATTAGACATTTCCTTTGAGTATTACGCACATAATTATTACGTACGTAGGAAGTACTTGTTTCATTAGTTCTCATTTTCCAGATATAAATACGTACGTTTTGTATGAACGGGGCACGAAAATGTAATCATTGTTATTACTATTGACTCATTGTTTTTTCAACGTCGTTAATTATCGAGAAATTCTTTCGTTATGATCGGCCGACTCGTGTAGTACATTATGACGATAGAATGGTCCTATGTCACGCTGGTTGACTTGCTCAATAGCTTCGACTTGATTGCTCGTGTGTAAATCTTTTAAATTAATTTGCGACTATTCCCATATTTCTGTAGGAAACTGTTTCTTAGATACCGAACGTGGAAAATGTATTCAGAAATGTTCGTATTGGCTGTATCCGTTTATGGATCTTTTATTTAATAACTTTAAAAGTGTACGAAGGAGGTAACGCTAATATTTTAAATTTTCGGAACTGAACTTTGCAGCTATTGGTTGAACTGTTTCTGCCACTTATGGAATCAATTTCTTTTGTCAGATAAATATCTAGAGAAAATGAGTAGTATCCCAGTAAATAAAGGGGAAAATTTCATCAATATCAGTTGATTTTTTCATACCGCCAGGAATAAGAGATAATTACAAATCATTTAAGATGAGCCAAAGTCTACAAGAATAGAGTTCCCGGAGGGGCCTGAAAATGACCCCCAAAGCCTGGAAAATGGGGTTTTCGGCCAATATCTCCTAAAATGTGATAACCAGAGACTTTTTGTTCATCAAAAGATAAAGATCCGTTGATTCTCAACAAAAATGGTCCTAAAATTGATCGTTCCCGAGATAAACAAGTCCAAGCGCACCCAGAATTTTGAGCTCTCGAGCTGGGTATCAGAGAGCACGCTGCGGGAATTTACGCATGCCCGGGCGGACAAATTGTCCAATAACTTGGGTAAAAATGCATATTTTCTCATGATTCAAAGTTCATGTTCAAGTTCATAAAATCTGCCCCTATCATCCCCTGTCACTTGAGCCACGATTTGACTCTTTGGCCATATTGAAAAAACGGGTCAAACTTTCTGCTCCGGCGCAATTTTGACCTCGCCCGCAATTTGCTCGTACTTTTTTTCTAGCACCCTGATTTGCTTCGGATTTTCCCGAATATTGATCTTGGATGTGTCCATAGTCATCCCAGAAAATTGCAGGAACTCATTTTTTTGCGTTGCAATAAAAAAGTTTGGTCAAAAATTTCCAATTTTTGACTGTTTTTTGAGTCTTGAAAAATTTGCCTACAATGAGTCATTACTAATTTATACTTTAATAAAATGGCCCTTCAAGGCATGTCTTTTGAAAGGTGAGATTGTCTAGTTTTCGGCTGTGCCATTACTTTTTTTCAAAAAATCAGGGATTTTCCAGGAAATTCAAAAAATGCACGATCCCAGAAAAAACACACTTTTTCATTTCGTGGTTGTTTTCTTTTTGTCCTTTATTTTGGGCATTTTTCTACCTTGACGAAAGTAAAGATTACGTTCTCACCTTTCGATTCATGTATATAAAGTCATACTATTTATTAGGGGGGAAAAACCCGTGGCACTAAAAGTAAGAGGGAATTTCATCATTTTAATTCTTGCCGTCGTCCGCCGTGCGTTCCCTGCTTGTGGCGCTCGTATCGTCTGCTAGACCACGCGGCCACTCTACACTTTTTTTGTTTGTAAACAGTGAATGTTTGGAGTCAAGTGCTTAAAACTGTTTTTATAACAATAAATTAATAATCATTCCGCGGTAAAAGTGAAAAAATTGTTAGATATCTGAAGAGGTCGAAGAAACCGAAACTATAGAACCAGGAGAAATAGAGGGAGGAATAGAGCAACAGGGAGAACATGATAAGGACAATGTTGATGACCAAGAAGAAGAGTGGTGATCCACTGTCATATGTCACAATTCTTATATATTTTTTATAATAAAGCAGATTGAAAAAATGAACTTTTTTGGAAAATGTGACTTTTTATTCCGAAGACCCAATATTAATTGTTGCGAAAAAATTGCAGAAAATTTGCAATACATTGACGATGAACATTATGCCGAAATGTAAGAAACTGTTTAAATTTCCTAGATTTCTTTAGGAAAAATCTCATGGACTCCAAGACACTGCCACGTGGGGAAAACTGATTTTCAATAGTTTAGGACCAATTTGTGACGTCAATCCCTATGTAATTACTCTTGTGCTCTGTTTCTTAATACACATAGCCTAAACATTCATCTCTGGGAAGAAAAAACGATCCATAACCATAAAAACTCTTGAAAAATACATGGTTAACGGCGTGTCTCATTTATGGTCGTGAGGAGTTTGCAAAGCGGATAAATGTGGTGGCGCCATCTACAATTGGTTTCTAGAGGTCAAAACATTGAGGCCAGTGTATTTCCAACACTTTCCACCTTAAATTTTGTAAAAAAATTGGTATCTGTTGTCAAGGTCAAAATTTGAAATTTTTCACCTGTGTTTTTTGCAAAAAATATAAATGTTGCGAAAAAATGATGAGGACCATTTCTGTAGAGAATGAACTGATCTTCATCTGTTGTTTGAACAAAAAGTCTCTGGTTGTCATATTTTAGGAGATATTGGCCGAAAACCCCATTTTCCAGGCTTTGGGGGTCATTTTCAGGCCCCTCCGGTAACTCTATTCTTGTAGACTTTGGCTCATCTTAAATGATTTGTAATTATCTCTTATTACTGGCGGTATAAAAAAATCAGCTATATTGAAGAACTTTGCCTTTTTTTCCTCCTTCATTTACTGGATTAATAACCATAATTTGGTTTCTTACGTCATTATTTTGCTGGGACTACCAGGCGTAGCGTCTTTTTAGTAACAGGTTGACTCATGTACTTGCAATAATTAACATTTCTTCCTGACAGAATTGGATTAGTAAATACATAACCTATTGTTGCAGCCTCTCAAACCAAGATTACCCACTATGTTCTCAACACAGTCTTGTCTAACATACGCATTAAACTCCCAGGATTATGACACCTTTGCTTTTCTACACCAACACCAGTTAACAGGGGTTAACTCTTTTATATTATGTTAAGATCACCAGGATCTACTTAGATTTATAGGAGCGCTACCCTATTAGACTATGCTAAGAAGATTTATTCTGCTTTATTGTTCTGCCTCTTGACTGAGAATCTTACTTCAGTATAATAATCTAGTAGATAATTCCGGAGTAATATAGTATGTTAGTAGTTAATAATGGGTAAAGTACCTTGTATCCTTAAACTATAAAAAGTTCTGTTTTGAATAGACTCAATCTGTAACAGCTGACACCACTTATGAACTGTAACCAAACTGTGAATAAATTTTAACAGAAATAACGCAACTAAAACACTATTTTACCTTTAACACCAGGCATCTCTTCATCTATCGACTTTTGGACCATAATTTCCATGATAAAAACCATAAACCATATCCCATAAACCATATTCGGCTAAATCACAATATTTCTACCATAGGAATCTACTCATGGAGTTTGACCCATTACGTAGGGGGCACTATGAAGATATTGACATCTAAGTGAATTCAATCTCCTTCATGCTATAACCCAAATATTGAAAAATCAAATGCATTTAATTCCTGTTACGGATGGACAATTCAATAATTTGGATTATGTTGCACTGGAACTAACCTAACTAAACAAAGTTCTTTTTGAAGTGCCTTCTTCAAAATCTATTGTACTTTTATTTTTGGTAAATATGTTTAATCAAATTACTGCAACACAAAATCGAATCATATCATAATGACATCATGGCTCCAAGTGGATACAAACAAATGCATGTTGCTTTTAGCATCTTGTAATATTTTATCATTATTAACGTTCATAGAAATCCCGATTATAAATATTCATAAAATAATTCAAGAAACTCAATGGTTTTGTTACGGTTCAATCAATACTCGTGCATTAATATGGTTTTTATTTCGTTAAAAAGATTTTAGAGTCAATAGTCCATAACTAATGGAATGCACAAGTCATGATTGAACTGGCACCATCTTACGAATACTAGTTGAAGTTATAGTAGAGGGAGCTGAGGCAGATAAACGACAGAATAAAAATATCTGTAAGGAGATGGAGAAGATTTTTGTCAATTTTAAACCGACGATGATAGAGTCCTACTTCTCATTTGAAATCTATTCTGAACTTTTTTTCGTCTTCTTCGGTACATTTCATATAAATTTAATAAATGAAATTGGAACTTTTATTTAAATTTGCATTTGTGTTTCTGAGTTCAGAACTTTTGACTCATTCAGAACTTGTGTATATGCTTGAATTTTTTACATTAGTGAGGTAATATTACGCTAAATTATTACTAAAGAAAAGTATTTATGGACACTGCATATTTCTTCATATATAAAGTTATTTTCAAATTTTCCCCAAAAACTACACGAGTAATAAAATTTACAAAGCGCCCCGACTAGAAATTAATTCCTGCACCTGACCAGGACTGTCCGTCTAGTACCCTGTCAGGATTGTAATGCAGATGACCTGTCGGGTCCTGATCAGCATGATCTGACGTAGTCGGGCATTCCTGGCGTGGACTCGGACAGGTCATCCCGTTCAGGACCCGACCGGGCTCTGCGTTATAGGGTGCTAGACGGGCATGCCCGATCGGGTCCTCATCAGGATGACCTGACCGGGTCCACGCCAGGAATGCCCGATCGGCTCCACGTCAGGTCGTCCTGATCAGGACCGACGGGGCATCTGCGGTAGAGTCCTCACAGGGTGCTAGGCGGACAATCCCGGCCGGATCGTGTTCAGTGGGACTCGACCGGGTCCACGCCAGGATTGTCCCACCAAGTCCACGTCTGGAATGCCTGATCGGCTCCATGCCAGGACTGCCTGATGAGATCCACATCAATATGCATGTTGGGATTTGAAATTGACCTTATCAGGAAAAACTGACCAGAACCTGATAGGGAACCGTAAAATTTATTTATATTTTATAACATTTCATTCATTCACTACACCCAGAAAAAAACACTAAAAAGCAACATACAAAAGAAACAGTACAAATATAAACATATAAACAAATACAAATAAAGAAACATGAAAAATGTAATAATATATATATAGATATAGATATATATATGCTGTATATATGTAGCACTGAATAATAAAACAAGAAACACGGTGGAAAAATCAAACTATTTTTTTAGGTGATGAAGGCGATGGCCATCCCAGCCTTTGGCAGTTGTTAATGCCGATGAGGATGCCCTCACCACTTGAGTGCAGTGGGGATCTCGTGGGGTCTGAAGTTTGCCGCAGAAATTCTGTAAATTGAGAAATAGTTATTTCCTAATGAATACTGATATCTCAATGAATAAATTACCTGCAATACAGTGGTAGAATTGAGTAGTCTAGAAAGATTTTTTTTCTGCAGTGGCAACATATTCCATTGCCACACCTCTGGATATATACGATCGTAAGATATTTCCTATGTTTCGGGTGATTCTTTCCTTATGATTAATTCCATATCTAAAAAAATATATAGGAAAGGAAAAGTTTTGTTAATAATTAGACTAAACTAATAATTTGGTTTATTAACAATTAAAATTAAATATTAAGAAGTAAAATAATAAAAGAACGCAAACGAAATTAAAGATTTTTTTTTTGAAAAATGTGAAATAAAATGTAAAAAATGTATTAAAAATTAAAATACTCAATTACCAGTTTTTTGCCGAAATTGTCATTTTTGGAAATCTTTGAATTAAATTCAAGAAATTCGTCGTTAGTTTGCATGGGAAACATGAAGTTGATTTCTTGGTCGTCGTCTTATTCATTATCCATAATATATATTAGATTTTTTCAAAGTCTCCACAGACGCTTCCACTGTTTTTAGGGTCAGGGAGAGATCTGTTATTTTACCTTTTAAATTTGCCATTTGTTTATGCACACTAGTTTGAAATTGTAATACAATATTGCATCTGTGATAAAAAAATATATTAAAGTATCGTTCTCATAATAAATAATTAAAAGCATACCTACAGTTTTCGATGGATTTACCAAATTTTCCGTGTTTTAAACCGGATTTGAATATCTTGCCATTTTTAGTATGTTGCTCTTCTAAGACAACAGCATACAGCCTTGATAAAGAAAATATTTCCCGTTATTTCTCTTTATCTGACATATCGGCTGGTGAGTCAGAATAGAAGAGTTCGGAGAGTTCCTGCTGTACACCTGAGGAAAACAAAAATAAAGAATTATTTGTGAGAAAATTGATGTGACCATTAGAATTAACATTTTATTCTATTAGAAGGAAAAAAATCGGTAAAATAATTATATATGTTAAAAAATTTGACGTGATTACTGAAATTTCATTATTATTCTATTAGAAGATAAAAGTAATTTTTAATTAACATGATATAATTATTAAAAGTAACAGTTCATTCCGTTAGAGAAGAAGCAAAGGAAATTTTCCAAGAAAATTGACACAGTGACTGAAATAAATATTCTGTTATATTAGGAAAAAAAGTAAAAAAATCATTTTTAAGAAATATGAAGTAATTATTAAAATCATCATTTTATTTCTTTAGGGAAAAAGCAATAGAATTATTTTTAAGAAAATTTACACGATTACTGAAATAAATATTTTATTTTATTAGAAAAGATATGTAAAAGAATTATTTTTGAGAAACATGAAGTGATTATCAAAATCACTATTTTATTTTTTTACAGTTAACGGAAAAATTATTATTTTTAGGAAAATAGACATGGGTACGGAAATTACCATTTCAGTTTTATTAGATAAAAGAAGTAAAAGAATGATTTTTAAGAAGAGTAACGTAAATGTTACAATTAACATTTCATACTGTTGGGGAAAAAGTAAAACAATAATTTTAAGAAAACTGAGATGTGTATTAAAATTAACATTCTTCTGAGAGAAAACTGTAGAAAATGCTTACTTACGATCTATTTCACGGTTTTCCAAGTCAGTGATAGCTTTAACGCTGCTGCTTCCATTTCTTTCTTCGGTTTACGTTCCTTCAACACACTGAATTTTAATTCAATGGTTTTTTATCAGCAGCTGCTTTGGTTTCTGCCGATGCTTCGTCGTCCGTAGAATAGCCGTACGGTTCCTTTTCCAAGATGGCAAGTTTCTGTTCTGCTTCTTCGTACGTATCTGTAAAATTTCAATTAACACTGAATGTGAATAAAAATAAACATGAAAATCAATGATAATTATAATTTTTTTTTTCAAAATGATTTTGTTAAGTGAATGCAATATCTGGCTGTTAAAAAACAAGCAATTTCAAACAAAATCTCTCAAGGAGATCGAATTACAAATAAATACTATAGCTATAAAATATAGAATGTTTTTAACAATTGATCTAATATAAGAACTGTGGGTGTTTAGTTGCTTTGAAAATTATTGCACTTTGTCCGAATTAAGATACCTTAAAAATCGTTAATTCTAAAGCATTTCAAAAGTAATATTGAACAAAAAATATTAAAACTAATTGAATAGCTTTGGAAATTATGTATATAGATTCATTATAGAGATTTCTAGTTTTCGGTATGTGGGTACTCTGAATATGGCTCATTCAAAAATGATCATTACAGCCGTGTTAACACCTCATAAAATGAAGGTGTAATGGAAAATAAACTACTTCACCTATTAATCATTTTTAAGCACTACTGTTTGGAGCGTCGGTCCTGAACTGCACCGCTTTGACTTTAGGCCCCCGTCAGGTTAAGTAGTCCGTGTCGGAATGGCCCGTCTAGCACCCTGTAAGGACTGTAACGTAGATGTCCCGTAGGGTCCAGATCAAGACAACCTGACGTGGACCCGATCGGCCGTTCCTGGCGTGGACCCGATCAGGTCATCACATTCAATTAACTGAATGTATATAAGTTGAAATTAATGCAAAATAATGACGGTATCTTTTTTGTCTTATTATTTGCAGGGCATTGTCTTTTCCATGTTAATTTAATTATACAGATACCTATCTCAATGTGTCATCTATATTCGTCATCTGACGTTAAAGATCCCATATTACAAACTTCCTAATCATCCAAATTAGATGAGTCTCCGGTTCCTATCGAAATAACGAGAGGTTTCATAGTTTCGTCTATTAAGTGATCAAGATCCCACATCTCTGCTTCTTATTTTGTTAAATTGTCTACAGAATTTTTCCAATTTTAACCGGGCATTTTGGAAAATGATGTTAGTAGAAGCTGACGTACATCATGAAGTTTAAAAGTAGTGTCGTTTCTAGCAACGTTTCCTTTTACTTGAGCCCAGTTCGCAATGGTATGAAGGTAATCGTAGTACAGTTTTTCTTCTTTCTTTAGTCATCCTTTAGCTAATTTAGCTCAACAACGACGTACTTTTTGAAGTTTGCTTTATGTTGCCTCGCAGTAAATAACAATTCTTTTTTTACCGTCGTGACTGAGACCTTTCTGCTGCAACCAATCAATAATAGTTGCTTTCCTCCATAATGATGTTGGCAACGATTCCTCAAGCCTAGAATGGTAACTAGCGTTATTCATTACAATAACAGTGTTATCTGGTAGCAGTTCTAACGTTTGTTGTAACATTAACAACCATCTACAAAACCACTTTCATTTCCGATATGGGTGATAATCAGTCTTCAAAAACATCCGCATTTATTTCCTCGTGGTAATCTTTTGTTGAATTCGAGGCGAATTCTCGTAAACCACCATTTACAATAACACTTTTGTTTCAAATATGGATGATAATCAGCCTACTCCTTTTTCCGTGCAGTGAACCCACGGAATATCCTTCCACCCGACTAGAAATTATTTCCTGTACCCGACCAGGACCCGGCCGGGATTGCTCGTCTAGCACCCGGCAAGGACTGTAACGCAGATGTGCCGTCGGGTCCTGATCAGGACGACCTGACGTGGGCCCGACCGGGCATTACTGGCGTGGACACGGTCAGGTTATCCTGACCAGGACCCGATCGGGCCGGCGTTATAGGGTGCTAGACGGGCATGCCCGGCCGGGTCCTGATCGGGAGGACCTGACCGGGTCCACGTCAGGTCGTCCTGATCAGGACCCGACGGGACATCTGCGTTACAGTCCTTACAGGGTGCTAGACGGGCAATCCCGGCCGGGTCCTGGTCAGGAAGACCTGACCGGGGCCACGTCAAGAAAACTTAATTTATATTATACAATATTTTATTGATATCACAATATAATAAATACACCAAAAATCGACATACAAAAGAGACGGTACAAATACAAACATATTAAAGAATAAGAATACATGAATAAATAAAATAAATAAAATAAACAAATATAAACATATGAAATATAAACGATATAAAATAATAAAGTGATAATATACTAAAAAACACAGAACAAATACAAAGAATCGCAAAAAAACTTAAAATACAACAAAAACCAATTTTTTTTATGCACCCATTCTAATTTTTTGGATTTGTTAATGTAGAAGTGAAAGCCCTCACCTGTTTGCTTTTATCCAGTGGGGGACCTCGAAATATCAGTCTTCTGTAAATTGAGAAATAATTATTTTCTAACAAATATTCACGTTTTAGTAAATGAATTATCTCATCACTGTCGTAGAAAATACTATCTTCACGGTCCTCCGTCGGCCGCAACCTCACTTCACAAGACTTGAATAAAAACTGGTTGGAATAGTAGATTTCGGATTGAAGGGTCGCTTTTACCTAAAGCGTTAATCCGGAAACAATAATCGTTATGCGAATCATAAATGTCGGTATTGTCCAATTAGTAGAGCTGCGAAATTTTGTTGTCAACAACTGTGTAAGTAAAATATTAAAGATAGAAATATTTTTACAAATGCGTACGTCCTATGATGTTACGTCAACTGCTTTTTCGGCACTACTTAGTCACTATCGCGGTAATCGTTATTCAAAGGGTTTACTCCACTAACACTGAGATATGTAGTTATGCCAAATTCACTATTTTTTCGCGCTAATTCAATTTGACTCTCGAGGAACAATCTAACTCGTTGGTGAGTAAGTTCACGAATTCGCCTTGCACGGTTATCACACATTTTTCCCTTTGTCTTCTCGAGCATATTGGATAATGATCTAAATAATTAACAAAATTAATTTATATTATTTTATTCCGGCGATAATACTTCGGAGATTTATTTAATTGATGATTTTCGAAATTAAGAAAATTCAAAAAATCAGAAAATTATAAATATATTTTGTTACTTAGATTTTTACACAATGTAACAGAGTTTTAGTTACCTTTAATCACATTTAATTACACTCAGTGTTTAATTTTGTCACATTCAGTCCTGATCAGGATCTGGTCAGGTAATGCTAGCCGGGCACGCCTCGCCAGTGCCACATCGGATCTTGGCCAGGTAATCCTAGGCGGGCATGTCTCGACAGTGCCTAGTCGGGTCCTGATCAGGATATGGTCAGGTAATGCTAGCCGGGCTTGCCTTGCCAGTGCCTGGTCTGGTCCTGATGAGGATTTGGCCAGGTAATCATAGGCGGGCATGCCTCGCCAGTGCCTGATCGGGTCCTGGCCAGGTAATCCTAGGCGGGCATGCCTCGCTATTGCCTGGTCGGGTCCTGATCAGGATCTGGCCAGGTAATGCTAGACGGGCATGCCTCGCCAGTGTCAGTCCTACTCTGGCATGCCTCGCCAGTGCCTGGTCGGGTCCTGATCAGGATTTGGCCAGGTAATCCTAGGCGGGCATGCCGCGCCAGTGCCTAGTCGGGCCCTGATCAGGATCTGGGCAGGTAATCCTAGGCGGGCATGCCTCGCCGTTACCTGATCGGGTCCTGACCAGGATCTGGCCAGGTAATCCTAGGCGAGCATGCCCGGCCACTTCCTGATCGGGACCCGATACGTTTTCAGGTTTGCCTACCCAAATTTCTAGTCGGGCATGATTGCTTGCTAGCAAGTTTTAATATTAGTGTCTACCCATTGTTTTTGTAAGTATGTCCTTCATTCAGCCATATTTCGTCCAAATAATAAATCCTTCCAATCGGTATTTCTTGATCGTCCTTAAATGATTTCTTCTACAACAGACAATCACTCCATTATCAATAGGCATAGATTTTCTATTCTGTGTTTCCTATGAAAAGCCCAACTCGCGCAAAATTTCCACAAATTATGCTCAATTACTGACGTTGTTTCATGCGCAGTCCTGGCTGATATGTGCTGTCGTTTCTCTTTGCCCCTCGGCTCCTTCACACAAACGAGTTGATAGTTCTGCGCATCTGAGGTAAATCGTCGTTTTCTTGAATTGCATATAGAACTTTGTTTATTGTTGATATCTCCTTATTGAAATAAAAAGAGTGAACTTTCCTTCGTATGGTGGTCCTATTAAAGTCATAGATCGGTAGTGGAATCCTTCCTGCAGGCCGTTTCGATGCACTAATATCTCCATGTTTCCCCTCCCGTAAAAACTTATTAATTGTTGATTTACTAACTCCCGTCATATTAGAACATGTAGAAACTGTCTCACGAATGAAACTTAAAGGTTTTTGATGAACAAGTGAGTCGTGCACATTGAGCACTATAGTCTTTCCTCTTAGAGGGTATGCTACACAACTTAAAGAATATTTCTGAAATAATTTTTTCACATCTTAAAATGACTAACATATGTTTGTATCACTTAAACTGATTGCTCATATAAATTTTAAGTCACAGATAATCAGGGAGTGTTCGCTAGAATCGGTGTCCTACCTTCTACATACATTACCAAAACCACCCACTGAATTGACAACATCACTCCTCTTGTCAGAATTAACATTTTCGGATTCGGCCTTAAACAACCCCGCCATCTAATTACCTAATCGCAATGAAAATTACTCGTCGATCCTGAAATTAAACGAAATCATGTTCCCCGTTAATCAAGCGTAAAATATTTGTCTTTCCGTGGATTGGGAGGGGTGCGCGCGAGTTGTTCGCTACAGCTGCCAATAGACGTTTTAATTATTATTTCATTTGACTTCGGATTAATTAAACGTTAAGAGTAACAATTTAAATTGTCCCGTGCAGATGAGCTTATAACGAGCGGGGGTATTAAGAGAGGAATAATTAATTTTAGTAACGCAACAAACGAGGGCCGTTCGAGAGAACGCCCGGGACGGAGGCGGGTATAAGGTTATGAGTAAATTACCGATAAACTCTCAGAAGAGATGACGCTAAATTAGGAGAGAGATCGATATAGTCTGACATGCAGACGTATGCAGACATACAACTTCAGACCAGGACCGCCCCATGGGTATGTGCCGCCCGGGTGCAAGATATAATTTGCCGCCCTTCCCCATCAGAACATCAATGTTATATTCCATTCAATAATAATAACATTAATGATAATAATAACTGCTTTGATTTCAAATTCTGATTTTATTTCTTTGACAATTGTTAATCTGTTTAAAAAATAAAATATTTTTTTTAAATAAAAATCATTATGGTAACTTTTTTATAAACTTTATTACTTTGTATAAATTTAAAAAGTAAATATTTGAAACAAACATAAGAAAGATAGTACTTTCATATCATACTTAGAACAAAAATGAAGGACCTGCCTATGTAATTTTGTATTAATCTTTTATTGTCTATTAACACTTTGAAGCCGATGTTATAAATATAAACTAAACTAGTAAACCACCGAGGTAAATACATTTTAGTTATTGAAAGGGACTTTTCTTTCTTTGAATCCTTGAATTTTTCGAGCCCAACATTTTCAGCGGTAACGTCCTTTAGAGTTGATGATGGTTTACGGTGCACAAAGTAATATTTTTATAGCGATCGGCATCTTTGTGGAGGTTTATAGAAGTAAATTTTTTTTTTCATTTTTTGCTTCCCCTTGGTAGAATGCCGCCCGGGGGCGATGCACCCCTTGCACCCCCGGCCCTGCTTCACACTTACTTCAGAAATAAAACTTCACGTGCAGTAAGTTGTAAAGGTATTCTTAAACTGACGGAAATGAGTGAACTGGTGGCACTTAATCAATCTCCAGCTATGATCTTAAGGGAAGTCATCAGGGTCTAAAGAATTTGATGTGATTTCCATTGCCGTGTAAAAACAAAACATGGTCTTGGAAGGGATGTAACTTTCCTCGACCGTCGACGAGGCAAATTATAGTTGTCTTCAACGACATAGTGTCTTACAAACGAAGCCGACAGCCTATCTCTTGAGAAGACTCCCGAGAAGACTCCTGAGAAGACGGAGAGATTTTTCCACTTGTTCCTATTGCCTTCGATAAACTGCCGACCAGGGGCGAACTCATGGAAACTAAAAAAAGTTTCTAATCTACGTTTCACGTTTGCTCATTTTGCTAATAACAATTTTGAATAATTTTTTTTTAGAAAATGGTCTACGGGGAGGTTAGAGCATTGCTTGTTAGGATGGGAAAAGACTGGATAATTAGTCATCTTTATCTTGTTCACTGTCTGTTTATAATTTTCTGTGGTGATATTCGCTACTTCTAAGTTTATTAAATTTATAACTTTAACACCAAACTTCTGGAAGCTGGTCTGCCTTCTAATAATTATCTTCAGCTGTCCCCATAATAGTTCAATAGGATTGAAAAAATCCGGTGGAGTCTTAGGACAAAAACACCATATTTTTTTGCAGTCTCATCAACTACATATTTTTTCTTAAATGTCTGTGGGTGTGGTTTTCTAAAATTTCTTTCTTCACATACCTTTCTCCAAAATACAAATCATGTTCCATGGGAAATATTTTAATATTCTCCATGCACTAGGAGGTGTATGGAATTTTCTGTAAGTATCTGGAGTGATAAGGTGCATTATTCATTACAATGACACTTTCTGGTCGAATATTGGGAATTAAAGATTTTTCAAACCACTCCTCAAAAATGGTTCCTTCCATTTTTTATGGTAATCAACACTGCATTCCTGCAGTCTCTTGCCACATATTTTTAAGCCGTTTTTGACTCATCCTTCCTCTAATCTGCAGTGCAGGATAATCAAACGGCTTCCTTTATTCGGTGGTATGTCTACTGGTGTGCACCTTGTAGTATGGTCGGTCCATCCTTCGGAGGCTGTACCTTGTGTACCGTATCATCCAAGTAATATACCATCCTATGTTGATTTCGGAATTTCTTAATTCTTTTACTTTCCGTATTGGCTGTCCTCTTATCAATTTTTCCATATTTGAATCCGAGATTTTAACCCATCTCCTTAGAGTTGACATGGAGTTCGCGATGTCACATTCCTCATCCTTCAATCATTTCTTCAACATGTCAAGTGTTGGTACTTGGTTATTTCGATAAAATCCATAAATCTCGCTCCTAATAATTTTTCCTGTAGCCGGATCCAATTCCTTTGGAGTTCCGGCATCGCTTTTTCTCTTTCTGCACACAGGCTCTGCCATGATTAATTCTTTCATTTTGATATAAGATATCTTATTTTCAAAATCTTATAAAGTCAATGGGAATCAAGCAAATCATAGACGTTCCCACAAGAATTACTCAAAATTGCGCTAGTCTGATTGACTTGATTATTACTAGTAAAGATGATAGCATTTCAAACTCTGGAGTAATTAATTGTGACATTACTGATCACGACATGGTATTTTGTGACATAAAACTGAAAAAGTCACCCTCGGAACCTGTTATAAAGACATTTGGTAACTTTAAAGATATGGGTTCCTTCAATTTTGACCTTCAGTCAACCAATTTTAATAATATTATTTACTTAGACGATATAGACGACAAAATTAATTATCTAAATTCTGCAATTCTTAACTTATTTGATAAACACGCACCTTTGTGTCGCAATAAATTTACTAAAGCCAAAACTACCTTGGGTAACTGAAAATTTAAAACTTTTAATGTTTCTAAGAGATAAAGCTAAATCAAAATTCAGGCGAACGGGATCCGCCAGTAACTGGGACTATTATAAGTCATTAAGAAATCTCACGACATTTACGTTTAAACAGGAAAAAAGGCTTACTTCGATTTCACCTCCAGAACCCAGGAGCCCAGGTCGCTTTGGCAACACTTATCATATTTAGGTCTGCAGAAAAACAGAATTTCTGACATACCATGTAATTTATCTGATGTGGATGAAATCAACAATTTTTTTATTAATGCCAATGTGCATACACCAAATTCAAATACAGCACAGCAATCGGTTACTACATTCCTCAACGTTAACGGTACTTTCAATTTCAATTTTAGTACAGTCGATACTGAGACTTCAAGAAATCATAAATTCTATAAAATCTCGTTCATCTGGGCGTGATAATATTAATGTCACTATGATAATGATTAATGTCTATATAATATACGTACAATACAATACAGATACGTTGCTGAAAATCTGGCAAACACTCTAAATCGACCTGTGATAAAATGGTGATGACGTGACCGCAACTTTGTTTGGCGTTTAGTATAGCTCTGTTTCCTCGGAACCTCGTCAATGCGCCGAGATCCCGTGTTTTTAAAGTTTACTCTGATATTATAAAGGAAAAAATAAAATTTAATATAATAATATTAATTAATTAATAAATTGCCGGAATTAATAAAACTGCCGGTTTGGGGTTCATACATGAATTTATTGGCCCCAGGAGGAAAACCTGGCCAGTACAGAGACCAACCAGGAAAAAACTCCCTGTTTCATGAAATGCATTAATCACCAATAACCTTAAATTACATAAATTAAACAAAAACTATCAAATTAAAATACATGAGTTTCTCCCTATATATGAATGTGTAAAAGAGTGAAAGGTATATGTATCGACTAATAACTGCTCTCGGTTGGCATAGGGCCATTGAGCGACCCTTGAATGACTAACTGTATGGTAAGTCGAACCTGATAAGTCAGTAAACAGTCATTGGGTCATTACGACCGCGGGTCCGTTGTATAGGACCTGTATCGTTGGGTAAGACCGTGGGTCCATTGAATAGGAGCTGTATCGTTGGGTCGGTTAAGACCGTGGGTCCGCTTAATAGGACCTCTATCGTTGGGTCGTCTTGTCAATATACAATGTCGTTGCTTAGACCAGAATTCGTAAGTGTGATCCTTATGTGGTGTAGTTTGGGTTAACCCTTACCATATTTCACATTAAATTTCGAAAAAAGCTCTATATTACTAGAAGGTACAATAAATAACTAGTTCTAGAACATCAATCATAATTTTAGGAAATGATCTGTTCCCAAGTTATGGCCCTTCGAAAAGGCGATTTTACATAAAAGGGTCGACACCGTGAAAATTAAAAACTCAAACAATGAACCGTAGATAACGATGTGCGTATTCAATTTTCGCCGTTCCTTTTACTTTTTGAGAAAAAAATTATTTTCCAACTAACCTCACTTTTCTCCGAACCGCTATTTTGTTGACATCTAGTCGATAAGGCAAGTACGAGGGACCCCAATTTTACTTTCTGCTACATCAGCGGGATGTCTTCTTCACGTTCCGCGCTAATTTTCACACGATATTTCACAATAGCACATATTAATTAACAAATTTTTATCGACATGTCCATTTTAACCTCAAAGTCCAAACTAAGCACACAAACTTGACAGTTGAATGGTAGTAGTTAATCGACCAAACGGAATGCATTGCAACTTACTGCTTTATGCAACATTATGTAGTTTGGTTTTATTCGCTTTATAGAAATGTTAGAGACTACTACTTCTTGTGGGGATTCCTGAGCGAACTGTAGCATTAGGTACTTGGGATTTATTGGTTTTATAGAAACATTATAGACTACTTCTTCCTGTGGGAGTCCGTAACAGACTACTTCTGCTTGTGGGAATCCTGGGCGCAGTGACGATAGGTACTTGGGTTTTATTGGTTTTATAGAAATATTACAGACTACTTCTGCCTGTCTTGGGCGCACTGTAACGTTAGGTACTTGGGTTATATTGGTTTTATAGAAACCTTCTAAAAAATTTTGTTTGTATAATTTTTCGAAATGATATACTTACAATAGTGAGATTACGATGTAGTTTTGTGCGTTTCCAATAGAATCGATGTTTTATTACACTGATATACTTTCACTATATTATACACCCCATCCCTTACCCCCACGAAGCTACCGACAAGAGATGATATGCATATTTTGCGAATAATTCTCTTAAATTCTATTTAATCACTCGATACCTTGCTTACATTTATACAACATCCGACAACGATCGTTTAGCCACTACCAGATCTCGCCAAAGCATACCTGCATTTAAAATTTCAAAATGGCGAAGGCGCGAAGTTTATAATCGTTTTTTCACGTATTTCTCCAGATTTTTTTTGGCGAAATTGCTATATCGGTGTAAATTAGAATAATCGAACTTTATCATTATCGTTTAACCCATGGGAATATCGTACGCGAACATATAAAAATTTCACTTTGAAAACCCTCAAATTTGACGAAATTTCTCACATTTTATTATTTTTCTTGAAAACTACTGATTTCCTAAAGTTACAATTCTTTTTCCCAGCACCCCTATACAGTCCTCTTTTAGTAAAAAATCAATGTTCAATAGGAAAAATGTTTACCGTAGTTTGTATATGAGGCCGTTGTTTAGATCAGAGTATGTAACTTTGATGTAAGTTGGATCGTTGTGTGACATTCGTCAATTCAATATCAGTCGGTACTCACCGTTATCTAAACGCAATGTTGTCACTGTGAATATCTTACACACCTCGGTGTTTAACGCTCTTGCAAGTTTAACGCACACTCCACGATTTGCTTCGACTGACTTTTCTCTCTTGAGCGGACTCTCGTCTCTGCGCCGTCCCCACTTACACGAGTCCGTTGCGTATTTAATCCTTTAATCGCCCTTAAAAATACACACACAAAACATCTGTTTTCGGAACTCTACCGTACATCCTCCCCCCCCCGTTGCGAGTGAGGAGCGAGCAAGAAAAGTACCTTACAAAGAAATGAATATGTTTGATATGGTATGTCAACGTTCACCTAATGTACATAATTGCTATTAAGCTACGTCTGGTAGTGGACAAATGAGGGTAATGTTGCGCTTGTAGATTCCTTGAGTAGTCTTCACCGTGCGGATTCGGACCCGACTAGAAATTTGGGTAGGCAAACCCGAAAACGTATAGGGTCCCGATCAGGAAGTGGCCGGGCATGCCCGCCTAGGATTACCTGGCCAGATCCTGATCAGGGCCCGACTAGGCACTGACGCGGCATGCCCGCCTAGGATTACCGGCCAAATCCTGATCAGGACCCGACCAGGCACTGTCGAGGCATGCCAGGGTAGGACTGACACTGGCGAGGCATGCCCGTCTAGCATTACCTGGCCAGATCCTGATCAGGACCCGACTAGGCACTGTCGAGACATGCCCGCCTAGGATTACCTGGCCAGGATCCGATGTGGCACTGGCGAGGCGTGCCCGGCTAGCATTGCCTGACCAGATCCTGATCAGGACCCGACCAGGTACTGGCCAGGCATGCCCTCGCAATCTATCATTACACCCATTATTCATAATATACGTATTAAGAATGTGACAAAATTAAACACTGAGTGTAATTAAATGTGATTAAAGGTAATTAAAACTCTGTTACATTGTGTAAAAATCTAAGTAACAAAATATATTTATAATTTTCTGATTTTTTTGACTTTTCTTAATATCGAAAAACATCAATTAAATAAATCTCCGAAGTATTAACGCCGGAATAAAATAATATAAATTAATTTTGTTAATTATTTAGATCATTATCCAATATGCTCGAGAAGACAAAGGGAAAAATGTGTGATAACCGTGCAAGGCGAATTCGTGAACTTACTCACCAACGAGTTAGATTGTTCCTCGAGAGTCTAATTGAATTGGAGCGAAAAAATAGTGAATTTGGCATAACTACATATCTCAGTGTTAGTGGAGTAAACTCTTTGAATGACGATTACCGCGATAGTGACTAAGTAGTGCCGAAAAAGCAGTTGACGTAACATCATAAGACGTACGAATTTGTAAAATTATTTCTATCTTTAATATTTTACTTACGCAGTTGTTGACAAAAAAATTTCGCAGCGCTATTAATTTGACAATACCGACATTTATGATTAGCATAACGATTATTGCTTCCGGATTAACGCTTCAGGTAAAAGCGACCCTTCAATTCGAAATCTACTATTCCAACCAGTTTTTATTCAAGTCTTGTGAAGTGAGGTTGCGGCCGACGGAGGACCGTGAAGATATGGTATTTTCTACGACTGTGATGAGGTAATTCATTTACTAAAACGTGAATATTTGTTAGAAAATAATTATTTCTTAATTTACAGAAGACTGATATTTCGAGGTCCCCACTGGATAAAAGCAAACAGGTGAGGGCTTTCTCTTCTACATTAAAAAATCCAAAAAATTAGAATGGGTGCATAAAAAAAATTGGGTTTTGTTGTATTTTAAGTTTTTTTGCGATTCTTTGTATTTGTACTGTTTTTTAGTATATTATCACTTTATTATTTTATCCTGTATATATCGTTTATATTTCATGTGTTTATATTTGTTTATTTTATTTATTTTATTTATTCATGTATTCTTATTCTTTAATATGTTTGTATTTGTACCGTCTCTTTTGTATGTCGATTTTTGGTGTATTTATTATATTGTGATATCAATAAAATATTGTATAATATAAATTAAGTTTTCTTGACGTGGCCCCGGTCAGGTCTTCCTGACCAGGACCCGGTCGGGATTGCCCGTCTAGCACCGTATAACGCCGGCCCGGTCGGGTCCACGTCAGGTCGTCCTGATCAGGACCCGACGGCACATCTGCGTTACAGTCCTTGCCGGGTGCTAGACGAGCAATCCCGGCCGGGTCCTGGTCGGGTACAGGAAATAATTTCTAGTCGGGGACGATCCCGTCGCTTCCCGGATGGACCTCCTCCATCACTCCCACCTGCCACCGCATACGGGGTTGATTCTTGTCAATGACAATGACGACTGAGCCTGGCTTTAGTTCGCCCTTGTTGATGACCCACTTCTGTCGTCTTTGCAGTTCATTTAGATATTCAAAGTACCACCGCTTCCAGAAGTCTTGGCGAGCCCTTGTTATGAATTGTCAAACTTTGAGACGATTTTCTGGAACAGTTAAAAAATCATCCTCGGGCAGCATTGTAAGTGGTCAGCCAATTAAAATGTGGGCTGGTGTTAAAACCAGTGGATCATTTGGATCGGTAGTTAGAGAGCATAAAGGTGGAGAATTTAGAATTGCTTCGACTTGAATTGCTAAAGTATTCAATTCTTCAAAAGTGTGAAGCTGATTCTTGATTACACGTTTAAAGTGACGTTTGAAAGACTTTATGGCAGCTTCCTAAATCCCACCGAAATGTGGAGACCATGGGGGGGTTGAAATGCCACGAGATATTTTTTCTTATAGCATAATCTTTCACATCTCCTTGATGTTGTTCCGAACCGAATAATGAATATAATTCGCGAAGCTGATTGATCGCACCTACAAAATTTGTTCCGTTGTCAGAGTAAACATGAAAAGGAATCCCCCTACGGCTAATGAATCTACCAAAGGCACCTAAAAATCCTTCTGTCGTTAAGTCGCTAACCATTTCAATGTTCAGCTTTCGTGGCCATACAAATGAAAACGCATCCATAAATTTTAATTTTTGTTTTATTTCTGAATTTTTTCTCTTTGATATACAGACGCCCGAAAAATCTACACCTATGTGACAGAAGACAGTTACTTCTTTAACGCGTCAACTGGGCAAATCGCACATTTTACCTTGTAAATTGACAGGTCGATGACGAATGCAATTGACACATCGCCTAACAAGAGCCTAAATTTATATCGAATCGTATACAATGTTGTTTGAATTCCAGCATGATACATGTTCTCGTGGGTTTCGCGAATTATTAAATCTGTTACATGATGATGTGACGGCAATAAAATTGGATATTTTGTAGGGCTGTTGTACATCAACCAGCCCTAAACCTGAACTGGTTTTTATGCAAATTTCCCCGTTTTCGAGCTCGTTTAACAACCTTTTACGGATCAAGGTCTCATATAGCTTACTGATAGATATAAATAGACATATAGGTCGAAAAGCCATTCCATCTCTCATGCCATTGCAAATTTTAGGCAACAGGACAACTCTAGCTTTTTTCCATAGGTTCGGAAATAGCTGCTTGCCCAGTAATTGATTTAATATCCCTCTTATTAGTTGTGGAGAATGTTCGACCACGATTTTTATTGCCTCCGTTAGAATACCACCCTGGTGCCTCCCCATTTTTAGTTTTCTTACTAATTTTTTTAGCTTCTCGTCAGAAAACGGCTCTACTTTCTTAATAATCTGTCGGATTTCCAGGAATCCTGAGTGTTTGGGAAAAGGTCAAGCATTGCCTCTTTGACAACTTTCGGTCGAATTTTGTTCGGCAATAATTTTTTCAGGATTTTCATGACTATTTTATATTCTTCTCCCATATAACATCATCCAATTGGATGCACAACTCCTTCTAACATCGTCGTTTAGAGTCTCTGATCAGTTTCTTTAACACTTTCTGTTGAATCAGCCTTCCAGGGCAATTCCTGTCCTCGTCAGAGTTCTTCTTTCCTGTCAGTTTTGTCAAAAGTCTATGCTTCTTTTTACACTCAAGTCATTTTTGCTGAATTTCTGTAGTTTAACAGTTAGGCATTTTTTGTACTATCAGCCATGTTGATACTGTCCTTGTAAGCGTCAGTTATTAATTTACTGCACCTGTGATATTTCTGCACCTGTGTTTTTTTATTGTTGCAATCCTTAGATCTATAGAGGCTCTAAAAATATCCCAGTCCCAGATTTATTTTGACTGGCTACAAAATAGATATATTTATTTTCTGTGTGGCAATCTCCATCATAAACTTGCCAGCCTGACATCTTTGCAGAGATGCCTAGTGTTACAGCCGTAACATCAGCATAGGACTTGCTACTACCCCTTGCTACCCCCCTTCATTGTGGAAAAGAAATTTCCGTTGATATCCGTCTTGAGTGATCCCCAGACTGGCGATTTGTCGTTTAGGTCCGCAGCAAAAATAACGTCCTCTCCCATTCCGTTTATGATTTGTATAATATTATCTACCGTGTTTTTATATGTAGCCAGCGGTACATTCGGAGAAATGTAGCAAACCACCAATGCATATCCATCTGGGCTAATGGTCACATATCTGTCCCCATGCACTACATTTCGTATCTCTTTATTTCTTTTTAGAAGTATCGCCGCCACGTCCTTTCTGCTACCCACTACCTACTCCTCTCTTTGCCCGTGCATATAAGGTTCACACATATTCCTTCCAGTTATTTTTATCCCAGCTGTACTCTTTAGTTTCTCCCTGCTTTTACTTTGTTTACCACCATGGTAATCATTTATCAGCATCCTGAAGATTGGGCACTTGGTTTGATCTACCCTATATCCAGCGATACCGCAATCCAGGCAGAAAGTTTGTTGCACTAAGTTTGTTGCCTTTTGCCCATCTTTCCACAATTTAAACGCGTATTAGAGTTGTCTTTGCCAGTGCATTCAGTTTTAATTTGTCCATATCCTAGAAGTTTATAGCAACTAGCTATAAGGACTCTCTTTTCAATTCTACACGAAGGCCGCCCTATTTTTATTCTTCCTAGATTGCAAGTCATCAGGAACATTCTCGTTCAACTTTATTATAGTCGTTTGATTTCTATTTCTCGGTGGGTTGATCGATTGCACCTTACTTTGTGTATTCATGCTTGTGATGAGGACACAAAAAGCGAGGGGATAGAGTACTGGACAGTGTGAGTTTATTTTGCATTCGTCATCACCGATTAAAAATCACTCGCTACTTTAATGGTCCTTATTTCACCACCTGTCTGTGTTGAGTGCAGAGTTTGCTTCTGAGAATGAGTACCTTCCTCTACGTTTGGCTATTCCTTAGTGTACTACTAACGTCCTAAGTCAGGGCGCCCTTCCTCCGTGTTTGTTCCCTCCCGTCCACAAACCTGAGCGGGTATAAACCGCACTACCATCTTATCTAAGTTTTGAAGGTTTTTTCAACATGCCTGTGATCGCTTCAATTACATCCTCTTTGACCTTTTCCTCCCTTGTATCACCCTCCATGTCGTATATATAAATGGTCTTACCGTTATCTTTTATTTTAACGTTTGTGTGTTGAGTCTTGCTTTTAATGGCTTCGCTTAAGGTTTTCGCTGTGCGTTTTTCTAATTGTTTTCACTTGGACATTCGGATAGGTATATTGACAGCACTTTTTATTTCTCTAATTTGTTTTAATGTTTTGTATCGTATCTAGGAGTTTTTGCACATCAAATCATGTCCGATTTGTCCATTTCAAAAAGTACTCTAGGTACGTTATTATACTTTTCTTCCTTTCTTCCTACGTTCGTAGTCGTCTGCGTCTGGGTTTTAATAAATTCCATCTGTCTTTCCACAAGACCCTTTTCTAGAACTGTTTCGACTTCTGAAGATGTTTCTTTCACCGTATCTAATTTTACATCATTTTGTTCTGTACCTGGGTCGACCATCACCATTAAGTCATTCGTCTTATATTGTTTATCCAAGACCACCTTCATTTCATATGTTTGTATGTAATTTCATATGTTTCTTCGGGCCACTCCATATCGATAATGCTCTTCAAATTTTCAAAAATTTTTTTCTGATTTAGAACATCTTTAACCTTTTCGCTACTTTTTTAAAATCAATTTTTTTCCGTCTTTCTTACAATGATTCCTGTCTCTGTTTGTACAGCTACTGATTTAGTTTCTCTCTCTCTGGGTTTCTTTCTCCGTGGTTTTTTCACCTTTCTCATACTTTGTTTGATCGTCATTTTTGTGTTTACATTTGTAGCAATATATTGCACTGGATCTGCAGCTCAGTTCTGCCACGAGTTACTTAAAGCGTTGATTGAAATATTACAAAGATACGCTATCCCATACAATTTCTTGTCTACCAGTTTTCGTACCAGCTCAACAGAAGCCACCTATTCCCCGTTACACAAAATAATTGTTCAATAGGGTTCTTTTCAAAGGCGCAATTTATAATACCAGTGTTTTCGATTCATGACTATAGTTTTGTATCTCAGGATGAATGACATTGGTCAAAGTAACTTCTGGAAAGAATAATGCATTTCTGATAGAATGAGTTCCTTTAAGTGAAACAAAAAATTAAGCAACAATTTTAGCTTGTGAACGGGGGATTGGTTGTGACATTTAAGGGCCCTAAACCGGCATCTTTTCAAGTTCCAAAGTACGAACAATAGCAATTGTAGATGCATATGTACCTACTAAAACGTTTCTAAAACTAAAAAATTTTCCTGAAAGGAGCAAACAAAATTCGGATGAAATGATAGTACTGTATATTAATTTTGTGGTTCTTTTTATCACTAATGATTACCGAAGATAACATCGTCATACCTAAAATTGAATGAAAAATCTGATAACATAAGCGGGCTTTAAGATCCTAAAATTTGAATTTTAAGATGAGGAAACATAGGATTTACAGACCTTGTATTACAAGATTGAGCAGACTGTACTAACCAACGGGTAGATCTAAATAAGTTCATTTTGCTCAGCTGATTTAGAACAATATTTCTGTGTTCTGAACAAGGAGCTGGAAAAATATTGAACACGCCAGAAATTTGAAGAAGGTTTTGCTGGATTTTCTTGCTCAAATTGAATTCCGTGCTGTGACTATTGAACTGAACAATGACTATCCAATGGTAGGAAAGTTCGCGATGGCGTTATCAAAAATAATTGATCTGAATTCACTCTGTAATCCCTGTTAAGAGTGAGAAAATCGCTAGAAGAATATTTACAAGGGTTGCAAAACGTTTTTGAGAACAAGAATTTCGCTAAATATCTAATAATATGTGATATGGAATATGTTTTTAATGTTGGAGTTGTCAAATTCCGACAGTGAACGTATATCTCCAACATGCCATTAGAAAATGAAGTGCCTAATTCGCCCTCTGTTTTCCTCTATTACTACTATCACAATTACCAGGAATATGAAGACTAGAAATTTTTTCTGTACCTGACCAGGACCCAACCGGGATTTCCCGTCGGGTCCTGATCAAGAGGATCTGACCGGGTCCACACCAGGAATGCCCGATCGGGCCCGTGCAAGAAATTCTCGATCGGACCCACGTAAGAACTGCCCGATCTGATCCACATCAAAATACCTGATGGGGTTTAAAGTGGACTTAATCAGGACAACCTGATTAGGACATCAAAAAACTCAATTTATATTATACAATATTTTATTGATATTACAACATGTATCTGCTGGAAAAGCTAAAAAAAAACAGCCAGGGTTTACATTAGCTTTGTGACATTTCATATTTTGCAGGTGCCAGAAATTTATAAGAAACATATTTTATTACTTATTTTTTTTACACAAAGCAACAGAGTTTTAATTACTTTTAATCACATTAAATTATTCCCGATCACTTGCTGATAAAATAAAATTGCGCGGGCATGCTTTGCCATTTCCTGATCTGGTTCTTATCAGCTTCTGGCGAGGTAATCATAGGCGGGTATCCCCTATAGTTTCTATGTGCCGATCAGGATCTGGTCAGGTAATCCTGCACGGGCATGCCTCGCCAGTGTCTGATTAGGTCTTTTAACTGCTTCCATTGGTAATCCCAACACCATGGCGAGACCTTCCCATATATTTGGTAGATTTTTGTAAATATACGTTTATCAGATGTCGCCTAGGCTACCTGCTCTTACTCTGTTGGGCTCGCAGGACACTGCCTCCGTTCCATCGTGCACTTCCAACGACAGATACTCCGTTTTAACATGCTAAACTGTATGCGTGCCAACTTCCTTACTAGTGGGAGGGGTCCTTCCTAAGGAAGTCTTCCTCACCATTGGGCCAATAAATTTCTCTCATTCGTAACCAGTAGTCCTACTCTCGTTCTTAGCCTGGTTCACCACCACGGGAAAGCCGCAATCGTCCCTTTAACGAACCTGCATGAGAGCCCGATTTACCACCCCCACCGGCTGGTTCTGTGGTACCGATGCCTCTGTCCCGTAACTCATTTTCTTGTGTCACTCCATCCATATTAATATCAACAATTTTTCCGTGTCCGTGAAAAGAAAAGGATCGACCAAGAGAGGCCGCTAGAAGAGAAGAAGGAAGAAGAGGACCTCACCCAAGACTAGTAGAAATAAGGTGAGTATCCAGCCTAGGGTGCCTCGGATATGCTACGCCCATACTGCCACCAGCTATGGGCTCCTGAGGAAGATACTGATACAGATTTGGACGAAGTCGAAAAATGCAAGTGAGAAATTGCAAAGGACCCAAGTCTACTGCGTCAAAGCAATCATTTAGGAAAACTAGTTAATCAACACCTATATTCTTGTATTTACTTGTTTTTATTTGCAAATAGAATTTACTGTACCTTAGAATTATTACTTGTCTTTGGAAATAATTCGAGAGCGGAATAATGTCAGTTTGACAGTATTAGATTATTTTTGAAAATTCCAAATTTGACTATTCTATTCAAACGTAGCAAGTCACGGGGAGACCCGTCAATATTGTTAGAATTGACGGAATTTAAATTCATTGAGTAATAAGAGAAAATGTAATGTAGGCGTAATAAAGAGTAAGAATTGATTTTTCATATCAACAAAAGTAATGAAAAATGAAAATAAATATTTACTTATACAAACAAATGTTTACTTATCGAATACTTTAAATAAAAGGAGTGGGCTATCTGCCAGTGAGCCAGATGTTGAGGGTGAGATGTTAACGTGAGAATCGTCTGAGACGAGTGAGATGTTGGCACTTCTGGAGCAAAGAAATAAAAATGTCTTTGAACAACTAACCTCCCTTGTAAATTGAAAAGCAATAGAATGTTGTATCTTTCTCGTAGAGGTTATATTATCAATTAATTCAACTAAAATAATTTCATTTGATGTTGTCTTCATTTTCGTCTGGTTTGTATGATGGGTATTAAGGGAATAGGGCAAGAAATACACATCATAATTCAAAGATGCCAGTATTGGGTGTGCAGCGGTACTAAGGGAGTAACGCGGAAAGTACCCAGCCAGTTACTAGTATACAATAACCTTATAAATGTCTGGGGTCGAGTGTGCAACGGTAATAAGGGAATAACGTGCAAAGTACCTACCCGAGTTTCCAGGAAAACGCAATACACTACCACCGAGCGTGCAATGGTTCCAAGGAAACAGCGTACGAGGTACCGCTCTACCTGCTAGTGGCGATTACCTCAACGACGTGCAATGGTACCAAGGGGAGGGCACGCGAGGTACTTTGCCTTGAGATAAAAGGCGGCATTGCGAACAGTGACTAACTTATGTTTGAATATATCAAATAGAGAACACTGCTGTTATTGCTTAGTTTTAACATCATTGGTTAATTATTAATTAAATAGTTATGTTAGTTAGTCAACGGTAGAAAATGAATAGCACAGTAATAAACTCACCAATTATTTGTTTCTTCCAACTACTCGTTCAGTATTGTAGCTTGTATTGGAACCAAGCGCGTTACAATAACACAAGTGTTTATGTAGATCAATATGTCGAGAGTGAGACACAGGCGAACTCTTTTCTCGATTTTCTCGCATGTTACTTTTATGTCCGGACTGGCTCTCGAAATCTCTATATATAAAGGAAGATGTCCCGACTGACTGACTGATTCATAATCAAGGGACAGCCAAAACTTATGGGTAGCGACTTGAAATTTTAAAGGTAACTTTGTATCATAGTATAGGAGTGCATGAAGAAAGGATTTTGCAAAATTTTAATTTTTAAAGGTATAAAATGACAAAAAACGAATTTTCATATAAAATTTGTATATCTATATATATATATGCTCTATAGCACTGTACATATAATATGTATACTATATTCATGGTGCTATATATAGTGAGATATGCCAGATATTGTAGGTCGACGGTCGCACCGCAGGAAGTCTATTGTTTTAATCACGTATGAAAAATTAATTTTTTGAAAAACAAATTGCGAGGGGTTTTTTACACCTATAATATAAATTTGGATTCTTCATTAAATATTGAATTTAGATAATTTTGAACCTCAAAAAACGGATAATTTTTAATGATTTTTAAACATCTTTAATACTCATCAATTAAGTTTAAAATTTTAATTGTTTATAAAATGTATTGAAAACAATCCGATTTTTGAAAATCAAGATTGATTGAAATTAGTATTTAATGAAGAATGCTTATTTAAATGCAACTTATTCAAAATTCATCGCAATTTGATTTTTAAAAAAATGTATTTTCCGTACGTGATTGAAACAATAGAACGGGCGGAGTATTTATACCTATTATGTATTCCACTGGATACCTATGTCTATATTGTTTTATTGATAGTTAATGAATGAAACTAATAAGTGAAGGAGAGAATCTTCATTTAATGATATTTTTATAATTAATTTTAATATTTAATTCATATTTTTAATTTATAGATATGTAACGCCCTGTATATCAAACGCGGTATCTCATCGTAGGTTTATCATGAATTGAGTTCTTTTTCTTGTTGATAAAATCAATTAGATAATCTTCAGCTATGAAATTGATACCAAAAGTCTCTAATGAGGTAATGACCAAATTTGTTGGTTTGTTTTTTACTCATTTATCATAGAAGACAATATCTTCTCTCATAGAAAAATTTATTGACTTGTTTATCTATTCAATCTGATTTATTTATTTTTCTTTCCTGTATTTAACAAAATATCACTTCATAAAGAAGGCCGGTTCATGATAACGACTAATTAGGTCCTAATAAAAGTCAGCCACTCGCGCTCCTCAACGCTTTTTCGTTCATCATTTTTATGGGCGAGACGTACCTCTGCTCGATAGTTAATATTTTAAATTAAATAAAACTATTTAAAATAAAAAAGTGTTTCGAACGCCGGAATCCTAATAGATAGCAAACTTTGAAGCCCAGTTAAAAGTATCAAATTTTAGTTACTAAAATCTTATTAGCTTCTGTTTTAAATCTTGAATTAAATTTAAGTTATTTATGAAATATTTAAATTATCGTTGTTGCTAACTAAGTTCTTTATATGTAATGGTCTAGATAATTTTTTTATAAATGCATTTATATACATACAGAGACAATTCTACACATATATTTTTCAAACATAAAATAATAATAAAATATTTTTGATGATGATGATAATAATAAGAATGAGCTTCTTTTTATTGTAATGCTGACATTATCGTTTGAAAAGTAAAAAAGAATCAGGGTATAATTATCACATATTAAAATTGCGCGGGCGAAGCCGTGATAGGGCCAGCTGGTGTTTGTACAAAGTTCTATTTTTGCAATGACAGACAAATTTCAAGAGGCCTAGTTCTCTTCAGCCGTATAAACCCCGAGAGGTTAAACTAACGAAAAGCGAAGAATGGAATACGGAGACAGTTCAAAATTATTCGAATAAAGAAAATAACTCTTACGATTGTAAATGCATTATTGAACATTTTTAAGACATTGAAAACTAGTTTTTTTGGAAATTTCGTAATATGGAGAAGTTTTTGCGGGGCGAAACATTACAATAAATCATAAATTATATTCCAGAACATGAAGCAATGTTTATTTTGCATATTTAAATAAGATTTCAATGTGATTAATGCTCAAACTTACAGCTTTTAAATTTTTGTCAGAAGGTGTAGTTTTCATCCCTTTAAGATTAACACACACCAGGAACATATAATTTTTGAAGGGGTGGTGATATAAGCTCAATTACAATTTTTATCTAATCGGTGTTATTTGAAAACAATATTAGGTAATAAACTGTTTTTAACCATAAACTCTGGATTAATATTTTGAAAATGTGCAACTAATCGACAGTGTTGTTGAAGCGTTAAATCGCATTTGCGTTAAATGATTATGGAATTATTCTTTTAAAGCTCATGATATTGTTTTATCCTTATACTTTTAAGCATTAATAGAGATATTTTGATTCCACTATTTATCTCTGCATTGTATTTTAGACTATAAAATTTATGAGTATACATAATTTGTTACAAAACGTTTCAAAATGACCACTACTATACATAAATTCAATCCAATTCTCATTGATTTGGTTCGGATGTATCGGAAGTGTCTATGTGGAATTACGTAATTTAATTCCCCAATTCCTAAAATTTCCTCAGCTATCTATTATTACCGTTTTCAAGTGATATTGTATAGCCTCTGTTTCTGCCTCTTGCCTGAACTTGATAAGTCAAGGACTAGAGCCAATGAAAACTTTTTAATACGTGGGAAGCATATTATACCCGAAATATCTACATCCATTATTAAACACGAAGGATAGAAGTTTTAGTTTTAAAGTTTTTTAAAACAGTTGTCAAATAATACCTGCTATAAATTTGAAAGAAACATAACCGATGAAAAATTTAATTTATACATGAAAGCGTGCATCTTTATGCAGGGAGAAGAACATTATTAAGCATCTAAGTACGTATATCACTTATCGGATTTTAATTAAAATTTGTATTCGTAAAAAACTGTCTAGTCTCTGAAATAATCTATATTCAATAAAAGAGTAAACGGTTGTCCTCTCTTTTTTCCTTACAAGACACTAATTAAAATTTCGGAATTCATTACTGTCGACATTAAAGTCGCATGTATCTTATTTGACATTTATTAGACCCTCCACGGATTTAGTAAGTTTGGTTTGAATTTACACCCCATTATGTTCGACCCCTCTTAATCTCTTCCCTTTTACCTTTTCGGCCCTCTTCATCCCTTCTATCGTAGTCAGGTCGATGCTAATTTGACTTTTGGGCCGCGCTCGTTAGTTTTCCCGATTTGTTTGTAGGGATTTTTCTCATTAAGTTAGGTGGGCATGGATCGAGGACAGAAAAATGCGGAAATTAAGCCATTAATCTTACGAGGAGTCCTTGGAACTTTTTTCCTCTTAAGACGCATGGGGAATTTTGTACTTGTGTATAGTGAGTCCATTTCAGTGTGTCGAAGAGTAAGGTGGGAATTTAAGCACTTGTTTTTGGTGTATTTACTACAGTTTCATTATAACTAACTTGTTAATGTACCTGTATAACTGAGTTGTGGCGTAGTTTATAGTTTCAGATGGGACAAGTCAATTTTTCAGTCAAATTTAATGAACCAACACGGTAGTCTTTAATTTTAAAAATTATCATTTGTCACTGATTGGCTTACTATTTCTGCAATGAATTAGGACTGGAGGACATGGATCTAATCTTTATTCTATGTGGAAGACTAAGGGAGGTCTTCACGTTTTTCTTCAACTCAGACTTTTCACTAATTTCAGCTTCGAATTTTAATTTTCAAACACTTACCAATTTTGTGGGTTTATGAGTCTGTACGTCAATTTTATACTGTTACATAATTATCAACCAGTCGTTTAAGTCAGATTGACGTCTCAAAAATTTAAAATTTTTTCTAAAAGTTACAAATAGTAGAAATTTCGATAAAGACCCGGATTTTATGGCAGCAAACATATCAAAAATGTCAATCAAATTTACGGTATTAATTTTTGTATTGAAATATGTCTTTTGATGCGTATATCAAACCAGTATCATTGCCACCAATTAATTCTCTCAATAATATAAAAAATCAAAAATAATTGTTTATAACAAATTAATAAATAATTATTGCAAAAAGGACCTTGCAGTTATTATTTTCACGTGCTACCCCAAATTAAAGCAACAAACATTAACATTGGTCCATAATTACCCGAGATATCTTAAAATTTTCAGACGATTTGGATTTGAAGTTTTGATATTCATTTTTAAACGCTGATGACCTCTTGGTACATGTAAATATTTTTTGGAGCATGCTTTTGCAATCGTTATTTATCTTAACAAAAGAGATATTTTTCGTTGTTTACGATGATCATTGTTAAGTCAAAGAATTGATTTATTTACTCGTGCAATTTCAAGTCTTTATGTTGGTAAATAAATAACTGGTGAATTTTTTAAGAAAAATGGCTAATGCGGTTGAAAATGGTCCAAGGTCAACTTTCCTTATTAAATTCATGAAAACTTACCAGGAAAACAAATTATCAAAACGAAATTAACATAAATTTATTCCTTGTATTGTTGTTAACGAAAAACCTTATAAACAAATTAGACAATTTTTCAAATTCCATTTTATGCGGCAGCATCTTTGAAATTTAAATTTCCAATCGAATATTTTGAAAATATAGATTAAGACGGAAAAAAAATGAGCTCTCATGAAGTTTTCTGCTATGGCAGCGACAACTGCGTTTTTAGGCTGCAAAGATACACTTTTTAATAAACAAATAAAATAATTCATAAACTAATTAATATTTTTGAATCAAATTTTAAGGGAATCTTAAAAATAGCAAAAGTCAACTTTCTCTGCAAGTTTCCAAATAGTTTATGTTTTTTTTCTTTGTTTATTGTAAATTCAAATTTCGATGGTTTTTTGCAATTATTTAAATAAATCCTTTATATTTTTTTTCTTAGCAGGTCTAGAATGAATTTTTTTTCAATCAGCTATAAGAAAAAAAAACTTTAATGCTCCCTGTTATATGTGTTTTTCTAATACAGTTAAAAATCTCATTTTTTGCAATTTTCACCATTTAAACGATGTTTAAACAATGGCGCCGTCATTTTAAACTGACACTTTTTGAGAAATATCCTTACTTTTTACCTAAACTTGAATTTTAAAAAGATTTCAGCCCAAAATGAATAACTTTGCTCTTTTTTTTTATTTAATCGGGCTACTATACTTGTGTCATGTCAGCATCTCTTTAAAAATGGTCCTCGTTCTCGTATTTAAACGCGCTTCAAGTATGTTTCGTAACATTAAAAAAATCTGAGGTTAGCCAAAATTTCCGACTCATCAAACGCTAGAGGGCGCAGCAATCTATGTATACGTATATTTTCTACTGATATCGATTTAGAAACTATATAACGATCGCAAGATCTGAAAAAATTCATATCAGCTCATTTCGGCGCTATAATTATTTCAAATTTTTAATAGTTTCTAAAGCTTTAACAAAAAGATTAAAACTTTTGATAACTGTTTTAAAAAGGGATGCTCTACATATAAAATTCGAAAAACAATGTTAAGATATGTTGACGTGAAAATATACAGTGCTGGTTAAAATCCACCCCCCCCCCCTCATGTTTTAAGCGGTTATACCTACAGTGATGAATTTTGGAGGGTGAAAATAAACAGATTTAGGCTTCTCAAGTAGTCATAACAGGTGACGTTAGTTATAGTTATAGATCTGACCAATAATTTTAAATGGGTCCTTTTTTCAAGTGATATTTCATTTGAAAGGTATTGAAAATACCTATTCAGTCATACTAATCTCGTTTGAGTTTAGTGTGATTTTGATAGATAAATGTAATAAGTACTAAAATTATAGTTTCGCATTTATTTAATAAAGATTCAAGAATCAATTATAGTAAGTCTCCAAAGTTAATTCCTACCAATAGTGCATCCTATTGCTAAAACCCTTGTTGAACTCCTTCAAATGTGTCACCGGAAATTATTTTACATTCTTCAACAATCCGTTATTTCAAAATGTCAGTATCATCAGGTTGTAGCGTAAACCTTAGATTTCATGGAGTCCCACAGAAAAATTGTAAAGTCTGATGATCAAGCCGGCCATTCTATCGAACCTCCTCGTTCAGTCCATCTAATACGATACTCCTTATCCAAGTAACCTCCTACTGCACCACAATAGTATGCAGGAGTAGGTTGTTGGAATGTTATTTTCAAGTTGCCGAACCGAGTGACTAAGTGAAGTGATCACCGTTAGTTGAGAAGCCTACATTCGTTTATTTTCACCTTCCAGAATTCATGAGTATAAGAATAATCGTTCAAAATATACGAGGGGGAAGGTGACTTTAGACTAGCACTATATTTGTTAGATTTTGTTGAATTTTTCAAGTACAAGTACTAATATTTACAGGTGAGACACCACTTTTTTAAGGAAAATTACTTTTTTGTCCCGTCTAGCTGATTTGATACCCCCTGTCCTGTACGACAATGAGTTCTTTTCATTTCTAAAAATTTTCTTAAAGTTGTCGACAACGAATCTTATTAGTTTTCATAATTTTCTAGATTATTCCAGTGTTATTTTGTTCTTTTTAATTCTATTTGCTGAATTACATCTATCAAATACAAACACAAGCTAACTGACATCCTCATATTGACCACTATCTCGTTGAAGAATTAGAATGTTACGTGCACTTTCCTGGGAAACCTGCTTAAATAGTGTTCTTATCACTTATTATAATTGCATGATTTATGGGGTGACCCAGATTATCAACATATTTGATTATTATGCGTAATGAGCAAAGAGCGGAGAAAATAATCGTTGATATATAACGTCCAGCGGGCCAAATGAATAAAGGCGATAACGTTGCGACGTGCCGCCCAATACTGCCTTGATCGATTTCTCCCCGTTCAGTGGCGTACTGATAACATAATAACCTCAGCACAATAATGGTTTGAAAAAATTATTTATTTTTTGTTGAAGTATACGCATAAATTATTAAATATTTTTCAATATTTTCTTCCGTAAAATTTGTCCTTTTTGGCGTTAAAATGTCTTTAAAGGCTGAAAAGGACCTTTCAACATCACAGCTTGTTACAGGAGTATATAAAAAATATGGAACAAGAGTAGAATATTTTTTATGTACCTCCTCATCTCTAAATCCACCCATACCTATTTGCCTTAAAATAAAATAATCGGTATTGCGTGCAATTATGGCATCAATTTTATTTACAAATTTGTGTTGCAACGGCCAAGATGTGTTTTTCAAATGAGTTAACACAGAATCAAATGTTTCTAGGGCAACCGATAGTTTTATGTTTCGCTTTTCCAACAACGTAATTGTTTCGGGGATTTCAGAAAAATTATGTTCGATAAATTTTAAGTTATTCTGTAAATCGGCTTTGGTAACAAGCTGTTTACATTTTTCAATGGCGCTAGCATCATCTTTTAACTTGGAAACAAACAATTTAAGTATGTCAAAATTTTTTGAAAAGAATATAGCAGCTTCTAACCATGTGCCCCAACGTGTGATAACTGGATGAGGAGGAAGGGGAAGATTTGGACATGTTTCTCGATATAATGAAGTCCGTGATGGAGCTTTTAACAAGATTTTTTTAAATTGATTAATTAAAGAATTGACGTCGGGAAAACTTTCTCGAATAAATTCAGATACC
Source organism: Cryptocephalus primarius (assembly GCA_963576515.1). NCBI lineage: Eukaryota > Metazoa > Arthropoda > Insecta > Coleoptera > Chrysomelidae > Cryptocephalus > Cryptocephalus primarius. The sequence continues at coordinate 7,683,512 of OY754942.1, read as the reverse complement.
CTATGTAATCCATGAGCAAAGCAAGTAATATGCAGCATATTAGGAAAATATTTTTTTAACAATGTTCCTACTTTCAACATAATGCTGGCCGCATCTGAAACAAATAATAATAATTTTGATGGATCCCCTTGCCAAACCTTCTTTAAACCATTTATTGTAAGTTCGCATATTTTTTCAGCGTTTACTCTTTCATGGAAAGTTGTACTAATTAAATGCTGATCTGAGGGTTGTCCACTTAATATTCCGCCAACAACATTTACGACACATCTACCTTTTATATCTGTAGTCTCATCCACACTAATCCACATGTGTTGGTCTAAAAATTCAGATTTAATTGCTTCTACTGTTTTGTTGTACACTTTCAGTAAATATTCCTTTCTCAAAGTAGATTCATCTGGAATCGCCCTTTTAGTATACTTTTTTAAAAAATTTTTGAAGGAAGGGTTGTTTAATTTTTTTAAAGGAATATTTGCGGCTGTAAAAGCTTGGCATAAGTCCTGGAAAAATTCTCTGTCAGACGGTCCCGTTATATTCTTTATGTGTCTCTGGGTCTTAATGTGTTGCTCCAGACTTTGTTTACCTTTAAACACTAAAGACTGGGCGCAAATATTGCAATAGATTTGTCTTTCGTTAACATAGCTAAAGCAATCATATTCTAATAAGTGCTGTTCCATTGTAACAAATAGTAAGATAAACCAAGTTGTACGTAAGGACCTAGAACCACTGTTAAACTGTTTTCAAAAATATAATTAAAAACGGAAAGCAAATGACCCCAAATATGATACGGTATAAATGAAAAACCCAAATTTTTCAACCACTAAAGCTGATACGAGGAATTGCAACAAAACAAAATTAATCGAAATGGAGATACCCAAAAGAAATAAAAATTTCGCCACTACAAATGCTAGTTGAAAAATTAATAAAGCGAGAAAGAAATTAAATACTACGATACCAACAGGCCTGGTAGAAAAATACACTGCGTAGACCGAACTAAGCATTTAAACTAATTCGAAAACAAAAATACTGTATCTGGGCTCTGGGAATAGTAAAAAATACGAGAATGGTGACACCTGCACGAGACGCTTGCGTCTTCTGCGGCCTGCCGGTAAGACCTTGAATGTGATTAAAAATTCCGCTCTTTGGTAATGAGATTCCAAGGCGATTAGGAAATTCGAAAACATATCCAAGTGGCACTAACGGTATAAGAAGCTAATTATCGTAAAATCCATTCTTTTCGTATAATTATTAACAGAGTTCTCTTTCTACAACTTGCTTTTTACTAGATTCTGCATGGTTATTAGTCTGCTTATCTCTACGATTTTCTTCTGCGAGTACTACGCCTATAACCTAGTGTGTCGTAGGTTATAATCTTAGGTCCATCTCTTTTCTTACTGGAACGTCTTCCATCACCACGACATAGATATTATTACTGATTATTTTGCTACAGATAAATTATCTTGAGTTGCAATTATTAGTTACTGACTGTTCAACCTATTTTCTAACCATGGTGAATTTATTAAGAATGCTTTTACATTTTAATTTCTTATCCAAATTTTCTTGGTAAAACTCAGTTAATCGCAATTTTCTCTAATAATAAGTGCAAAGCGTGAAATCGCGTCTCATGAAAAGTATTCCGTCGGCTTTATCTGTCAAGAGACATATACGCACAAAGGGGCGTACGATAACATCAGAAATGAAATAATCATTTCGTTTCACTTTTTATTAAAAGGCGGGACAAATATCCCGCTTTCGTCCTCCGGATTCCAAACATTCTCGGATCTCCTCTTTTAGGCAGGTCTGGAGTACGCTCGTCCGCCTGAAACGGTTAATGATTCAAATGATCTCTTGTAAAAATTTGAAACAAAAATATATTTTCAACTTTAGGCGAATTCCAGAATTGACAAGCGAAAGAATATATAGCCCATGTTAATAATTATATAACGTACTGTTGCAATAATTTTTAAGATATTTCTGTTAACTAAACAGTTCCAGTTTTAAGGATATTACCAATGAAATAATTATTGAGTTCAATCATAAGTTTCATAGAAAAACTATAGTAAATCAAATAGCAAAACCACTCAAAATAACTTACTAATTGTAATTGAGTCGACTCATTAAAATATGCGTTAAAAGTGGAGTTAAAAAATACATTTTTCAGGATTTTTCAAGTTTTACAAACAGACTACGAATCTTTGGGCATTTGCCACACTTCAAACAAAATTAAAAATTAGAAACTACTTTAAAATATTTAGGAAAATTGAAAAAGGGGTTGATTTTTATAAAGAAATACTGATAACCTAAAAACAGTTACAACCTATCTGATTATTTTACTGTTTTTTAAGATTTCAAAACGACTTTATAGACAAAACGACAAAAATTTATCGAAAATGCTACTGTTACTATACAGGAATTGTGATAACTAATCCGTGTTATTTCCGTGTTAGTAATGATTACGTCTAATTCAAAATGAAATAACATCCCTCATTTTTCGATGTAGTACATGATCCTATTAGCTTATTACAAATTTTTTGCGTGTTATTTCCAAAGATAAAATATCTTTGTAAGGGTCATTGCAACAAACATTTGACGACTATTTTTTGAAATATATCACATACATTTATGTTGAGCCATTAATGTTACATATCACTGATGACAAGAACGATAAATAAAACACTAATGAAATAGCTAATTAAATATTGAATGTAAGACATGACGAACGTGCTATGATGAAAGAATTGTATCAATTTAAATCTCAAAGATAATGGTTTAGTTATTATAAACAGTAATAACAAAAATAAATAAATATAGGTTTTAAACTTGAAGTCTACTATATTTACACGTAAACGATTTTATTACTTCTAAAACTAATTGTTAGTATTGCTAATACATTTGATGGGTATGTAGGTATTTAGACATAAGTGTGACATAGACTTAAAAAGAGTTATGATCAAGCTTTATCATCATTGCTGTTACTGTGCATATTGTTCTCACTCTTCTCCAGCTAATATGTTAAACAGATTAATTAGGGTGATCAAAATATGGTGTCGTTGAATTTTCCTCAAGTTTTGGTCAAATAATTTTTAAGAAATTTTTAAAATACTTCTATTTCGGTCCTGCCGCTACATCCCTTTGTCTCTGCATTACAACCCCATTTCTGCATCTCCTCTTATTTATCCAATTCCGTGTCGCTCTATCCGGGATTGTTTGTCGTCAATTTATTGGCTAAGCTCCGGACGTTGCAGACTCTCCCTCCTCCTTTTCATCCCGTATTACCCTCTCCTACATCCTGCCCCTCCCGCCAGCTTTTAAAATACTTCTTTCTCCTCCTGTTTCGTCTTTTTAGCGCTTAATTGCAGCAATTCCTAAATTCAGTTATTTCCTTTTAGTAACCCGTTTATGCTGTCATTTTATATCCTTTTCCTCTTTTCATCTTGTCGGGTGTAAAGAATTGTTTTAATTAAGAATTTGCGTAATGAGGTTTATGACTTTGGCCATTGGGGGAAAGGGGAGAGGTGATGGCTATTTCTCGTGTAAATTGAATGTTGTCTTTCGTAATTTAGGATTAATAAGATCGGGCGATAGATTTATTAGTTTTGCGAAGTAAACGTGCCCGAAGAAGAGGGACGAGGGTCTACTACGGTTTGTCTCAAATATATTAACCACTGGATTTAGAAAGCCCTAAACATTTACATACAATAGTTGCAAGAAGTGATAAAGAATATGTTTCAGTGATAATAAACATGAATGAGTATGTTAAGACAAGTGAAGAATTTTTAATGGACACTAAATATTTAAAACCACTTTATAAAATCGTGCTACATATTTCAATTTAATCTTAACAATCGGTATTTGATTTAGTATCTATAGCCATGAGCGATAAAACAACTATATATCTTAAAACTGAAAGAAAAGAAAATACTTCGCACAACACTATCATCCAAAAATATATAAGCTATGTAATAAGATATATATGCGAAAAATACATAAAACTAATTTAAAAATGAGACCAATTACTTCCTCTATTAACACGTCACACGCTAAGTGAGTAAGTATTGTAACATGCATCTTTGACCAAAGGACATCTGACAATGAATTTTGCTCTTTGTCCAAAATTCTTTAAATGCAACACGTTTATCAATGTCTACATTTTCACATAATAATCGATTGTTTAACTAAAAATGGACAAGGATTTTTGAGTTATGCATACTAGATACAATGCATTCACAATCAATTTCGAACAAGTTTTTGACACTAAATATACAATAATAACAACCATTTTTAAACACAAATTTTGGGCACTTCAAAGAGATTACTATATATATCTCCCATTTTATTAAAAGATGGACTTAACTAATTTGTAAAAGATTTTTTGAAAAGAACAGTTTGTTAGATTTCTTTTGTAAAAGTTATGTAAATGATCAAACCATGATAAGACTGATAGACCAACTAGGCATTTTCCGTATCAAGGAAACGTATATGTAGTAATAGGTTCATCATTTTCCATTCATGCCATCCTTAAAGAATGAAACTAATTTTAATACAATCCCTCAAATAGAGAGTTATAAAGCTAACGCAACCTTTGTTTAGATAAGAAGGTTTACATTAACTTAAATTTTATAAATTAAATCATCAATAAAATTTTGTTAACACTCCTAACATTTCTAGAGGAAGTATCAAGTACTTTTAAATATGTGAATTACTGTTTCAAGTGAATTACTGAATGAAACTCAAATATTACAACATAGAATTGCATCCAGTGAACTTAATGGAATCATTAGGTATCGTTGAAAATAAACATTAAAACAGTAGCATCTCTTGATTCTAGGTGAAACGCTCTCAGGGATATGGTATTTATAGTTGATACAAATTCTCTGGATTCCCCAGTGGAACTAATTTTTAATTTTTTCTTAATTTAAAGTTAGTACATTTTAAACATCTCACCAGCCACGAAGGGATATTCCTCGAATAATGGTCCCTTCTGCAATTGATAATAGAGATATTAACATAACCTTATTGTCTGTTTTAATATAGGGTGTTTTATTTTGTAAATCAGTGTGGGCTTTGACGAATTTTTACGAATAATGGTTGCATGAACCTGCAATAAGGAGTAAAAGTGATCTGCTATGAATATGCCCCAGAGCGGACATATTGACTATGTAAAAAGCAACAATGAAACTCGATCGGGGAATTCTGAAAATTTTGTTCCATGTAAGGATAAAAGTTATATTGGCCAAACATCCCGAAATGTTTTAAGTCGAATCACTTTTCATAAAAGTGACTCTCCAATTATAGTTTTTGCTACCATAATTTTATTCTCAGCGTCCATATTGTTCCTTCCCGTCGGTTAGATACACCAAGGTAAATGAGTTTATTGCCTAACGTCTTTAATAGCCATATAATAACATATATATTCATATACATTGTCATATATTATATTATTATATTATATTAAATACATCATGTAAGTAGGGTAGACTGGGTATAGTTGAAACAGTTCAGCTTATGTTGCTCATAGCATTGCGGTTAACAAACCGAGCGCTGGTGGAGATATGTTGAATCCAAGAATGTGTTTTCCTCTACTAATGAGCAGTGTTATTTGAATACCTAGTGTTTCATTATTACTTTAAAATCAAATTGAAAAAAAAAACCGATTTGTTTCAATCGTCTCCATATCAGAGGCGTTGATACAGTGAATGGGTCAGGTATTGAGTGTTCTCTCCTTAGTACTCCAAATAAAACTCATTGGTTGTCAATATAACCATGTTTAATAAGAATGGGCCGATGTTTCGTCCTGGATCTCGGACATACTCATGGCATCCCTAAGATATATTGAACTAGGTAAGTATTTAAGTTTGTGCAAATGTGAACACTTACACTTTATTTCCAATTGAGCAAATCTACAGTCCAATTCGGTGTTCAGATTCAATTCAGTTTGAGGGCCATTATTTTTTCTTTTAAATAGAAACTACCCCGATCTTTCTTGAAAATTGACTTGACTGGACTTGAACAAGCACATTGCGTTTAGTACATTCCATCGGTTCGAAAGCGACTTTTCTTATAATTTTTTTCAAACATAAGTATTCCTTTCTGTTTTAAAATTTGGTAAATAGTATCACTAGTACTAATGATACATAGTACTTATCACTAGTTCTAGTGATGTAATAGTACTTAATCACTCGTATATTTGGTACTAGTGATTGTGTCAGTCGAAACATATATAACTATTCAAAAAAAATATTTTAACATTATTTATTTATTATTTATTTAAATTTCTAAAAAGTTTAAGGCATCGTTAACATTAATAATGAAATGTTACAATCAAAAACTCAAATTAGCAATTTTAACCTTCGGTATTATTATGACTGTGACAATACCACTTAAAAATGGCACTTGCACACAACACATCTCTATTTAACAAAAATAAGATGAAGAAAAATTATTCCAAAGCAAACTTACAAATACATCAAACAAAAATATTTAGTGAAAAAATTTTAGTTTTGGAATCATTCCGAGTCACAATTCTGAGAAACACAGCTAAGACTACCTACTGCGCAGTTTTCATGGGCCCACAGTTTACAATTAGCGCATTATCCCCATTTTTATATCGGTCTGCTCTCTGAATACAAAGACCTACAAACAATACAGCAGCACTCCATTTCTTCTGATGATGATTTATCTTGTGCATTATTTTTCTTTCTGTTTGCAGTCAATCTCTTTTTCCTCCATAGTACCCATAGTTTTTTAGATTTTATTTTATTTAAACGCAGTTTGTACAATAACCCAACACAACCATCGTTTATACTTTTTAGGTTATTTTGTGGCTTTTATGGGAGTCTGATATTGGTTTGGAGACTTCCTTGTAATAAAAATGTATTATTATTTTGACCTATACGAGAAAATAGTGTGAATTACACGGTGCAATTCGTTGATCCATGACATGATTGATTCTTATTATAGGTTCTTTTGTCTCTCAATAATTACCTTCGCTGTTTTCTTGTTTGGGTTCAAGTATAAATATGTATGGCTTTGTGCTGAAGAACGCCGCTCAGAATTTTCACATATGGCTGATCACATTAGACGTAGACTATTAAACATAAGCCGTTGCCATTCACATTTTGCCACATTTCCTGTCTGTTCATCTTACATCTTTCTGCCTGTTCTTCCTTTAAAATCACACATAAATATAATTGCTTTATCATCTGTTCCGGACAAGTACGAGCATCGTCAGTGTTTCAAAGAAATCGGTTTTTACATTGCTTGGTGTATTATCCAAGGTGGCATATACCGGCTTATGATTACCGTGATTAAGCGTTCGTTTACCGTACTGTTTAACTGTACTTATTTACACTGCTGAAAAGGTGTTGCCCTGTACTTCAGTTGTTTTTAGTTTCGCTAATGAGTGCTTTACGGTAGGCCAGGGAAAAACAACTGAGGGCAGAACTGGCTAGGCTAAGCGCGGAAGTTGTTGAGCTTAGGAAATAGTTACGAGAGTACGCCGAGGGGGAACGACTAGACAGAACCAACTAGGAGGAGGAAGTGGCAAAAACCGATAGGACCTGCGTTGGTGTTCAAACGGTACTGGGAAAAAGGTGGGGACAATGGTTATTACCGGCTCACTGAGGTTGGGGAAAAAGATCCCGAAATGATTAAAAATGGGGCTACCTTGGTCCTAATCGTTCCGTAAGGCAGTCTTACACTATACTAAACGTGCTGATGGAGCCAAATAGGAAAACCATAGTCGAGGATGGGATTACTCACCGGAGAAGAGTAGTCTGGATGGAAACCCAGAATAGGATATTCACGCCGGGCGAGGGAACCAAGGTTAAAAACTTAAGAATGGGCATAGTTAAAATAGGGAAAAGCACCGGGGGGTGCGAACTATATGAATGGTTCTTGCATATCAAAAAATACGCGAAGGATCTGGACGTAAGGAAACTTGCCTTTGTTGCTATGTAGCTTATTGAACATGGATACGATGAGGAAATTAACCGAGCCAACAGTTGCAGGAACGAAGATGGAGGTGACCATTCGTGATTGTGGTAAGAAGGGGAAGCCAACAGATCTTTTGGTAGAGGAAAACATCAGGAAGCAGGTGAAATAGATCAGGCTGGGGAAGGCTGGAATGATCATGATTCTGGGAAGGACCAGGGACCTTGAGGTAGTTAAAGAGGAGATAGGGAGAAGTGTGTGCCGTTCTCTTAGAGGAAGCGGGGTCCGGCATCAGGGTAATAAATATGAGGAATAACAACAGCAGGCAGGCTGTACTAATAAAAGCCTTGGAAGAGGAAGCTAAAAATTAAAAAAGGCGGGAGGGGTTAAAATCGGGTGGGTTCGTCTCACATAAAGAAGAAGCCGTCTTATTAGAGATGATAAAAATGCTGGGATCTCGGGCACGAAGTCGTGTAGAAATCCTAGCATGACTGACAGGTGCAGAAGATGGGCTAAAAAGTGCACATGGCTGGAAACTGTAAGGAGGAAGAGAGATGTTGGGGGTGTGGCAAAGCTGGTCACAGGAGGAGTAAAATAGTACGCTCGAGAAATCAACCAGAAGCTGAGGCGCGGAGCCCATAGCCAACGGGCAAAACACAGGCGGAGATAGGGGAAACGCCCCATGGGAGGTCATGAAATTATGGAAAAGGGTTCCCCAAAGGATAACGGGTCCTTCAGGAGATGCTCGTGCCCTTATGTTATTTATTTATTTGCTTTGAAAGATATTTATTGATTTGTATGTTATTTATGGTGGTTACCTTCCCTGGAATACCTAGTTTACAGCTTGTATCATCGGTACGATCAAACCAGTATGATGGCATCGAGAGCGTCATGGATCTGTTCCAGAGAGGTTCATTGAAGTGAACTATAAGAATCCATCAAATGAATCTAGGGTGTGCCAGAGCGGTGCACGATATGGCGTATGCCGCGGCCAATAAAAGTACGGTTGGTATTATGGTAGTACCTGAACCGAACAAAAGGTTGATCACAGAAGGGAAGTGGCTAACCGACAGTGGAACTGATGTCGCGATACTGATAATGAACAGAGGTGTCAAAGTCAGATATTTTGAACGTGAGAATGGATGGGCGACCCTAGGGCTTGATGATCTTACTTTGATCGTGTATTTGTAACCAAATATCTCCAGGAAAGATTTTGAAAAAAGATTGGAAGAGGTAATGAGGAAAGTGACAATGAACAAGAAAAGCGGCTCTGATAGTCGGTGATTTCAGTGCGAATTCCCCTCAGTGGGGTGCTCCATTGACGAATGAAAAAGGACGGATTTTCGACGAGGGATCTCTAACGCAGATTTGGTGGTTCTCAATGAGGGAGATCTCACATTCGAACGAGGGGCTTCGAAAACGCATACAGATGTGGTTCTCGCTACAAAGAAGGTAGCGGGGATGGTGGAGAGATGGAAGGGAAAGAAAGAATACACTTTCACCAAACACTATCACATTTATATACAGATGGGCAAGAAAGTCGCCATGTCACAAGGTGACGACCGTCGATTTGACAGAGTTTAGGCTGTGGATAAGCCAGCTGAGGGATAGCCTCAAATATGGCGAAATCCATGAGGCTTGTGTCAAAAAGAACGTCCGAGGAAAGACGTGAGACGTTCCATACTAGTGGAACGAATCGATAGCAAGAAAGGAGCGAGAAGCCCTTAGAACTAGGCGTAACTGACGCGCGCAGGCCATCACCTTGGCGTTATTTTAATTCAGGAGTTTCTGCTGAAGTGAACCGCTTCAAGAAAGCACCGAGAAAAGAAATAAGTTCTTCGAAAAGGAGTCACTGGAAAGAGCTGTGCGAGAATCTCAGTCTTGGCGTGTGGGGGGAAGCTACAATATAGCCGCGATACATATCAAAGGCATGCCCCTTCCGCGTGAACTGGCTCCGGATAGAAGGCGGCACATCATGGAAAAGCTCTTTCCAAACTGCGACAATGAGTGGTATAGGGACCCGGAGGTAGCACAAGTCGAAGAAATCACGACTGGTGAACTAGGTGCACCAATGCACCTTATGCACCTTATGCATTAGGCGACTTAAATTTCATAAAGCCACTAATCCCGACGGAATCACAGTGACCCAAATTAAATATCTCATGAAGGAGATCTCGGAACTGCTGCTGGAGGCACTCAATAACTTGATCCAGAGTCAGACCTTTCGCAAGGAAAGGAAAACTGCTATTGTTGTTGCTAATGTTGTGCTAATACACAAAGTGGGGAGACCGTTGGAAAATGCCTCGGCATTTAGGCAGATCTGTCTATTGAGCGCTATGTGGAAGGTCTGTTGGTCCCACCCCGGTTAACGGGGTGTCATTTATTAGGCACTAGGCAGGAGTAGGGTCCGTAGCGTACGCAGACGACCTTGCGATACTCGTTGAGGCAAGGAGCAATATGGACCTCAGGAGAAAGATGGAGGGAGCATACAGGAAACTTAGGAGGTGGATGGTAGATCACAAATTCCAGATGGACGTTGATAAAACAGAGTAAATCATATCAAAGGATCCTAGACGAATAGGTGATATCTAGTTCAACTTGGGGCTCTATAATAACCCACCACAGAACCTTAGAATACCTTGGAATGATATTCGACGACCGCCTTCAATATGGGGCCCACGTAGTTAAGCAAAAGCAAAATTTATTTAATGCAAAAGGCGGAAATTAAGCTGCGCGCCCTGCAAAGGTGGATGCTTAATTAGGAAGGGCGGTCGCAAGTAAAAGAGTGATGTTAGCAGGTGTGGTACCGTCGGTGGTACTCTACGCAGTCTCGGCGTGGAGAGGGACCCTAAAACGGCACAAGTATAACGTGTTAACTAAGGTGTAAAGAGGGGCACTACTAAAAGTTACGAGCGCCTATAGAACAGTATCATCGACTTACTAATAAAAGAAGCGGGTTTCCTGGATACCAATGGACATCTTCCTGTGTATAAGGTTATGGCAAGGAAGAGAACTCTTAGGGAACGGCAAGCCGGGTTGAATGGGGAGGAATAGAAGAGACAATGATACAGGATAATAATAGAGAGGTGGATTATTACCTTATCCAGGGGTTGACCGACTGGTCACGTATCGTTTTATCACAGTTTTACCGGATTGGTAAGATAGACAATATAACCGGGTGTCACAACCAGGTAGATTGTGGCGGGATACGAAGGAGACTGGAGAAGAAAGAAGAGAAGAAGAGGGTGTATCAGTAATATTTATCCGATGACGCCTATAGACAGATAGACGCCGCATAGAGGAGAGTATGACACTGCATACAAAAAAAAAAAATTAATGTGATAATGACACTGTGACAGCCCGATGCGGCGAAGGTCGATCGTCACAGGATTCTTTGACTATGTTACATCCAAAAAAAAGGGGCAGTTCGGGGACCAATATCTAGGTTAGCTCACACACGCACACGCACACGTACACGCACATGTACATGCACACGCACACGCACACGCACACCCACACACACGCACACGCACACGCACACGCACAAGCACACGCACACGCACACGCACACGCACACGCACACGCACACGCACACACACGCACGCACGCACGCACGCACGCACGCACGCACGCACGCACGCACGCACGCCCGCACGCACGCACGCACGCACGCACGCACGCACGCACACACACACACACACACACACACACACACACACACACACACACACACACACACACACACACACACACACACACACACACACACACACACACACACACACACACACACACACACACTCATTGTTGAACGCGAGTCGATAAGCCATTTAGGGACTCTATCTCCGTCTTCACCCCGCTCTTTTCCAGGATATATACAACGAACCATCGTCGAAGCCATGGAATGCGAGGTATTTCAATTAATCCGCGAATCAAAAGAGACGGAGAGTCGCTTTAGAGGGGGTACCGCCGCCGCCGCCGCCGACGTTGGCACCCCCCTCGCTCTTCATCCCCCACAACCCCCTTTCTCCTACTCCGTCGCCCCTTGCCTTTCGCCGACTTCGGGCCCGTGTGCGACCCGGTGAGGGTGGATGGCTAATATATTCGGCCACCCCGGTTATTATCGTCTCTTCCTAGAGGTCTACCAGGCTGAGCATTGTAACGCTGAGAGAAATAGAGAAGGGGGTAGACGTTACTATTCTCAATGCTGCTACGTCTGCCTATAATGACATCTGCCTGTACACTGCGCCAATAATTTTTTTTAATACAGTATTTCCAAGATAAATATTCTCGAGTTCGGAATCTCAGGGTTAGTGCGACTTTTAGATTTTTTTTAAAATTTATTTTCTTGAAGATTTGTCATTTAAACCCTATTTCCTGATAAACTGTGGGTGTTTTTATGTTATCGACATACTGACTCCTATCTAGGTAAAAAGGTTTAAAGTGAATTGTATATGGTCCTTATTAAAAAATTTTTAAATCAAATATTTAAGGCGTGTAATAATATTAGTACCCTAAATATCCATGTATGAGATGAGAAAATATGTCATTTAGTTGTTAAATAGTACAATAATATAATTTATATTTGAAAGCTCTATTGGTATAGACATTTAAAGCAAAATTTAAAAAGTAAAAGAAAACTTATTAATTGTATGTACACACTCTCTCTATGGTCTTAAATCTATAGCTTCTACATTTTCTTCCATTCTTTCTGTGTTCTGCCAGCCTTTTCAGTAAAGTGACAACACCACAAGCCATGTGTTCTATAATTTGGGATACATATGTATATTGTGATCGTCGTTGTGAATTCAAAATTTATTTTTTTAACTTATCAGTAATAAGTAGTTCATACCACGCTTTTTAGATATATTTAATAACCTAGTTACTTATTCTATATCGAAATATCACACACTGACTAACAGACTCATTATGAAATTTTCAGAACTATGCAACTTACCAATTTGAAACTACTATTAGGGCATAGATATTCACCCTAAAGAAACATCTTTACTTACATTATTTATCACTCATTAACTTAGGGACTTACATTCAGCAACAATATACAAAGAAGAAACCAGTAAGACAAATTAACAAACAAAATTAAACTACTGTTACCTGTGTACACTTATTACAAAAATCTAAGTTAAGAGCCCCCTCAATTTCGCATTATAAGGATAATAGTAAAGCAAACATATATTGAATTTAGCTTATAAGAAGTTTTATTTTTTCGATATTATTACTACTACTTTATGAATTATGAACAAGCAGCAAAAAGTCACTAAAATGACTTCAATTTGGGAGTAGTACAAACTAGCAGACCTGTGAGCCTTAAGTTTCATCCAAATAGGTTTACCTTATTCATTTGGTGAGCTTAAGAACTGTATTAATTAACCCTATGGCGACAAGCGGCATATACGCCTCATATAACCGTTCATGAGTTAATATTTCAGTTACTATTTTTGTCATTTCGACTAATAAAGAAATTTTGGAAATGTATAGCTAAGAAAACCATGTGAATTTATTATTTGACTTTCTCATTCTTTTTACAATGGAATCTTGTATGCCTTGATGGAATAAAAGGAAGTAATAGTGGTGTAGACAAAATAGCAAATAGCATGTCTTTAAGTTAAACTGAGTTTGTTTATGTGCAACTTACTCTTGGTTTATCCAAACTCAGTGTAGCTACTAAACAACATTAATAATCTTAGGTTTGGATTGGTTTTGACCTTTTTTTATAAGAGCATCTAAACCGAGGTTAGTTCGCTAACAGCTGCTTAGCATTGGCATTGCTAAGCATTGCTTGTGCATTGGGCCTTTAATAGATTAAAATATTCCACCACATAACAGCCGATGAACAAAATTTACTGAAAATCCTACGAGCCCATGACAGTTTACTGCTTCCAGGTTTTGTCTTTATTCATACGTTATATTTATTATTTATATTATATTATTTTCTTTGCAAAGATGCAGTAACTTTCAATTTTGAGCTTGTTTATATCAAAATTGGACTAGTCTGCGTACAGAAAAACTGAGATAACATTGAGATTAAGCGTAGTTTTTTTATAAATTCTCTTATAAATTTTGTTGGATATCAAGAACAAGAAAAGCTTTTGTACAAGCAGTGTAATTTTCCAAACTAATTGTTTGTAGTTGCTTAATTCTACCACCGGTAGGATAACTTTTAATTTTAATAGTTCACTTTACTGGTTGCACGACAACAAAAAAAGTAACATCCAGTATTCGCCCCCGTTCACTGGTATCCAAGTGTGAATGTGGATAGATTACAAAGGAGAAATTATTAATAGGCACGTAGCAAAACTTTCAAGCACGCCACTGTTTCAAATGATAAAAGAGCCACTCGACTGTGCACCACCAATTGTAACGAACACTAACTATAAAAGCAGGAAACCACCCTAATTCAATTACGTGCATGATTTTATTATTTAATATGCGGATGAAATGCAGCGTTTTCATCAAATGAAACGGAAAACGCGTTCATTTAACCGTTATCAAATTATTTATTAATTTGTAAGGGTTGTAACACTTTGTGACGCTCGGATATTGTTGTATTGACCGTACCACTCACCATGTTTTTTTGTACGATGAATCGTTTTTCATTTTCGTCCTGATGGTTTTTGTAATATTTGAATATTTCGATATACTTTGAATTCGCCGGTTGCAATTTCAATTAAAGCTATTTTAATGTTATTTTTGCTAGAAATGCCTACATTCCTTCCGAAGAGGTCAATTGAAAAATAATTGAAATGTTTTTTGAACCAGTCAATTCTCCGAAAACACAAATATTTGCTTTATGCATTCAAAAAATGTAGAGAGTTAATGCATATAACACACGACGTGGCGAATTTAGAAAATTTTCACAAATAAATTTAAAACTCTCCAAGCTTCATATACATATATAAAACGAACTTTTGACACTGACACTGCATCATAGAATGGACTCTCAAAGTAGTGAAATTTTATGAAAATATTGTTTAAAAAATTTACAATTTGGATTTAGGTTTTATTAATTCAGTAGCCATTAAACTTGAACAAAGATTAGGTCAAACTTTTGCCAGCTATGGAACTGACAACCTTAAAAACTGGCAAGTATAGAAATTTGACGAATAAAGTTTAAGTTGTAACTTTGCAATAATTACGATTATGATAACATAATATTTACCAAAAATCATGTCATCAGCATATTATCGTGATTAAAAATTTTACCATTAAAGTTTTTCTTGTCACGTTGTAAATATATTTAGCAAAATAATATGTCGCACATGATAATAATCCTCAAAATATTTAAATATTAGTTGGTTAAAATTTGTTGGGCAATGTTTTAATATGTTATATTTTACATAATTCTTTATTTTTAAATAGTGACATTCCATCTCTAATAAACTTATCTTCTTCTAATGAAGCTTTCACAAAGCTAGTAAATTTGATCTAATTGATTTTTGAGTAATTTGATTCTCAAATCGTTTCGGTCGTTTTGAGTTCTAGAAGAATCTCTAGAATTTGCATTTTTTCCTTTCGAGGCAGTTTGTGACGTAGCTTTCAGAAGTACCTCTGAATTCTTCGTTATAGATTCTTGAAGTTTTCTAATGTTTAGAATTAAATTTGAAATGTTTGAAATTTCCATAAACGATATTCTAGAAATACGTCTGGTATTTTTTTTTTCGTTTTTAGTTTTTCTAAGCCAATTGACAAAAAAAATTATTATGCTATTTGTTTTCTACATCTACGTATCTCACTTTTAGTTTGTCATGTCTTCAAAAATCCTCAAATAAGAGGCAGAACGTCAGTTTAGGAAAAAATATTAAAGGAAATGTCTTTATGATGAAAGCTTGATGTTTAATTTTCCCCTCCTGTCGATTTTATTATACTTTTGGTAATTTTTATTTTGAATTCGTTTTAACGTTTGAAATTGAATCATTTTTCCGTATATCATTCGTATTTTCTTAGGTACCTATTTTGGATGTTAAAGCTTCTAGCGGAACTTCGTAATCTTTCTTTGAGGTTCTAAAGATTCTAACATTTAGAATTGAAATTGAAATATTTGGAATTTCATATACCGTCTAGATTTCAACTTATTTCATTTTATACTTCCAAAATTCTTCCAAAAAGAAGGTTTCTAGAGTTATTCTAGCATGATTGAAACTTTCTATCGTTTAAAGCTACGACGGGAAAGCTTCTAAAACCTTCTTGAATTATTTAGGCAAATCTAAATTGGTTTCTGTGGACCTCTCAGTACGAAATAATTTGAAACATTCGTAAATATTCTAGATTTAATTTTAAAGCACTTTCGTTAATTACAAATTATAGAAAACGTCTTAATCTTTATGTTTGATTCATTCATTGGATTAAAATTAAACCGAAATTCTTTGGAAATACTATAAACTTTTTTCTACTCTTCCACAATTCTAAAAGAACCTCCAGTGTCTTCTTAGGCATGATTCAGGCTTTGTAGTATTTAAAATTAAAATACTTTTAGATTATTTTTGAGTACATTTAGTAAAATTTAGAAATTAAGAGTGGTCCGAGGGGAATAAAAACATTTCAAATTATTTTAAACATTTTAGATTATATGTTAAGGCACTTTTACCAGTATTTTGTTCTAAAAGAGCCAGGATCTTTCGTTCTTGATTGCTTGTAGCTTGTAAAATTAAAATGAAATTGATACGTATTAAACTTTCTAGGGATCAATTTAAGGCAATTTGTAAATATTGGTATCAGATCAATTTAGAGAATGTTTAAGCCGTTTAATGTTGAAAACTTTAAATTCAAAATGAAAAAGTTGAAGCATTTCAAAAACTATCCAGATTTATTTAAAGCCGCCTCTTTTACAATTTCTATTAAAATCATATAGCAACCAGTGGCACATCTATCGACATGTAGGCCATGAAAGGAGCTCAGGAGGGCACCTAATTAATGTTTTATATGTTTCTCGAACTGAAAAGAAGCCCTATATATTCGAAAGCGATAAGATAATTCTACGCTCAGCCTTTTGATTATTTTTCCTGGTTCGTGTGTCATTTTCCTCTCGTACGAGTGGAGTTTGAATAATTGGTCTGTTCTTTCTTTTGGCTGTTTTCTAAAGTAAATATTCTCAATTTGAGTCAGGAATGAGTTCACTAAGGTAATTATTCTATAATTCACTATTATTTTCCTCTTTTACCATTTTAGATTGTTTATCTGTCGGATTGTTTAATATACTTTTATAGAGCAATAATCGAACAGCCTTCTGGTAAATTTTCAGCCAATTTCATGCGTACGTTTTTGAGATATCAGATTTTTCATCAGAGGGCAGTTTTTCGCCCTTTTCAGGTCGCCCTTGCCAGATATCGAAAAACGGTTGGCGGCATCGTGTTCTACGGAAAATTTGGCATCTGTTATGTATTTTTGATCATTTTTTTAGTCCAAAATACCGCGTCAGTGGTATAATAATAGTGTTTTCAGGAGTTGATGCAAAAGTTTTAGCACGAGAAACAATCAATGTTTTCATTTTAAATACAGTAAATTTCTAGATTTTCAAAATATCTACATAGTTTATTCATTTTATATTAAAAATGTCACTTTTCCTTAAAGCCAGTCTTTTGTACTTTCCGAATTCCCTGTATGGTGTAATATTTATGTCGTCTTTTTTAACGGGTTTTGTCGTATTTTTGTCTAATTCACAATTTCTTATGTGAATATTGCCACAAATGAAATATGTTCTAATAATGCATAAACGTCTGGAGTATATTTCATTAACGTTGAGGTTATTAATAGGGACTACATCTCCGACCATGTTATACATCGACGGAAGAGTAAAGACCGAATCTCCCACCCTCCCTATTCTCATCACCTTTTGATATATGACAGTCTCTATATCGTTCCGCAAATCGCTCGTTTACGTTATGAAAACAATATGAATTCCAAACCGCATTTTTCCGTTCCTCCGTTTGATGTGTAATTACTTTTTTAAGCGCCACCGAGCGACGTTTTGCTTTATTTCATTCCGGTATTTATTTATTACTTCTCAAAATGCTCCATGGCCCATTCTCTCCGGCTCCCGCTCCCGCTCCCGATGTTATTGCTAATATTTTCGGATTCGCCGTGCTTTGTTAGCGGGAAGATTTATTTTTGCATTCTGTTCGGAACTCCGGATTTTTTTTTATTCGTCGGCCGAGTGAAATTATCAAAATGGAAACACGTATCGACAAAATTTTAGGGGCACCATTTTAACCCAAAGTTCACCCCTTAACGCATTCAATTTTTAAATTAAAGTTGAACTCAACTTTAACTTGATGTTAACTTAAAGTAATGCTATAAGTAGCTGCCAGTGTTGAAATGATCTAATGTTTTCAAACAACCAAAATAGTGCTCCATATTGATTTATCCTTGAGATTTCAAATAGTACTTAATATATTGAGCAGGTAACTCATAATGTATAACAATTTATAATACCTATTAGCAGGTAACAATAGTTATCAAGAGAAACAAACCATAATTCGTAAATAATGGCGACATGAAGTTATTATTTAGATTTGTAGTTAATTATTTGTCTTTTAAAGGTCCATACAGTATGCAATATATGCATTATAATATTGTAACGAATTTTCCACTCCTTATCGGCATTCGAAGGTACTGGAATAATCTCGATGTTCCTATCTACGATTCGGCGCCGGCCAGTTCCGAGAATGTTTTAATTGTTCTAGAAATATCTGGAGCTGTTACCGCTAGATTATAAGAAGGCGACCGAGAAATAAGCAGTCAGTCGAAAATAGATGTTCATGTGAACCG
This sequence comes from Cryptocephalus primarius, assembly GCA_963576515.1. Classification (NCBI taxonomy): domain Eukaryota; kingdom Metazoa; phylum Arthropoda; class Insecta; order Coleoptera; family Chrysomelidae; genus Cryptocephalus; species Cryptocephalus primarius. The sequence continues at coordinate 7,664,798 of OY754942.1, read as the reverse complement.
AAAAAGATAGCCGTCGTAAAAACACGCTCTAATATAAATGTAGGTTTAAATGAATTAGAATAAGTCCGTATAATTTAGTGTTAGGTACATAAATTACAATTAATTATTCATAGTTAGTGTTATTAATTATTAAGAACTCACCAACCTAACAATATTCAAATTTCTTAACGTACTACCTATCCAGAGAAAATAAAATGTCCTCTGCAAATATCCTCAAGGATTTTTGGTTAAGAATTTACCTGTTTTGAATTGAACCTGTTATCGGTTACTGCCTATGAGCGATTGTCAGGTTTGGGGGGGTTTGGCGATATCTGTTATGATCTGAAATTCTAATACTGATAGATAAGTATTTAAAATCTGAAATGTTCCGAGTTTAACACTAATTCAATTTTTGATTATCAATATTTAACTTTATTAAACTGGTATCAATATTTTGTTATTACTTTCCTTACCCCAATTACCACCCCAAAAATTGAAAATCGAAATTTCAACTTTTCTTTACATTTTAGAGCCTCCCTAGACACCTCCGGAAACAGTAAACACATTAATTTTAAATTTGAAATATAGGTTTGGTTTAGAGGTGAAATTGTCCCCACTTAATTTTCTTAAGGTCTGGTGAAATATTCTTTATGTTTACTAGTGGTCATTTTTACTTTGGGCGTCGTTTTCCAAAACGCTTCAAAAGGTTTTGGTTAAACTTTACATTTATGAAGTACACGGCAAGATTGACAAATTGATATATGAAATACATCTGCAAAAAAATTCCCTCTAGGGTGTTACACATTTTCAAATTTGTGTACCTTATTATACAGTGAGATCAAAAATTTGGAGGAAAATTTTGAGACAGTGAATTTTATTTTTAAAATGCCACAATTTTACATAAAAGACAATCTTATCTAAAGAGCGGAATATGCAGTTAAAAATATAAGAAATGCACATTACGTGCATGAAAATATGTACAATGTTCAATAATATGTACAAAATCTGGTAAAAGTGATAAAAAATGCACCTGCTTGACATATAAATCATCAATTTTTTTTATAGATATATTTATGTTTTGGAGACATTTTTATTTCTGGATAAGATGGTGATTTGATATTTATGGGCATCTTTTATATATCAGACAGAAAATTTTTTTTTTTGTATATATTTGGTAATATGCTAGAAAACGAAATAAAGTTACATAGTTATTGCATATTAGTAGGTATATAGAAATAGATGATGCGAAAAAATTAATAATTTAATAAACAATAACAATTTTCGTTCGTTCATGTTAACACAGAAATCATTTTTAACAATATGTTTTTCAAAATTTTTCATTAGGAAACCATGTCTTATATCTGTAAATATATGTTTAAAATTGAGAAATGTTCGTTATACGTACACGGAAGTAACTGAAGCCTAAGTTAATGTGTGTACAATATTTGATTTTGTATTAAGTTCATGATTAAAGCCGCCTATAAATATTGATGCATCAGTTGTTAGAATTGAAAATGCTTCGTTAGAGTGTATAGTATTCGAAAATTTGGATAGAACTGATTTTTCAATGTTTCCAGAGTTTTTTTACATTCTACTTCAAAATAATTTAATAATTGAACTCTATTCACTAGATTCATAGATAAATTTTCCAACTGAAACGTTGTTTCGAAAACAAGAGAATAATTTGTCCTTATAAATATGAGTTGATTGCTAAGAGATTGCTTTTAAAAATCCCTTGACAATGCAATAGAGCCGCAGGAGAAGAATCATTCCAATCACTAATCACTTCCAACAGTTCATCGTAATGTTCTGCATAAAAAATTGCTGCATTAAACTGTGTACTCCACGTAATTACGGCAGGTTTTGGCGGCAGTTGAACATACGGAAGCTTATCCCTTTAAAATTGAATAGGTGACATATATTTAATAATATTTTTCATTATTTAATAATATTTCTTTCATAAATTTATCAAATCGTTAACCGCAGGAAATTTGATCCTTATAATTTCTGCAACTCTGTTAATAACAATTACGGAAAATAGATTCGGGTAACAATTTTAATTTTTATCGGTCTTAATCATATGGGACAGCATCAAATAAAAACAAAATGTGTCACCCTGTCAAGATGTTTTGACGAAATCAAAAATGATTTGCTTGGAGTGCTTTTTTCTAACATCTCATACTAACTCCCATTAATAAATGTGCAATCGTTTTATTAACAATAAGAAAAGTAATCTTCGTACACTCTTATATCAGCTATATTATCTGTATATACTTTACATCAACATTAGGTTTTCTTACAATTAATTCGTTTGGAATATTATACGTAAAAATCCTTTAAACATGATTTTAAGTGAAAATTACCAAATTTTCTCAAAGGAATATTGGTCGCCTACATAGTTTTTCATTAAACCGCTTTTGTGGTCATTGATTTATTCTGCAAACAGGACATTTAGTGATGTTAGCGCTTTGTTTTAATTTGTTCAACCTAGCTATATGTTTTCTATTCTTGAGAAGTTGCTCTACAGAGAATTCTTTTTCAGCCTAAATCTACAAAAAAGAAATCATTGTTCTATATTTGGTTTCTTATACTTAAAAGAAGACTAATATTAAAAGTAACCGACAGAAGTAAAAGTTATATAAATTTAGTAGCTTTAATTAATGTAGGATCACCCATAAATTTTTTGATGAGGTGTTATAAAACGTACCATTCGTGTGACTATAGGAAAAAATTTAAAATTTTTATAGAAACATTGTCATGTAGTATATAATTGAAAAATATGAGACTAATTGAGATCTGGATACACAAAGTAACTGGAAATAATATGAAATAGTTATTAATTAATATAGTTAGAAGGTGTATATTTACTTACTATGTTCGATCATTGTCAGCATCTCATTTAATCTCATTAAGATGTTTAATCCATATTTTCATTAAATATGTTTGTGGCATACTTACGTTCTTAGAACAATAGTTCAATTTAATTTGTACAACTGAATTTTTTCAATTATAGTTTTAATTGTGATCTTTATAGAAGGTGTAAACACACTGATTTCTGTCTTGTGAAATTTTTGCCTTTCCAAATTTCAGACGATGGGAAAAAAGGTTTCCATGGACATTTTTGGACTCCTCATTTGCCAGAACAGACCTCTTAAGAGATCTCATCCAATGACCGATACCATTACCAGGAAGCAGGGGAAATTCCTGGATTGTGTTTGCGAGTACACGTCCTTATATTATTTCGGGGAATACGGTGTATTAATACTTGACTGTATTCTCTGATTTGGGATTACAAACGGGAATTTTATAATTCAGACACAATTTTTTTGCTAAGACTTTGCTTGATCAAATACTAGCAAGAGGACGAATTGGGAGAAGTACCACGAAGACTTAAAGGAATCCAAGGTCACGAAGAAGACTTCGCACACTAAGGACGAAATCGAGCGAGAAGTAACAAGGATAAAGATGGAAATCAAGAACGCATACGAGAGAGCACCAGCACGATACGACAGACTTATTATATATGGGAGACAACCCAGGAGAACTCAAGAGAAAGATACGCCAGCGAAATAGGGAGAAGAGGAGATATGGAATAAACTACGACCTAGAAATTAGAAGGTGCAAATCAGGACGGAACTACACGACCAAAGGAACGAAACATTCTTAGAGAGCAAGGAAGAGGACGAAAGAACGCACTGGAAAATAATGAGGAGAATGAGAAGAAGAAACCTAACCTCGACAGGCCAGTACAAGGAAAGAACGGACCGAAATATCAAAAGGACTAGAAAACGGACGCGTTCGCGGACGCAATGGAGGAACAATTCACATTGAACAAGGACCAAGACGAGGACACGCAATTCGAAGAGAAAATCAACGAGGTGGCGAGGAACGTAGGAAACGAGGAAAGCGACATCGAACTGAAGAGGAGCACATCGGAAGAAATCAGCATAATGATGAAGAACACTCACCCCAGGAAGGCGCCAGGAAACGACAAGGTAACGATTAGAAGGCTGAAGAAACTATCGGAGGGATACATGGAGAAGATAGCAGGAACCATCAACGCGGCGATGAAGAAGAGATACTACCCGGTACAATGGAAACTACCGATCCATCATATTACTCAGCAACATAAGAAGAATAGTGGAGAGGGTCATACTAAGGAGGATCAATGAAGAAGAAAGAAGATTGAACGTCATCCCGGATGAGCAGTGTGAATTTAGAGAAGGATATTCGACGAAGGACCAAGTAGTGAAATTAGTGGAGGAGACGGTTAAGGACATCAACTAGAAGAGGACGACGTGTATGATAATATTCGACATGAAGAAGGCATTTGACAGGATATCGCACAACGGACTAATAGCGAAAATGGACCAACTCGGATTCGAGAAAGCGTACACCCAGATGACACAGGACTACTTGAAGAAGAGGACATTCGACATCAGAATAGGAGAGAAAATTTCAACAACGAGGACAATCGAGCAGGTACACCACAAGGATCGATACTGGTACCGGAATCATACAACATTTACACGAGCGACATACCTAGGGAGGTCATAGGAGGACACACGCGGACATATATCTATGCAGACGACACGGCAAAGGCAGCGACATCTACAAACTCGACGAAAGCAGCAGTATCTACAGAGGGAAATAATCAAGATGGAGCGACGGACCAACAAATGGAAGATAAGGATCAACCCAGGGAAGGGTCAAGCGTTATAGATAGGAAGAAAGGAGGAAAGACTGAAGAAGGAGAGTGGGAGACAAGGAGATCGAATGGAGCGACGCGAAGTACTTAGGAATACACATCGACACAACACTGACATGGGAAAAACATATCAATGAGACAGCAAAGAAGGCCAAGCAGGGACTAAACCAACTAGGACCAATGATAGGAAGAGGAAGTACACCACAGCTGAGGATAAAGAAAATGATATACGAAGCAAGCATCAAGCCAATGATATTATACGGAGCAGCGGTATGGCGATAAGCAGAGGATACTAACATCGAGAGACTAGAGAAGGGACAGAACCAGGCAATGGGGGAAATAACGGAAGCACTATAGTACATGAGGAACGAGCAACTACAGAGGTAGTTAGGTATGAAGACAATCAAGCATCAAATCAGGGGCAGGAGCAGAAAGGCGATAGGAAGGATGGATAAACACGTAAACCCACTAATAAGGAAGGCAACCGACTACCAACAGAAGAGGATGATCAATGAGGAAGAGGATAACAAGCAGGTTAGGACAGGAGATGACGAAGATGAAGAACAACAACATCCAGGAAGGAGGATAACAAGAAGAGGGAAAACAAGGTATAGCAAGGACCAAAGGAAAAAGTATAATAAAAAAAACAAGAGGGAAAAGAGTAAGGGGCCAATGGCCCAACTTTACAGTGAATGCCAGGATAACCGAAAAAAACAAGAAGAATGCATTGTTATCGGAATCGGCCGAACCGCTTACCTATTATATTCACTTCCGATAAGAACCCAAGGTAAACTTCCAGTCATATAAGCTATATAGCTATTATTATAGTATTAATATAGAATTAGGTAAATAACCTTCCCCGTAAAGTAAGCAAGCCAACACACAATTGTACATCAAAATCGGTAGAGTACATCATCTGTTATATTTATCTCCGACCCAAACAGGAAGTGAACTTTTGGCAGTATTTAACTTACGAAAGGGTTGAAAAGAGACATTAAGAGAAACAGACGTTACGAAGAAAAAACAAACGTATGATAATTTTGTAAAGCCGCATTCGGCCTATTCTGCCATCATCAGTATCCTACCAGGTAGTGTAAAGTAAATTAATAGTTTTACCTAGTGAGAATTAGGTGTACCTCAACGTTCAGGTAGTAGTTTTCTATGAAGTGATGCTTACACAATAAATCAGAATTAAATTGGCTTGATTCAATTCAGTGATGTAGAAATTAAAGAATAAAGTGTTATACAATCCGATTGTTGTGGTTGTTATATCTCATTAAAAGCAGCTATAATACTCGTACCGATTAATGATTGAGATTAATTACTATTAGCTTCTTACGTTTTAAGTGATTTTGCCTCTAAAGTCTTCGGTGTGTACTTATTTATACTTTATATACTACATTTTATATACTATACTTTATATAATAGACGTATTTTTCCAAAAATTCCAACCAAACTCATTACGTCCAGAAACCATCCTCGAAAACTTCGTCGATCCCCTTCTCTTTCCACCCCCCTCCCTAATCCGAATGACGGCATAACATGATTGACTATGTTAATATCATTCGTCGGCGTATCTAAAAGCAAAGTCAAGCACCGGTGAAAATCTGCTCTAGGCATTTTATTGTTCGTCATTAAGGGCGACGGGAGAGCTGCTTTCTCCCCTCGCTTCCACCGCCTCATTCGATGAAAAATCGTGTAGGTCGTTCAAGTTGATCCTCATTCGAGATTAACTTTGAGAGATTAAAAGGATCGGTGCTCGTTAGGAAAAATATGCGGATATTACATTTTTGATGTTACTTTATCGGACGGGAAAACCGGGTGTACGGAGCGGTACAAAGCGGAGGGACAAATAGTACGAACCGAAATCAATTTCAAGGCAAAAGTTAGAAGTATTTGTGGTAAGCGTGACCGGAGTGGATTCGTCGTCGTGTTGTTTGTATCTGCAGCAATTAATATTTTGCTCTAGTCAGCCATGAACTTGTATTTGAGCTTAAACTTCCGTTCCTGTTCTACCTGTTGATTTCTATAATTTTCGTTTACTTCAATTATTTGGAAAACGAGGATGATACACTCCAAATAATGACTCCGTGCAAAAAGATCCGTACACTTACTAATAAAGCTCGAAATATGTGCATGTAAAAAACAGAAAAATATGTATATGATTTCCTGAAAATATATATATATATATATATATATATATATATATATATATATATTTGTAATAAATTTATTGCACATTTTTGGACTTACATTGCCTTATATTACCGTTAACTAGTAAATCTCATTGAATTGGTCTACCAGTAACTTACTTACTAGTTCCTAGCAACTGTAGCTATAGCACCAGTTGTCACAGTAGTACTGTCATCCCATAACATAAAACGAGCTACTCCATAGGTTAGTATATTTGTAAGTTTTTTCGTTTCTCAAATATTTGAGAAAGTCTTATTTGGAAACAATTGTTAATTAAAAAGCAAGCTAGCCGTGCTCAAGGGCTATCCTGTGATTATCAATGTTGGATAGAAAGTTGTAAGAGTTTTTCATCATTGTTTGCCTAACAGTTCAACTTCATGGCACATTGGAAATACCTCAATATTTCTTTCTTTATCGCTAAATCTGCGTGTTGCTTTAAATCAAAATGATTTTGCAGTGTACTTGTTGAAAATTGGCGATAATGAGATATCAATGGATGTCATGAATGCCATGGAATTACCACAAGTATTGCCTTACAAACAACAGAATTGAAGAAGTGATAGATATTAGTACCATTAAATAAAAACGTTAATAATATTAACGATGAAGTGATACAAACACCCCTAGGAGAATAAAAAGTAAACAAAACTTACTAAACAAAACAAAACTTAAAAATTTTTTTAAAGATGACCATGAAGGTACACTTTAATTTACTCCAGAATTCTTAATTTAGTTCACATGGCTGACTTACCACCAAACGAGTCGAAGCTTAAAAAATATAATCATAATATTTTTCCGAAATTTGGTTACTTCTAAAGGACTATACAATAATACAAGTTCGATTTTAAGTGATTGAATTTCGTAATAACATTATCAAAAACAAGATTCCTACGGGTGAATTTTAAGGCCGAGTGCTCCACACCCCAAAACTGTATTAGATTCTAGCAAAAGTAAATTCGGAAATGTTAAACAAAGGCTTCAATTTTCTGCCAAATTTGAATTTTCAGTGTATCCATGAAGCATAATTTCAAAATTTTGAAATAGTTTAAATTTACTTATTAATAGCAATTTTAATCCAAGTAGCTTCGAGAGTTAAAAGACGAAGTGGTGTAAAATTCTACCGCCAGAAAATACTGGCACATAAGGAATGTATGGAAAGAAATGTTAAATAATTTTAATGGCATCAATTTTAATGTTTTACCCAAGAGTAATATAATGACAACCAAGCATTTGGAAATGTTGATTGCTGAGATTTCTTTGAGGATATTGAAACTACATTCTAAAAGGATAGTTTTTTGTCGGTTTATTTATTTTGAATATGTTCTATTCTTATTAAATTATTTTTCAAATTCTATTTATTTCATGTGTGTGTATAGTAACACGTTATGTACGTATAATATGTAAGTCAACTTTTTTTTTTAAGTTGATAGGCGATATGATTTATTATTTTAAAAATTCAACTGGAACTTAAAATAAGTTATACACATAGAAATCGAAATGCTGTCGTTTATTGTCAATTTCTTGTTAATTTATATTTAGGGTGGAAGAAATGGAGAGTTACGGGTTGATCCCCTACAGTTTAAATTTGTTCAACATGTGCGATACTAAAAAGGGACGACTCTCATTGATGAGAGAGAGGGCAGTGGATTCTCATTAAACAACACAAATTTAGACAAAGTAATGACCACCAAATATACCTACAATGGACGACGCTCGGTCACGAAAAAAATTGATTACCAAACTTTCAAAACGATCTATTTTAAAGAAATATTCTTGAATAACCTGGAGCTATCCAAAAAATCAAACTTTTATTAACACACATTTTCATATCAAACATGCATTCATGTAACTCGAGTTTTAGCAAACTGGTATATTGGTTCGACGGTAATCTGGCATACTGTGTCCTTCTTATCCAGTTAGGACCTTTGTGGATACTAGAAGAGTTAGTGGGGTGTCAGGTTTATAAGTCAAACACAACAAGCTAAATGAAATGTTTAATAATGGAATCATTTAAATACAATTAAAGTAACATTAGCCAAACCATTTAAAAATTAACTTTGGCATTATTCTGTAGTCACTACGTTAACATAAAATGTCGAGCTTTTTGTGTCCATCAAAACGATATACCGGAAATTACCCAAAAAAGCATTTAGATGCGGGTTTACATGTAAAACCCTCCCCTGTTACTTTTAAAGGAATTTTTCTCGAGACGTTTTTCGGTAGACACTGAAAAGCTCGACGACGACGACGAAGCTATTTACACGACGACCTCTCAATCTCCTCCTCCTATACCCCTCCCTCAAAGGAACCCTGAAACGTCAATTCCTCACGTATCCGTGCCGGAGCTGTTCGTGTCCTGAATGTCTGGATGCGCCTCGTCTAGGAGCAATTGCTGTTGCTTCAGAACCGCAAGTCTTTGATGAGTCAATTCGAGATGGTGTTTGCGCCATTTTATGCGCCGGTTCTGAAACCACACTTTCACCTGGAATTCGTACAGAGAGGGGGATTACAATGACAACGCTCTAGACGATTAATTTGGGGTTACGTTAAATTAGGACTTATGGTATTGTTTAGGTAAACGCCGGCTTGCTTGAAACTGTAATATACAAGGGTGGCTGCATAATATGTCGATGGCATATGTGACGAACTGTGTACATAACAGTTTTATTTAGTTGCTTGTATGAACAACTTTTAGGCCAGTTAATAGAGACTCTGTTTTTGTGCAAACGGTTGTGAATAGGCTTCATTTTTTAACTTGTATATATGGTTACAAATATGTAAAAATCAATAATATTGTCACGGGACATTTTGAGAAATATTTACAGCAGGAAACCCTAGAAGTTTTAGACCTTTTTTTTGTCTTTCACCTATAACTCATAAACCGTGAATCTAAGCGAAAAAACTATGCGATAACAATTTGAAGAACATTTAAATCCTTGTTGAAGGAGTATCACAGCTTAATGAGTTTGTGAAGAGGTATGGTCAAAAAACTAGAACTTTTTCTACTTTTGTTAGAAACTGAGATATAATATTGCGCATGAATTTGTAGCATTTTCAAATGTAGCATGTAGCAAAAGTTAGAAATTTATTCAAGTACACCACAAGAAATTGAAACGTTTTATATGATTTTAAAATGATTTGCACATTTCTTCATAAACCGGTAAAAATGCCCCAAATATGGATATTAATTTTATAGTTCGACTAATTCATTGCTATTTTATTTTCAAAATTATAGCAGAGAAATACCTGGGAATCCTTCAATTGTACTAATAATTCCCTTGGTAATGACGAAGATTTTGATGATCAGGATTGCTATTTACGACGGTGTCTTTTAGGTCATATCCCTTTTATGATCGAGGAAGGCTGACTTTACTCAGCAAGGCTTAATGCAGGGACGGCCACTAGTTTAAAAAGTGGAAATAGTTATCGCTTGATTTGTGATCGAAGGTACAGGTATTACAAATCACCTATAGCTTGCTAAGACAGGCACGGATTCAGAAGTTGAACAAAATGGTACCACAAATATCACAAGCCGTAGAATTAATTTAGAAAAAAAATCGATGATAATAGAATAATAAAATAAATTAAATGTAGTATCTGTTTGGAGTTGGATTTTATTCGATGACTAATTATACGTTTAATGCATTTGACGTGGAAGCACGGTACGTAAAGTTATCAATTAGTTCGCCAAAATAGTTTTCTAAATAAAAATTTATCCAATCCGATCTCAAATGACACTTTATGTGTTTCGTATGGGGAAATGCAGATTTACATAAGTATGTTGAACTGAAGGTAGGCAATAAACGTTTATATATGTAACAAAAAATTGGATATGTGGATATGTGAAATTATAGCAGAGAAATACCTGGGAATCCTTCAATTGTACTAATAATTCCCTTGGTAATGACGAAGATTTTGATGATCAGGATTGCTATTTACGACGGTGTCTTTTAGGTCATATCCCTTTTATGATCGAGGAAGGCTGACTTTACTCAGCAAGGCTTAATGCAGGGACGGCCACTAGTTTAAAAAGTCGAAATAGTTATCGCTTGATTTGTGATCGAAGGTACAGGTATTACAAATCACCTATAGCTTGCTAAGACAGGCACGGATTCAGAAGTTGAACAAAATGGTACCACAAATATCACAAGCCGTAGAATTAATTTAGAAAAAAAATCGATGATAATAGAATAATAAAATAAATTAAATGTAGTATCTGTTTGGAGTTGGATTTTATTCGATGACTAATTATACGTTTAATGCATTTGACGTGGAAGCACGGTACGTAAAGTTATCAATTAGTTCGCCAAAATAGTTTTCTAAATAAAAATTTATCCAATCCGATCTCAAATGACACTTTATGTGTTTCGTATGGGGAAATGCAGATTTACATAAGTATGTTGAACTGAAGGTAGGCAATAAACGTTTATATATGTAACAAAAAATTGGATATGTGGATATGTGAAATTATAGCAGAGAAATACCTGGGAATCCTTCAATTGTACTAATAATTCCCTTGGTAATGACGAAGATTTTGATGATCAGGATTGCTATTTACGACGGTGTCTTTTAGGTCATATCCCTTTTATGATCGAGGAAGGCTGACTTTACTCAGCAAGGCTTAATGCAGGGACGGCCACTAGTTTAAAAAGTCGAAATAGTTATCGCTTGATTTGTGATCGAAGGTACAGGTATTACAAATCACCTATAGCTTGCTAAGACAGGCACGGATTCAGAAGTTGAACAAAATGGTACCACAAATATCACAAGCCGTAGAATTAATTTAGAAAAAAAATCGATGATAATAGAATAATAAAATAAATTAAATGTAGTATCTGTTTGGAGTTGGATTTTATTCGATGACTAATTATACGTTTAATGCATTTGACGTGGAAGCACGGTACGTAAAGTTATCAATTAGTTCGCCAAAATAGTTTTCTAAATAAAAATTTATCCAATCCGATCTCAAATGACACTTTATGTGTTTCGTATGGGGAAATGCAGATTTACATAAGTATGTTGAACTGAAGGTAGGCAATAAACGTTTATATATGTAACAAAAAATTGGATATGTGGTTGTTTCGTTTATTAAACTCCAAGTATCGAGATCTTTGTAACAGTTTTTTGGCAAAACACTTGTATCTGCAGCCATTTCGAATAACTCGTTTTGTAAGTTACACTCTGAGCCGTGGTAGTAACTGTTAAATAGTTTTAAAATGTCACGAAAATTTTGATGTGATAGCTCTGGGATTCGTTATTATATCGAATATAAATTTGACATTTTTAAAATTTGAATAACGGTGATTGATCTCAGCAATAAATTCGTTTAACACGTTGCGTTATTCTATTCTGAAAAATTGGCTCAGCGTTTGTTGGATAACAATTTTTAATTGTAAATTCATTATATATACCTATATATATAAAACGCCCCCTTGGAGGGATGGGGGTAAAAGCCATTCTTACGTAACATGTTAGTAGTCGGATTATGCTTTTTCCAATGTAGAGTGATGGTTATTTGGGAGAAAAAGAGTTAGGTAAAACAATTATATTATGAGGTCTGCTTTTTTCAATTTTTATCATTGAATCAAATGTATTGCACTAGGTATCTTTGAGTTATGTCAGTTTACGAGTTTTAGTGCAACTGATCCTTTACTAATGACATTTAACTATTTAGGGGAACTAGGTAAAATCTTATGTAAAAAGATGGAACGGGAGTTCGAGAAATCTTACATGGCTTACATGGGGGTAGTGGGGTCAAAATGTCTAAAATCGTCTTAACGTGATTAATGAATAACCCCTGAAACCTCACAACGAAATTTTCCCCGTTATTTTTTTAAGATGTGGTTATTTATTGTTACTATATATAATTATTCTGTACTTTAATAAATTTCGTGAAAACATTTTCTTTTTTTCTTGTATTTTCGTTGTATTTTATTTCATGTATATTCGTTAATTTTTGGAAAATTTTGAGTTACATAGATTTAATTATTACTTTTTATTTTTGAACATTTGTTTACTTTTTGTATATATATGTAAAAGAAGTACACATCAATGCTTATATTTCTTCTAGTTTTATAAGCACATTTTTCTCATTTTAATGATCAGAAAAATTGGGATGAAAACATTTAAGTTCTGGAACTATATCAAATCGGTTATCATGATAAGTGTTTCGACAGTACCTAAATCACTGTAACAATCATTGATAGATTTTGGTACCACAGCAAGCAAAAGAGTTGTTAAATTAAGAATACCATAATCGGGTGTGAGAAAATGATGGAATATGTAGTAAATGTGCAGGGTTCCTAGGAAAATTAAAAAACCGTCTAGATTTGTAACTAAGATTTACTAAATATTTATTTGTGCAAGATGGAAACTTCCATGAACGTAATGGCTTTCATAATGACATAATTATCAACAAAATTAAAGCGAAGCCGATTCAATTTTTTTAAAGAAAACAATACCAAGTAGTACCTTAAACTAATACAACTGTATATTTGAAATATTTAGCAATACTTTTGCACCAAAATGTACCTACTAGTCTTATTACCACTAGTCTTCCTTTTCAAAATTTATAATAATATTATTTTTCGCACTAATTATTGCAGTTGTCAAAAATAAATATTGCTGCCTACCTCATGGTGCTTCACGCTATTGATAAAAATATAATAAATATGATTCTCAAATCTGGTTGTTTAAATTCTCAGATCAGAACGAAATTAGCATAAAAGTGAATAAGCAGTCACCTTTCTCTCTTTCCCTCATTTGACCAATGGAAGTAAAAGTACTTAATTTACCAGAAAAATTCAAAAGAATTCCATATCTCTTGTGTGTTACTATAAATATCGACAACACTGTGTATGATATCCATGTCGCGTTTATAAATACAACTTTCATCCCCATAGGCCACAACAGAGCTACAAGTTTTCCATTGGAATGTTTGGAGGCATTATGATCAATAACGCCGTAAACAATTATAATAGAATAGGTAATAGATCCTACTTAAACGAGGCTCTCGGGGTGTTTCGCAAGTTCTTTACTCAAACTGTTTTTACCGTTTATCCTGTTGTGATTTCCCCTATACGGACACGCAATCGGCTGCGATTTCCCTCATTCCCCGACATCTGCATGAGATGCGTGAATCTGCTATAGAAAATGTTACATTTATTGGTTGATATTACGTGTTGTTGCTAACGTCGTCGTTGTCGTGATAAATGAAAATTCCTAAAGCTCAAATCCGCACTGCAGTTTTCACCTTATATATAGGCATAGGTAATCTAATGGATTCTTTATACTTATTGCCGTACTTCGAAAAACTTCTAATTTTGGGAGGTGTAATTTAATAGTTTAGTATCCAGTGAATGCTGTATGAACCCAATAAAGTTTTGTGTTTTTTTGTTAGAAGTTTTATTCTTTAATGTCAGCATCCATATATACAAGTTAAAAAAGTGCATCACCTTTCGCAACTTATTACCTCCCTTTTTCGATCCTGTATTGACTAGTTTATTGGATTACCTTCGCGTTTTCTTCTGCTAAAATAACTGTGTTAGCATTACAATATCGTTTTATATAAATATATTCAGTATGCTGTTACTAGTATTTAATACTTCCGGTATCGTCAAATGACAAAGGGCAAACATGAGATTTTTAAATTTAAATAAAGTAAGTTCCTAAAACGACATGCGTTTATCATGAAGGTACGTCTACTATAAAAAATTGTAGATTTTAATTTAGTAACTAGTTAGGTAACTGATAATCGTAAGAGCTTAAGATTAATAATCATGAGAGCTTAATAAACGTTGATGATCAAGATGGTCACATTATTACAGCCTTTGACGTCGTATTTCAAATTTAAAGTTCTTTCAATTTTTATAATCACTGACTTACATCTTAAATTTGAAACGTCAAATGAATCCAGGGCCCCATTTCCAAAGTCTTTATAAAAAAGTGTTGGGATTGAAAATCGACACATTTATTTAAACCTGTATGAATGAACTTACTTGCGCCTCGGTAAGTTGCAAGGTATGAGCCAAATAGAGCCTCTCTGGTCCCACCATGTACTGTTGCCTCTCGAACTCCGCCTCAAGCCTCTCCAGTTGTTCCGGAGTGAAAATTGTTCTCACTCTTTTACTCTTGCAGCTTTTTTTGTTCTGGAGAACCCCTGACGACATATGTTTCAAGGATCCCCTCGCTGAAAAGAGGACATCATGTTGAGGGCTTTGTTGGACGCCACTTGACAAATTATGACTTGATAAATGATAAGCCTTTTATGAGCATTTCCCTCTCTCTCCTCTCTCTCTTTTACACATACACTCACTCTCTAGTGATTTTTATATTAAATTGGGGTGCAGAACGCGACACGACGGTGTTATTGATGAACCCCTGTGAATTTAGAGCGAGGTGGTGCGGCCGTGTTATTTGTCATTCATATAATCTCGACTTATTATTATTTCATTTTTAAAATTAATGATGCGATTACCCTGCAATCAGTTAAGCTCCGATAGGTCAATAGAAAACGTCCCCGAATAAATTCTGCATGTTTCGCAGACAAACGTTTTAACTGAAGAATTTATATAAATGGGTTTATTCATTAAAGTGTTAATAATAATTACAATTGTCGTGAGATTTTCTACCGCCTTAATTTTCAAAGTTTACCGATTGCCTTTCAATATTTGGAGCTAATTTAAGAAATAGTTTTTAAGGCTTCAAATGGTTAGCACGATCTGGTTCGTTAGATCCGCCAAGCCATCCGAAAAATATAAATTTTGTGCGAAACTCATTGCATCTCTGAACATTCAATGTGCTAGTATCAGCTGCAATATTTCGATCATTCCAAGTGCTTGGATATTACTAAGAAAGTAGTCACCATCGGTAAACGACATTTTAAGTGCAAATTGTTTTCTGCTGCTTTCAATCATATTATTTTATAGTTCGTCGCATTTTATTTGTGACTCGAATTGTGGTACGTGTTACCCGGACCCCTATTGTAAAAGATTATAAACGAAGAAGATGAAGAGGCTTAAATATTATCAGCTCGTTATGACAGGATATTTACATACTTTATATGGACGATACTTAGGGTACTTCGACAACAACAGGGGCTTGAAGAACTTATAAACTTAGAAAGAACTTATTCTCATTGATGAGTCGTGGTGTAAATTTAAATTACATAATAATCAGGTAAAATTGTCTGAACGGTGGGTAAGATAGGAACTGAAAATATATTTAAAGATATGGTTTATTAAATTACGTAGCATTCGATTCCCTAAATTATTTAGCTGCTAGATTCACTCAATATTCTATTATATATGTTCAACTGTTTCATGTGAGTAAGTAATATTACAATGTCTATCCTAAGGCTAGTTTTGCGTTGCGTGTATAGAGGGCACGAAAAAATTTTGGAAATGGTTATTCTAGTATTATAGTGCATAGAGGTCTAGGGTTTCCAGTTAATAGATGCGAATGAGTGAGATCAGTATGGCCAACTCTCAGTGTGGCAAGTAGTGACTGGTTTTCGTCTATTTAGTCTGTTCAAAGTATAAGTTTATTTTCCAATTTTAGGTTTGATGACATTCACGGAGTATCATGTAAGGTCCATCTATTTTGACACGTTCCGTATAGTCATCTTCTGGGTTAAGCGCTGCACCTCTTGCTGCTGGATCAGTTCTCATTATCGGGAAAGTTTTAATGGCTGAGGAAACATCAGGATGTGCACTATTTGCCATTCGAGTCAGCTATAATGAATGTAGCTAGGGGAGAATGATCCCCTATCACTTTTGCTGCTCCAACTCCATCACTTGTTTTCGATCCGTCCGTGTAAATTACGAAGTCACCACTGTAAGAGTCTAATTTATGTGAGAGAAGGGCTCTGTAGGTTGAGGCATGAGTCCCTTCTTTTGCTATAAAAATAACTCGAAGTTGAAAGCAGGTGGGAAAGTAACCATGGAGGAATTGAAGATTGTTCGCTCATAATAGGGTACTCGTCACTTGTATATTTTTTACAAGCTTCATGATAATGTAATTGTGATGGTCTGGATACCGTTGGCCCATTCGAATTGTCAATATCAAACGTGAAGTTGTTATAATTGTGGGAGATGGGTGAGAGAGGACTTTGGTAAAATATATAATGGTTTAAAGGTCGCTTCACAAGTCCTGAGGTAATATGGTTGTATCCATTGTAGTGCTGCTGAGGCAGTTAATTTTAATCTACCTCATTGTTTCGAATTCCTGCAGGAGATGTACAATATATAACTCTTCCCTATTTCAATAGGCTTTGAATTATGGATTTGTAGAGGTATATGAGGAGATCCCTGGCTGCGCCATATTTGAGATATAAACATGTACCTAATGATGTTTAAAGCTACCTGGCATTTCGATTTGGGTTTTTCAATTTGTTCTGCCCAATAATGTGTGTTTTCAAAGACAATACCCAAGAATTTTTATCTAATTCTGGACACTGATTGGATTACATTGTATAAAGAGCTCAGGTTCTGGATGGGCCAACCTTAACATGCAGAAGGGAATGTCCATGTCCATGGGAATGCAGATGTCCATTAATTGTTTCTATAGATTTGTGTCTATATCTTCGATCAAGGAGGAAATAATTTCAGAAGCCGGAGGAAAAAACAAACACTATGAACCGAACCTGTGTCCCACTTGAACCTTGAAGAATCGATCTTATAAGAAGCTTTGTAGGATCGCCATATTATCCCTTAGCCTCCAAGAATGTTGTTTTAAACTTGCTTATGCCGTATTCTATCATAAACCTTTTGTAGTTCGAAGCTTATTGCTACTTAGTAATCAATACAGCTTCAAATTCATTTTCAAGGAATAATAGAGAATGCGTTGTTGAGTGTTTTTTGTGGCAACCTACTTGATACTGGGTAGTAAAAGGCCTTTACTATAATGCCATTTTTACTGACTAACTCAGATAAAGCTCTTAGAGAAAAGTTATTGTTGAATTGTGTATTTGACAAAAATTTAAACCTTTTTAGGAAAGTTAAATCACCGGAACTATTAATTTCAAAATTATAGAAATATTGCTTTTTTAAAACTATAATTATAACTATAGGTATTTAGTTAAGAAATCTGGAGGCGTGATTGAAGTTGTTACTAGAGCTTCTACAGATTCAAGGCGGTTTTTAGGAACTAATATTGACTTATGCCAAAACTGACAGGAACTTCTGGAAGTTTCTAAATATTTTCATAAGTAATTAAGCACTTTATGCAATAGAGTTTCCAGGAAGTTTGTTAGATATGCGGTGTAGATCAGAATTATTGCGAGAGAGGTCGGCTAACTGCATATTAAGGAGACAAGTTCTGCAATTAAATAAAATTACATAATGGAGCTTCTAAGCATATTTCGACTCGTTGACTGGTCGATAAAACGTTAGGAATGATTTAAGTAAACTGATGTCGAGATTGAAGTTGTCATTAAAGTTTTTACAGTTTCTGAGATTTGTATTGAAGATGGGGATGATTACAAGGGAAGTTGAGCAATTGATTTTTAAGTGGACTAGTTCTGCACTTATAGAAATTAAAAACAGAGCTCCATTAAGTCTATTTGGACGAACTGGATAAGGCATCGAATTTAAGTAAAATTTAAGGAACCTAAAATTAGAGTTTTAAGTCGTGGAAGATTATTATATATAATAAATGGCATTAATATATAAGATTATATATGTGTGGCATTCCATGCCAACTGAGCAGTCGATCCCACGTCACCCTCTCGGATTTGGCTCAAAATTGGTACATCGATTAGTACCATTAAAAAAAGCATGTTCCTAAATTTTCAGTTCAAATGGTCACTCTCAGCGCCCTGGGGCTCATTTTTAAGTTTTCAGGCATTTTTTGACCTCTAAATGCCCGAAACCGGTTTTTGGCGTACTAACAAGGTATTTTGACGTGAAAAATGACCAAAAGTACATAGGAGATTCCAAATTTCCCGTAGAACACGATCCCGTAGTCCGTTTGTCGATATCTAGCAAGGGGAGCTCAGGAAACGCGAAAAACTGCTTCTTTTTCTTTCAAAAATCGAATTGCTTCAAGACGTACGTTTCAAATCGTCTCAAAATTTAGGAAAAGACTCTTTGATAGTTGGTCTTTCGAATGTCTATACGCGGGCAGTGATCATATTATATATAAAAAAAAAGTTACACGCGTTTTACGCATTTTAGAGGGGATTTTCGGTGATTTTTTTCATTATAATCCATGCATTGGCTCTATTCAGTTGGGTATTAGTTGGATTTTTTTCTCTCAGAAGGTGTTTTCTTTCTTTCTCAGTCCTTACAAACACAGAAATTTCTCTTAGTGGGTTAGAAAGGGAAAAATTTTTTATTTATCCATGAATTTTTCGTAATTTTTTGATTTTTGATGAAATTTACATTTTCTACAGCTTAGCTCTATTATTTGTAAAAATATATATATAGTATATAATCTAAGACATGCAAATCACAGTAGGAAACAAGAAACTCTACATTACAATCATTGGCGCCGCTGCACATCCCCATATTAATGTTCTTGTATATGACTCAGCAGTCCATTTCATTTACCAAATTCCCTTGATCCTTATGTTTTTTGAATTTGCTGATTGTGTGATCCGTTTCTAATATAGAATTCGGTCTTCCTTCATGAATAATGAAAGGAACCTGGAAAAATGTGACTTTGATCAAAAATCAAAAATTCAAGAAAAATTCAAGAATAAATGATTTTTTTTGCTCTTTTAAGTCACAGAGGAATTTCTGTGTTTGTAAAGACTGAGAAAGAAGGAAAACACCTTCAGAGAGAAAAAATCCAATTAATATCCAACTGAATGGGGCCAATGCATGGATTATAATGAAAAAATCACCGAACATCGACGAATAGACATTCGAAAGAACAACTATCAAAGAGTCTTTTCCTAAATTTTGAGACGATTTGAAGCGTACGTCTTGAAGCAATTCGATTTTTTAAAAAAAAGCGGTTGTCGCGTTTTCTGAACTCCCCTTACTAGATTTCGACAAACGGACTACGGGATCGTGTTCTACGGGAAATTTGGCATCTCCTATGTACTTTTCGTCATTTTTCACGTCAAAATACCTTGTTAGTACGCCAAAAACCGATTTCGGGCACTTAGAGGTCAAAAAATGCCTGAAAACTTAAAAATGAGCCCCAGGGCGCTGCGAGTGACCATTTGAGCTGAAAATTTAGGAACATGCTTTTTTCAATGGTACTAATCGATGTACCAATTTTGAGCCAAATCCGAGAGGATGACGTGGGATCGACTGCTCAGTTGGCATGGAATGCCCCTAATATATATATATATATATATATATATATATATATATATATATATATATATATATATATATATATATATATATATACAGATTAAGAGAAACATCACGTAACGTAAATAACAGAAATTTCAAGAGGTTTCTAAAAAATTGAAGGTACAATTAGACTTATTTGCTATATGGTCACGACATGGTTACACGGACGTCGAGGGATGATATTAAGTGAAGTGGTTCTGCGACTAAACAAAATTGCATTTATAAAATTTTCCTAAATTTTCTAAACCAAATTGCAGTTCTAAGCTTTGAAGTAAAGTTTCAAGACAGATTTAGGAAACCTTGAATCGTGATTGAAGTTGTAATTAGAGTTTTTGCAGTTGCTGGCGTGGAAAAGGTCAAGCGTTTGATTATCATTTGTGCTCTGTTCAACAATAAAAGAAAATAAAAGGAAGTTGCAGAAATACAGTTGGAAGCTTATTTGGATTAATTTTTGGCAGTAAAAGCTAAGTAACTTTTTCAAAATTTTCTAACGACGCATTTCGGAGTAATTGGCTGACAAAAAGAGGATCACCTAGTATTACCAGCAATGGTTACACATTAATACATATCTGGTTACTTACATTGTCCATCCAAACTTATCTCATTTTCTAATAACTCAAATCAAATCAATTTAATAATTATTCTACTTTCAAGTGTTGGGATAATATCTTAGGAACAATACGAATTCGGTGTGTTCAAGACCGTCCAGTTTTACTAGTGTGATTAGATACCTGATATAAGAAGAGACACACGATATACATACACTTACCGGTCTGCCTATTGGTTGGTTGTTGGATCGGATAATGACCCGTCGCCGGCGTTGACCTGTGGTGCATCGGAAGTTGCAATCTGCTGCAATTCGACACCAGACCTCGTTCCGCTCCCGTTGCGTGCACAGAGAGGTTAACCACGCTCAAATCCGACGGCGGAGATCCTATACATCCAGACACATAGAGAGAGGGAATAAAACCAATCACAAAAGAAATGTATTAAATTGATTCTAAAAGTTTTGAGTAGGTACGTCCAACTACCAACATATTCTGATTTCTAATTACAAAATGATGATGATTTCGCTACTCACCAATATCCTTACTATCACTATTTAATCCTAATATCGCAGCAATGGTGAACGATTTGTTATTATTGGCGGAAGAATTGCTCCTGCATCTTGGATCCTCCTCTTGGGTAAGATCATCGCATATACTGGGCGTTGTGGGATCATTTTCGTGAGAATTTTGATCGTCGAGTTGATGATAGTTCAGGAAATGACTCAGGGACGCCGAGTAGTTGTAGTGGTGGAGCATTCTTCCCGGAAGTTAGTCCATACTGGGGTAATAATGAAGGAAGTTTTAGTCTTTAAAGTGGGCTCAAAAACAAAAGGACTTCTTGAGACCATGCAGATGAGCTTAGTTAAGAAAATTGTAATGGGATGAAATGCGGATATGAAAAGGCAATGTAAAGTATAAAATATTTACGAGGAATTGTTGTGTTACACAGGAAATACTAACATGGCCAACGTTGGATGGAGAATCATGACTTGTGAATGCCATGAGATGAATCGTCTGATTGCAAACGAAGTATAAACGACCAAGAAAAAGTAATTGGGGCAATATGACAAAAACCTCTTTCAACCCACAATTTAAAGAGAAAAGCAAATGAGATAGTAATAATATTTTCCAGAAAATTTAAATATGAAACGTATTTTGAAACTATATTGCCTCACAAGACCATGAAAATTAGTGACCACTAAAATAGTTTAATTTTTGTTTCTGAACACTTTTATGTTTTGAGAATTACCATTTTAAAATGCCTCATCAGAAGTTCCTTGAATTTTGAATGCCCCTGAAGGGAATGTAGAACTTTTTATTAAATATTGCAATAATAAAAGCAGCATCATCTTTCAATGTGACCTTCGGAGGGGAAAATAAAATTTGTTGAAGGATTATAGAGATTATGGCATAAATTTTTAATTCGTTATAGAGTCAATCCTAATTAATAAAGCTGTCATTATGTATATAATTATATTTAATCCTTGAATACCTTGCAGTTTTCTATACTTAATCGATTGTTATTGTACTTGTTCTGTAAAATAGTGGTTAGTTATTAAATTGTCTAAATAGAACTCTAAACTTAATGTTATATGCAAAATATAACCTTAAAAGTTACTTTGACGTCTTTTAGGTATTTTATCTGTGATTATACAAATAATATATAGATAGAAATTGAGAAGAAGTTATGCCTCTACAAGAAACCGGTATTCTGTTTAAGAAGTTTTCATAGTAGTGTAGTTATTATGAAATTACTTTTCATACCTTTGATAGTCATTATTGGAGTAAAAATAGAAAAGGGAAAATGTCCAACTTTTCTTATAATGGACTTGAAAATATTTCGGAAATGTCACATTGCGCTTAGGTTTACTATTAGAAACTTATTAATAATCCCAGGAAAGACAACTCTTCAAATTACAGCAACGATAGCATCACAAACTAAAAATTCAACATCAATTCACATTTTAAAAATTCAACAACTATTGCTTAACAGTATCCAAATACTCCCCTGGCGCTATACCTTGACGGATATTGAATTAGATGAGCTTATTATGGTTCTCGCTAAAGCCGCAAATGTGAAAAATATCAAGATTTTAATAATTGTAAGAGGAAATAAGAAAAAGATATTATGGTATTCGACCGCGAGTCGAACTCAGATCGTTTTGATTTCACATCGGTTACATTAACAAAACATTTTACAATGTTTCCTACCAAAAACCGATGCACCTTTTATTGTGAAACAAATTCCAAAAATATGTTATTTTTTGAAATATCTATTGAAATAAACATTCCGAAAAAAAAGACCCAACTTCTGAAAATTTAGAAAATTTTACATAAAAAATCATTTACATAAGTTTTTCCTCAAATCAAATTTGTAAGCTATAGATTAATTTGTTTAACTTGCGTACATATGAAGAAGCGCACAGAAAATGGAGCTGATATCATTTTAATTTTCAAATTTCATTTCATTTCAAATTAATGTGTCACTGAAAAAATTTGGTGATAAAATTTTAAGCTTACATGACTTACTTTTTATCAATATAATAAACCCCACATTAAAAATGGAGCAAAAATTTTATTTGAAGGATACAAAGTCTAAAAGTAGAAATTTTAAGACACTACTTTAAAACGCTATATCAAAAGTTTGCAGGTGCACCTCTGGAAATTGAATAAACAATTTTTTTTAATGAAAAGAAAGCGGAAAAAGATAAATTTGAAATACCAAAACGTTAATTGATGAAGATAATACAAATAAATATTTCTACCACTGCCCCTATATTGGATGAGCCACTTTGAATTTGAAATTTTTGATATCAGATCCGGGTTTCGCAACTTGGAAACATGTTAGACACATTTTGAAAAAAAAATATTAATACGCTTTGAAGACTATTCAAACAGTTATGAATCAATATAGCAGTTTCGTTCCAATTTTCCGAAATAATACGTTTTAGTTAGAACTAGGTTGACTCCCCTATGACTAAAATTGTTAAGTGTGTTTTTAGAATATAAGATTAAAATTTTACAAAAATAGGTCTTTCTTTTATCTTAAAATGATTTACAAAATTTTTTAGGAATGCACTACCAGAGATTAGTTTCTACTTAATTCCTGAAGGATGGACACATCTTTATTTTTCACAATAAGTCGGGGAATATTTTGACGAATCCAACGAAAATGAACGTTGATCAATTGTTGGTTCGTTGCATGCGACTCTATAACATTAGTTAGAAGGTAAAGTCCTTGGAAGGAATGGATATTAGTAATTCGTCAAAGCTCTACACCTACCAAACAGTTGGTTAAATTTCATGGTATGGAAGATATTATGAATGGGGCTGAGTGTAGACTTAAAGAAATAATTCCCGAGGTAACTAGAAAAACTTTTGTTCATAGATGCTCGATTATTGATGCGTTAGAGCTTAAATTGTTTTCATTATATGATATTATAAGATAATTGAGATTGTTAGTCATTATATGTCATTAAATAATCTACCAAATAATTTGGTCCATAAAAAATGTAGCATTTCTAACGTGCCGACGCTAAATATAAGTAAATACCTGCGAAAAACTTTACATACCTGACGTGATTGAAACCTCAGAGCACTGAACCCACTGCAGATCTCCGGACCACTCCCTCGACCCTTCAAAGGTTCTGCACGAACTTGGAACACCTGCACCTGCACCTTCGGAGTGAATTAGTGCAAATGAAGCGACTAACTCTTTAGATCAGAGTCTGTTATCTCCGGCAATAATGTAACTGACACAAACAAGGTGTACTCTTGTCGGGTTTGCTCATCATTTCAACCCCTCTCCGACCGCAGCCGTGGGGGTGGGATTGTTTTGCGGACACACCCTCGCTTTGATTCGATGATGCGACCCCCGGATCATCCGATTTATCTCTAATGGCTTTAACCCTTAACAGGTTAACTTGTCAGCCGGGTGCGGATGGGGGAGGAACGGGAAGGATACGAGATCCGGTCGCCCTCTCTCTTTCAGCTGTCTCTTTCTTTCTGGCGCTCTCTCCTTTTGCAGCTTAGAGAGAAGATGCGGTTTTGCTTGTGTTTGGATTAGCACACGATTATTTTGCAAATCGTAATTGAAGACGGAACCGTTTTACGTAACAATTCGCAGGATCGCATTTCCGAAATTTATATCACACACGGTAGAGTCGGTTACGCTTGCTGAATCCTTCGGTTACATGAAAAGGAAATGTACCGCTATGTTATGGCATTTGAGTATAATGTTAATTCAAATCTCAACGCAATTTTCCTATAAATTAAGTCAATGATACATTTTTATACGTTGTATAAACCTTAATCATCAAATACTATTCGATAGTCTGAAGTTTCAGATTAGATTTGGGTTAAGTGAACGTGAATAGTTAAAACAGATTTAAAGGAAACCCTAATTAATAATAAATTTCTTTATTGCCCTTGTGTCCAGCGTGAGATGGTTATTAGCTCAGAATTCTTTCGGATAAGACAGACTGGCGTGCAACTTTAACAGTAGTTAAAGGGTAGTCCAGGGGAAAAAGGTGACTTATGGCCGAAGTGTGCTTTTACCTTGGTGATGGATATCACCCCTTCTCAAGGGTGAAATTATTATACAATAAACGTGAATCGAAGAAAGATTTTTAAATTGATAGGACATATATAATATCGATAAGTGATTTTAAGCAAAACGTCCCTTAAAAAGTTTTATGCATAAGTTAATATTTTTGAGTAATTTTTCGTTCGTTTGTCGGTTTTAAATTAAGAAAACCTAGGATTTTAAGAGATTTTCGTCAATAACTTAAACACCTTACCTTCATTAAATAAGTTAATTAATGAAACTTCTGGCTTCGCTTCACCCTTGTTATTGCAAAATGATTTTTGGAGCGATTAAATAACAACCTGAAAACAACCTATAACAACATAAAAATAAAAAATGTCTAAATTTAAAATTTTTTGGTTTCTCATACTCGAATATTAGTTCTATTGTGTATTTTTAATTATGCATGGCACCTAATGTTAATCACAAAAGCTGGCTGCTAGCTGCTGACTACTAGAGATATAGCTCTTATATTGCTTAAACGATAAAGCCATTTTTATTTAATTTAAATGAACCACTAAAACATTTAAAGCTGTCGACATTGTCTTACTTTCGATTTTTTTATAAGGTGTGTATTTTAAGAACTAACATGTTTTATCACCTCATAAATTTGTTTTAAATTTAAAATAAGGCTTATTTACTCAAGATTAGAAAAAAATTAAAAATAATAATTTTGCCGGAGGTTGAAATGTTACAATAATTAATAAACTATGTTCTTAACAGTGCTATTGCTTTTACAGTTTTATAAATACATCATTAAACATTTCAACCTGTCAAAAAATACTTTTTAGGTGTTTCGTCATTAAAAACCGCCCCAAGGGATGGTCTGTAGGGATTAATTCCTTCTAATGCATTGAAAATTATTTTCTGGAAAATTTAACGATCGTTACTGGATATAACTAAATTTACAGTTAATAATTGTTTGCAAGAAGGGATTGTTTTCACTCCTAAAAAATAAAAAGCGCACGTCAGGGTGTGGGAGTAGAGGATGACATGAGCTTAGTCCCAAATTTTTATGAAAATCGGTCTTTTCCGAAAGAATTTGGATCTAATAAAATATTTTGGCCGTCTTGTACTGGACTATCACTTAACTGCTGTCGAAGTAATTGTGTAATTAGCTGATCAGACTAATTTTCTTTTCGTTATTTTACCTCAATTTGTAGCTGACCATAAATAGTAATCTATTCCCAAAAATGAAAATATCTTCGCTCAACTGTTCGCATGGGAGTTAAATTAAATTTCCTGGAATATTGAAAGATAAGAAAATTTAAAATGATCGACAAATTCCTAAATTGTTTATAAAAATGAGCTAAGCTCTGTAAATATATACCTACATAAATTGAGCTGCCTCTACTAAGCTAAATCAAGCAAATCGAATGACATTCTTGAAACTGGTTGAAAACTCAAATTGAGTCAAAAGAACTTAGTCGGTTAATATATTGAATAACTTGAAGCAAATGCGAATATTATTATTGCGTTTTAAGATGAAAAAAATGACAATTAAATTTAATCTAATAGTTAACTGGCAAATGATTACATCTGTCTTGAATTTGAAAAAAATTAACTTGTGTTAGTCAAATGAACTCCATTAAATATACGATTATTGTTACTTAGTTACTTTCAAAATGAAACGAAAATAATGTTAGTTGAAAGGATTAATTGAAGAAAGTACGTGGAGTAAAAATAGGAAACTTGAGGCAAGCATTCACTATTAGGAGTATTATGTTCTTGATATTTCGATGGAAATCGGTCCTCTATATTTAGATAAATATTTGGACTGGTCGAAAAATAGTTTAGAAATATAGGAATAGCGATACAATTTTTGTATTCGAAAACACTTGTTTTCCTGGAAACGTTTCCGTATTATAGCTGATAGCTGAAACTGCAAAAATAAAAAATTTGAAGGAAAACTCAAAAATGAATCATTTCGAAAACTGGATACAAAATATAATTTATCTTGGATTGAATAAAATAGAAATACATTATATTTCTGGCGTCTTAAGTCTGAGTAAAAAAATGTAATTAAAATCAACCTCATAATTTAGCTGCTAATATCAAATTAAACAATTGACATTCATTAAATTAAAGCCTTAAATCTAAAAAGCAGAAAATACTATTTTGTTTTATATGTTTTCATTAAGTCATTTCATTTTTTTGACTATAGCTTCTCAAAGAGTTCTTAATCCCATCGATTATATTTCTAATTTATTCTACAAGGACATATTTGGGATGAATTTAAAATTTTGACTTTGTTGACAAACGGGTGGTTAATTACCAAAATCTCACAAAATGATATCGTTAAGTACAATAAACTTAGTCAATCACAAATTTGATATTGATTGAAATAAGCCTTACATCTAATTATTACACCGAAGTGCTTGAATGGAAACAATTAATTAATTCATCGATCGATCCAGTTAAACATTTATCTAGTCATTATTTTCTCATATGAGGTAAGCATATAATGAGATATTGTTTTTGGGTCGATTTTCAGAACTTGAGATTACGGTTTTTCTCAATAATGGATTTTTAATAATTTGGGTTAAAGACAAAGGGTATTTTACTCTTATTATTTTTGCGTTATCTCACCAACTAGCCCAGCGCTTTTTTTATATTTTCTTTATTTAATCTACTATTAAGTCCACATTGACAACCATAATCTTTATCTTGATTGATCTTCTTTGAAAGGCACTTCGCTATTGTGAATTTTTAAATCTCCTCAATTTTTTTCAAAATGGCTTCAATTGTTCTTACTGAACTTTACTCATTATCGAGCACATTAAATGTCTATAATTTTTGTTTGTGATATTTTTATTCGCTCAATGGGCACATTACTCTTACAGATTCTCAGTTTCTCACAGTTTCTTCCAAAACGACTTTACATGATCCTACTAAATTTTAGGTCTCAACAACTACTTTAGATGTCTGGAATTGTTATTTGAAACATTTAGTTTTAAACTTGCTCTTTGACAATCTCTTCATGAGCATTTTTAGTTCTTCTTAATTTTTTTAAAGGCCGTCTTGGTGAATTTTTTTGGATTTCATTATTTGATTTAGATATTTATTGTGGATGGACGTATCGCCAATCATTTACTTAAAGTCATGAACAATTGCTTTAAATTTCATATTGTCTCTAGTTTTTCCCAAAAATAGTAAACAACAACAACCAAAAAAAAAATCTAAAAAGTTCGCACAAAGTGCAATAGAATACTTAAGATATTGCAGCATATAGTGTAAAAAATAGTGTAAGAAAAGTTGTAAGTGAATGCTTCTGGAAGTAATAGTATTTAATTTTTTGGCGTTTTGAAGGAAATTACTCCTCTGCATTAAGATAAAAAATTTGAACTGATCAAAAACTAGTTTATGAAAAATAAACTTCCTTAAACTTCGCTTATAAGACAACGTAGTGAACGGAAGTGAATCCAAATATGTAATTACAAATTATTCAATTTTATTAGTGGATTGGGCAGATGCTAATATTAAATTCTTCCCTGAGTTACCGATAAATGTTTAGGAGGAAACTGAAACTGAGTGCCAAATGAGTGTTAAAAATCTGTGATGTATAATTAGCTTCCATTATGAAATTAAACAAATGAAATTCTCTACATCAAGACTTTAATTAGAAAAGTAGAAAATTTTTCATTTTAGAATGAATAGTGAAATATGTATATAAAAATAAAAACTTATAATTTATGATGTCACGAGCACGATAGTCACTAATTTCTGTGAAACTTTGTTATATGCCTTTATTGCTACCAAAAAGTTGTGATGTTTTTTTAAATTTCAATTTGCCACATGTAAGCAGCACTTAAGTTGTCCCCATAGAATTTATTGAATTAAAAATTTAAAACGAAATGAAATAAGCCTCTTCATGGGAAAAAATTAATTATTTTTGCCGGTGCAATCAAACATTCTTTTGGTCATTTTATTTAAAGCAATGAATATTACTATTGACACTGAATTTGAGTCAAATTAATTGAATCCTATTTTGTAAATTAGGCTAAGAAATGAAGTATTTGAGTATTGAAGTGAAAACTTGATGTAACTCTCCTAAAAATAATGAAACAATAGAAATCACACTCGTAAAATTGATCTCTTGTTATTGAGCCATCGGAAAAGTGAAAAATAAGAAATCTGATTTGAAACTAAAACCAATTACTTGCTATGAAAATTTACTAAATACAAACCTAAAACGGAAAAGCAGAAAATTTATGAGACTAATAAGATAAGGAAACAGAAATAAAAACTTACTGTTAAAAGTCTGGACACTATTTTGCATGAAACCTTAGTTCACATGTTTCTCCTGCTTTCAACAAGCATTTAACTAATGGATACATCTAAAAAGTCATGATTCAATGGTTCAACAATCCTGTCACTCCTATCGTTATTTTCTCCCACAAAATCTTGCTCTTAATAAAAAATATTATTATTTTCTCGGATTCGAGTAGTTAATTACTAAATCCGTATTTCGCGTGATGACTTAAACGATAAATCATCAAGAGTGGAATGTCCCCTAACAAGAAGTAAAGTGACCTATCGCATTCGTTCGAACCGTAATTATTTCTAACATCGATCTCGAAGACTCACACTGAGATTTTTATTTTATTTGCGACACATTTCACGCTGCGATTCGATGAAAGATTCGTTTATGTAATATCGCGACCCTTGGTGGTTGGGTAGAACGAACAGAGAGCAAAAAGGAGAATAAATATGGGAAAATAAGTAGTAGAGACATTTGATCGTTGAAAATAAAATCTGGAGTATGGGCGTTTTATTGACTCACGCGAGGATTAAATTGAAACTTCCTACGAGGAAATTTTTTTTGCGTTACTGAGGGAATGCATTTACGATTTTTCATACATTCATATGGTTAGGTTGAATGGAACAACAGCTTACTTGTAGTTTTATTGCATGTGTACAAGTTAGGAGTTAGGAAAAGAAAATGAAACAATAAAATAAGATTTCTTTGTTAAACCATGAGGTGTCATTTTCTTCTTAGACCTGTATGGATGGGAATTGGAACGGTTAGAGAAAGTTGTTCCAGTAGTTTTGAATGCGCGCTACTTTTTGGAATATGAAATTTGGTTGAACGTTTTTTGGCACTAAGAGTACAGTCGTTATTTAAATGAATTTAAAGTTAATATCTAACAAGACTTTGTGAGGAAATTTCTTAGCACATGGCTTTTCCGCTTTTGGGGATTTGCTGGATGCTTTCACATACCTTAAATCTATATATTTATATATTCATTTTAGATGGATTGGATCAGTCTTAAAGGTTTGATTAAACAAGTTAAATCCATTTTTTTTTGTTCATTTAACATTAAGACAATTTTGACATTGACAGGACAGTGCTCTAAAAACAATGCTCTAAACTTAAAATAGGAAATGGGGAAAACATCTAAATACCCCAGCGCCCTTTTTGATGTGAATAAAACCATCGTATTTATCAAATTAAACAAGAAGCAACATTTTTTTAACAAAAAATTCAATTAAAGTCTGCTCCTTGCTTTCTGAATTAAAAATACAGAATCAATAAGAACAAACTAAAAAGGGTTAAATCTTTTTAATATTGTCCTAAAATTTTTACTTACAGCCCTTCCCTTATAGTCTTATTAGTCTTAGTAGTTACACTTTTACTTATAGCCTTATAAGCTGCTATAAGACTCCTTCAACTTTGAGAATTCAATATTGTCGTTTATTCACTTGATTCTAGTCATACTTTTACCGACCAAGCTTGATTGTCAACCTTTGAGAGTTTTGCAGTATCGAGAATGGTGGTAGAGTGAGTTCTTTATATAATTTTCAAACGAAAGAACGAATACGAAACACTAGAAAGAACGGTTTCTAAAGTAATTTCAAGTTTTTCCACACTGGGTGTTGAAGCTTCGCCGATTCCCAGAACGGCCCTTCCATATATGTAAAAATTTTCAGTCAGCTGAAAAACGCTTTTTGATGCCAAATTAGGCAGTTTCAATTTCCCTAGTGATATTTAGTGAGATTTGGGATAAGTTTAAACCTTTTGGTTCTCGAATTTTTCTTTGTGTTATCTAAATTGTAGTGGGTTATTATATTATTCAACGTTCACACCTTTGACAATCGTAGCAAAACTATTAAGTAAAATGCATTATATTACTCAGGAGTACTATTTAGTCCGGTTTCAGATAACGTTCACTTTAATTCCCAATAAATTATGTTAGATTTATAAATATAGACATAGATATTGAGATATCTCCAGAATGCGAAATAATGATTATAGCAATTATTCAGGTGCATTTCAATGAATTATTATTACGCAATGCCCTAAACACATTACTCACGGCTGTCGACTAGAATGTGGAATTTATTAAATATATATTTTATTTCTTCCAAGAAACTGCAATCGATAATATCTTAACGCTCAACAAACGTTTGATGCATAGTCTAATACTATTCGAGTAAAATGTATTGTAAGATCATATTACCCACGAGTAGTGAGCGTGTTTTGGGATAGCATTTATTTCAGTTTAACATCGGGAAGTTTAACAGAGTGTTTAATAATGATTACTCAGGAGCATATACATAATGTTAAAATTGTTGTCAGATCTGTACGATGGACGATCAAACGCTTGAAAATCAATATAGCGATGTACTAGTGGAACACAACACATTACCCACTAGTAACGAGTGCAGTTCTCGATATAATTCATTTAGAAGGTAAATGAATGCCATAGTAATGCCATATGTGATTTATGACAGCTTGTATAACTCACGGGTGTTATATAGAACAATAATACATCAGCCACGATTGTTGAGCTGACACTAGAAAACGTGCCTTCTGCTCTCCTGATCATTCGTTTGGCCTAAACATAGACTCTATGTCATAGAGTAATATTTTATTACTCAATGAGCACCCATATCCTATTTTAGTGCTTTAACTAAAACTGGATTGCTGGATTAATTAATAAATATCATAGACGAACCGTAAAAGTATAATAGTACCTTCCTACATAAACATGAATTAAATCATTATCCACCACTATTAGTCTAATAGTTTTGAAAAGGGTTGATTCAACTGAACAGTGGATAAAATAATCGAGAAGAATATATTGCCCTTGTCCATAAATTAAATACATGTCAATATATGACTTCACTGTTTAATTAAAATTGATAAGGAGTCTTAGAAATAGTGTTGGACGCTATAAATGTTACTGTGTACATTTTCAAGTTCTGTGATTCTCAATAATGGCGAAGGCGCTCACATCTGAGAATGGAGCAAGAAATGCTAAAAAATAATCTGCGTAATGGGCTTGCTACATTCCTGATTTTCGATGAAGAATACAGATGTGTTTAGAATCGAAATATAAAGGTGCACGTACGTTATATACTCACACTAAACGTTATTAAAATCGGTGAGGTTTAGAAATTATGAACAAAGGTCGATTTCAAATTTGAATAATGAAGGTTGATAAATGGTAAAGGTACAAATATTACAATAATATTAAAGGAAGGTTTAAAAATCTTATATCATTTTAAGTATTGATTTAAATTTTAATTCAATTTAAATATTTTTAGATATTTTGTGATATATTAAGTATTTTGAGTTCCTCTGTACACTGTGCAGACTTACTGGACACCCTGCAAGTTTGATAATCCCTCAATGTGCTGGAGAATTATAAATAAAAATATTGTTTTCAACTGATAATTATTGAGCCCCACAATCTAAAAAAGAATGCCTATAGAAAACAGTTACATATATACAACGAGATACGATATGAATACAATGCGACTATTATATAGATTTTACCTACTTGCTCCCAAGTTTTGGTATGGTATCTTTGGAACACCATATCAATATATTGCGTGTAGTCGTCAAATATGAAAATGTGCGTTTTGTCCAGTTTATAAGCGATAGTAGTGAACATGTACGACAGTAAATTTAAGTAAAATACAAGTAAAATAAAGTTTTCTTAGTTGTTCTTCAAGAATAATGAAGTTAATATTGACTTACCGTAGGTTATTTTATCTTTGTTTTCTTAATTCAAGAAATACGTTCTAAGATGTGGATATGTTTGATCCAGTAACAAATAATTTCTGCGATAATAGCGAGATAGCGATAGCGATAATAATGGGATTCAATGGAGTACTGATGGCTTTCTATGGTTCCGTGTTTATTTTTTGATTATAACTCTTACGTATTTCCATTGGGTCTTTAGTGTCTGCCTTCCTGGATTTGTGAGTTTGGTCCATTTCCGTAGAATTTTCACCCAACCTAGTTCCTCTCGTTTCTAATATAGGCGCCGCCATTACTTATCCCATTTACCTCGACCGGACTAGAGGTATCCATCTTTGTATCGTCCGAGTGGACATTTTTCTGCGACGTCAGGTAAGGCGAAGTGACCAGGAACGAAATTAAGTTAGCCAAGATAATTACTTAATAGCTCCGTTAGTTACCCTTTGAGAGTAAACCCTGGCCGGAGAAATTAACTTGTACACGGCGGGTGGCAGCATTAAAGGAAATAGGAATTCCTGCTGGAAGATTTGAATTATGATCGCGTAGGCGTACACCTGCGAGCTCTCCCGAATGTCGCGCAGGCGCCCCCATTGTGAAGATGATCCTAGGCGTGGCCAAAGTGCACCCCAATCGGTACATGGGGACTCCTCATCCTCCCTCTGCCCCTCTCTTCTGCTCGCTGCCACGCTATCTCTTTCTCTTTCTCCTCAAGGGGGATAATAATGTTATATAACCGCATATGTGCCTATTTATGCTGATCCTGCTCCCTCTCTCTCACGGCTGCGGTTCACTTTACGTTTATTACAAATAAAAGAGGCTCTGGCTTTTGCTGCCGCTCCGTCCCATCTTTGCGGATATTAGATTGAATTAGCCCGTTCGTACGGATGATGTTATTAAATTTTTATTTGAGAATACAATTATGATGTTACATACGGGAAGCGGGAATTATGGGGGAATTATTATTTAATAACGGCATTCCAGGGCAGTCTCTTCTGACAGACTAATTTAATATCTTCTTTTTTCTAATTTTTCTCCGGGATTCTAAGATCTGCATTTAATAAGAAGCCCCGGCAATCCATTAAAGCTACACAAGTTCAGTGTAAAAGTTTAAAATGGGAAAGGAATCTGATTATTTATATCTCGATGTTATACTACCCTTACGGTTACCTGTAGGTAAAATGGCGGATCACTAACGTATAGCCAGAAGATCAAAACGCTAATATATTCAAGTCATACGGTTTAATAGAAAATAATTTTATAGGTATTATATATTTTTGTGGCGTTTTAAATAGAAATGCTGAGATAAGAGGGTTACTTAAAAAAAGTTTGTGCCTAGTTCACGTAGAAATTTTGTCTATGCACTTTTTTATCAATACATTGACCATCGTCCATGTCAGACTTGTGGTTTAAACAATGTCCCAATAATAATATTATAAACGTTTAAATTTGGAAAACATCTGTAAATACTTTGTAATTTGCCATGATAAAGGTAAAACCGAAAACTAGGAGAATAATTTCTTAGATGCAATTGACACTTTATCTGAATCTACAAACAAAATGGATATTTGTGTACCACATTATATTACCACACAAAAGGACATAATTATAAAAAAAATCCAAGAAAAATACATAACTTTAAATAAATATATTAAATCGTTAGAGACGGACATCAAAAATCAGTTTAACAAAGGTTAAAACAGAATCTTAAACTTAATGATACCAAAATAACTAAAGCGGGGATGGCAATAGCAAAACAGACGAAACTGGTAGAACAACTAAGCTGATTAACAACAAAATATCGAAGAAAATAGCCAAACTGCCATTTCGGCAGTTTTGTGTTGAACTACGTGCTTCATTCTGTTACACCATTTTAAAAACATATTTACTGTAGTACATTGTTATTGCCCACCAATACGTGATTAAATATTCTTTTGAAAAATCTTGATTGAATCACATATACCAATTGAATATGCAACTGATTTTATGCTGTAAATTTAATATTGATACTAGGTCATAAATAGGAATTTTACAGAGTTGTTTGGTAGCTTACCTATTTATATTATAAAAGCGGTCGAATAAAATGGTCAATAAATATTGGAAGGATTAGTACTACGACCATAGATATTGTTTTTGAAATTTTACCCATACCGGTTTAACCTGTGTTTGTGACAATGCCATAATTGGTTGTAGAACTTGATTCCAAAACGATTACCCCTTTAAAGTTTTCACAGAAAGACATTATAGTGAATGCTCTATAGAAAAATTAATCGATAAGCTTGTAAATATAGACTGGAATCACATATGTGAGCTAGTTTTGGTATGTTACGCCCTCCTCTATGCGCTCCTAGAAGCTTAACCCCCGCTATTTCGCCCACGACCGTTTTACCTCCAGAAAATAAAAAAAAATATTAGGCTGATGTTTAATTGTTCGACTAGCCAACTTATTCACAAGAAACTTTAAAATATAAGATGGAGTAAAATTACAAATAAATAATCAGTAATATCCATAGCGACAAAATTTTTCAAAAATATTTTTAACTCTTCTCGAAACATTTAGGTAGTTTGTGTTTTCAGTGGATTGCTCACCCTCTAGTAATTGAAATATGACACGGTTACACGATTGTACTTTTTTAAGTACCACTAATAAATTGAAATATGTTGGCAAACAGATTCCCACATGGGTTTTGGAACACACTGTGTAAGTCTTCTACACAATTATTGGTACGGTGCTCATCATTCATGACAGTTTCGTACACATTCCAAAATTCCAACGGAGAATCTCATGAATATCTCTAATGAAGCTACTAAGCAGAAACACGTGTCGGTGGTAACCGTATCTTGTAAATATGGCGGTTTTGTCACAAATTTATTTCTTGTTGTTGGCCAGTGAGCCTCGTATTAATCTTTCTTCAACGATCAGAGTTATTTGACCCCTCCGCTCATCATTATGATCTCACACAATCAATAAAGACCTATTCTCACACGTGTTTTGTAAAATGAAAATATTTTTATTCATTTCTGTGCAACGAAATAATATCAGTATAATAGAACCCATATATCACTCTCGTTGTGTGGCCTAATAATACCTATGTAATTTTACTTTATATATTGTAACATTAACTTCGCTTACCTTTTACCTTTCGTGTCTTATATTATTTTCCAGATGAACGGAAAATTGAATTCTTTCGAACAAAACATTAACGAAGGTTGCTTTTCAAAATTTTGAAATTTTCTTGGGGGAAATGGTGCTGGGTGTGAAATGACGAAGTGGGAACGGTGGGTGCTAAGTAACGGGGAGGAAACACCAGTATCCCTACATATTAGACTTCAATATGGACATCAGCACGTTTATAAATATTTTTATGTACTATTTTAACATTAATTTTCCCGTGCTAAAGAATAAATCGTGGATGAATAATGAAGTTTGTCTATTAAGTTCAAAATTAAAAAATCTATACTTCATCTAAAAATTTGCCAGAAATGCTTTAATACTGAAATAAATAAAAAAAAACCTTTATCAAATAGAAGAAATCCAAAAAGAGGTTCCTTAGATTTAGCTAAGAATTTTAACAAATTTTTTATTAATGTGCCTAAGGATCTAGTTTCTATTGTAAGAACAGTAATGACTAAGGTATCTGCTAAAAATCTTCTTTATCCGTTTACTTAAGTAGAACTAAATTTCCTTATACAAGAGAATGATGAAAAAAAAAATCATCTGATTTTCTATAAGTTGCCTCATTTCTACAAAAGAGAGCTTCGTTCGTAATCCCATCATTGACGAATATTATATATTTATCTTTCTCTAATGGAAGTTTTCCAGAACATATAAAAATCGGCAGCGTATTTCCAGTCTTCAAAGGTGATCACCAAAAGAATCATACTAATTGTCGACCTGTAACTGTGCCCCGAACAATTTCAAACATATTTAAAAGTGCCTATATTAAAGGCTTCATGGTTATCTGAAGTGTAATAACATACCTAATGAAGTTCAACATGGTTTTCAGAAACAAATCTAATATTAATGCAATCATTCATTTTATAAAGTTTAGATGAACTTAATGGATTCAGGAGAGTGTCTGTTAAAAATATTTTGTGGCCATAGTAAAGCTTTCGATTGCGTCAATCATTCAATTTTAACAGATAAAATATTCAAGTTACGGATACAAATTTAAGAACTTGGGACTGGAACTGGATTAGGCTCCTGACTATGTCATTTAATAAGGGACTAACGCGTTCAAGATATTTTATTGTTTCATATGGTCAATTGACCTCTAAAGAAATAAAATACAAAAGTCCCACTAAATTTAGGCATGCGTTTTTGAGAATGGGGCAAGTTAGCCACTTTTCGGTTCTTCGGCTATAGTGTAAAAACTATGCATTTTTCGAAGATATTTGCTGTAAGATTTTTGCAGAGAATTAATTTTCCTATCATAATGATTTTTTTAAGTCAAAAAAATAGTTTTTTTTAATAAAATAAATTCAAAAAACGAACTTAAAAAAATGAGAAAATTTAAACATAAATTACCTTTTTTTTTTGAATTTTTGACTATAACTGTTTTCTGAGTGAATTTAAGTATAGAAATTGCTTCATAAAAAGAAAGCTTATGAAATTTGCTTTAAAATGGTGGCTTATAAAGCTATATATGTTTAAAATTGACAGATATAAACGTTGAATCTAGCCATTTTTTTTTATTTCTTTTTTATTTTTTTAAAAGCGTATTATTTCATAATTTTACCTGAAGAAAAAAAATTTTTTATGCAATAATAATTTTATAAACACAAATTTATCAATAATATTGGACGTTATTCTACTAGACATATTTAATTTAAATGGTTGGAGGTTTAGAATTGAAATAATAAATGACAAATGTTGACGTTTTTTTAAATTCATTTTTATCTAAAGTAAGTATATGCAGTAAAATTTATAATTCCTGTTCTATGAAAGTATTTTCAAGTGCAATATCTATTTCTATATCAATATCTGTAGTTATGTCTCCTTCTGAAGTATCCCTAACATCAATTTTTTTGCAATTAACGCCCATGCATTCCTTGCAAACCTTGAGCAGTTTATCCCCAATTTTCGGCATCCACAGTTTGATTGACAGCCTTTCTTGCATCTACAAACAATTTGCTCAAGTAAAGTTGTGGGCGCAGAAGGACCAGAGGAACGAATTGGTACTAAACCATTTTTGGATTTCTGCCCACCCCAATCAAGTGGATTTAAAGCATTTTGTTTCTACTGTTGAATTTGGTAATATGTCCTGAATCCATGCTCTTTCGTGGCATTAGCTGTAGGGGGTAATTGAGCAAGTGAAAAGTTAGCATATTTAGAGAGTATTTGAAACAGTTGATAACGGCAGTTGCTTAAACTGTTCGTTTTCACAACATAGAAAGCAATGAAGATTTTTTCTGTAGCAAATTCAATATCCTTGGAATTCGTTTGTTTTCTATAACTATTTCTATGCTTTCTTGCAGTAATAATAAATTTTGGCAAATAAACTTCAGGAATTTCTTCTTTCCAGTATTGAAGAATGCAGACGTAGTATCGCAATCACTGAAAGCGTGTATAAAACCAATACATTTTTGAATTTGCGGAAAGTTGAAGCTATTGCGGTTATATAATTTTGATACAATATTCCCAATACTTGGTTTTAAGAAATATACCTGAGTTATGTCAGCCCATAACAATGAACCCTTATAATATATAACAATGGACCCTTGTAATAAATAAGAATTGCTTACCTAAACATTGTAAAAGAATATAAATATAGGTATTGTAAGGCGCATAGCCAGTCTTGGTCTGTTTACCGTAGAAGACGTATTAGTCTTGGTCAGATTATCGTAGCAGACGTATCAGTCTTAGCCAGCTTATCGTCAATTTGTATTATCATAAGTATTATACCAGTAAAATTCATATTAAAGTGTAGTTAGTAGTTTTTAAAAATAAGTTCCACAACTTGGAATTTATAACTCCTGTGAAAATTCCTCCGATAACATAGATAGAATAATAAGTAAGTCAATATCTTGACCAATTATCACAACGTTTTTTTCACAACTGGCTTTCTCTGTAGCAGTCTTCACGATTAAAACATCTGCATCTCCCTGTGCCTGTTCAACGTTGATCCGCGATGCTTCAAATTTTTGAATTAAATACTCAATGAGACATTTTTTATCACTTTCATTCATAAAAAAATGGTCAGGTTTTGACATTTGTTTCGCAAATTAACTTCGGAGACTCGGAAACGGTCTTTTTAAAAATTTTATTTGTTCAAAGCGCGATGCTTACAGTTTGCAGGCGAAAATGAGAATGAGAATGAATGTAAACGGCGTAAAGCAACGAGATTAAGAAAATACACATGTCAGCAAAAACAATTAAATATTATCTTCTAGCTTCCTTGAATCGGGCGTTGAGGTGCTGAGTCGTGCAGGTCGTTGGATGTAACTCCTCCCCCCTAAGCTTCGACTTCGGGCTGGAAAAGGACCGAAGGAGGTTGATCGCTTGGATTGATTTGATGATCAATGGCTCGTTGGATTATCTTCTTGAGTTTAGATCCGGCGAGAACTGCTATCAAGATCAATATTGTTATCAGACTGGTCCAGGATAGCCAGGTGGTAGTTTTCGGGTTGGTATCTTCAAGTGACAGGCTGCTGGTGGCTTCGATTTGTTTCGAAAGGCGGTGTAATTCCTCTAAGGGGATGTCATTTATCCGAAGTGGTTCCCTCTTCTTTATTTCGACGATTGTTGATTGGTGATTGATTTTTGGCAATATCATCGGTTTTTCGGTGGTGGAGGATTGGCTATTACCAAATTTCATTGTGCCATATAGGATGCTGCAATTCCATGGGATGTGTAATAAGACGTTGCCTTGCACGGTGATGGTTTCTTCATCAGGGCACTGTGACTTCATCCGTATTTCCTTTTGGCTCACGACGATCATATATTCATCGTTAATTTTGTTAAAGATGAGTATTGGTGGTTCGATGGGAAATTCTTGACAGTGGGCAGGTCCATCTTGGATGAGAGATGTTATGCAGTCGTTCGCGTTGACAAATTTAAGTTCTTCGTGGTAACAGACGTGGGTGGTTTCTATGAGCGTACATTTTTCATCCATGTATTGGAAGGTTTTTTCTTCTAGAGCCAGGTAAGGTTTCGGTGGAATGATAATTGTGTTTTTGATTGTTGGTATTGGTAGGAGATGAAAGTACTGATAGATCTTATGGTGAAATATAGGAATCTCTAAGGCGAAAATTATTTTATCTTTGCGATAATAACAATTTGATTTAATTATAGAATACCAGGAATGTAAATTTACATTTAAAATCTCTTCTTTATTGTAAAAGGACTGAAGTTCTTTTAACATATCTTTTAAGTTCGGGATCGTTAAAATATCAGGATGGATTACATGCAGATTTGCGAACGTTATAGCATTTTCCAAGTTATCCAAAAAGGTGATGATTAAATGTGCGTTTAAAAACAATTCGTTTAGATTACCTAAATACACTGAATATCTATAAAACTGATTGGAGATGTTATATATTTGTTCTTGATAGTCGTTAGCGTATTTAGACAGTTTTTCTTGATTTTGAATTATGGTTTCTAAAGTATTTGAATATTTCTCCGAAAGGTGCTTGGACAAGGAAATTTGGATGTTCATTTCTGATACAAGTCTTTGTTGATTTCGCTTTAAGATATCTATAGTTTTGTCGTATCTTTCACCGTCTTTAGCGTCAAGGGTGCCAAATAGCCATTTTTGAACCGTACCACCTAAATTTATTAGGCCGCGTTTAGTTCTGAAGTTTTGTTCAGGTTTAATGTTTTTGAACTTCAGGGAGATTTCGTCTACGAGAGGTTTTAGATGTTCATAATGATTGTATAAGCTGTTTAAGAGGATTAGTTGTGTATTGGAGACGGATAACTTTAATGCTTCGTATGCACTTATTAGATTCTCTATTACGGATTCTAATTTTCCCAAATTAATTTCATGTAGGAAAATATGTTTTCTATTTACCAAACGAGCAGTACCTAGTTTAAAAGGGAGAATACCGGGGGAATCGGTTAGTTTCGTCAGTTCAATTTCTCGAGCTGCTGTCGTCACTATCAGCATCAGAACGAGGATCATCGTCATTGTTATCCTGTAACAATTTAGGTTTTCTTAACTCTTTGATATGAATGGTTTCAATTTTATTTTTTTGGTTTCGAATTTCAACTTTATTGTGATCAAGTAATTTAGTAATAGTGTAGGGCCCTAAAAATTTGTTATGTTTTTTATTACGATTCATTGGATTCTTTTTAAAAACTTTTTGATTAATCTTAAACTCAACATTTATGTCACCTTGAACGTTGGCTTTTGAAACGATTTTTTCTTTTCGTGACTCTAACTTTTGTTTGACGTTTTTGTAAACGTCTGTTAATTTCTGTTTATGATTTTGTACGTAATTTGAAAACAATTCTTTAGTTGTGAATATTTCTTCAGGGTTTCGGGAATTTGTATGACCAAATACTAGCTCAAATGGTGTGAAGCCGGTGGAACTGTGTATTGAACTATTATATCCTAATACCGCATAATTAATCAGATCGTTTTCGTTAGGATGTTTTTCTTTTAAAATTCTCAAATGTTCAATGAGCGTGGAATGAAAACGTTCGACAATACTATTAGATTCATGGTGACCAGGTGTCGTGAAATGTACTTTAATTTTGTGTAGATTTAATAATTCTTTTACTGTATCGTTGTTGAATTCACGTCCGCTATCTACGACAATTTTTTGAGGGGTACCAAAACTTGCAAAATGTTTAGATAGTGCATCACATATGTGAATAGCGGTTTTTCCGGTTATAGGTATTGCTTGGGCAAATTTCGAGAAAGAGTCCACTAGGGTGAGATAGATTTTTGCATTAAAAATAAAAGTGTCTATATGTAGCAATTCAAAAGGTTTAGATGGAGTTTCAGTTAGAGATAATGGGACATAAGGTTTATGACGAGAATATTTCGCTCTTTGACAAATGTCGCATGAATTTATAAATGTTGTTATTGTTTCTTTCATTTTTGGCCAATAATAGTTTCTTTTTAAGTATTGAAACGTTTCTACAATGCCACGGTGATTAGTCTTACCTTCATGATGAGCCTTTATGAGAAAAATTTGTTCTTCGAGGTCATTAATCGTGTTGACCAGTTTAGTGCAACGAATTAATTTCAAAGTACGAACGTCAAATTTTTCTGAATAAACTTTAGAGAAATTTGGAATGAATTTAACATCGTCGAAGAAAATGTAGTAAGAAGTTGTTGGTTTCAAATAATTTTTCAAGAGGTCGAAAATTAACGTCTCATTATCTTGTAATGGTAGCTTGGCGATAAGTACCTTTTGTGAACCAAAATTCTCTTGTTTAACTAATAGATTTTTTGATTTATTCTCGAAAACATGTATCTGATTTGGTTTTGAATTTACGATATCGTCTAGAATCTGGATTCCGTTGTTAGCTAAGTTTATTGAGAGGGAATGAGGTGTTTGATCGTCTGAGGATTCAGGGTTGGTTTGACATATTACAGGGGGTTGAATTTGTACATCAGAGATAACATTTATTTTCGAATTTGTGTCTTCGTTTTGCAAGAGAGATAAGTCGGATTCGTTTAATTCTGGTAGTTCCGGATTAGTCAAGAGTTCCCTAACATAATCTTGAATGTCTTCATTAATGTTGCCGGGATTATTTATTATCGATTCGGTTTCATGAGTGTTAATTTGAATTCTAGATAAAGCATCTGCGTTGGTGTTTAGTCTACCCTTTTTGTAAACTATTTTATAATCATACTCTTCAAGTTTTAAACGCCAGCGGATTAATTTAGAATTTGGTTCCTTTAGGTTAAAAAGCCATGTTAATGGTCTATGGTCAGTATATATCGTAAATTTACGGCCGAAAAGGTACGGTCTAAAGTATTTGCACGCCCAAACAATGGCAAGCAATTCTTTTTCAATCGTGCTGTATCGTTGTTCCGTCTCGTTCAACGTTCGAGAAGCGTATGCCACGGGTTTATCGGAACCTAAAGGTCCTTGTGAAAGTACGGCACCTAGTGAAAAGTCGGATGCGTCTGTCGTCAGGATAAATTCTCGTTTGAAATCGGGGTATTGAAGTATCGGGTCATTACAGAGGATCTTCTTACAAGTATTAAAACTGTCGACAAAGTCGTGATCGTGAACTACTTTAGCATTCTTTTTTAAGCAAAGGGTTAATGGTTTAGTTATTTTAGCAAAGTCTTTAATAAACCTCCTATAATAGCCCAGCAGACCTAGAAAAGATTTTATTTGCTTTTGCGTTTGTGGGATTGGATAATTTAGGACAGCTGAAATTTTATCCGGATTCGGTTTCACTCCGTCTGGGGTTATGATGTGGCCTAAGTAAGCAACAGATTTTTGCAAAAATTCGGACTTATCCAACTGTACTTTTAGATTAGCTTTTCTTAGTCTCTCAAATACTTGTTTT
The DNA here is from genome assembly GCA_963576515.1 of Cryptocephalus primarius. Classification (NCBI taxonomy): domain Eukaryota; kingdom Metazoa; phylum Arthropoda; class Insecta; order Coleoptera; family Chrysomelidae; genus Cryptocephalus; species Cryptocephalus primarius. The sequence goes on along the minus strand of OY754942.1, from coordinate 7,621,014 downwards.
AATCTAGAATAATGTTCCTGAAGGGATGTGCTGAATATTAATATATCGTCTAAGTAGACGACACAAATTTCGTTATTTAAGCCACGAAGGATATTGTCCATGACACGTTGGAACGTGGCAGGGGCATTTTTAAGGCCAAAAGGCATTCTTTTGAATTCGTAATGTCCGTTAAGTGTTGAAAAGGCTGTTTTAGGTATATCATTTTTGTCAACTTCGATCTGGTGAAAACCAGATGCCAAGTCTAAGGTGGTGAAATAATTAGCTCGTCCAAGTTTGTCTAATAGTTCGACTATCTGAGGGAGGGGGTATTTATCGTCTACCGTCTTTTCATTCAATTTGCGGTAATCGATTACGATGCGCCATTTTCTTGTACCGGATTGATCTAACTTTTTGGGGACTACCCATATAGGACTACTCCAGGGAGAAGTCGATGGTTGGATTATTCCTTGACGTAACATTTTATCTATTTGTGTTTTTACTTCATGTTTATGGATTTCGGGGAACCTATAAGATTTGGTGAAAACAGGTGTTTCGTCTGTTAAATTAATTTTGTGCGATATTTCGTTGGAAAAGCTTAAAGGAACACCTTCGCAATGAAAAATGTCTCTATATTCAAAACAAAGCTTTCTAACGATGTCTCTCTCTTCTTTATTACAATGTTCTAATTTAATATTTTTTAAATTTTCTTTTAATTTATTATCTTGTTCTTTGGTCAATTCGTAGGGAGAATCGATTTTCTCCATAAAATTTACTTCGTTAATGTCTAAAATTTCAACGTCAAATGGATCTTCGACCGTGATTTCGAAAGGTTCACTGTTAGGGTTTATTATAGTCGTGATTGCAAAGTGATTTTTAATATTCACTAAGGCCTTTGGGGATTCTAAATTATTTCCAAAATTGATGTAATCCATTAAACCTATTCCGTTCTCAGGGCGAACTGGAAGTTTGACTACTTGTTGAGTTCTGGGTAAAATTTTTATCTTATGAATAAAATTAGAAATCATGCAAGAGGAATTTGACTGATTATTGTCAAAATAGAGTGGTACTAATGCTAGTGGTGTCATGAGTAACTTCTGCTTTATATCAATTACGGCCTGTAATTGATATAAAAGATCCATTCCAATAAGTCCATCATATTTCGCGTTAAAGTCAAAAATAAAGAATTTGTGAGTTTCATTTGTATTAAAAATACTGAATATTTGTATAATCGCAACTTCATTATGCAAACTGACATCATGGGAAGTTTGAATATGAAAATCTTCTTTATATATTTTGTTTTCGTAAAATTTGTGTGCCAAATTGTTACTGATCAAACTGCGAGTACTTCCGGTGTCAAGTAGAAATTTTGCGTCAAGTTCGGGAATGTAAATATAAGGTAAATCGTTTTGAAGATGATTAAGAATTATTACGTCGCGTTCGGTGGGATCGGAGCCTGACAAAAATTTTGCTCTCCATTTCTATCGGCAATAGTCGAATCTGTACCTTGACATTCGTCTGATGGGTTATCGGAAATTTGATAATTTTGATCATATGAATAGCTATCAAAATGATAGTCGGCAATTTGTGGGGTGTTACCATATTGTTCGGAATTAATTTCAGGATTTTCAGAGTAGTTGTAGTTTTCAAAAGCATTATCGAATTGTACAAAAGCATTAGAATAAGGATCATTCGTCTCGATATTATAAATTTTGTTAGCAGAAAAATTTTGGTTGTTCGGTTTTTGAATGGAAGTGTTTCTTGTCGAGATGGACATTGGTTCCGGTTTGTTTTGGGGTACTATACCGGTTGGTTTAAATACGTCTCGAGGGGGTCCAAAAACTTCGCGATTAGAGAAAAATCTGGGTTGTTGATAATTCGGCTTTGGCTGGATATTAATAGGTTGTGAGGGAAATTTCTGTCGAATTTGTGGATAAGGGGAAAAAGAATTTATCGGTCGATAATTTTGATTCGTGAAATGAGTCGGTGGATTCATTATATACGGTCTCTGAAAAGTCGGAATTGGATTTTGGTTAATGACCGGATATCGAGGAACGTTTGGCCTAACAAAATGATTAGATGGATTAATATGAGTGGGCGGTCTGTACGTAGATTTGTGATCTTGAGGTGGTTCTGGTGCAAAACCTGCTTGTCTTTGATTATGAAGGAAATTCTCCTCTTCTAAAACATACGAAATCGCTAATTCTAACGTATTAGGGTTTCTAAGTCTAACCATGTCTTGAATTCTTCCCGAAAGTCTACGGATATACGTTTTTAAAGAAAGTTCATCGTAGTTAGAAATTTTGAAAGCGAGTTCTGCGGCGGTGAGGTTCATCGACATTAATTTTGAAGCAATGGCACTTCTACTTTTCTGAATTCTTTGACCGAATTGGGAAAATGATTCGTTTTTGTAAGGTCTTAAAACGATTAGTTCTTGAACTAAACAATCCAAATTTCTCTGGTCTCCAAAACTGAGCCGGAGTAAAGCTTTAAGGTGATCCCAAGTTCTAATTTCGGGTCTACTACCTATCAACATTAAAGCTTTACCATTAAGTTTACTAATGATCGCTCTAATTAAAAAAGCATTTAATGGGTCATTAGGGTTTAATTGATTTCTGTAGGTGTTTATCAATGAGTCACAATGATCAAGAAAAACTTCTAATGTGTAGTCGTCGTTTCCACTAAAATTAGGTATAGTATCTATATATAATCTAAGTAACTGATAATTAACTTGTCTCTCGGCAGCGCCTGCCGGAGCGTTTGGAGCATTTCCTGCATTCATTTTCAACTTATTACTTTGTCTCTTAATTGTACTACGTTATTTCTAATTGTATGTCTCAAAAAATGTCATATGCCTTGACGAAATTTTGAAACGCAATTGGTAACAATTCAACTTAAAGTTTGATCATATGCATTGATCGTGATTCAAATTTTCGCCTTAAGGTTGGGAAGGTAAAGGATGGCTCACCGGTTTGTGGATGGCTCCCGTACTCTGGTCCCGATCGTCTCTCCGATGTCCCTTCTTCGTGGATCCTATGCAGTCCTTAAGAGTTGACACTCACAACGAATTCGCGATGAATCGATGGGACTTGAATCCTACTGACTGCGCCAATTAACTTCGGAGACTCGGAAACGGTCTTTTTAAAAATTTTATTTGTTCAAAGCGCGATGCTTACAGTTTGCAGGCGAAAATGAGAATGAGAATGAATGTAAACGGCGTAAAGCAACGAGATTAAGAAAATACACATGTCAGCAAAAACAATTAAATATTATCTTCTAGCTTCCTTGAATCGGGCGTTGAGGTGCTGAGTCGTGCAGGTCGTTGGATGTAACTCGCATCTTCCTTTAACTGTACTGCAGGGATAACTTGTTTAGTCTTGCGTAACCTTTCCGCACTTTTTGTCGGAACGTTTTCAAGTCCATCTGGATGTCCATCAAAAATCACTGTACAATTAGTGTAATTGTATGTCACGTAATTAATATAATTTTCCACTAATTTCAAATCGAACCGATTTACATACAAGAGATATGTTTTGAAATATATAGGATACAATTGAAATATACATCTCAAAATTTTGTTTTGATTTAATATTTTTTTATAAAGGCATTTTAAAATCAATTTAAACTTGGTGCATTTAGGACAAATTTAAACGGCATTGCATATAAAACTAGTTTTAAAATTATTACTTTAAAGGTGAATTAAGTATTTATTTCTACGTGTACGTAAACTGACTTTAAATATAAATAAATATATAAGATCATTTTTGATACTAAATTATTCTTACATAACTTATTTATGGGATAAAACTCATTTTTTTAGGTAATAATATAAAATAATACGCTTTTTAAAGAAAAGTAAGAAATAGAGAAAAAATGGCTAAATTCAAAGGTTTACATCTCAGTCAATTTTAAACATATAAAGTGTTATAAGCCACCACTTTAAAGAAAATTTCATAAACTCTCTTTTTTATGAAGCAACGCCTATACCAAAATACACTCAGAAAAAAGTTACAGTCAAAAATTAAAAAAAAAATTGAGTGATTAGCCACGTGACATAATGTACAATGTAAACAAATTCGATGCATTCAGTACACGAAAACTAAAACGTGAATAATTTCAAGTAATAGTATTTGAATAACTATATAGCAAAACACAAAACAAAAACTTGTTTCATCTGCACCCTTTAATCCTTCCGTTTCCAACGTGCCTACCTAACGAACATATCGTAATCGGATTTATTATGAAATAATCTTCACAATGCAAAGGGAGTAGTCTCTTTGTAATACGAAACATTGGACAAAAATGCACCGAATCACGTGACCAAAAGTACCGATTTAATTAGTGAACATTACGTGGGAGTGATTTAGATACAAGTAAAAAATATTACACTAATTAGAGGTAAAACAGGTCATTAATCTGTATAAAATAATCAACACCTCATTAACGCTAAACTCCCGTGTAATCGACGCAGTGAACTTTCAAAAACAGCCTAGGTTATTAAATTGTCCATTATAAAATTATTTTTTGCTTTTTTCGTTTTAATTAACACTCAATTTGTCAGATATCGATTATCAATGTGTTGGACAATTTGGAAATTTCATACAGCCGTTTACAAATGAGTAAATAAGTTTTCATTCGAAGGGTCTAAGGGGGATACGATTAAAACACGTAAGTGTTGTACTTATGCCTAATTTAACGATTTAATAATTAAGTAATACGGAGAAGGTTCAAAGAGAAAAGATGCTTGATTCATAACTACTTCTTAATTCCTTTCAGTTCAATAAATAAAAGTGTATATGTTAAAATATTGAAAAGTTTTCAATTCTATATATGACTTACTAGGGTACAAAGCTTTGTTGGTGTTTTTCTTCGTGAGCATTTTTTGATTTGTCATTTGTTCTTTATTGCTTCATGTTTAGAGAAAACTTTCAAATGTTATATTGTACGTAGATACATGCGTTAAAACTGCTACGAATTTCCTTAGTATTTCTAGGCACGCTGAAGTACAAAAGAAATGCTTTTTTTTATAGAACGAGTCAAGGAAGAGTCCCACTGGTCCCCTCTTAGGACAGTTTCGCCCCGAAATACCCAGATGTCGGAATCGGCAATTCTCCCTGTATTTACATTTCCCAAATCGGTAGAAATAACAGTCAATTTTCTCTTCCTGTAGGTTGTTTCTTCGACGACTTCAGTTACACACGAGGATTTCGATTATGGTATATCGAAACAGGACTTTCTGCATGTTCCTAACAGTCCTCCAATCTAATCCATAAGCATCTTTGGACTCTCCAACCTACTAATATCCTTACTGACGAGAATTCCCCTCAAGTTACAAAAGGTGTCCCACAGATTGCGGTACGTGGGTTTCTGAAAGAACCACTCTTTGGTTACGAGATGAAAGAGCCCTTGCTCGTCGCTGGCCTCCATCTCTATAGCTTGACCCACCGTTTGTTGTTGTGATGCTCCGGGGTGTCAAACCTCTTCCTGAATAGAGAGGCAATACCTTCAGGTCCTGGGAGTCACAATGTGCCAGCGGGTAGTCTTCCGGCACATTGAATAAGTTCCGGTGTTCCTCAGTTGCAATTTCAAACCTTGCCTTCCCAGTACCACCGTATGCTCCCATGAAATCATCGAACGAAATGTCTTCCTGGAGGATTACTTGTCGCACCTGCTCATCTTCGTTGTGGTCCCCCTCGAATGGTGCCATCCGTTTAAAATGTACTGTAGTGATGTAATTGTATTTCATCCTAGTATATCACCCTGTAGAATAGAATTTAATTAAGAACGTATTATTATTTTCCGTAGCAGTATGCATAAAACTGTAAGTGTGGTGTTTAGTACACCTATCCACATGACCTGTAAGTCGGGCAATTATGGATTCGTGTATTCGGTAACATCCATTCATTTTATGGAATATTGCTAATGCTCTGATTGAGGGTAGACGCTTTTTAGTTATCCACGTTATTTACCCGGCACACCACAGTACAATCATAGGCATCCCCCTGGGGGCTTTACTAATTCTGTAGATTACGTCAATGATCTTGATTTCGAAAGTGTGGGGCCTCTTCCAAGACCGCTGAAGCTTTGTTGAAAATCCCTGTCCCCGTTGGGGACAAGATCATCCTCCTTGTGCGTACTAACGTCAGCTTGGATGTCGTAACGATCCTCCATTCGGTCACTGGAGATCTGAATGTTAGTTCTGACCAGGTCGTGGATGTCGTCCACTTTTCTTCTTTGCCTCGTGACATGATCTTCCGCAGCCAGATCTTCTCCTGACTTGCGGCCACACATTAGATCACATGGAAGCTTCAATTCGCGTCCGAATAGGACGTTTGCTGGTGTTTTTCGCGTGGATTCATTGACTGCGGACCAATAAGCCATCGCAAAAACGGATGATGTTGGTTCCAGTTCTTTTGGTGCTGATCTAGAACTTTGGGCAGATATTTCCCCCGGGTCCTGTTCATACGCTCCACTCCACTCTCCACACTCAACGGAAAAATTCACTCTCAAAATTTCGCCCCTGCTCATAATATAATTTCAAGGGCACGCCAAATCGTTCTACTGGGATGTTATAGCATAACAAGCTTCTATTCCTAGCACGATCTAGCATATTACGTATCTGAAGGACACTCTAGGTTACATAGTGCACATCTAGTTACCGAGCAGATTCCAAATTCTTCACTTGAAATATTCAGAATGTAGTTTCAATTGTATTTTAAAAATTGCAGTAATGCTCTGTTGAAGCTACCGTTCCGGCATATTCCAGGCCCAAGTGTGTCATACTACGTTCCAGATTCCCTCATTATGATATTCTAGAATTATAACACAGTTCACATCTTCAAATTTCTCTGCTTTCTAATAAGTCCCATCTGATCGCTGTTCTAGTTTAATGTTTTATTCTAGGATCTAGCAGCTTCCAGCTACTTAATAGTATCTGGTTTAGCATATTAAGCTTCTATCCTTAGTACGATCTAGCACATTAGGTGTCTGAAGAATATTCTAAGTGATTCTGAAGATTCTCAAGGTTTCTGTGAAACTTTCACGCTCGAAAAGAGATACTAAAGGGAATTTAAATGGTTTACTGATGACAACAATTCGATTTTAATTTTTGAATGCTAGAAGGAATCTAACGAAACAAATCTCAAATATATTTTTAAGGTTTTCCTAGAATTTTAAATCGCTGAAAGTGCTGAAATATAATCTAAAAGGTTAATGCGTTTTCTTAAAGCTTTCCACGTTTTAATAGAAACTTTATTTTTGCCTAATCGAAGGCCCAAAAGAACACTTCTAAAAAAATAATAAATCATTTATTTTGTTTAGTATTTGCAACATTTGCCCTCGAAATGAGAACATTTTGTAGAAATGTCGATCAATTAAAATATGAAGTAACAAAAGTAATAACTACAATGCAAAGTAATAAGAAAAAAAAAAACATAATAAGTTAAAGCTGTTGATAAAAATTCAATCACAATGTAACGCCCATGTTGGTTTACATGGTAATCTATAAAATTGAATTTACTTGATGATTTGCTTTAAGGCATAACCTCGTCGGAAATTTATTATTTCGCATACCAGTCCTTTCATGTCTGCGTATATGGGCCAAGAACCTCTATCAATAATAGAAAACAATAAGGGGCGTTTCCCTTAAAGGAATAACGCCATAACCAGAAAAATTCATGATATGTCCAATACACTTTTCAAGACTTCGACCTGTTTCAGGATTTTACTCTAACCCTTCCAATTCACGAAAAAATTATTTTTGATCCCACATAAGAAATCGTAAGAAAAAAATTCATAACTGATTACATAGCGAATTTTCAGATACGTTACATACACCAGTTTTTAGAGGCTATAGTTTACTTTATAACTATAACGTTTAATTAAAATTGTGACAAGCTGTTTAGAAAAAAATTGCAAATAACAAAAAAGGGCTTTTAGTAAACAGTAGGAATTTTTCAACGAATTTCAATAAAACTTCTCAGGCAAACTAAAATTTTAAAAAAATGTTTTAGTTTCAAATTTGAACTTGATAGGTTTAGCGGTTTCGAAGATATCGGCTGAGATAAACCTAGGCAGATCAACTTCAAAAATATGTTTTCTCTCATGGGGGGCCCAAGGCATACAGAAAAAGTGAAATCCCGATTTTCTGTTTTTGGACTGATTGCAATATTTATCTGCCGGTGAAATCGGGGTGAGAAAAGGTTACTGAAATGGTCATAGATTCTAGAAGCCTTGTAATTTCAAACTTAGAAACACTAAACAAAACCGCTAGAAATGGAAATTCCTTAAAATTATTAAAGTCCTGATTGGGTCTCAAATTGAATCTAGAGTATTTATGGGGATTTTAAAATTTTCAATGTTAACTAACCTTAACGTTAGAAAACTTGAAGAGTATAGAAGGAATATTCCAGTGGTTCATTGGGGATCTTCAACATATCACAACGCCTCCAAAGGATATCTATTTGTTTTGCGACAATTTCAAATAATTTCATTTTAATTTTAATCGTTTAGAAGTCTAGAATACAAATTCCAGAAGTGTCTAGAACCTTAATAGACGGAATTAAGCTTACAATGGAAGGAGTTTTGTAGAAGTTTTAAAGCTTTTATCCCAACGGGATATTCCAAAATTTGTTGTGATCTAAATTAAGTAACTATTTACTTACGTGTGTTGGATTCTCGTTTTTACCGATGAAGATATGGCACATTCTATGTTAATCTAAATAGAACAATACTTTTTAATCATAAGTGGACGTAATTTAAAAAAAAGTTACAGTGGTGATATAAATGTTACCCAAGATAAAAAAAAATGATTCCGAATTTTTCGTCAAGTTTTTTGACAAAACCTCAATCTCAATCAATTTTTTTGACGTTTAATCCATCATTGATGGATTTTCGTATGGTAAACAGTTGCCAATAGAATGTGTCAAGAACGCAATGGTTTTTAATTTTCATTTTATAGGTAATATGTAGGTACTTATAATTTCAAATTATAAACTAAATTCACTTAAAATGGAAACCATTTGGTGTATATTCATTTCCACTGAAATTTTCAAAATACCCAAATATAAGAATTTCGTATTATAAATACTATACGTTTTATTTATACCATTTTTCTTCTTCGTCAATCAAACGGTGTGATAATGTAAGTGATATTTACTGATGGATCCGGTCCTGGGAAAATTTACCCAACGTGACATGTTCTAATAGGGTTGTACGTAACGCGCAGACAAATGTCGCAGATTGGAAAAACGGGGTAAATCGAACTATATATAAAGAGCACATTATTCTTTTCCATTTACTTCACAGCTTACTTCAATATTGGCAGTACAAGTCTACTGTAGTTGGTTCAAGGTAAGTGAAATAATTATTTTTTAGTACTTAGGTGTAAGGTTTTAAATGACTGGTTAATTTTGTTATAAATGGTAGAATATTTTTTTGTAACGAATTGGCGACTTATTTAGATAACTGTGGATTAATTTCTTGAATTTTTTAACATTTAGTTTTTATGGAAAAAATATATGCATTGTGAAGAAGTTACTCATACGAAGTGTTATTTATATTTAGTAAATTGTGCAAATTCAATATGTGCAAATAATTTAAATGTACGACAATATTTAAATTAAAACAATCCAAGTGGATCCATGAACATTCCGTACCGGCATTTTAAGGTCCCCTCTCGACAATAAAATTTCTAAAGAAATACATTTAATTGTCGAAGTCGTATCGCCCCCTTTCCTCCACTCTCCCCATTAATAATAAGCAAGATAATCTCGACTCTCGAGTTAACAGCGGATAATCGGGGGGTGTTTTCCCTCCCTAAGTGGCTTTCCCGTCCCTCTGTAACCCCCCCGCATTTCACCCAGTCGGGGCAGAGAGGGTTTCACTGTACCCTACGGCAGGAGGTCACAGACGTTTGCTTATCCGCATTTATTGCCTGGGACCTTGGTTGAAAAATTTCTCTCATTGCTCAGAAATCTCACTGTACGATAATTACAGGATCTCTTGATTAGAATAGTATTGCAAGAAAGAAGAGGGGTTTATGCTAGCATTAACATTTTTATCTACTATGAAACAGTTTACCCTTGGTTTAATTTTGATTTCAGACTCTTATTAAATTAACAATCATGAGTCTTAGTGTACTATTGACTCGGTGCAGTAACCAAATTCGCTTTATTTTCAGTAATTTTTTCAGTAAGAATTCATTAATCTACCGATATCATACATTAGTAGATATGATGTTTCTTGCAATACAAAATTTTATATAATATTTTAAAGTTCAGGTTATTTCCACTCAGTTTTACTCTACCATAGCACTTATGCTTACCATTTTACGTACGTATATAGAGGTAGATACGTTTCTATATACGTATATATGCCATACCATTCACAAGTAAGTATTTGAATCAGTCGACATATCACGTAATTCATATTGCCTAATATTATTTATATATTACACTTTAAAATATTTTCAATTTTAGGCAGCATGACAAGACTAATTTTGGCCATTTGTGTATTTACCACGTGGATTTCTACATTTACCGTCGATTCGATGTTTCTTCCAAAAAGAGTAAGCGAACGCTTGTGAGATAAAATTGGAACTATATAAAGTGAGTTTTATTTTATTTAGGGACCATCACCGTATTTATCCAGAGAAAGAGTGTTCATTGAACCTGAAAAGAGGCCTTTCTGTAATGCTTTCACCGGTAAGTGCCAAGAAAAATTGAGGTATACACTTACGTAGGAGTTGTTTGAAGTCAGTCATATTGTCAAAATGAAAGAGTACTTAAATTATCTATAAGTGGTAATAACTTTTAAAACCAAAGTTTGGTCTTTATAGTCTTACTGGGTCATACTTGCCGGAACAGTCTTACTAGTCTCACTACTCTTGTTTAAAATTAAGCAGTAGGTATGTGTAAGTAAAAATTCCACCAACTGGTTTTTGATTTCCTTTGGGATTAATTTTTTCGTTCTTCTATAGCTTAACCTGTCTTTAATAATTTGAAAACAACAAATGAATATTCTTATGTTTTGTTTCAAATTTTATGAAATTTTGATGGTTATCAAAAATCTTCACATAAAAGGTTTTTCACTTAGATACTTAGGAACGAGATAAAGAGAAATATTTTTTAAAAATGTAAACATTTTAATGTGAGATCAAAAATTCATCTTTTTGTGAATAGGAAGGATTGGGGTAAAATTCTGAAACAGGTCGAAATTCTGATTTTTCGTTATGACGTTATTTTTTAAGGGAAACACCGTTTCCTGTTTTCTATTTCTGATAGAGGTTCTTGGCCCATAATATACATTGACATAAAAGGATTGGTATGTCAGATGATAATTTTTCCGAGAAAATTATGCCTTAAAGCAAATCATCAAGTTAACTGCAATTTTATGGAGTACCCTGTATACTAACACTGGCGTTACATTGTGATTGAATTTCTATCACTAGCTTAAACTTATTATATTTTTTTTTCTTATTGCTTTACATTGTAGTTATTACTTGTTGTTACTTCATATTTTAATTGATAGACATTTCTACAAAATGTTCTTATTTCGAGGGCAAATGTTGCAAATACTAAACAAAATAAATGATGCTGAAATAATGTGTCTAATAAAACGTGGGAAGCTTTAAGAAAAGGCATTGACTTTCTAGATTATATTTCAGCACTTTCAGCGATTTAAAATTCTAGGAAAACCTTAAAAATATATTTGAGATTTGTTTCGTTAGATTCCTTCCAGCATTCAAAAATTAAAATCGAATTGTTGCAATCAGTAAACGATTTAAATTCCTTTTGGTATCTCTTTACGAGCTTGAAAGTTCCACAGAATCCTTGAAAATCTTCAGAATCGCAGAGTATTCTTCAAACACCTAATGTGCTAGATCGTACTAAGGATAGAAGCTTAATATGCTAAAACATCTTGGTAGAACGATAGTGCTTGGAATGTGACAGTGTGAACAGAACAGTAAACCAATAGAGAGATCAGATGGGACTTATTAGAAAGCAGAGAAATTTTAAGACGTGAACTGTGTTATAATTCTAGAATATCATAATGAGGGAATCTGGAATATACTATGACACACTTGGGCCTGGAATATGCCGGTAGCTTCAACAGAGCAGTGCTGCAATTTTAAAAATATGCTAAACTATATTTTAGGATATTTCAAGTGAAGAATTTTGAATCTGGTCAGTAAGTAGATGTGTACTATGTAACCTAGAGTATCCTTCAGATACGTAATATGCTGGATCATACTAAGGATAGAAGCTTGTTATGCTAGAACATCTTAGTAAAACGATCTGTATACTATTTAGTAGCTAGAAACTACTAGCTTTTCCGTTCTTCTGTACCTTAATCTGCCTTTAAAAATTGGAAAAATACAATAAATACTTTTTATTGTTTCAAATTTTTATAAAACTTTATTGGTTATCAAAGATCTTCACATCAGAGATTTTTCATTTAGATATAAATAAGATAAGAAGAAATATTTTTTAAAAATATTTGTTGACATAAACACAAACTTATATTATTAAAATGGTAATGTATACAAAATGCCAAGATTTATTCATATTAAACATACAATTACCATTCAGAAATGGTCCCGTGTTTTTGAGGTTACTAACTGTGTCTCTACTTGCATGACATTCATTGGCGTTTGTTTTAAATTCCAACAATGGCAATAATGACACTACAGCAGATATGTTGATGTAAGCGAGTAATTTTTTACAGATTGAAATTTCATACTTTTAGTATCTTTACAGTCAATCCCATCAGTATATTCGGTAAGATTCGATTTTTTGGTGAAAGCAACACAAAGTAAAACGATGGTTCTAAAAAATATTTGCCATTTAGCATATGTACTTATTACAATTACATAGAGATTTGTGTCATTAACTCGGTTTTTAAATAAAATCTATTCTGGTTTGCATCTCCAGCAATAATGTTTTTTGGAAAATCTATTTCACATTGTTATGAATGATTTATAGCGATAATCAATTTAATGAAATTTTAATTTTTCTTTATTTCAACTATTTAAAAAATTCTTTAATGCTTTGGATCTTATTAGTCATACAAAATATTCAAGCAACGTTTACGAAATTTCCAGCTAAGTTTTTAAACCTTCAGTACTTTCTTTTTGGACCAGTTACTTCCTAATGCATTTTATAATAATATTTTCCATGTTATGGGTTTTGGCGAATGATTTACCACAACTTGCATTGTATATCCTGTAGATTAAAATTTTCACCAGCGTACCATACCTCTAACATACAAAAGTTAGATATGAAGCTTGCCTTTCTTTGATTTCATTATGTTGTTGGTTAATTTAAACATTGTTTTAGATTTTTGCCTTGAGTTTCTGCAGAGTTAATATAATTTGAAAATTATAAATGCAAAATGTGATAATGTTAGAAATTATGAATTTCTGTAGAATTTTGTGGGAATTAAGAATTCTATCATAAATGGAATATTTTATTATATAACACTAAAAGCGACCGAAAGAAACTATTTGCTATGACATTTGGTGTATTGTTGCAATACATAAGCTTTGAGAAATTGAAGACGGAAGTTACAAACTAGGAGAAGATTACGTAATATTCCCAAAATATTTTTAAATAGCTCATTCGAAGTTTAAAGGAATCACAGAGAATCCTCTTTAGGAATTTACAAGGTTTCTGAATGTTTCATGGAAATATTTCACATTCAAGAATATAAAAATATCTTGGGTATTAGAAACAGTCCACATTCGCGTTTTCAATTCTAGAATTTATAAAAAAATTTTGTTTGGAGTTTGGAGTAAAAACAAAAATATGGCTTTCTCTATTCTAGAATCTAATAGGTGTTCTTCCTAGAGGAACCATCTCAACTTTAGATTCAAGAAGGTTATAGAAGGAATAAAGATGTGTCCAATTCAATCAGTGCAAATGAATCTTCTTATTTGTAATCTACAAGGTGTCTGAGAGTTTTAGTTAAATCTTTCACATTCAAGCATATGAAAACACCTTAGCAAATAGAAACACTCCGTATTCGCGTTACCTATTTTCCAAGTCTAGAAACCATAAGGAGTTTCTATTGCTTTGGAGTTACCCTACATGAATTATTCAAATTAAAAAATGAGGCAAAAATTAATAATATTTCCTGTTCTAAAATAGAGAAAGTAGGCTCTCGAGGTAATTTTTATGTTTTATGTTCAGAAGGTTAGAATCAAGACTAGCAGGTATTTGGAATATAAAGCTTTTCAATTCAACCAATTCATGGGTTAGTTCTAGAGTCGACATCCCTATTTGGAATCTAAAAGTTTTCTGAATATTTCAAGTAAATTTCTCACGTTCAAGAATGTGAAAATATTTTAGGTTAGGTCGAATACTCCACATTCATTGTTTTTATAAGATAATATACCAGATCTTCTCTTGATCTGATGTAAATCCTCCAAATTAAATTTTTACAAACATTTGATTGAAATTAGAAACATTCAAGTTTATTGAGTCAATAATTTTTGAAATGATCTAATTAAATCAGCTACCTGTAAGTAATTTGAACATTTCAATTTTGCCTTTTCTATTCTAGAATCTACACTATTCTCTTCTTAAAATATCGCATGTGAATATTATATATCACACATGTATTCGGCCAATAAACACCCACGATCATGTAATATAGGTTTTGTTCTAAGCATATTCCATGTAAGTAGATTCATGTTTTTAGATTATAAAAAGTATACTCGAACTCGAATTAGAAGTACTGAATGTAAATTGAATTTAATCCCAAACAGATTGGATATGATTACAAGGAAAGAATTAGAATTATTAGGTTTAGAATTTATATAAAGAAAAGAATCAAAAGACTAGAAAATATTTTTGTTGCCTCCTTTAAATCATAAATAGTATGTTAACTCGAAGTGGAAATATTAATTAAATTAGATGAATTGGGAAGAAGACTAAATCAGATAATTAATGAAAGTGAAATGAATCACAAAATATAATGAGTTTTAGATACAATAAAAGGGTACAGCATTCAAAAGAAGCTAGTCAAAATTTCAAATTTAAAATGCTTTTGTGACTAGAAAAGTGTATGTAGGGTTTTAGCAAATCTTGAAATTATCCCTTTTTTCAGTTGAAATATGTTGGGTCTGACATTGTATAAAAATCCTTGTGATGGAAAAACCAAATGAAAAGAAAAATCAAACAATCTGTATACACTTTATCAACTGAAGGTGATTAGTTTCGGTTGTAACAATCTTTCTGTAGCCACTTTGAGAAGCTTAATGAATTATTGGAAGTTTCTCTTACTACTTACCACTTATTACATTATTTCATGTAGTTATGAAATTGTTAAAAATTGTAGGTGACACATCACACATTTTTTTTTATGTGACATATCCTGCATATACAAATATTATGGTGGATACAACTCTCTACATTCTCTGATTTCCCATAACTGTATGATAGATGATTGGATATTCTTGTAATATACACCACGTTTCGTATTTACTTTATACATGAAATTATATCACATGCGACATGTCATATATCACATAATATAATTAATTGATGAATATATTAAACAAATACAAGAATCACATAATACATAATTACAGAACTGTTAGAAGTCACGACGGTAAGCAACCTATGCGTATATGGCTTGTATATTGCTTCATTCTTGCTCTTTGCCGTGGCATGTTACTAGTTTTGGGTACAAATGTATAACAAAGACGAAGAAAGTACTTTTTTCTATTACACTGAGAGTGGAGAAGAAAATACGATAATATTTAATGATATAAACCCGAACATTTTTCTTTGGTAAGGATGCGGCAGGAAACGTTCGAACCTTCCCGCCCTCACCGAGAACGGCGAGGAGATGGACGAGTCGATCAATAGCCTGCTGGAGCTGAGCGGCGAACCTGCCGTCGAGGAACTCTTGCGGCAGATAATGTCGGAGGCGAAGCTCTGGGAGGCGATCCAGGAAGCAAACTTCGAATTCAACCGCAGGAAACAGCAGCTGAGGAACCGTAGTGTCCTCGAGAGGATGCAAGAGGACGCTCCTGCTGCAGCTGCCGCTTCGCACAAGGGCCTCAACGCAGGCGCGTGCACCCTACCGCCATGTTACGTTTAAAACTGTCTACTTTTTGTAAACTTGTTTTGTAGTATTGATAGTGTTAATTTGTTTAATATACCGATGAAATAATAAAATATAATGTGTCCGACAAGACTTTTTCTCATAATCTATAACGCAGGTGGTATCTAATTCTCTTAATGTAACTCTCTCTTTAGGTATTCCTCTTTTTGGTAATTGTTTCTTTTACGATTAACGGTATGACAGATTAGAGCACAGAATAGGGATTACAGAAGAAGAACTCAAGCCGGCACCTTTTGATGTCGTGAAGGGAGCATTTGGTGACCTTCGCTCAACCGAAGCGTCAAATCCGCAATAAAAATCCAGAGCCTCATTTATAATCATTTTATGGGAATATGGGGTAATACCACAGGCCCGAATTCAGGTGAAATAATGATTATAGTTGAAAGAAAACTAACTATACGTATAAATCATAACACTATTACAAAAGTAAGTTAAATGAAAATTTGATTTCAGGCTTAAGGTTAAATATATAATAAAATAACAGTAATGTACATAATAAATCTTATATTGGAAATATATATTATAGAATATAAATTATAGATAATATGATTGGGAAATATAAACTATATATATGTATATATATATACAAATATACAATAATAATATATACATACATATATTACAATACAATGTATTACATACAACGTATACATGTATATAATACAAAAACAAATAATTTAACAGCACTGCATATAGAAAAAATAGTCATTCATGCATACCAAACAATGGCCTCATTTTTGTTGCTATTTTTAAAATTTCGGTTAATATATTTTAGTGTATAATATAGCCTTACTCTACAATATAATTTTAAAAGATATACTTTAGGGAAAGAAACACAAGGATGCTGAAATGGAATGGATTTAAAGTGATCAATGAAATGATCGATTACGTTGTCTTTGAAGACAATCTCCTGAAACTACAATTGAAATGATTGTTCTGCAAGACCAATAAAATGAACGAAACTATCGTGAGGCATTTTAAGGATGCCAAAAACTCCTTGATGGGCAGTTTTGTATGCTTTCAAGTGACAAAAAATGGAAGATGCGTCTAATTCTTCGTGGTGAACTGCAAATTTTTCGCAAATTTCACAGGAATGGACATCTAAACATTTTGTTATGAGATACCCACAAATATACCTTGTGAAATTCACTTCTAGAATATCGTGTGTTCTATAATCGGTACTTACTATAATATTATCATATGATGAATTTTCTGTTTGAGCATTTTGAGGAATATTCCCTAGACGTGGGATTTCACTTCATTTTAATAATGTTGTGTCGGGATCAGTTTCACAATTTCCTGTCCCTGAATTTAAAAGTTTAAAAGTGGCTTTCACAAAGACGATAACCACCATTTAACCTAGTACTATTTTGTATGAGGTCTTCTCTTCCACAGGCAATGGCCCATGTTGTTGCTCTGTAATATGAATTGAAAGAATACAATTCCGTTGGTCATAATAGATTAGTACTTAAAATCTATTCCAAATCTATTTGATGGGTAGAAAATCATCTTTAATAACCAACAATTTTTTTAATTATGTACCGCTGAATGTAAGCATATTCGGAAACATACTTGTATGAACTGTTTCCTCATATTTTTAATATCGAATCTAGAACAATAATTTACGGGGTACCCAGTATACCTACAACACCTTTAAACCTACTTTCTGAAACTTGAAAAAACCCGGTGAAAATTTTGTTTAGATAAATAGCCACAGAATTCAGGAAACCCTGGATCGTAATTATTAACGAATCATGCCAACAATCCTTGACTTAGACATAATATAGAATAGGTTAGAGTTTCCACTCAACATAATATTGTGATAATTATTATTATCAGTGACGATTCCAAAATATTGTAAAGCCTGTGAATTGTGAATATAGTTTACCAGTAAAAGGTACGACATAATAACGGGATAACTATACTACTATGATGTAAAAATAAATTTTAAAAGGTTTAAATTCTAGATACTGGAGCCCCTAGAGACGATTACCGTAGCACCCATCCGAAACTTTAACAATCATAATGGAAACAAAGACTACTTCCTAACATTATGTTCGTTTTAGGCGTCAAAATGTGTATTAGGTATATCAAGTTGTTTTTTAATACTATAAATCATTAACAATAAATCCGGTTCTAAATACCATGAGGACAATTGATCAGTAAACTATTTGTGTAACTTGATTTCTCCCGAAGTTATCACTTTGTGTTTTGTTTAATTAAAAACGTGTAGCTGGGTGAAATTAATTTAATTCACAAATGACCGTTATTTACAAGTGAATTACAAAGAAGAGTAGATTCAAGACATAAATTTTTTGGATTCTTCTTCGCTCACGCGACCATCGCCGTAGTGCAGTTGGGAGGAGTGACAAAAATTTACCTTTTCATTGGTCGAAAAACCACCCCAATTGGTACCATTCCAGGAACGAGTGATAGGTTTTACAATGGGAATATCCGCCTGTTCCGCGTTCTGAACGTTAACGACGACGGTTCTCAGGTTTCGACAATTACATAAGGATGCTGATCCAAAGAGATACAATGCAGTTATAGTTAAACTGCGATCAGCATTAAGTTAGACAATATAGCGAATAGAAATAAATGGAAACATAAATACATGAGTCTTGAATCTATTCTTGCCAATTCATTTTGTAAATAGGTAACTTCGAGCAAAATCAATAAACCATAAAAATAGTTTACTTAACTCATTCACTTTTTCTCACTCAACGACAAAATAAAATAAATTAAATATAATATAGTACTTACCTCTCGATATCAGACGGGAATCTAAAAAAACTTCCTGCATAATTGTAATATTTGTTATTGCAATCTTTTGCAGCACAAATAGGCCCGCTCTTCTTATTCATCGTTCGCGCACAAATTCTGTCAGAGTACACAAAAGCACACGCCACTGATGTATTACGGGTTCGGTTTAGAACAGTTAACTGCAAGATGAGTTATGTCTCTCTCGAGCCACTGATTTCTCAACCGAAAGGACTAATCTCACCCTGCGCGAGTGAGATGCGCAACTTGTTCCCGCCTAAGCGAGTTCTCTTTCTGTAAACCCCTTATTCTGTGGATTAGAGCCAACTGATTTTTTTCTCCAATTTTTTTATTTCATTTCGGATATTTATATATTATACACCCGAATGTAGCGGAGGGCTATAAGTCGCGTTAGAAAAAAAACAGTTTTGATTGTTAGTTTATATCTTTGGAGAAATGCCATTCTGGCCACGTATAAGACACGTTAGAAATATTTATCAAAGTACTTCGTGGCCACTTGGGGCTATGGCTTGTCAGAAATATTATTAAAGTACAGTTATTATACCCTGTCAAAGAATGAGGCGAAGTAATAAACCGATTATTTCGCCGCTAACCAGAGGCGTTCTTAAAGAAATCAACGAATATTAATAAATGCATTAAATTTGTCTATGTAATGTTGAGTTTCCTTAAAACCGGTATAATTGATTTATTAAAAGGTAGGTATTACGACCGCGATTGTTATCATCTCAGGAACGCTTCCCTTTTTACCTGAATTGTTGTTAACTCGTCATTAATATAACATATTACAATATTGGAAATCGGTATTTTTTATAATATTTTACGGTAATGTTTTTTTTCATACTGTTTGTCTAATAAATCCTCGGGATATGGAAGAAACGAAGAGATATGAACATTTCCTACCGATGTACAAAAGTGGGTGCTGTCTAATCGAGGTGCAGATAAATACTAAAGTTCCTTAGACGAATTTCTAAAAAGGGGACTACGTCGAAAAGTTCACGCTTTCTTTTTCCGCAACGAACTTCCAACACTAGATAAAATTCTATTGTCTGTCCAAGAAGACGAGGACTTTCCAAAAATGAGCCGATGTACATTATGGACGATTTTAAAGGATTTGGGATTTCGATGGAAGAAGCACAATAGAAAATCTGTATTGATGGAAAGAGATGACATCATTGTGTGGAGAAGAAGTTACCTGCGCGATATTCGAAGGAGTAGGCTAGAAATGAAAAAAATTTTCTATCTGGACGAAACTTGGATTAACGCAGGACATTCCGTGCCAAAATTTTGGCAAGATACCAGTGTAACTAATCGAAGGCAAGCTTTTCTAGAAGGTTGGTCCACCGGTTTAAAGCCTTCGTTGGGTAAAAGGCGACGGCTTATTATTACCCACATTGGAAGCGAGGATGGTTTCGTTGAAGGGGGAGAACTAATTTTTGAATCAACTAAGACAGGAGACTACCATGAAGAAATGACTGCGGACGTGTTTGAAGAATGGTTTGGTCAAATGATCGATCTAATTCCGAATGGTTCCATAATAGTTATGGACAACGCTAGTTACCATTTCCGATTAGAAGAGAAATTACCAAATAGCTCTTGGCGAAAACAACGTATCGCAGAATGGTTATCCTCGAAAAAGATCGAATGTGCCGAAAACCTATTAAAAGTAGAACTCTTGCGTTTAGCCAATTCACGTAAAGGTGATTTTAAAAGGCACGTCGTCGATGAATTAGCCAAGGCGAAAGGAATAACAGTGGTTCGGCTTCCTCCGTACCACTGCGACCTGAATCCCATTGAGCTAATATGGGCACAAATAAAAGGGGACGTGGCGAGAACAAATACAACGTTCAAATTAGCAGATATCAAAAATTTGCTTAAAGAAGCAATATGTAAAGTTTCCAAGGAAAATTGGCAAAAATGCATAAATCACGTTCTGAAAATTGAAGACCAAATGTTACAGTTGGATAACATTTCGGAGTCGTTGATAGAACCAATTATTATCAACCCAAATGATGATTCTTCTTCAGATTCCGATGTTTGGGAAGAATTCGACGATGGCAACGACGACTGAGGTTACCAAGGAGAAGGTGACGGCTGGGAAAAACTTTTCATAAACTGGCCCTTCTCAGGGCCGCAAAATTTCATAAACTAATGCACGACCATACATGTACTGAAGTGTTGTCTTTCTTTCCCTCTCTATCTCGTTCAAGCGCGCGCCCACACACAAACACACACACACACACGCACGCACGCACGCACACACACGCGCACGCACACGTAATTTTTTCAGTTATCGATTATTGCACATTTCGTCATTTTTCCCGACCGTACGCCAGTGAGTGGTTCTTCGCATGTGCCGAGGCGTACAAAATAGCCAATGGTCAGGGAGAAACACTCGTAATATAAAGAGATTACGGAAGGTAGCGTGCAAAACATTAGAGAACTCGACATATTTAGTGGGTGCAACCTTGTATCGGTTTTGCATTTATAATGAGTTTTTATTACTTCGCCTCATTTTTAGACAGACTATAGTGATTAACAGTTTATTTGAGTGCTACTTGAGTGCATTATGATTGCTGGATTTCTTGGTATATTTCCTTTTGGCGACATAGGTAATTAACTTTCTATGGTGGGGAGTTCTTATTGTTCGCAAGAAACCGTTTCTAGATTAGTGCGATACGCGATTACTAGATCATCGGGAGGAGGTTTTAACAATCAGATTTTAACATTTCATTCCATCTATGAATCAGTTTTGGTATTGGTAACGTCATTTAACATATACCATGCTAGCGGTTTGTTGCGGATTCGACTAAAGATTCTTTTTTGCACTACATATGCGTTCAATTTACTAGAATAGTCCGTTTCACTCTGTTCCTCTTGAAGGAGATCCCAAGATCGGAGGGTTGCCTTTGGCGTATACACATTGAACCCGCGGGCTAGCTGGCTTTGCTCATACTACCTACTTCGCTAAACTCTTGTTAGACCTTTCGCTTTTTTATTTTTTATATTTTTTGAGAATTCTTGGGAAGTTTCACAAGCCGAGAGTTGTCAGACTCTCGTCTGTAATTTTGTTTAGTAGTATAATGTGAAATCAAGTATCGCACGTAGCAGCCTATGTAAACTTTTGGGGGTATACAATCTTTGTAATTTTCTTTTTTCTTCTCTTGATGAATTCACGACTTTCCCTCCTGAGTACTAGCCAATAGACCAAATTGAAAACCCTAGAACTATACTGAGTCATTATCTCACACATAGGAATGATAACGCCTAACGAATAACGGAAACCTGACAGAAAAATTCCAAAAACTATAATACTAATTTCAGTTGCTATAACGTGGTAACTCCCAACTCGACCGAACTCCTCAAAAAGAGTACCAGTGATCGTCGCCATCAATCTCGGAACGAATTACCGCCAGGAAAGGTAGCGACAAATCTTTGGCGACAACCGCTCCATTTAGCTGCGTCCATGGCAGGTATACATTAAGTGGCACTATTACATATAGAAGCCAGCCGCTCCTACCTTAGTGGCAGCATTACACGGCATTGCTTCGCTTGGAAGTCACAACAGGAGAATCCAGTTTGTACGCCCCTTCTCATTATATAGGATTATCTCGCCTTACCACGATAATAGACATAATAGAATAGATAGAGAATACAACCATCGAACAAAGCAGAAATTGGTTTCAGGAAAGCAAGCTAGGACAGCTAGACCATACTTTCCTGAAAGTGCAACTAATTCCTAGGCTGCTGTTCCGCCGAGTGAACAAGGTCCAAGTGGTCATATTGTGACTAAAATCATGTTATGATTGCACCAAGATTTTGTCGCTACCAAAAGCGATACATGAACAAGCAAGAAGAACCAAATTTAATAAATTTGAAAATTTGTCATCCTTCCCATACAAAAACAACTTTTTGCAAGAAATCGAAGAAAAAGACATAAAAATGGCAGGAAAAGAAAAGTTCTCAGCGATTCTGGGGAAAAATCGTTCATTATTGGGAAGTAAGGAATGAAAAGCTGACAGTAACGACAATTTGATTTGTCCCGGGTTTTCTGAACACTATTCAACGTCTGATTAGATAAACTGTCATTTGTGTGAATCGTGGTGGAATGATGACTGCTCTAATTATACTGGATATAGTTTATTTTTGAGCGATTTAGGTTTTAAACAAATATTTTAGTTTACCAACTGGCTATATGTAAATAGAAAAATTATTTTTGCGTGCTCTTTGGTTCATGTGCATACTCTTTAGGACATAACTGAGTACTCTTAAGGAAACAGAAACCTAAGAGTACATTTTAGGATTTAGGTTTAAACTTGAATGCTTGCGTGAGTGTGTGCGTGCGTGCGTGTGCGCGTGTGTGCGTGTGTGTGTGTGCGCGTATGCGTGTGTGTATGCGTGTACGTGAGTGCGTGCGTGCGTGCGTGCGTGTGTGCGTGTGTGCGTGTGTGTCGCATTATTCAATTCCGTGAAGCTTGCGCAATAATCATTTTGTATTTATTAAACGTACCTGTCATATTTGCAGTGAAGACATCACATCTGTCTTTGTTTTTTAGTGTTAGAATTAGTGTTACAAAATTACATTGGGAGAGATAGGAAACTAAAATGCCATGAACAGTCGTGACGACGTTTATACCCTTAAATAGAATTTAAGTGATAAGCGATGATGTGTGCTTCGTTTGTCAGAGTGTGGTCTAACTATTTTATCTCGTATACGGTAAAAAATAAGGACTGTTATTAATATCTCATTATTACAATCCCTAAAATCACTAACTACTTAAATGTACTCATAAACCAGTTCATACATGGTTTGCAACCTTTACTGTTCAGTTTTTAATTATAGTCACTGTTTTAGTAATAACATGTTAGAAATGTTTCAAACAGTTAACATTCATGAAAAGTTGTTTAAGGCGACACATAGGTATAAATCAAACAGGCGTATTATTGAAACACCAATTTATTCCCTTAGCACACAAGAAACTTCCAGCCAAAGTTATATGTAAATATTTTATATTTGTACAAACAGCGTAAACCTCAATTCAAAACGCCGTATGGTTCGTTCCTATCTCTCGGGTCGGCACCGAGGCTGTCCAGCTCCTCGAGGAGGGCCTTCTGCTGTAAGAACGGGTGTCTGGATTTGGCGAGCCAGAGCTCGAGCCTCAGGCTTGGGTCCATCGGCAGGCTTGGCAAAGGGTTCGAACTCCTTTTCTTCATGTAATTGAAGCAGCACGTCCTGAAGTGGCGTGTCCCGCACGCCGACTGGCACTCAGCGCCGCAGGAGTTGCAGGACTGCGCCTCGCTCCATACGACCCCTGAAAATAGTTCGTTTATGTTTAACTTTTTATTCCATGCTAATTTACCTAATATGATATGGATAAATCTGAATGGTTGCGATTCTTATAGTCCAATCATTGACGGTCTGAAAGCAGATTTGGTAACGATAATTATAGTGTCTTGATAGCTTCTAGATCCGGTCAAGGATAAACGAAAATTATATATACAAAAACGTCACAATGCCTAGCGTAGTTTGTTATTTGCAAAAATAATAAATAATGCTTGTATCTCTGGAGGGGTAAGAGATACACGAAAACAGATTGCACCACACGAGAGTGCATATCAGATTACATGCCAACCATAAAACGAATATCATCGCACTCAAAATTCTCGATAATAAGTGGAATAGTATTTTGAACGTGTTGCAATGTATATACACCTTTCATTCAAATTTTTACAAGAATATGAAATAAGTGAAGAAAAATAATACCAAGAAGTACGAGGGTTTCTCATAGTCTAATAAGACAGAGTTGATTAAGTAGTAATAAGACGATTCCGTTGGATATCTCCGAATCCATTGGCCGGATTATACTTTGGCTTTGGAGTCTTTGGCTGAGGACAGAACTAAATAATACATTATATTTGGAGTGTCCCTTACATCTGTATATATTGTAATTTTAGATATCTCAAATGAAAGCTTATTTATCGGGTTGGCGTAGTGAGTGAGGTGGATGTTACCGGAAATACCATGTAAATACAGAAATGCGAAATCAATAACAACGTTTGCGGATTTGCGGAGTAGCTCTCCCGAGGACCAGGAGAAGGTTGAAGAATATGATTCGAGAAAGAAACGGCCGAGTCACGAGAGAATGTGAACATGTGTTTGAGATTAGAACAGTGGCGGAGTAATCCGTTAGCGTCATTATTGCTGAATAAGCTGAAGTCTGGCTACGGTTAAAGCCGTCGTTAGCGCCGTTATTATTGAGTAATCTGATGCTTGCTCCTGTTGAAGCTGCCGTTATTGGTGAGTAAGGTAAACCTAGCTGCTCTTGAAGCCATTGCTAGTGCAGTGGACGTCATGACATCCTTTAGCGCCGTGATCGTTGTGACCACCATCGCTGCCGTGAACGTAGTGACATAGTGTATAGTTATTATAAGTGTAGTCACTCTCCGAATTGCCGAAAACCATCCCCTCATGTCATCTCAACCCCTTCACCCGGACGGATTACTCGCTGAGCAAGAGAAGCTTGTGGTCATTTTGTACACGGTGTCTTCGCGTAAGGTCGTACACGGTGCGACAAACGCACCGTCAACGACTAACGCCAAATTTAATGAAAAAAAGTATTTTTTTGCAGCACACCGAATCATCATCGAAAAAACAAAAATCAGTTTTAGTCATTGAAACTTTAGACTATCGAAATTTACAAACTGTAGAAGGTAACCCACTTGTATATGTCGGTGGATACTTTTTACGTAAGTGTATTTTAAAACACTCATGTAACATTTGTGTCAGTTACAGCAACAATAAGAAATCCGATAGAAATACCAAATTTTGCGCGCTAAAGAAATATAAAGGCAATCATGGTGGCATATTTGGAGGTTTAAACGTCCCTCCAATTGATTTTATTAATTATTTAGTAGCATTAGAAGAAATTTTTACATCCAAATTCAACGGCCTCTGTATATATGAGGGCGTAGGGATGGCATTGCTAAATCTATTTAAAAATGTTAAATTTTTACACCCATGTCCCAATTTCCCTCATATTTATTTTATTTCTCTATACACAATATTAAGAATCTACTATACATTAAAGTTTGCGAATAGATAAATAAGACATCAAGAAATAATAAGGAAAACTCTAAATTAAATGTATTAAAAAACATGTAAAAACTGGAGTAAGTACTTGCAAATACACAATAAACTTGTACTTCATTATATTTATACCTAATACGGTCATTATATGTATGTACTTATATGTTGGTTGCTATTATGTGTTATCTTAGCAAAGAAATATATGTATCTCTAAGTACTTTGTCTATTTAGGATGTACCTACTACGCTAACCCTTTTCAAGTCCTGCAACTGATTTCAATCCTTATCCTTAACAATTAGCAAACAGCAATTACTTCAAGAAGTACTGATATATTCCTGATTACAATTGATTATGGTGTACTTCGACCTTATACGTTTGTAAATAATCTTCCGCCGACAAAATTTCAACCAGTCTAAATCTTAGAATATGTTTAAAATTTGTTCGTCTCCCGTATGTAGACGGGATGTATGTAGTAGGTTCAATGAAATTATCGATTTCACAATCGCTTTACCCCTGCACATTGCAGTTTCGGATCCTTTACGGGGACTATAAAACGATTTGTAAGAGGTAGCAAAAAATGCCGGTTTTTCGAGGAGATCAAAGGAGTGAACTGACTATTTGTATCTATGGTATCTATTTGTATTGTATTGTATCTATTTGTATTGTATTGGTCTGTATTGTATTGGTATTGTATCTATTTGTATCTAGGACTGTGGTAGTGAGTTCGATGAGCCCTACCGTCATCGAAACCGCCGTTATTTTTGACTGAACCTTGCAGATGTTGAAGTCGCCATTAGTGTCGTGGACGTAGTGAGTGCGTTGATATTATCCTGTCTTGATTAAGCTGTTCCTGCGATGAACGAGGTGTCTCGGGGACTCTCTTAGGATCTAGGTGCCCACCATTAAGGAATATCCTTTTTTGTTACATTTATATTTTGCAATATTTGACTGCAACATAAGGTTGGTTATTTCGTGTAAATAGTGTCTCTTTGTGATCGATCATTAATAGATTAAATCGTAACGAAGTTAATTCCTCTTCAGTGGTGAAATATAACACAAATTTAAAAATTATTTATCTTTCTCTTCATTTCTTCCAACCACTGCCGAAAGAGATATTTATTTGTAGAGCCTTCTGTTTAGTTGTTGTAGAAGGAAAAGATTACCAGTTTACAAATATGTATCTATAAATACTAAAAATACCTATTCCCACAATAATTAATTGTTGTATGGTTCAAGTAAGTGAAACACGTTTGTATGTATCTCTAGACTTATATTAATTCATTTACGTGTGTGGGTATTGGAGATTGCCACGGATTGCGCTTAGTTCGAAGAACTCTCTTGTCTCGAGTAACTACCATGTCTTTGCGCTCAACCTCCTAAATATATATTGGTTCTTTTAAATTGTTAATTTTTTTTTATTTTGTGTTTGTTAAATTCCTTATTATATTATTTCTTAGAAACAGAAACAGCGTAATACAAAACTTATAAATAAGGCAGATATTAATTTATTATTGAAACAAATAACAAACACAGAAAAGGTCATTTTGGCCAAAGGATTCAATTTTACAATAACAACAAACAAAATATTCAAATTAGCGGCATAAAAAATTTGCTGACCGTATTTCGGCCTAATATCGCGTAAGAAATTAAATGCTACAGGTACTGTACTTGAACGAAAGTGCAAACCACCACCAAATATAAACAAAGAAAAAAAACAATATATTCTTCACATCTTAAAATCCGCTAACATATCAAGATTGTTGCAGCAGATAAGGGAAGTGCAACAGTAATACTTAACACAACGGATTATAACAAAATTTACGAACTTACTAATACTGACAACTACATACAAGTTGACAAATATCCAACCGAAAAAAATGGACAAAGGAATTACATAGGCTATAAAAAAATACAAAGAAAATCTTACAACAAAGGAGAGGTACTCACTAACACCTCACTATGGTAAACCGCCACATTTTTATGATATACCAAAAGTACGCAAACCAAATATTCCTTTAAGGCCAATTGTAAGTTCAGCAGGTTCACTATGTCAAAACCTAGCAAGATTTATTTTAAATATCATAAATCCTCTTTGACAACACAGATAGTATTATTAAAAACACTTAGCATTTTTGAAATAAATTAAAATCCACAAATATCAAAGCTTATGATATCTTGGTGAGCTTCAGCATAATAAATTGATGTACCAACATACCTACTGACCAATCTCTTGAAATTACCACAAAGATTAAATAATTATCAAAGCCTCCATGAAAAGAAACTTTAAATACCAACGCAATTATGCAAGTTTTAAGCTTATGTTTAAATACAACATATTTCCAATTAAAAAAATGTTTCTACAAATAAAAATTTGGAATGACAATGGAATCACTATTATCACCAATTATCAGTAACATCTTTTTGAAAAATTCTGAAAACAATAATTAATAATCTACATACCGACAAATACCAAAAGTATACTGGAGATATGTCAACTATATATTTCTTATATGGCCACATGTTACTGAAACTTGAAATAAATTTTTATATTACCTTAATTCAAAAGTACCAGCAATAAAACTTACCATAGAAATGGAAAATAATAACAAATTACCTTTTCTGGATGTGTTAATAAGAAAAAATTAATAAAAAGACCTTTAATATCAGTTTATATAGAAAAGCTCACAAACATCTACAAAGTATTTTCAAAAAAAGTGAAGTCCATAAAAACAGTACTTGAAGAAAATAATTATCCCACCTATTTTATTAGCAAAACAAGAACAGAAATTAAGCGGAAAAAGGAACAAACAATACCAAAACAAACTAACACATATCCATCTGTGATAATCGCTATAAATAAATCACTATTACCCAGGATTGTCAGAGAATATGAGACGAATAGGAAATAAATTCAAAGTCGGAACAATATTGAAAACAGGACACATTTTACAAACAAAAATCGTAATAACTAAACTACTAAATGAGATACAGAATATGAAAATCATAATATACACTCTGTCGTGCTCGTGCGGAGAAAACATATACTGGAGAAATATCATGACCACTTGCTATACGTAAAAAAGGAAATCACTACAATACCAGGAAATGCCATACAGATAATCCAAAATTGGTAGAATATATCCTAAAAAATGATAATCATATGATCAAATGGCACATTGACAAAATACTGATGAAGGATGAAAAACCCAAACGAGGAAAAATTAAAAAAAGTGCCTACATTCTAGTTAACAACAAAAACGAAATCGTACATGTTCCTTCGAAACGTATGACATTCTGGACTCCTATGCTGCATAGCAATAACTAACTATTCCAACTAAATTAGGTCAATGTCAAATCGACATGAATACATTGAAACACACATATTTCTCATAAAATTGTCCAAATTGTTCTTCTAATTGTAGGTATTTGTAGGTATTGTAGGACGACGGCAGCCGATATTGCTCCAAAAATGTAATAAAAACCCGATAAGGTATCAGGAGACGTTAGGCAACATCAGTCTTAGAAAGGGGCTGATTGATAAAAAAGCTGTGTATATTGATCTAGATATATCTATATCTATATCTAATCCAGCCCCTTGCAAATTAATCAAAAATCTTTTTGGAATCTGTTTTTTTCATGGGAAATTACGCGCACAGGAGGATTTCAATAAAAAAAACATTCAATACACACTCGCGCACGCTTCACTATATACTATATATCTACTGCCTGTGGCAGTATTTCTCTTTTTCTTTCTTTAAAAAATGCGGTACAACAATCGACGGTTTTTTCGAGATTTTTAAATCAGCTGGAGTCGCAAACATTTGTCTCAAAAACAAACCAATTTTATATTTTGTAGTGTAAAGAAATAGAATAGAAATTGTTCAATATTTAACAAATTTAAGAGATTATTTGTATATTTTTCGAATATTTTTTAAGTTTACTATATTTTGCAAATCATTGATATATACACATTTAAATAGTTTTATAAATATATTAAAATATATATTCAATAAAAATTTGTATTTAAAATTTTGAATGGTTTTATTATTTTCATAAACCTCAATTCATTATTGATTCTGAAAGAGGCTCTTTCTTCTTATAGATTTCTACTACTGCAGATACTGTCATAATATTTCTTCCAGGTGTAATCAAAACGGCCCTTAGGAAAGCAATCATCCCTTCTTTTCGGTCACTCAAGCCAATTTTCTTTGTTATCGAATATATAATTGTTTGTTCTTAAGAATGTTCTGGTTTTAAAAAGTAAGTAATCTTATCAGTTGGAATTCGTGCATTAATGTTAATAAATCAACCTTTTGTCCACAAGCTTTTGTTGTATTGAATTGTTCTATTGCTGTTTCAATTAAAAGGCCGTCAGTCATTATCAGCTTGTTTCATTAAAGTGGTCGCAATTGTAAATTTTTCACTTAACACTGAAATAAAGCAAGACTTGTCAGTATTTGCAAGAAAAATTGGTCACTTGTTGGAACTGTCAAAAACGGTATCAGAAGATGAAGATATTTTTATATTTCGGCGACGTCGTATCGCAGCTTTAATGTTTTTCTTATAATCAATATTACTATCAAACACTATTGTTACTCTATGATCAAAATATCTGTGAAGATATTGAATGTATTTATCAAAGTTACGTTAAATGTTCCTTTTCTATCCTATACAACACGGTATAGTAGATATTCCACATCGGCGATAGAAACATATACTTAGTATAATACATATATCGGTATGCCATATAATTGGTATGTGTAATATATGCGTACATGTATCAGATATACATAGAATATTATCTAATATATTTATTTTTCCACACTAAAGTTTTGAAAGATTTTATTAATAAAAATATGTTGACGCATAAAATTTGTCGTTTTATTTTAATGTACTAATACATTTTTTGAATGTACTAATACATAACTCAAATATTTTCTTTACCGTCGTTGTAAAGTAGGTACATGTTATCTATATAAAATTTGAACTATATTAGGAATTTTTTTGTCCCAAATTGTGTATTTATTAAATTTTTTTGTTTTAATGAAATAAAGATCTTCGGATATATTGTAAATTAGAAGTTATTTATGCAAACCATGCATTATGTAATATTTGACAGATTCTCTACTTTATGTAAAAACTAATTCTGGGGCCAACATACTTTGTTGTTATCTAATTATGTTCAAACGTACATCCAAATACCATAATGACATTCCTTGAATTACCAACAACGACCACTAAAATCAAAATTAACTCTACATTTTGGTGAATTCGCAGAAAATTCCTTGCAATGTTGGCGAAATCTCTCTTTGAAAAATGTTTAGTTTTTTAGAGTTGTCTTATTTTATCCATTATAAATCTTTATTGGTTTGCGACGCTTGTGCGTTATTCAGGTTCAATTATTTAAACGCATTAACTTAACCATTTATTGAAGTTACACATGGAGATAAGGAACACCAACGGAAAGTCACTCTATATTTTAGGTAGTTGAAAGGTACATAAGTATTTTCCTTTTAAAACATGAAGATGTGCGTAAATCACTTTCAATGCGAGTTAAGTTGAATTAATTAGTAATTAAGGAAATGTTTACTCTTCACATTGTTTCATTAGTAATGTTGGATTTTCATTTTAACAGTCAGTTGTATTGCTATTGGTAAATAATATGCTGATTAAGTTTTTTGTCCTCGAAATGTATCTATCAAGAAAAGAGAATAAACCGGTTTTAAAAAGTAGAATAAAATACAGATCAAAGTTAAGTAATACCGAGGATCTACACTAGATGGGACTAGTTAAATTAATTTAATCTAATGGTGGGTAATGAAATACCATTTCTTACAAAGCTAATTTAACAAATGTAAGTAACTGAGCTATTCCACAACGGTATGAAAAATTTTTGGATTGCTGTAACCTAGCAATAGTAGTAAATTCTCTGAGAATCCTGAGCCATCTTTAGGCGGACCCCAGCTTAGGTGTGTCTCTCTGAATGTGCTTGTATTTTATTTTTTTCTTTCCCCAACAGTTACTAAATGACACGAAAATTTATATTATTCCCAGTCACCCTGTATAGTAATCTCCGATTTAAACTACTGCCTATAAAATGCTCATTGCTGGATTCGTTTTTAAATCAGTAATCAGTAAAAATTTACCGCTTTGAAAAGTGAGGTTTTTTCTCAGGTACAGTAAACAGTAAATACATACCAGGTGTACATACCAGTAAATACATACCATAAATACACATCAATTATAAAAATTGGCGACATATCGAGTTTTTTTCCGAGAGCGAACCATTTTCAAGATATTTTCAACTCTGTCGCTTCAACCCCTTAGCCACGGTAAGTTCCACCCCTAACATTTAAATAGGGAAGAGGAGTCAAGTGATATCTCAATTTAAAGCTTATCAAATACTGAATTCGTCAGTTTTCTGTTTTTTAAATTTGGCGAAAAAATAACTATTTGTCCAAGAACCTCTATCCGGGGAGCTTCGTTCAACAACCATGGTGTAATTCTTTTTCTATTGGCGACAGATCTTATTCCACAAATTTGGTAACCAACTATCCAATGTAAGTATGGCTTACGTATTTCCCCAGATGCCGTTTATTGAAAATTGTAGGTGTTCTTAGGCAACAACGATTTTGGGAGCCATAGATAAAAATTGTTTCAACTCGTTCTGCTACATTGTAAACTAACTTAATGTGAAGTAATTCGAAATTGGAAATGATTTTTGAAAAAGTAACACACTAACTGGAACGACTGTTTGGTATATCGTATCGAACCACACTTGGAACTCTACTGTTATTCTCAAAACCACATTTTTCGTTTTTCGTTTCTTTTTTTTTCCAAAAAATAAATACGATTAAAAACAACCAAAGCATATAAAAGAAATACCGAAGTTAAAATTAACTTCGAAATATTCTAAATTATCACTTTGTTTTTTTTTTTATCTAAGGAACACCCTTTGTTCATATTCCCGAAAAGTACTGAACGAAATTGTGAAAGCAGCAAGTTGTCGAATTCAGAATTTCATAAGCTTTAAAATGAGGTAGAAACAGGTGAAATGAGATTGAAGTGACAGAATTGAAAATATACGTAAAATGGTTCCCTTTCAAATTAAAAATCGATGTGTCTCGCCAATTTTTATAATTGTAGTAGTTGTAAATTTAAACAGAATTGAATGTTTTTAATTGTCACCCAATGTATTGTACATTTATGGATCCGACATAAATGGTATGCAAGAAATACAAATTTGCTTTGAAAACCACCCTTTCAACTATTAAATATCCCAGAAAAAATTGCTTTTCATATCAAAATAGCGATTTTTCCTCTCGTACACTCACAATTAAGATATCTGCCATTGTTTTCAATGAAAATTAGGGTAATATTCAAAAGATGTGTAGTAGAAAAATGCTGCATTACCGAAGTGATATTGCGATAAATAGTTTATTAGATTTTAATGAGAGAATTATCTGTAGGTAATTAGTTAAAAACATTAATATTGATAGTGGATATATTTTATTTACATATTAATACAGTTATTGAAATTTAATCGCTAATTTTCAAATTAGGTATTTTTGATCGAATATCTTTTTAAGTTAAATTGCCGCAGGTTATTGACAATACATATTATAACAAAAATGAATAAAGCACTAGAGTCAATTTCTTTTAATATACCTTATTGTCAGTTTTTAATTTGATACAATACAGTAGGATAAAACTTATACATGGAAAAATAGATTTTAATTTATAAATTCCACATGGACGTCTAAAGGAATACAAGAAAGAAGCGAAATACTCACCTAAGATGAAAATTAAAGCAAGAAGTGCGAGTTCCCTCATCTCCCCTATGATGGATGTATCCGATGAACTTGAAAACTCGTCGGAAAATGAAAGAACAATTTTCCGAACTAGCTCTTATATAAATGCGGGACTCCTTCCATTTTTTCCACCTCATTTTGATCCTCGCGGTAGCGCTGGAGGGGGTTGATCTATCTTATCAACATTGCTTATGCAAAACCGATCACATCAAAAATTCAATTTTGGAGGAGGAAACTTCGGTCAAATTAGTTGATGAGCTTACGCGAAAAGCATTTTATTTAAAAAGTTTCGTTTGTTTAGCTTTTATCTTTATGCCACGTATCTAATTCGGGGACGGATCTTGATTTCTAAATTGCTACTGCGAGGAATTAAAAAGGCCGAAAGGCGAATTGGATTCTCAATCGATGAGAGGGCCTCGACTCCCGAACTTTCCTTCCATTACTTTAAACACACCGAAATCATTAAAGTTAAGTAGTAAAAGCACCAATTCGCACTTTCATTTGCTTCTGATTAATGCAAAGTTGGTCTGTCGCAATAATTTCAATATCATTTGCAATTGACGTCGGAAGTGTTTTACAGACAAATTATTTTTTATATGATAGATACATTTATTGAACAACTATTAGAATCATTCTATGGGACATATTTCATGAATGTTTTACACTTTAATTTTTGTATCTAATATTTCAGTCTTAGTCAAATTTGAACGTATTTTGAATCTGTGGTTTCAGCAAATTAGGCGAATTTGTCTTAATTGTTTCCATTAATTCAAATAATACTATTACTGCAGAACTTTTAGGGTTTATTACACATTATTATTATTATCTGAGTAATAAGTATCCTAGTAATTTTCTCTTTATTAACTCAGTGTTTAACTTCCTTTTACATAAGGTCAGCACCGTTTTCAATTTATTTTCCTTTTCATTACGTAAAACGCGACATTTACACGATTTATTTTGACGCCCTCTGATTACATATTATACTCTATTTTTGGTTACGTCGAAATTTACGACTGGTGATAAAACAGAAATGCACAAAACATACTTTTATCCAATATTAAATGAGAACTGATTTACGATTAACATTTATTGTGTTAAAAATAAAACCTTTATACCCGGAGAGATAAGCGTTTGATGACTAAAATCGGAATACTGAATAGCCATCTCAAATCAATTTTAACGATTCATTGAAAAAAGGTTAAACCAAGAGGAATTAGAATATATGATAAACGTATACCATTAACAGAAGCTTTTCGTCATGAGGTCCTGACATGTTTCTACTTCAGCAAATGCGTGTTCTCCTACCAAGCCTAACAGGTTATTCAATTGTTCGCATCTTTAACAATAAAAAATTATTAAATAATACACGATCTTGTTTGACGATTGACTGAAATTATTAATAACGACAAAATAAACAAAAAGATCCTTTGGGAATCGAAAAAACGACACATTGTCCTTGAATCCTGTCCTGATTAGCCATCAGACTACACAGATAATAATAATAATATAATAATACATGAATTATCCTCGAAACGATAAAATTGTCGCACCGTGTACAACCTTAAGCGAAGACACCATGTACAAAATGACCACAAGCTTCTCTTGCTCAGCCAGTAATCCGTCCTCGTGACGGGGTTGAGATGACAAGAGGGGATGGTTTTCGGCACTTCGGAGAGTAACGACACCTATAATAACTCTATACACTATGGTTAAACTAAAAGACAACTGATCTAGTGGTCGAACATTCAACCAGAAAATTCATCGAAAATACAATTCTTCTAAATTTACATCACTAAAAAATTCATATAATCTACAGCTGATTAAATACTGAAAAATATTGTAAAGGCACACAGCACCACTTCATATAGAAATAATTGTCACGATGAAAGTAATTAGTTATAGTGACAAACAACTATTGGATAAAGACTATGAATAACGATTATTATTGATTGTGTCAATTATTATTCCTGTTACCTACTTCTTGATGGCTACAACATCACCTACGTTGTAAATAATTTTCCCTGTAAGAGTAGCAAACATCTGGGACAAACAAGTATTGGGCAAATAGTGTTATTACCCATTATTATTATATAGTAAATACATAATGAAGGGGGAAAAGAAATTTTTATCGATCAATGTGCTTTTTATATCAACTTGTTTCATCCTTCAGTGTTTTTAAACGGTAGTTTAAAGGAAACTGTCTTATTTTATCACAGAGAAGTAATGACGTTCTTATGATGTCTCGTGGGTAATAGTACCAAGCTGAACATAAAAATTTATTAGATTATAACTTCTGGTTAGATTATTGCTCTTTAGATGTTTAAACTTAATAGATGAATTGTCAATTAGATGATTTTACCATTATCCGCTATTATAGGCAGATATTAATTATATTTTATAAGCTCTATATAGTCCAGTAAATGAAGGAGGAAAAAAAGGCAAAGTTAAGGACAAATAAAGGACAAAAAGAAAACAACCACGAAATGAAAAAGTGTGTTTTTTCTGGGATCGTGCATTTTTTGAATCTTCTGGAAAATCCCTGATTTTTTGAAAAAAAGTAATAGCACAGCTGAAAACTAGACAATCTCACCTTTGAAAAGACATGCCTTGAAGGGCCATTTTATTAAAGTATAAATTAGTAATGACTCATTGTAGGCAAATTTTTCAAGACTCAAAAAACAGTCAAAAATTGGAAATTTTTGACCAAACTTTTTTATTGCAACGCAAAAAAATGAG
Organism: Cryptocephalus primarius; assembly: GCA_963576515.1. Classification (NCBI taxonomy): domain Eukaryota; kingdom Metazoa; phylum Arthropoda; class Insecta; order Coleoptera; family Chrysomelidae; genus Cryptocephalus; species Cryptocephalus primarius. The sequence continues at coordinate 7,584,495 of OY754942.1, read as the reverse complement.
TTCCTGCAATTTTCTGGGATGACTATGGACACATCCAAGATCAATATTCGGGAAAATCCGAAGCAAATCAGGGTGCTAGAAAAAAAGTACGAGCAAATTGCGGGCGAGGTCAAAATTGCGCCGGAGCAGAAAGTTTGACCCGTTTTTTCAATATGGCCAAAGAGTCAAATCGTGGCTCAAGTGACAGGGGATGATAGGGGCAGATTTTCTCTTTCACATGAACTTTGAACCATGAGAAAATATGCATTTTTGCCCAAGTTATTGGATAATTTGTCCGCCCGGGCATGCGTAAATTCCCGCAGCGTGTGCTCTCTGATACCCAGCTCGAGAGCTCAAAATTCTGGATGCGTTTGGACTTGTTTATCTCGGGAACGATCAATTTTCCGAAAAAAATGATAAGGACCATTTTTGTTGAGAATCAACGGATCTTTATCTTTTGATGAACAAAAAGTCTCTGGTTGTCACATTTTAGGAGATATTGGCCGAAAACCCCATTTTCCAGGCTTTGGGGGTCATTTTCAGGCCCCTCCGGGAACTCTATTCTTGTAGACTTTGGCTCATCTTAAATGATTTGTAATTATCTCTTATTCCTGGCGGTATGAAAAAATCAACTAATATTGATGAAATTTTCCCCTTTATTTACTGGAATAATAGGAATTACATTATCTGCGTATTGGATTAATTGCTTTAAACGAAATCTTTGAGATGAATTGTCCGGAACCGTCAAAATTTAAATACTTTTCTCACATTATTTCTCTATATCCTTTTTTTTTATTTTGGCCACTTCTTTTTTTTATTTATTCTATCTTGCCCGTTTTCATCGCTTCGTTAACTTTGCTTCTAATGACATCTATCTTTAAAATTGCTAGATGATATATCGTTTCATTTCTTCCATATCTGCTATTTGATGTGATATTTCCACCCTTGGTTTCTTACGTATCTGTATATAATCGGGTCGTTTTCGGATGGCGAAGTTGCCAATAAATAATCAAACAATCTTTTGCTAGATTTAACTAGTAGGGCAAGACATGGTACCCAGCCTTACAGCCGCAAACGATGCGTGGAGTTTCTAACATTTCTGTTTAAGTAGTCTGTCAAAATGGACGAGAAAGAGAGAAGTATACGGTATCGGGGGGGGGGGGAGTTGACATAAGGGGAACAAGATATGGGGAAAAATGGAAAGAAGGAAAACCAAGGAAACCTGTATTAGGCAGTTGTTACAATAGTGACAAGGCAAACAAACAAAGTTATTAAACTGTTTATATAAAAAACCATAATTTGGGAAATCTTAAACTTATTTCTAAACGAACATTCTTTTGGATAATAGGGACTCCACCAGTTCGGTACGTTAAGAAAATGCACAGCGAAAGTCTGAAAATTTTAGATTTTCCTGCATCGCTTGAAATCGGTGCGTAAGGTTTCCACTAACATGGTGTATTCGGAAACTGTGCGATTTGACATAACTAATATTAAGATAAGATTTTCTAAAAGGTTAGTTAATAGCTACGAAAGCACTTCATGACTTAATATGGAACTTTTACCAAAGAAAACAAAAAATAAATCTTTCAGTGCATAGTGCAATGTATAACTTTATATGGAGCAGAAGTATGGCTAGTAACAACTACAATAGAAATAAAATTAGAACAGTTGAATTAAACGTTATGAGAAAATGAATACACGTCACAGGAAATGACAAATTAAGAACAGAAGAAATATATAACCGCAACGGAGTAGAATGCCCAATAACAAAAAAATGGAGAACAAAGCACGTTCGGCAGGTAGTATTTCGATGGTCCTTCCTTAAGATGTTTGTCCCCTGGATATACTTCGCCCTTCTTCAGCTTTACCATCAAGCATTAACTACAAAAGCTATATTATTCCTAATGGTGTGTCCAATGGTTTGTGCTTGATTGTGGTTAATAGTACTTTATCTTCTATCCTCAAGAGAGGTCTATATGTCCACATTTTAAAAGCTTTGATCTTATTAAGTATTTCAGCTTTCAAAGTCTACGCTTCCATTCCGTACAACAACACTGACCACACATACATGCTGGTACAAGGGATTCGTAGCTTCAAAGAAGAGTCTCTGCTACACAAAGTTTTCTTATATCTATTGAACGCTGTTCGTGCCATTTATATTCGTGTTCTTATTTCTTATTTGGTATTTTATTCTGCATGTAGAGAGCATAACAGGGAGGTAAACTTTCCTACCCTTTCTATATTCGATTTCCCATCGACCTCGTTTTTCGATTCTAAGTCTGGCATTGGCGTATGTACCTAATGTGGCTATCAATCACAAATTTGAGCGTCTATTACCCTAGAGTATCCATTTTAATGTTACTCTATCGGACCTACCCTATAGTTTGTTGTAATTTTATTGCTAATTATTAATGTCTAAATTAATTTTGTTGCTCCAGCCGTTTCCGACAAACTATGGATATTCCAGCGTAACATTGCGCTAGAATAGAATAGCCACCTCTATATCTCCTGAACGAAATGAGATATCGATGTGATTCCAGTGGCATACTGGGTTGCCAATGTGTTACTGATAGCTAGAATGTTAGTGACGCTAGAACTGGTTTTGTTGCTCCAGCCGTTTCTGAGGAATTGGATATTATAGCATAAAATTACGGTAGAATAGCCTCCCCTCTATATTCTAAATGAGATGGGATTACGATGTTACTTAGATACTATATTTTTTTGCTGATTTGTTGTTTCGAGAGTCTTCGAGCGGTTGCGTTAAATTCCGAGGCTTTCGAGGAGGTGCTTGTACTGGAGAACCTCGGTCTCCAACTCGTGCAACTTGTTGGCGAAATTGCCTCCTTTGTCGTTTGTCATCTCATCCAGCTTCTCTGAGAGGCAGTCGCCTGCACCAGAGACGGTAATTTTCCGCCACATATCCGCTCTTCCCACGCTCAGTTTCTCGATCTCGACCTCAACTGTATTGAGTTTGAAGCAGTAGCGCCTCAGGAAGCCGACCTTTTTCTTAATCACCTCGGCTACCTCCTGGGAGAAATGATGTGTTTGCGCATGACCTTGATCTTGTCGTTGCACGACGTCACCATCATTTTTGCGACATTGTTCACCTTCTGTGGGTTCTCGATCTGCCCTAGGCAATCCTCGAACCTCTTTCTCAGCATGTCGTTGCTTCCAGTGGTCGAGCAGGCAGACTGTGAGACTTTCCATGGGTCTACCAGGTGGTTCCTCAACTACACCAGTCGCTCCGCAGGTCTACCAGTTGCTTCTCCGAGTCTACCGGGTGTTTTCTCGGGTGCATCATTTGCTTCCACATGTCTACGTTACATTCGATTCGTGAGAGCGCCTGGAAAGTTTGTAACTCTGTGTGATCATAAAGATTTGGAAAATTTCACTGGTGTATAAGAAAAATCCATTTTTACAAGTGTATCTCGAAGTGTTGACGAATAAAAAAAAAGTTATAACTCAGTAAATAATAAAGAAAATGCGTCCAGTTTTGTTAGTCGGGGGTTCTTGGGGTCACTGAATACGAATATGATATCGACAGCGACCTCCAAAATACTTGGTGCCGAGGACGGATGGAAGTTTCGCCGGATTTTGTTTTAAAATTAGCCGAGAGTCATTGCCCCATGGGTTTCTTAAGGTCGCTGAACAAGCATATTGTATTGTGAAGACCCAAGGCCTACAAGCGCAGGGCGAGCCTACACCGGAATTATGGGACGTCAGCGTACGATAGGTCAATGTAGGTTATAAAACCATTGTATTAATTATTCTTTTTCTGTGTAAAGCAGTGCATTGCCAGGTCCTGGAGCATTTCATGAGCCGAGAGGTGAGAGATAAAACCGGGAGCCGGTTTTCGAGGGACAGGGGGTAATACCACAAACATGAGACTTCGACGACTACAGACAAATAACAATTAATTAGCCCACGGTCTAGGACAAGGCGATAAGTGTGCAGTGCTAACAACAAAACCGAGAGTGCTTACGAAAACAACAAGCGAAAAGATCGCAAAACAAAGTCGAATATAAATAGAAGGAAGAAAGTAGTGGAGAGGACCAGTGGGGTCCAGACGTGCAGATTAAGACAAGTGCTGTCTAGGGGGTCGCCCGGAAGAGAGCCGTCCCTTAAAGGACCGGCCGGGCGGCCGATCGAAGAGAGAGTAGAAAGAGTACCCGGCCTGAGACTGTGGTCCGTCGTCGAAGGGTCCAGAGAACAGCCGAATTAGCCCGAAAGAACCTACCATCCGCCCTACGTCATCTTTTTGATTTAAACCTGCCTCTTTAATAGCAAGCTCTACTCCCATAGCTACTAACCCCCTTACCTCACGCGGCCGTGACATAGGGTAAAGGCTCGTGACAATATCACGATGGTAACCGTCTACCAAGTACCTGGCACACAGTACGAATGGCTTCTTTAAGCGTCGTCTTCGGGAGTTTCGCAGGAATTTGTTATAAAATTAGCTTTTAGTTCCCTTAAAAATAACTTAATTACCTAGTCCATCATGAAGCTAATACTGTGTGCATGCCAAATGAATTGCGGAAATTCTTGTGGATGTAGGAGGCATGGTTCGATCTGCAGCATCGCGTGCAACAATTGTGCAGGCTCTAATTGCTTAATTAAAGGCTCTAATTGCTTAATTAATGAAGAATATACAACAGAAGAAATAAAACCAAAAACGAAGAAAACTGCAATAAACGTGTAAAAGTTGAAAAATAGAATATTTGTTTTAATAAACAAATGTATTTTTTAATACAAAACATTATTATAATATGGTAGTTTACCAGGCACCTAGAAGACCGTTACCGTTGTGAAATTTTTGTTCGGCGACCTCAAAAATCCCCGGGGTAACCATTTTTAGTTAATTTTGTAGGCGACGATATAGCCTGTACTTTCCACTAGGTATTCTGGAAGTCGCTGTCGATATCATATTCGTGTTTGTCGGCTCCAAACTTCCTGGGTTACCATGTTGGAGTCAGTTTTTTCATAATATTATTAACATTATTGTAAATGAACTAATTTGTATTTTGCTTCAATCCACTGCAGACTCAATATATGACAATTTCGTCAAAACATTTATTGGTTAGTTGAATAAATTCCTGTAGAAATCCTTTATCAATTTTGCAGTAATTTGCTGACAAGTATCTGAAATCATTCTCTCCAAATGATCAATATCAAGTCTCTGCTGGTGAACCCTTTGATTTAAGTAGACCCAAAGGAAATAATCCAGATGGTTTAAGTCTGGACTTCTTTTTGGTCAAAAGTGTCGGAATATCTATGTATCAACTTGTTATTGAAATTAATTTCCCTCTTGTTGAAATCATATGCTCGTGAAAACATGTAAGGACATGATGTTTATTTAATGTTTTGTCTGTTACTTTTTCTCGAAAAGATTTAATTTAGCCGTGTGGTTTTAGCGGACCATTTTTTATGGTAGAAAGATAATATTGGATATTTTATCGAAGATTTCCATTAATACCAACTTTTCATTAAACATTGTAGTTTTTCTAAAAACTAAGGATACTGTACTCCTCAGCAAAATTTAAGTTTTACGACAAATGTGTGTGTATGCGGTTATTTCATTTTAGGTTTTAAGCCATGCAGAACTTTGTGTCGAAGATATATTATCTCATAAGACAAACAATTAGAAGGATTTCCACGTGGTACCGACTTAATTGGACACGTTGTATTTGTATAGAGACAACTACTATATGAGGTTACAATAAAAATCCAAATTTTACACCATATAACATTTTATTAAGGTAACAATTAACACAATAGATATAATTTGTCAGTCAAAAACAATGTACTGCATATATTGCTGTTTAAATGTTACATGATCTGAAATTATCGGTACATAAATCGTGAGCGTTACATTACAAAACTATTTTTATATTATTATTTTTATTCATGATTGGTTGAACATTTTAAAGGACGTTTAGTTACGGTTATGTGGCATAATTATTTTAAAGTATTCAGTTGACTTTTTTGTAGCACTAAGGAACGGAAATACGTCAAACTCTAATAAATAATTAAGCACAAATGACGCCCTGAAAAATATTTATCTTACCCAGTGCTACAAGAAAGAAAAATATACTTATGTATATAATTGTGTCCCGCATTCGTAAAATATAGGGAGAATATTACAAAACGTACGTAAGAATTGCTTAATTTTAAAACTACTTTAACACCTAAAAACTAAAATTTAATTTTTGTAAAATAGATCCATTAAGACAACAATGAGGTATAAAACATAACCATTATTTAAATCTAAAGTTTAATATTATTTAGCACTAAATCACAATTTAGTAAACTAAAAAGTTTAAACAGAGTCGAAATGTTTAGAAAGCTTGATTGTTCACCTGAAATAAACAAAAAACTCATAAATAATAAAAGCTCAATAAACCTAAACTGACCTTACACTCCCAAACTATTGTTTTGATACGACAAAGTATTCCGTTATCCACCTGTCAATTTATTGATTGTAACTATTTCGATATGCAATTAATTTATTTCGTTCAATTATTTGTTTCGAAAACGCATTTAATCGATTCAATTTAACGGAAACACATTTAGTCCTGACGTAAGTAAGTAAATACTCGATTATAGAGTCGTAGAATTTTTATACCACTATAAAATTTGGACATCCAGTGAGGCGGCTCGAGCAGGAAACGGATAAGGTAACATTGTTTCATACAAGGCAAGATATAAATTCTGTAACAAACTGGGACGGTTTTAAAAATAAACAAGACAGTATTTATTTCTTTTGAATTATTTGAATAATACGGGATTTAAACCTAATTAATGGTTTAACTCCATATTTTTGTGAACCTCTTTCAAAGTTTTGTTAAAAGAAATGATAAGATCTGTTACAAAGTACTAATTCTTTTTTTGTTATTTATATTGTTTATGGAAGAAAAATAAAATAAGGTTTCAACACAATGTTTGTTACGGTAAATCCAATTAATTTAACACGTGTTATAGTTTCTGAGGCGTGGACATGCACGTTATACTTATGTTACTTTTGACTAAATAACAGTTTGAACCATCTAAATAATTTTGATATCGGTATGATAAAGTTATGACTATCTCAATTTTGTCAAAATTTGATACAGGAAATGGTTTAACTATTGACGGTGTCTGTTTGCAAATTTTTTTATACGTTGTCAACGCAATAAATACAAGGCTGATTCTAAGTACCACAAAATGACTAATAATGTTTACACTTTTCGAAACTTCTAAATTGTTCATTGAACATATGTATGTTGTAAAATTTTTTTGACATAATAAATAGCGTCAAATAAGAAAAAAAAACCATTAAATGTTATTGCTTGAAATAATATATCTTTTAATAACCTTGTTTTTGAAAGCATATTAACTGTTTCTCGGTTATACTACCCACTCAAGTGTAAATTACAAATTATACACTCAAGGCACTTGTTTTACCAATAAACGAAATGTAGTGAGTCCTAGGCGAACCGCCTCGAATTAATAAAAATTCGTTCGTTTCAAAAAGTAAATGCATACAAACAATAATCAATAAATTTGATATTCTCTATCTAAGGTCTCTATAAGAATACTTTTTATAGTCGAACTTAGGAGTTCTAAGTATACAGTAATTCGATGACGATTCTATTAAATTTAAAAACACCCAGGAAGAACAAGGATCGTGAACTATTATACGAAGTAATATTTTTCTGTACTCGAGCTTTTATCTGCCTATGAAATTGTATTCGAGAGATTTTAGTTTTAGTACACACATATTTTTTTAGGAAAACTAGTTTTTTACAATGACAATTTAGTTTTTATGTAAAAATAATATAGCTATCTAAAAATACAGCCTCTAATAGCAACATTCTGAAGTATCACAGGGTATTTACAATTACATCAAATTTATTTTAGGTTAGTCATTAATATTTACATGTTGAGTGAATTAGAAAGAACTGGTATATATTTCAACTACAAACACGTATTTATACATCGTCTATTGATTTCCGATTAGAATTTCTACTGATATATCGGCTTATGAAAACTTCAGAAAGTTGCCAACAGAAATATAATTATATAACATTCAAAAATCGATCGAGAAAATAGTGACGACTACATTAATTCAGTAAAGCTCTTGGATATCGATAATTCAAACCCAAAGAACTTTACCCTTTAGTCCTGTAAAAAATATTTCTTGTTTCGTTTTCGAACCATCGATATTTTTAAGTTCAAGTTGACAGTAATCACGTAGGTTTTATATCTCAGGAAATGTATATACCGTGGCATCCCATCAAAGACACCTCAAAAATTTGAACATTCCAAAATTGTGACCGTGCAGGAAACATAATTCTGTTCTTATTCGAACTAGAAACAAGGACATCGAAATAGGAATAGATTAGTTACATACAATCATTTTTTAATACTTGTGGATAATTAGGCCTACGTCAAATGGGAGGGTTGTATGTAATTCCGAGGTACATTTTGTTCTTAATTTTATGATTTACGCATAAGATTACCATAAGAAAATTTTATCACATACTTTACGACTGCAATCAACTTTAGCGTGCAAAAATATAATATCTGCATTTCGGAATGTTTGTTAAAATGGTGCGCGTAGGAATTACAGATGGAGAGAAATTATATACAATATGACCAAAACATGTACTGGAAATATAATCCATCCGTGCCTCCGGTAAAAGTCGTTCAGTTAAAAAAATATACCAGAGAAATTTAGTGATCTAGTGAGAGAGTATCTTACTTTTTTATAGGTTGAAGTAATATAAATTAAGGGGAGTTTCAAACCGACTGCGAAAAGTTTTTCGAAAGTAAAATGATCGAAAACTGTTGTTCGAATGGAGAATTGTTAGAAAACAGAATATTTAGAAGAGAAAATTATTCGAAAATAAAGTTATTTAAGTAGCATGCTGTTCGACTACAAATTATTCGAAACTTTTACATACGCTAATGTTACTCAGAAGGCATCACGAACTGATAATGAACTCATTTGTTCGTTGAACCCATATAGATTGAATCATAACTATGTGTCACAATTCAAAATTTACTCCTGTATAGCTGCTATATGCTCGATTCAGTTAAGGCATCTGTCTTGAAGTGACTGAATATTTCATAGGTAAAGAATACGGTTGAGTGATAAATTAGCTACTTACATGTCGCCTATTCGCCGATTTGAACAAAAACCTAAAAGTTTTCCACTTAAAAAGAGTATGAACAAAATTTAAACCCTTAACTGACATTATCTCTCCCCTTAATTCACAAAAGTGCATTTTTAACTCTCACTAATGTTGGTTAAAGCGGGTATATAAAGTGAAAGCGCAATTCGTCTCAAGGCTACATATTAATTACAGAAATGGGACAGTAATGGCTTTCGGTTTCCATCTCTAACCACCTACGGCGCACCTGAGGGTAAAACTTGAAGAAATTGGATGGATTCTCTGTAGTTAATCGTCGTGTCGACTCGCATTTCCTGTTCTATAAAATTATTAATGTTTAAGTTACACAAAATCGGTGTTCTTGTTGAAATGAGAATTGGTTCTCACATCAGTAGGATACAATCATTTTTTGGTCATACTAAAAGCAAAAGTGGAAAAATCGAATCGAAGTCCAAAGTATTAACTGTTGCATGTAAATCGAATGTTGGATAGTTGGAACATTGTTCGTTGACAATTCAATCGAAGTGGCTAAAATTTTGTTATGAAACAGTGTAACAAATCTACGAAATCAAATAAAAATAAAATAATTCACTCTTAGTGACTGGAAAATGGTACACATGTTTTTTAACGTTTGTAATCGACAAATAGGTAAAATTTAAGTTTCCCTAAACGAAACTAATAATTTGGCGACACTGAATCCTCAAAATTATGCTGTCTCGGAATATACATTAGATATCCCTACTTTCAACTAACCAAAATAAACCAATAACTAAACGAATTAACCTTATTTAATAATTTTCTGCCTTTCTTTAAAAAGGGTAATCGAGAGCAGTAATAACATTGATCAAACAAATCCGCTATATTTACCAAAATTACTGTTTGGTCAAACTTTGATGACCATAACGGATCTGCTAATCAACATCTAACCACTCTCAATATAAGGGCAAAATTCATTAAATACTGCTAAAAACACTTTTTGTCCAATTATTTCAATCAAATCCAAATGCCTGGATCTAATCGCTTGGTATCTCGACTATGTCTCGTAACTATAATGCAATATCTGGCTAGATTCGGATTCAAAATTAAGAAATAATTAATAATAAGCTTCCGTGATTACATAGAAACACAATAAATAGTAGGAGAGTAGACTACTTTCCATCCAATACAGATTTCTTTAAAATGCAGTATTGGATCGAAAAAAATTGCACATCTTAAGTAAATAAACTCTAATTAACAAAATGTCACACAGTTTTTTTAAACGGATGACAAGCCCGGTTACGTATGTGTTACTATGTTATGTATTGTGTACTAATCTTGGAAGCAACAAAAGATTCGTTTTCCTTATCGAAAATAGGTATTTTAGTTTTTAGTATAATGAAAAGATATTAAATGCTATACATATTCTTTCACTTATTCGCCTATAAATTTTACAAGTAACTTGAGTAATCAGCCAGTTTGGCGATTTATTTGGTATAAATATAATTTGTTGAATTTATTGACTAACTAATGCAGCATATTATTTGAAACTGGGGTGAAAGTGGCATTGAAATTATAATTTCCATTAAGGTCAAACTATATTTAAAAAATATAATTACATAAGGTAAATATAAATAAGTGCCTTTGCCATGATGGGTTTCAGACTTGTCAACATTTTACGAATATCATTTAAGCTTTCATAGTATACGAATAATACTGGTTTAACGAAATGAATTTGGTAAACCCTCTGATTTTTAATCAATTATAAACACATATTCAACCACCGTATCTTTCATAAGTTACACAAAGTATTTCCAAATATCGGCTATACCATACGAGCTTCTTCTAACACAAACATATACATTATTACCTACGAATTTATTCATAATTTTACAAGTCTGATTGTTTCGTTTTTTCTTCCACGTTCTCAGTCTCTTTCTGTCAGTTCTTTCTCCTCCAATGTTCCGTTAATATTTAATTCAGATTTTAATAATTGTATCATAAATTGTGTCGCTGAAGAATGTTCCTAAAAATTTATATGTAATTCAGAATTCACAAAAAAAAAGATAGGATTAACACGCTATTAAATGCGCTATATGCTAGAGTAAATTATTCTGTCAGAGGAATAGAATAATTTCAAAATATGATCGATAATTAAACCGGTATTGATTAAAACTAATTAATAACGGAAGAGGCACGAAATCAATTTTAAAATAATTTAAAGTCGAGGCAAAATAATGTAGCAGTCGTTAAACCTTTATTTTGTAGAGTCGGAAAACCTTTGATTGGGCGTTATGAGCGATTTGTAGGACTTGGACTCTTGAATTAGGTAAAAAGTTGTATGATTTAATATATAAATTACATTTTCGTTTCTAAAATAAAAGTTTTTGGAAGAAACGTTGCATGAAATGACTCTATCGATTAACCTATTGTATAGGTTGACAGCAGTTAAGATTACTAGTTTGAGTGTGTTCACTGGTAAAATACAAAAATACATCATCATCTGTATTTGAATTACTGTGGTGCTCTGCAAGTTACCCTGTACGAAAAGTACAAAAAAATATACTTTTTTAAAATTTCACTTTAGTTGCTGAGATTCACATCAGAGGACATTCACCGTCCGGCATTTTTCCACCTTTACCTTCAATCGAACGGTCCAAATCATATATATATACTATACGTATATAGATATATAATACTTGTTTATGTCTGTATTTAAAAATTCCCAGGATCGTCCTTAGGGCGTCGGGACAGGTCCTTTGGCAAAAGTCACAGTCTGCACGTGGTGTTGGGGTTGGGTGGTGTGTTGACGGGGTGGGGACACCACGATTATCACAGGACCGTGTCGAACATCTGCAATGACCTAGTGATAACGTCATCCTTGAGGCACGACTCCATAAATTCTTCTATGGTAATGACGCCGTCTTGGTTAAGGTCAAGCTTCCGGAAGACTCTGTCTATCTGTTCGCGGGCCTTGCGGTCGTCTTCGACCTGGGGAATAGAAATTACGTGTTATGTTAGGACACGGCACGACAACCACATTTGCATGCATTCAAAAAATTCCTTGCCGTCACGTAAATCTCCATCTTATCGCATTGGGAAGTTTTTATATGGTTTCAAAGTTTTGAATAGATTAAAGATAAAATGCTCGTTAAGTTACCATCGGACCGCCACTTCTGGACTATTTATAATTCTTGATATGCAGCATTTTTCAAAGGATCGTTAGCTAAAAACGCATATTTTGTTATTCTCTATATATAAAAGAAGATGTCCTGACTGACTGACTGATTCATAATCAACGTACAGCCAAAACTATTATAGGTAGCGACTTGAAATTTTAAAGGTAGCTTTGTATCATAGTACAGGGGTGCACTAAGAAAGGATATTGCACAATTTTCATTTTTAAGGGTTGAAAATGATAAAACACGAATTTTCATATATAATTGTATATATATGCATATATACACGCTCTACAGCACTATACATATAACATGTATACTGAATGTTGTGAATTTTCATATTGCAAGTTATATTCAATCATTACCATAATTCACAAAATAATTAAACAAAAAACAATATAAATTTTTAATTCAACCTTTTATAATCGGTTGTAGACAAAAGTTTTTTTGGTTTAACTTTTCTAAGTAATTAACTTTCATAGTTGAAAGGCAAAAAACGATATGAGCCAAAACCATTTTCCAGTTAAATGTACACCTTACTGACAAATCATTTCTTCGTTAGGACTTTCTAAGCAATACAGCGGAGCCAAAAGAAAATAAACCACTTTTTTAAAGAAAGGCAAATAAAGAAAACAGAATATTCCTGAAGTAATTAAAAAGAACTTTCAGCATCTTGCCAAATTTATCATTCCGGATGATTCTTAGAATTTCTGATTTCTTTTTCGTATGAAAACGTTAACCAGGAGGCAACTATCCCCTTTGAGATTTATGGCTCACTTATTCGGTCCCCTCTCGGAAACTTTCCAGTGGAATATATCATTGTAACATAGCACTCATAAATTCAACTGTCTTATAATGGCTTTAACAAATAAATCCATGTTTAGATTCACTCAGCATTAAGCTATTTCGACTTCAATCGATGGTGAAATTAGAGAGACAGGCATAGTCCGTCAGCAGGTTTATCGATTTGTAGTAATTTGATTGAAAAGATAAACGAACACTGGTGTTCCGTTATGTCTACTGACTACGCTAAGTGCCTTCGATGAGGGATAAATAGTTCTGGAAACCATTATCTTCTTTCCCTATCTCTTACTAACTAAAATGGGACACATAATGAAGGCTTGGAAAAACCAACAACCGACCTACTTCACCATATTTACTAATTTCGCAGCGTGATTCAAATTTTCTTTTACTCCTAGGGGCTTAAAGAATAGCGAGCGAGTTTGGGAGTATAGGAAAAATTTACCAAGGAACTTCTTACTTATACAGGATGTAAAACGTATTGAACATATGCAACAGGAATTTCTCAGAGAACTTCCTTAATAGAAATTAACTTGGTAAAGTGAGTCGAGAAATATTCATTCAGATGCTCCGCCCAAATTTAAGTCAAACGAATAAGCGGTACTTGATAAAAAATGCATTTAAAATTACTGAAAATGGAATTATTTAGCATACTAGTATCGTACGAATTTAATCTTTCAACTCCGGTACAGTTTTTGAATATATGTTAACTACGATACAATACACATTCCATTGTGTATTGATAGAAAATATTCAATGTGTAATATTTATAATTTTTTGAATGCTTAAATCTTTGAAATCGTTTCAGACAGAGGCAGTCGAGAGGAATTTAATGTGGAGGTACTAGGTGAGATAAAGTCATTAATGAATTTATTTTGTATTTCACAATTTCATATTTCTTTTACTATATTTCTTTCTTTTCAGAAATCGATATTCCCTTTTTTCTATTATCCAATTTCTCTGTAGTTTTCCATAAACTCAGTTTTAAAGTAAGCAATTTATGCATAAAATTGAATTTTAATCCAACTTAGTATTTTTCGAAAATTGCATGAAGCGGAGTTAATTGTATTTCCACTTTGACTGGAAAATTATTTGATAGGATATGTGGATTTTTAAAGTGAATAACTTTACTCACTTACTTTACTTACCAAGACACTTCAAATTTTTTTAAGTTAGATAGAAATGGTAAGATAGAACTTTGGTTAAAACTTATATTAATTTCTGATATTTGACGAGAATGCAATAGATCAGCTAAATTGGTGCAAGAGATAAAATTTATGCTTCCGATTCTTAATTACCAGTTGGATGAGGTTCTCAAAAATTAACTAAGGTTCATAATACTTTTCGGATAACTGCTGAATTCAGTTACATTCGTCCGATGTATGAATCAGTTACTTAGTTAAATATGAGTTTTTGGAAAATAGCTATAATATTAGTTACTTGTATAAAAGTTATATGAATCTTTCTGGATACTTGACTCCACTTCAACTGACCTTTGGAACATATCCCAGAACTGGCTTAGATTCCAGATGGACCGGATGCTTGACGAAAGTAAGCTTTTACGGCAAGCTGACTTGAACGTTAATTAATCGGACAAACGTGGGGTGAATACTCGAAATGGTGACTAGAATGCATAAGAGTTTTTAGAAAGTATTAAATCAAACACCAAGGTAATATTTTTGGACAATGCTTATAATGAATTTCTGGAAAATTGACTAAAGTATATTTGGTTCCTGGTGTACCAGCTGATATTTATTTTGCTACTTTGCCTTCGATTGCTAGCGATAGCTATTTTGATAGCGTCACGATCAGTTTCTTGATTAAACGTTTGGTGGATTTCTGGAGCATTGTTCTTGAGAGCAAATTTTAATTGGAACTTTGTTCAAAGAAACTAATACCAAACAACAGTACGACTTTTGTCTAAAAAACTAATCTTTTACTCATTTATCTAAAAACCAAACTTTAATCTAAGTATATGATTCATTAACCTCTCTAGTCAATTTTCTACTTAAATATACAAGGTACTGTTCAACTTTTCCAAGAACCAAATATTGTAGTTAATTCTCGAGAAACTACAATTATAACTAAATAAATGATCCATTGGTTATGATTCTGAAGGGGATTCAATAGTTTTTGGAATGAAAACATGAATTCCAGTACATTTTCCAAAAGACTACCCAATTTTTATCAATAATGCGGTTTTTAAATCGGTCTCTTGTATCAGATTAATCAGTTGATTTCCCATCTAATCTTATGCACGTTATTCAAATATTCAAAGATTAAACATGTAACTTTTGTATCTGATTCAGCAATTCGGAAAAATCTGGTAGGTTTTTAGTCGCATTTCTAGAATTCATATACTTTTGCCTTACTACCTAATTTTCACAAGAGTTCAGATGATTTTTGTTCAAGAAACTAACGTTCTTGTCAAATATTCAAAAACTGACATTTCAACTAAGTAATTGATTTAAAAATCCGTTTTACAGACTTGGAAAATTGGAAAAGTCTAGTCATTTTCTCAAGAATTCGCGCAACTGGTCACCAAAAATCTGTTCCACCAATCTGTTAGTTGTACCTACCATCCAGGATATTTTGTATGTGTTTATTACAAACCACCTCTTCACAAAAAAAACAGCCTTGTGTAAGAAACTAATATTCTCATTTATCCATAAAACCAAATTTTGAACCAAACAACTAATCAATTAATTCCAGTGTGCACTAAGTTCAATAGTTTTCAAGAATCTTATGATGTCTACTCAATAGAAGACGACATCGACGCCTTTGTAACATAACAATTTGCATGCGAATCAATTTATATTCCAATTGTTAAAGAATGTATCAAAAAAATTGCTATTAGATGAAAAACTGATGATAATTTATGTGTACAACAATAAAAAATTTATTTGAACCCATGCACAGTATATCCAAATACGATGGAACACATTTTTTACTTTATAGAAAAGGTCATAAACATTTATCACTAAATGCTGAACTTCAATTTATAGACAAATAATAGGAATTATAAAAATTAGAAAACGAGCAACGTCAGCAGCGGTAGAGACGTGAAGCTTATATTTATATAAATGCTGTGATTATGTTGTTTTGCCTGCTCCCTTTTCCTGCCTTTCACTGGCCCGCTCCTTAACCATAGGTGTATTCTCAGTATATGTTAAAGTATTTCGAAACAAATTTTTGTAACAATTTGATAATTCTTATTGAAGATATAGCAAATTGTATATCGAAAAATATTTGTTTGATTGCAAGGAAAAAATATAATTCAAAATGTGATTATTTTTCCGTTTAAAGTGGTCCGTTTCGTATCAATAAAATCAAAAAAAAAAGATATTTAAGAGTATATTTCTACAATGTTAAAGAATGTAATTTGATTATTCTACAAATAATTATAAGTAAAAATCTGTACACTCTAAAATTTGGTTTTCTATTTTTCAATGAAATTTTCTTTGTTTATTCTATTTATTTAGGCTCTCCCCTTCTGTACTAAAATGGATGAAAAATTTTTGTGTGTGTAGTTTCAAGGGGCCTGGCTGCAGATATAAATTATTTTCTCAGGCAGCTGTCCTTAACACTGAACTTTTTTTGAGCGAAAAATTTCAAGTAATAATTGGAATATTATCATCTGAACATTCAGGTTTTTATTTACATCTCATAGTAATTTCATAACTTACTGCGATTGTTACCGTCTCAAATTATTAATTGGTTAGCCGAGGATTAAGGAATCACATTTCCATAAATAATTGAGATATTAAAAAGTTTTTATAAAAAACTTTGTAGGTAAGATCTTAAGCTTAATAATATAACTTTATTAGAAACTTGATTCCGATTTTCATTGTTCTATCAGTTGGGTTCAAAAACCAAAAATCTTTTTCATTTTTGAACATGCATGAAAACTAAATATTAGATCAGTTCAGTAGGTAATCTGCTCGAGCATATCTAACCGTTGAGTTTGGAAATAAAGAAAGCACAATGTCTTTCATCACATACGACGATCATTGGCACTAGTGTGTATAACAAATGCCATTTTCGGAGAATTAAATATAAAATGTTAACTCGATCACGAACAATGAATGGAGTTAGTTGATTAGCAAGTGTATATTTCGTTAAAACAAGCTATGAAACCGTTTATGGTGAGTGAAGTCGATTGATACTTGCTACCCTTTCTTTCCCGCAAAAAGAATCTGGTCAGTCTGTACTTCCGCCAAGTTTATAAATCGACGGAGATCGAGTGACCCAACAAAGCGTACAAGTGTCAAAAGCACTCCGATTTCTCAAAGTTTCCCCAGATTTTAACGCTTAACTCGATTACTTAAGTGTCTGCCCTCGTAAAGACTACGATTACCTGATGGGCCCTTCTCCCCATTAGCTCGTGGACCGCTATGACGATCTCGGAGAGCTCGCCTCTGCTGATGCATCCGTCCCCGTTGACGTCGTAGAGTTTAAACGTCCACCTCAGCCTCTCGTAGACAGATCCCCTCAGTAACGTAGAGAGAGTTATCAGTAAGTCCTGAAAGACGTTCAATTTATTTTATCGATAATCTTAAACGGCACCGCGTTTGGATGTGTGGGATAAAACAGGATAGACAGGGGGAGGAGTGCCGGGGTTTTATAATGCCTAAAAGAGGATTTCGGGTTCTATTCGGCGCAAATGCTTTGGAAATTCAACCAGGAACAATTAATATTTGGTGAAGAGCCATATTAGTAATTGTATCAAAGGGTGTAACCGGGCAAGGAGGACAATTGGTCTTGTAGACAGCAAGCAGTGGGTAGATACTGAAAAGTAATTGATGTTATTAACTTTATGGTATCCTGGATCTACCAACATAGCATAGAAGACCTAATGAAAGGTCGCTTGCATCGCAAAGTTTAATTACTTACATTTTTAATCAAATCGATTGTTAAGGGTTGGTAACGGAGACCACTCTGTAGGAAACCGCGAATTCATGTAGAATAACATAACTGCTGCGACAGCAGTATATTTCATAATATTAACATTTTCCATTTATAGACCGTTTATTGTTAAGCTTCCTCATTCGAAAAACTTATTGTTGATAGATATATTACGTTACTACATGGTGATAAATACAAATGAACATGCGGATTAAAACATTCTTCAATCAATAATCCCTTTTCATTCATTATTCACTAATTGCATTTAACCCATTTGATTCATAAAAAAATGAAACATTACCTATAGTGCGTTAGATCATCGAAGAGACTTCGTGTTCCGGAAAGTTCTAAAATTTTCTAGAATATTCTGTGACTATAATACTCGAAGACGTTCTAGTGTTCAAGAAGGTTCTGGAGTTCCTAGTGATTTTCAGTCCCGGGATGTTTAATAATGTTCAAGATGATCCTGGACTATCAAAGTGACTTTCTGTTCCGGGACGCTCGAGAACGTTCTAGAACTTTCTAGAAACCGAAAACGAAAATATGGAACCACATGTAACGTTCGGGAATGTCCGGTTACTTGTGTGTGGTGGGGATATGTTTCAGGTCAGAAGGGTATACGAGTACATAGGTAGTGGCAACCGCATGTGACAATAAACTTTCAGAAATCGATTGAGGTGGACTAAGGAAAAGTAAAATGGAAAGAAAGTGAAATAAATTTCGAAGAAAAATTTAGACCTTACCGTCGGTCCAGATAGTTCCAGAATATTCAGAAAACTCAACGCGGTAAAAGATAAGGGGTTAAATTTTATTTTAACGATTTTATCCCGACATATTTACCTAACCGTTAAAACGAATAGTAAGGAGCCTTAAACTTGACATATTTACAGCTTAGGCTCCAAAATGGCGGAGAAAAATATCATCACTCTGAATTTTTTTTTTTGAGTGAGTCAAAAATACAGGTTAAATTTATTGTCGTCGTTTTAATTAGTGGAGATTAAAATTTTTTAATGTTCTTCCTAGTGATGTGAAACATATGCCATTGAAAACTTTTAAAATAAAACTTAAATGTATGTTAGTAACCAATCCTGTTTTTATATATCAGCAAATTTATATGAGGAGTGTAACCGTATTTTGTATTAACATAAGTAAAGAGTTTGAAGTTTGAATTATGAGGTACTTCTCGAACAGTTAGAAGGTATAAACCTTGCTTGGTTATAGTTTAGTCTCCTAAGCATCTTGCAAAATTGAAATGAAGGAAAAACCCTGATTTTCACTTACCGAGAGGTGGAAAGAGGTGAAATTTATACAGGAGTTACCAAATTGCATATGGTTTTAGTTCAGGTTTCAGATGCTCAACAATAATCAGGAAATCTCAAATTTCATCTTTTGAGGGATTGGAATAAAGGGGTGAGGTTAGTTCGATCGCCGAGGGAAGCTTGATACATCGGATATTTTATAAGCAGTTATTTGTAGGTACCTAAGTGACTCTAGAGCGAAGCCGAATATATCGGCAAGTAACACAATAAAATACAAGAGTACATATACAGATACATGTGTAGATATAAAAAACACTCAAGTGCTTATAATGAAAACCTACCAGTGACTGATTAATCGTGATTTTATAATCCATTATTTCAAGAATTTTCTGATCATTTGGTTGGTTACCCCTAAGCGTTTCAAATTATTTGGCAACTTGTTCAATATTACCTCCGCATAACAGACATAGCATCATTTTTCAATTCCTAAATTAGATTTATTTAAAATAAGGATTTCATTTCTTGATGTAGTTTGACTCTGTAGGCACATTTGACTTAAGTTTTTATATTGGTAAGTCACTGCCATCAACGAAAAATATTGATAGATATTTGAAGGTGGAACTTGATTTACGAAACCATCCCCACTTATTATTTTCAAAAGCATCTTATCTAAATTCGGCAATTTTTATCATACACCGAAATCAGTTCCTCCCCATGCAATAATACCACAAATAACAATACTTTTAAAAAGGGTATAGGGCACAGAGCACAGCAAACGTTTTGTGAGTCTTGACTTTAAAAATATAAACAAAGTTTGCTTTGTTAACTATACTCATTATATGCAATATTGCAACATGCAAGTACACAAAATAACTTACATCCGTTGGTACCGAATCTTGACAGTTGCCAAAAGCAATAAATACAGTTTTATTCGGGATCATAGTTAAACTATTCTCGTACAATCAATAACTTACAGTAGCTATATATCTGTTAATAAGCTTATTGGCCTGATCCCAATTATATGGTGACATATAAATAGTGGTGTCAGCAGTATATGCTATTGTCGGTACGTTTGCTGTTGCAAATGCTATGCTGTTTATGTTAATACTGAACAACGGTTGCCCAAAGTCGTTTCCTATGGCACATCAATATTTAAACCCTTACAATCACTTCTAATAGAACTAGAGCCGCATCATTATTATTCTTATCTCTTACATTTTAATTATTAAAATCTCGTGTGAAGCCATATCAGCGGCTTTAGTAAAACCTAAAAAGACTGCTATTGTCGGTTTATCATTATGTAAATTGCAGTACAAAAACTAGGCCAATGAATCATTGAATTCTTAGCTCTCTTACCATTTTTAAATCGGTATTTATATATATCAAGTCGTGTTATTATTAAATTCCGTAGTCATACGTTAATTATTTCTTCAAATATTTTTGCAAAATTTGATATAAAAGAAATGAGTCAACAATTTCCAACTTTTTATATTTTCAGCCTGGTGTACTGACTGGTACAATTTCGGCAAGTTTAAAATGGTTAGGACCAATACCAAACGATGGTTACTTTTAGTTTGTTTTCTGTGAAGGACTTTCTATACTTACCTTTGCTCAGAAAAAAGATTACAATACACAATGTCATAATAATAAATTTTACGATTTTTAGTATAAGTTTTTTGTCCACATTTTTGGAAAAAAATTTGCGTATGTAAAAAGAGCTATTTCGGTAGGAAATTTTATTTTTTACAGTGTTCTTATTTTTTGTGTAATTTCGTTAAGTTTTGGAGAGATATTAAATACACGGAAAATTACCCCCTTGATTTTAATTGTAAAATTGTATCCAACAATTTAATAGCAGATTGTGCTTCTATCACCCTTAGGGCCCAATGGTGGAAAGGATAAAATCCCTTTAACACAACTGTTACTTACTTTTCCAACTTTGAGCACATAAATGATAGAGAGGTCAAGTAAAGCAAACTTCGATACAAGCCCTTTACCGTATTTTGGCACTTTAGATACAAACATATCTAGTAACCAATCCACAAATGTGTTTTTAAGAGTTCTGTATACCACTGCAAATTATTGGGCTAATATTAATAACTAATAAATATGAATGAGGTTAGTAGCGAATTGACCAAAGAAATTGAGACTATTATTAATATTCTTCAAACCCAAAAGAAAAAAAAAGAGTGTGTACCATTTATTATTTAATTCCATTAAGTGAATTTAAAGATTTAGCTTTAATGACCATGCCAAAGGTTGCACTACAGTTTCAAAGTTATAGTATGTATAAAATTCAAGCAGCAAAGGTCAAGTAATTTTTGAGTCATATTGAAACTACTAAAGATGTATAAAAGTACATCGGATTTTTTAATTCGCCAAAAATGAAGGGCTAATACTTCCTGCACGGTTAATTGGATAACTCAAATTCGTCAAATGATGCATCACTTCAATAGTTTAATGGTAGGAGAGTAACAATTTTTCATAAATTAAAATCAAGTTTGTTTTCTACATTTTCTAAAAAACGTTAACAAATCGTAAGCAACAGTTTTGTAATTACCGGCCAATAATTATTTATAAACAACAGCACGTGTTTTGGTTTGTACTATCGATACAACTTGTTTATACCCTGTCAAAGAATGAGGCGAAGTAATAAACCGATTATTTCGCAGCTAACCAGAGGCGTTCTTAAAGAAATCAACGAATATTAATAAATGAATTAAAATTGTCTATGTAATGTTGAGTTTCCTTAAAACCGGTATAATTGATTTATTAAAAGGTAGGTATTACGACCGCGATTGTTATCATCTCAGGAACGCTGCCCTTTTTATCTGAATTGTTGTTAACTCGTCATTAATATAACATACTACAATATTGGAAATCGGTATTTTTTATAATATTTTACGGTAATGTTTTTTTTCATACTGTTTGCCTAATAAATCCTCGGGATATGGAAGAATCGAAGAGATATGAACATTTCCTACCGAAGTACAAAAGTGGGTGCTGTCTAATCGAGGTGCAGATAAATACTAAAGTTCGGATTATGTGATTAACTATTCCAAGAAGGGACCAAACGGCTATTATTTTCTCAGTAATTCTAGGTAAGTTAAAGGAACTGATTGCGCTTAATGCTTGCGTTAACATATCAGGTGGTTATGTGTATAAGATCGGCCCATTTATTCCATTTAAGCCTAAGACAGTAGTCAGTCAGCATTGCTTATAGACGTGTACGTGTGTGTGATTAGACAGACTTTGACAGTGACTTTCCTGTGTGTTCATAGTGGTATTTTTAAAGTACGGAGATACGTATTGGAGTATGGAGAATTTACCAGGACCATCGAAACGCCCAAAATTAGCGCCGTTCTCAGTTAATGAGAAAGTTCTAATTTTGAATTGTTTCGATTCCATCAAGAAACAAAATTTAGATGCGAGTGTGGATAAAACCGTGGAATTAACCGCTGCGATGCTGAGAGTTGGTAAGACATCAGTGTACAGGTTATTAAAAGAAAGAAAGAGTGGCCCTGTTCAACCGGAGAAAAAGTCTCCAGGACGTCCGAAAATTTCCTTAGACGAATTTCTAAAAAGGGGACTACGTCGAAAAGTTCACGCTTTCTTTTTCCGCAACGAACTTCCAACACTAGATAAAATTCTATTGTCTGTCCAAGAAGACGAGGACTTTCCAAAAATGAGCCGATGTACATTATGGACGATTTTAAAGGATTTGGGATTTCGATGGAAGAAGCACAATAGAAAATCTGTATTGATGGAAAGAGATGACATCATTGTGTGGAGAAGAAGTTACCTTCGCGATATTCGAAGGAGTAGGCTAGAAATGAAAAAAATTTTCTATCTGGACGAAACTTGGATTAACGCAGGACATTCTGTACCAAAATTTTGGCAAGATACCAGTGTAACTAATCGAAGGCAATCTTTTCTAGAAGGTTGGTCCACCGGTTTAAAGCCTTCGTTGGGTAAAGGGCGACGGCTTATTATTACCCACATTGGAAGCGAGGATGGTTTCGTTGAAGGGGGAGAACTAATTTTTGAATCAACTAAGACAGGAGACTACCATGAAGAAATGACTGCGGACGTGTTTGAAGAATGGTTTGGTCAAATGATCGATCTAATTCCGAATGGTTCCGTAATAGTTATGGACAACGCTAGTTACCATTCCCGATTAGAAGAGAAATTACCAAATAGCTCTTGGCGAAAACAACGTATCGCAGAATGGTTATCCTCGAAAAAGATCGAATGTGCCGAAAACCTATTAAAAGTAGAACTCTTGCGTTTAGCCAATTCACGTAAAGGTGATTTTAAAAGGCACGTCGTCGATGAATTAGCCAAGGCGAAAGGAATAACAGTGGTTCGGCTTCCTCCGTACCACTGCGACCTGAATCCCATTGAGCTAATATGGGCACAAATAAAAGGTGACGTGGCGAGGACAAATACAACGTTCAAATTAGCAGATGTCAAAAATTTGCTTAAAGAAGCAATATGTAAAGTTTCCAAGGAAAATTGGCGGAAATGCATAAATCACGTTCTGAAAATAGAAGACCAAATGTTTCAGTTAGATAACATTTCGGAGTCGTTGATAGAACCAATTATTATCAACCCAAATGATGATTCTTCTTCAGATTCCGATGTTTGGGAAGAATTCGACGATGACGACGACGACTGAGGTTACCAAGGAGAAGGTGACGGCTGGGAAAAACTTTTCATAAACTGGCCCTTCTCAGGGCCGCAAAATTTCATAAATTAATGTACGACCATACATGTACTGACGTGTTGTCTTTCTTTCCCTCTCTATCTCGTTCAAGCGCGCGCCCACACACAAACACACACACACGCACGCACGCACACACACACACGCGCACGCACACGTAATTTTTTCAGTTATCGATTATTGCACATTTCGTCATTTTTCCCGACCGTACGCCAGTGAGTGGTTCTTCGCATGTGTCGAGACGCACAAAATAGCAGATGTTCAGGGAGAAACACTCGTAATATAAAGAGATTAGGGGAGGTAGCGTGCAAAACATTAGAGAACTCGACACATTTAGTGGGTGCCACCTTGTATCGGTTTTGCATTTATAATGAGTTTTTATTACTTCGCCTCATTTTTAGACAGACTATAACAATTACTGGTAATTATTAGTAAGTTTTTTTTTAATACTACTAATTACCTTAATAATTTTTGAGAACGATTAGGTAGTTCTCATTCCCGCGCACTATGTATATTGTCCAGAAAGAAGTATATAGAAAACATACTATAAACGCATACAGAGAGAGGTTTACTGAAAATGGTGGCACCTAAAACGGAGAGAGGGAGGCTAAGCCATAACTTCCTTTGCGCGTTTTCCTGACGATTATTTTCTATTAACTCCTCTTGCCAAAGCTGTAACGAAGCTAAGTTTTCATGAATCGTAGTTATGCAACTTCACCTATATCATTTTGTGAGCAATTACTTTCAAATTTCGCGTTTAGTAGCTCAAACAACAGTCAGAGGGTTATTATATTAGGTATGTAATCGATCTCCAGATTATTATCCTGAAGATATCTACAAAATTATCCTGGTCGATACAGACAGATTATGTCCATCAATATCTTCGTAAGGTAGAGAAAACTCGTCTCTATTTTTATTAAGTGATTTGGTGTTGGTACTGCTTTGGCGATCCGCCGGCTGTATTGAGACACTCACGTTAGTAGGTTCAGAGGCTCGACTCCCGTAACACTCATGGGTCGTCATTATTGCCCGCTGTAATTTTTCCGATCGTAACGTAGTAGAAGTTTTCCGAACCTTCGCTCGAATCCATAATTACAGCCAAAACTTTGTTCACCGCATACTAAAAACCCTAACTCATCTCTCTTGACCATTCTAAGTAGTTTGGTAGTTTCTCCTTTACTTTTTACACCCCACTCTCCTCTCTAATGCATCTCTGCTCTATTTTTGCTTGCAGGGTATTCTAGTAGGCCACTTAATAAGACCATTGAGTAACCTAGGTATGTTTTCCGCTCCGAGTAATCAGTATGTGAACTTGTAAATAACGTATTAACATTTCCGTAAATCCATTTCACACACGCTAAGTCCGATGATCACCCGAAAAAAACATTGTGTTTATTTCGCAGTGAGAGTAAATAAAGATAAATTTCTTTCTTCTTGTCGTAATTGCCGGTTTTGTGTTTAACACAGTTGTGGAAATTTTTCTTAAACATAACAAACCGAGAATTTCCGAATTATTTTTCCGAATTATGTGCTTATTTCCATGAACTTGTCTCCTGAGTTTAAATTACTCGGACCTAAAGATAGCAAAGTCCATAGAAATTGAAATTGGCGCATGGTTTCTCTTTTGGTTCCCTTTTGTTCCCTTTCGCCTACCTTTTAACGCCTTCTGATAAACGTTTGTAGCTGTTGAAGCAATGCACACATGCATTTTCCCTTTTTCAAAGATATATATGTTAACATTTTCTCCAGACAAACTTATTTCTAGCACTAACAACGTCTTGCAATGTTACATCTGAGGATAAGTTGGTAGATGGTCCTTCGACGCATATGTTATGCGAATCTATTTTCCGTAATATGTGTTTCTATTCTATAGCACTTCCTGGTCTGTCATTTGTGGTTTTCTATTATGGTTTATCAACCTAATTGAACGTTCTACTCTCGAAGCCCAACGATCAGTTTATCACCTCTCAAGTATACCTCTCTCAATAGCAGCCAAAAGCAAACATTTTCCACTTCTTTCTGCAATCGCTTTAGCAATTTATAAATCAAAAGGAGAACCACATATATATGATCGAGTAGTTTTTGAATATAACAAAAGTCACAATTTGGAATTAGTATACGTAACTTTATTAAGAGTTACTAATATTCAAGGATTGTATATAGTCACAAAGGATAACAGTACAATGTTTCATCATGGTAGAAGAAATTCTATATCAGTTCAGCATTTACAAGATTAATTCAGAAGATTAGCAAACTGCCACCAAAAAATAAATGATTCCATTTCAAAACGAAGGGGATTGTCTATCTTCTCACTAAATTTTTTAATGACATCGTAGTGAAACAATCAAACGTATTAATTTTGACAGAAACACATTTGGTGAATGATCAGCATATTCTCAATTTCAATTGAATTGTAAGCTATCAAAGAGCTCAAGTTTCCGCTGCAGATGTAGCTGTTTTTCATAAAGTACAAAATAATACTCAGATTGTTATTTCTCACATCTCGAATATTAGGTTTAAATATATCTGAAATCGGAGAAATATGCATTGCCCGTTGCAGTTCTGAACGTGGACCAACAGTGTTGATGGTCGTTTTTGTATTTCTGCAAAAAATTGGATCAATAATATAAACTTTCTACAAGGAAATTTACTAATATAAACTAAAGGTGATTGGTTCAGCTGAGATTTTAACGTGAACTTTGTAGAAGACTCGTCTCAACCAGTAATGTAGCATTATTTTGGATTACAATCCCATTCTGCATTCTCTTAATATTTCCATATCAACCAATGTACAATCCAAAAGTTGATGTTTCGATATGGTACACAATTGTTCGAAGAAATAACTCACATGTACAAATCGTCGACTTATGTGAAGTACTTCGGAAGTACTTTGAACACTAAAAGTAAGAATACTTGGTCTGTTAATACCCCTCTAATAAACCACATAATACTACGTGTTCAAATCTACATTGGTTGTATTTTAAATATATATTCACCTGTCATACGAGTACTGTTCCTTAGTCACAGTGGAACTTAATTCATCCTGAACTGTTCATTTCCGGAACGTTTAATGTCACGCCCTAAATAATTTTCACTACATGCATTGATTTCAGAAACATTTTTTACATACTACTCATCTGTTACGGCTTTTTCTTTTCTTTTTTTTGGTAAACTTTTACTTTTACTGGGATAACTTTTACGGAAGAATCTTTACTAGTGACTAATGACACTAACTAGAAACACTCAATAAATACCGTACAGCCGGTCACTACCAAATCGCCACATAAAATGAATCTGGTACGTGGAGTACGTACGGAATTACTCCCTTTATTAGCAAGGTGCAAGGGCCCGGTAATTCTGATGAGAAATTAAGCAGTCACTTAAGTGGTTTCCTGGAAAAACTGTTCCTTAGGGAGACGCTACGCGGGCTGCAGTCGAGATGCGTCCCTCGATGATAAAAGTGACCCTCCACCTCTTTCATCTGCGTCCGAGGGTCACTAATAAAAGACTGAAGTGTGTTCCATACACATCCGATGTGCGTCCGTACATCGGGTATAGATTAATATTTTTGATTTAGAAAACTACCAGAGTAAAGCCGTCGTTTTGAAGTCTCAAGTTGCACCTTTTTGGACAGTTGGAGAGACTTGGGTAATAATGTTTTATTGCTAGGACGCACCTCCACCGTTATGCTAACAAAAAGAAGAAAAAATGAACTATTGTAAAGTAGTGGAGTACATATAATTACAACAGAATGGCATTCTATTTAACAAATTTTGAGTAGAAACAGGTAGTAGAAACAAACAGGTAGTAGAAAATATTATTATAGTCTGTCTAAAAATGAGGCGAAGTAATAAAAACTCATTATAAATGCAAAACCGATACAAGGTGGCACCCACTAAATGTGTCGAGTTCTCTAATGTTTTGCACGCTACCTCCCCTAATCTCTTTATATTACGAGTGTTTCTCCCTGAACATCTGCTATTTTGTGCGTCTCGACACATGCGAAGAACCACTCACTGGCGTACGGTCGGGAAAAATGACGAAATGTGCAATAATCGATAACTGAAAAAATTACGTGTGCGTGCGCGTGTGTGTGTGTGCGTGCGTGCGTGTGTGTGTGTTTGTGTGTGGGCGCGCGCTTGAACGAGATAGAGAGGGAAAGAAAGACAACACGTCAGTACATGTATGGTCGTACATTAATTTATGAAATTTTGCGGCCCTGAGAAGGGCCAGTTTATGAAAAGTTTTTCCCAGCCGTCACCTTCTCCTTGGTAACCTCAGTCGTCGTCGTCATCGTCGAATTCTTCCCAAACATCGGAATCTGAAGAAGAATCATCATTTGGGTTGATAATAATTGGTTCTATCAACGACTCCGAAATGTTATCTAACTGAAACATTTGGTCTTCTATTTTCAGAACGTGATTTATGCATTTCCGCCAATTTTCCTTGGAAACTTTACATATTGCTTCTTTAAGCAAATTTTTGACATCTGCTAATTTGAACGTTGTATTTGTCCTCGCCACGTCACCTTTTATTTGTGCCCATATTAGCTCAATGGGATTCAGGTCGCAGTGGTACGGAGGAAGCCGAACCACTGTTATTCCTTTCGCCTTGGCTAATCCATCGACGACGTGCCTTTTAAAATCACCTTTACGTGAATTGGCTAAACGCAAGAGTTCTACTTTTAATAGGTTTTCGGCACATTGGATCTTTTTCGAGGATAACCATTCTGCGATACGTTGTTTTCGCCAAGAGCTATTTGGTAATTTCTCTTCTAATCGGGAATGGTAACTAGCGTTGTCCATAACTATTACGGGACCATTCGGAATTAGATCGATCATTTGACCAAACCATTCTTCAAACACGTCCGCAGTCATTTCTTCATGGTAGTTTCCTGTCTTAGTTGATTCAAAAATTAGTTCTCCCCCTTCAACGAAACCATCCTCGCTTCCAATGTGGGTAATAATAAGCCGTCGCCCTTTACCCAACGAAGGCTTTAAACCGGTGGACCAACCTTCTAGAAAAGATTGCCTTCGATTAGTTACACTGGTATCTTGCCAAAATTTTGGTACGGAATGTCCTGCGTTAATCCAAGTTTCGTCCAGATAGAAAATTTTTTTCATTTCTAGCCTACTCCTTCGAATATCGCGCAGGTAACTTCTTCTCCACACAATGATGTCATCTCTTTCCATCAATACAGATTTTCTATTGTGCTTCTTCCATCGAAATCCCAAATCCTTTAAAATCGTCCATAATGTACATCGGCTCATTTTTGGAAAGTCCTCGTCTTCTTGGACAGACAATAGAATTTTATCTAGTGTTGGAAGTTCGTTGCGGAAAAAGAAAGCGTGAACTTTTCGACGTAGTCCCCTTTTTAGAAATTCGTCTAAGGAAATTTTCGGACGTCCTGGAGACTTTTTCTCCGGTTGAACAGGGCCACTCTTTCTTTCTTTTAATAACCTGTACACTGATGTCTTAACAACTCTCAGCATCGCAGCGGTTAATTCCACGGTTTTATCCACACTCGCATCTAAATTTTGTTTCTTGATGGAATCGAAACAATTCAAAATTAGAACTTTCTCATTAACTGAGAACGGCGCTAATTTTGGGCGTTTCGATGGTCCTGGTAAATTCTCCATACTCCAATACGTATCTCCGTACTTTAAAAATACCACTGTTTATGAACACACAGGAAAGTCACTGTCAAAGTCTGTCTAATCACACACACGTACACGTCTATAAGCAATGCTGACTGACTACTGTCTTAGGCTTAAATGGAATAAATGGGCCGATCTTATACACATAACCACCTGATATGTTAACGCAAGCATTAAGCGCAATCAGTTCCTTTAACTTACCTAGAATTACTGAGAAAATAATAGCCGTTTGGTCCCTTCTTGGAATAGTTAATCACATAATCCGAACTTTAGTATTTATCTGCACCTCGATTAGACAGCACCCACTTTTGTACTTCGGTAGGAAATGTTCATATCTCTTCGATTCTTCCATATCCCGAGGATTTATTAGACAAACAGTATGAAAAAAAACATTACCGTAAAATATTATAAAAAATACCGATTTCCAATATTGTAGTATGTTATATTAATGACGAGTTAACAACAATTCAGATAAAAAGGGCAGCGTTCCTGAGATGATAACAATCGCGGTCGTAATACCTACCTTTTAATAAATCAATTATACCGGTTTTAAGGAAACTCAACATTACATAGACAATTTTAATTCATTTATTAATATTCGTTGATTTCTTTAAGAACGCCTCTGGTTAGCTGCGAAATAATCGGTTTATTACTTCGCCTCATTCTTTGACAGGGTATAGTAATGGTTAATTCTGAATAATGTTAAAATTGATTAGCTCTATTAGTGTTAGTGTTGAACCATGTGCTGTAGAGTACGATTTTTCCATAAATGCGTGTTCACAAAAACTATTATATGTTAGACACTTTAACAGGCATAAGCAGCTGGCCTCCTCTCCTCCATACTCGTGCACTCATCATGTACAGTTCACATGATAGGGCGACGCACTTATGACATGACCCAAACGGACGTTCAGATCTTCTAGTGGCTTCTGAAGAGATTGTGTATAAAATACATCATTTTTCACTATTAGCAACCTATATTCACAACCTACTTTTTTTTAATAATTTAATTAACTTCTCTCGAACAAAGATAATGTTACAAGCTTGGTTTCTCTCGAGTTTCACAGGTTTATTACAGAGATTTTTCGGGATAATACGATTAACAAGACGGCAAAATGACCATTCGACTTTGCAGAACTACTAATACGTTTATCATTTATTTCAGTATACAAAATTCTTAAGCCACCTAAATTTGGAAATTGCGAAGATACACTATTGAAACAGCGTTCAAAATGACTAGACATTTCTAAGAAGTCTTCAATAAAAAACACCATTTTTTATAGAAAAGACCATTTAAGAACATTGGAAGAAAAATTATAAAATTATGTTCAAGAAGAAAATTGGGATGCTGATGATTTGATGGAGATTGATAATGAATTAGACATACTAACATTCAAAAGCGTAATTTGTTATTTAGTTGGTTTCATACGTAGGCAAATGCCAGCTAATTCTAAAAATTACAGATTACAAAAAAAATTTTCAATCTCAAAAAGGGCTAACAATTTTCCGTGTAGCTGAATTAACCAACATTAAACATGGAGGAAATAGGGTTTATCCGGGAAAGTGTATTCTTGAAACATTATTAAAAATCGAAAATATTTTTGCAGCAATGGTCACTTCAAATAGTGTAATGGAGGACCTATTAAATGAAATATTTGAACAAAAGCTTTATTTGAAATTTCTCTGTAATGCTTATGAAGTATCGAGAATTGCAGAATGAATCCATTACTATATATCCGCTCGTATGAAACAAACGGCGAGATTAATTAACAGGAGTAATAACAGTTCACTGAAAGCACTAGTTCACAAAGCATTATTTTAAAATTGATGTGAGAAAAGGTATTAATTTTCATTAACTTTAAACGCTTTTCAATTTAGTAAGTATAGTATTTAATTCGGCATAGATATAAATTTTCAAACTAACAAAAACATTTTTTATATGACGATCATTTTAATAAAGAATTTAAATTGTAGCTTTATAAATTTTATAAAAAATTTTATTTGCAAAAATGACGTCGATTGAAAATAAAAAAAATAAATAAAGTAAGGACTTACCACATTGCAATTTGTCGAAATTTAAAAAGAAATTCATATATTTTTTTCTAACGATCATAAGATATTTTCTGAATTCAATATCCCGTTTAACAACATGGATTTTATATTAAAAATATTTTTTTATTCTTTTTTTGACTTTTTCTTAGTTTGTTGCTTCTATACTTAAGTTAAGAGTAAGATCGTTAAAAATGGTACATTTTATTATTCATAAAGATATATTTGAATTATCCTGTTGTTAAATCTTAAAATTTGATTAAAATCTTTAATTAGCTGTATTTTCAAAACTACCGATAAATTACATAATACTGCTTAACTTTTTCATTGGAATTAAGTGTTGAAATTTATAAAGTATCATTATATCGCTGTAGGGTATGAATATTGTTTTTATGTGAGATTAATGAAAATTGTAGAAATAGTAGTAGTAGTATAGTGCATCATATAGTTTTCTAGCACTATTCTAGTTCTTTAATTCCAGATGTTTATTTACCTTTAAATAAATATTTTGTTTCAAACTGCTTTTTCCTTACACCCTGAGCACCTGTAATGGTAAGAAATATTTTTGTAATTATATTTATTTCATATAACGCTTTTATAAGCACGGCGTTTTACCTTCTCTTTTTACGCTCCATAGACGTGTTTGGTAGCGTGAAGAGAGCAGACGCTCACATAAATAAAGTGAGTTGCCAGCCCACAGTTGCGCAGATGCTATAATACTGTAACAGTTTCACACGGAGTTAATTCTATTACTAATACTATGTTATCTACACGATGTTTTCTTCTACTCTAATGTTGACATTAACATTCACTAATTTTCACAGAAATAACTACAAATGGCATGGAAACTATCACAATACAGGTCGGTCGTTACACTACCCCCTCTCTTGTCAGTGTCGTCCTCGACACACACCGTCAGCGAAGGACGCGCTTTCCGAAGTAGTCTTCAAATCTTCCGTTGGAGAAAGTGAATTGAAAGGTATGTGTCACAATGGTAACTTAATGATAACTCCATGGAGCATTGTGCACTTGCCTCAGCATTCGCTCGAACCAAAAGGAAACCATGGTAAAACTTGTGGGGATACAGTATTTTATCTTTTCTTCTCCGAACGATATTCCTCTTCGGAAATCCCGTCAGAGCTGTTCCATTGGGAGCCAGTTGTCCCCTCTTTTGATACGACGTTATTCAGCCAGAAGTTATCCACCGATAACCAGTTGTCCTCTCCTTTTCAAGCCCTGTTCACCTCCGAGAATCTCGCCATAACGTATCCAAAACTATAACAAATACCGACAGTACGCTTGCCAAATCTATTTGCAAAGGTAAATGTGAAAATGTGTACATGCTTATGTGTGTGATTTACTCCATTGAGCCGCTCGGACTTCAAATCCTGTACAAAAAATTCATCAGTAGCAAATCGACACCAAGCAGGCAAATTCTCTTTTTGACCAACAAAGATTCCAGGGGTGATCAATCCCAACCAATGCTCTAGGTAGAAGAGGAACCTGTTTCTTGAGATCCTCCGCTACTCCTGCAGTAACCAAAATCTCCAGCAACTGCTCGACGGCTCCAGACCTACAACCCCGTGGTCAACCATCGCCAATCCTTGCACTAAAATGAATAGCGCACGTCTCCCGACGCGAGTTACGAATGTAAGTGTAGCACTGAAACAGACCACGCGCGCCAGCCGCACGCAGCCAATCCGGTCGTGTGTTATCCTAAATCTAACCCAGATGTAATAGTGGTGTGTATGGAGTTACTTAGTTTTGGGTTCTGTGGTGTCTCGACTC
Organism: Cryptocephalus primarius; assembly: GCA_963576515.1. Taxonomy (NCBI): domain Eukaryota; kingdom Metazoa; phylum Arthropoda; class Insecta; order Coleoptera; family Chrysomelidae; genus Cryptocephalus; species Cryptocephalus primarius. Next base: position 7,551,027 of record OY754942.1, on the reverse strand, counting down.
CCGCCCCTCGCTGATCCAGACAAAAACGCTGCTCAGCTTGGTTCGCTTGACCCCACAACGTGTTACCATCGCTGTCATTTCTGTTCGCCATCCCGGCCCACCAAATCCAGGACGAGCTCCCAAATTGTAACAGTTTCACACTGAGTTTATTCTGCTACTATTACTATTTATTCTACACGAATTTTTATTCTGTATTAATGTCGACGTTAATATTCACTGTTTTTCACATAATCAACTACAAATGACATGGAAACTTTCATAATACAGGTCTGTCGTTACAATAAATTCTTTAAACATTGTATAATAACAGCACCCGTATCGGGCCATTGTTATAGTCGCGTTTTGTGTCACCGTGATAGCACTGTCACGGCCTCGGTTCACCTCTCTAATATATCCTGGTCTTCAAGACTAACTAATTGTAACAATGTAAATATAAAATCCACGAATTCAGGTAATATTTAGGAGTAAGTCAAATGGTAGTCTGGTAGAAACTGAATTTGAATCTTCATATAACAATTGTATGCTTACTCTCCGCTACAGTTAGCATACGTATATATACTGAATATATTCAGTATATATCACTGACCCGACTAGAAATTTGGCTAGGCAAACCCGAAAACGTATCGGGTCCCGATCAGGAAGTGGCCGGGCATGCTCGCCTAGGATTACCTGGCCAGATCCTGGTCAGGACCCGATCAGGTAATGGCGAGGCATGCCCGCCTAGGATTACCTGCCCAGATCCTGATCAGGGCCCGACTAGGCACTGGCGCGGCATGCCCGCCGAGGATTACCTGGCCAAATCCTGATCAGGACCCGACCAGGCACTGGCGAGGCATGCCAGGGTAGGACTGACACTGGCGAGGCATGCCCGTCTAGCATTACCTGGCCAGATCCTGATCAGGACCCGACCAGGCAATAGCGAGGCATACCCGCCTAGGATTACCTGGCCAGGACCCGATCAGGCACTGGCGAGGCATGCCCGCCTATGATTACCTGGCCAAATCCTCATCAGGACCAGACCAGGCACTGGCAAGGCATGCCCGCCCAATCTATCATTACACCCATTATTCATAATATACGTATAAAGAATGTGACAAAATTAAACACTGAGTGTAATTAAATGTGATTAAAGGTAATTAAAACTCTGTTACATTGTGTAAAAATCTAAGTAACAAAATATATTTATAATTTTCTGATTTCTTCGAATTTCTCTTAATTTCGCGCCGGAATAAAATAATATAAATTAATTTTGTTAATTATTTAGATCATTACCCAATATGCTCGAGAAGACAAAGGGAAAAATGTGTGATAACCGTGCAAGGCGAATTCGCGAACTTACTCACCAACGAGTTAGATTGTTCCTCGAGAGTCAAATTGAATTAGAGGGAAAAAATAGTGAATTTGGCATAACTACATATTTCAGTGTTAGTGGAGTAAATTCTTTGAATGACGATTACCGCGATAGTGACTAAGTAGTGCCGAAAAAGCAGTTGACGTAATATCATAGGACGTACGAATTTGTAAAATTATTTCTATCTTTAATATTTTACTTACGCAGTTGTTGACAAAAAAATTTCGCAGCGCTATTAATTGGACAATACCGACATTTATGATTAGCATAACGATTATTGTTTCCGGATTAACGCTTCAGGTAAAAGCGACCCTTCGTTCGTTATCTATTACTATTCCAACCAGTTTTTATTCAAGTCTTGTGATGTGAAGTTCGCCGGCGGTGGATGGTGCCGATGCATTGTATTTTCTACGACTGTGATGAGGTAATTCATTTACTAAAACGTGAATATTTGTTAGAAAATAATTATTTCTCAATTTACAGAAGACTCTGACATTTCGAGGTCCCCACTGGATAAAAGCAAACAGGTGAGGGCTTTCTCTTCTACATTAAAAAATCCTAAAGATTAGAATGGGTGCATAAAAAAAATTGGTTTTTGTTGTATTTTAACTTTTTTTTGCGATTCTTTGTATTTGTACTGTGTTTTTTAGTATATTATCACTTTATTATTTTATCCTGTATATATCGTTTATATTTCATGTGTTTATATTTGTTTATTTTATTTATTTTATTTATTCATGTATTATTATTCTTTAATATGTTTGTGTTTGTACTGTCTCTTTTGTATGTCGATTTTTGGTGTATTTATTATATTGTGATATCAATAAAATATTGAACAATATAAATTAAGTTTTCTTGACGTGGCCCCGGTCAGGTCTTCCTGACCAGGACCCGGCCGGGATTGCTCGTCTAGCACCCGGCAAGGACTGTAACGCAGATGTGCCGTCGGGTCCTGATCAGGACGACCTGACGTGGACCCGGTCAGGTCCTCCCGATCAGGACCCGGCCGGGCATGCCCGTCTAGCACCCTATAACGCCGGCCCGATCGGGTCCTGGTCAGGATGACCTGACCGGGTCCACGCCAGGAATGCCCGGTCGGGTCCACGTCAGGTCGTCCTGATCAGGACCCGACGGCACATCTGCGTTACAGTCCTTGCCGGGTGCTAGACGAGCAATCCCGCCCGGGTCCTGGTCGGGTACAGGAAATAATTTCTAGTCGGGGAGTCACCTACGCCTAATTTTGTATTATTTCTACTGCAGAGAAGTATCTATATAAAAAAGTGTACTATGGAACAAAATGATTTGTGTCTAAGGGTTCTGAATTGCCCAGATCGAAATACGAACTATCGCTTTATGAAAATAGTAAAAAGTGATAGATACAGTTACAACAAATATCTGTAATTCATCGTTTTTCTTCTATGCTTATATATTTCGATCACTTCAATCAATTGATATTGGTAAATGAATAAATGTTAGTATGATTAATTGATTAGCATAGTACTAGCATTTTCTAGTACATACTATGTGACAATTTTGTAGGTCCCAAAGTACAAAAAAGTGGTACCAAAAAGTTCATTTTATAAAATTCCCAAGATATCTAAAACTTTGATGAGAGAGCGCCCGGTTCTTAGTTATTATACAGTGTAGTACATTATTTTCAAGTTTTATAGTGGGATAAGCAGTTGTTGAGATACACTAGTGACTTTAAAAATAGATTTCAACTGTAATGAACTAAATGTTATTGTCATCAATGTAAATATGTTAAACCAATGTGATAATCATATTATATCATATCAGATATATCACGGTAACCTATAGACAGTAATTAATATATTCTACGCCTGAACTACCAGCAAATCAACATTGAATTTAAAGTAACACGCTTTTGTAGCACTTAATAAACCCAACCTCAAATTCGACGTAAATATTTTAAAATTTTATACTCGACTTTGAAATCCTCCGACTTGAAGAAATTTTAGTGCACCTAAGAGTGTTTAATCCACTTCAACCTCTGACGATTTGAAATATTTGCCAGAACTCGAAGACATACTGCGAGGCGTCAAAATTTAATCAATCCTAAAGGGATCTACCCGACAGAACAATCGGTTCTCATCTACTCGAGTAACGTGAGCTCAAAGCTTTCGCCAACATTATGAAGTAATTATGAAGAGAAAGGTCTCGTTGCATTCACACTGGCGAACTTATTGTAGCAGAGAAATCTGTATTATCCTGAAAGTTCTCGGGATACAAACGCGGGATTGTACGTTTGCTCGTTTTTTAATTAACTTCCTCAACTAACTAATTCTCACAACGTGATGTAATATGAAATGGCTGGTTCCTAATGGTGCAAGAAATTCAGGCAATTGTGAGGTTTTCACGACTGCCGCCGCATTACGGAAAATTTCAACAGTATTTCCGTCCACGAGGAATTAGGACATAGACGTATTTTTTTAAATTAAAATTTTGTTGATGTGGCATATTGCAAAAATAAGGAGAATTGCTGAAAAATTAACAAGAATTTTATACAAAAATGTAAAGTTACATTTTTTGTTAAAAATTAAACAGCCACATTTTATTTAGAGTTCGTTGGAACATTGTCATTTTTCTGTCTCATATATATAATCTTAATAGAGTACCCCCATTTGTGTCTTAAACCGATGGACCAAAATTTCTGAAAAAAATTCCACAAATTATATTTTCGATTTTGGAAATTATTGCTTGGTTTAAAAGTAATGTTTTTTTTTTAATAGTGTTTATCTATTTCTGCTAAGGATATTACTTACATAAGTAACAGTTTACCTGTTTTACAGAACCACAAGATGCACGACGAAACAAGCCGAGCTAACAAAGATCATCCCAAAGGGAAGGAGGATAAGGAAGACAAAATTACGAAACCGAGGAAGAAAATGATACCGCAGATTTTAATCCGTAAAAACATAAAAGTACAAAAATAACTAATAAAATGGACAAGAAAGGAATTAAATTTGAGAAAGCCACGAACACCAAAGTGTTCACCATAAGAATACACGCGAATACCGTAAGTTTTTATGAAGACGACGAGGCTGCTGGAAAAGAAGACACCACACCACACGTACGAACTGGAAGAGAACAAAATAGTAAGGGTTATAATAAATTAGTGCCAGAATTTTCCAAGAAAAGTGAAATCGAAGAGAATATCAGAGGAAAATGATTTGAATCGACAAAAATAACAAAAATGAGAAGGACGGAAAAGACCTAAAAACAAGCGAAGAAGATGGAGATGATTGTTGTGCAGTTAAAGGGAAAACTGGAGAACGAGAGGAGGTAAATTTTAACTTTAGTTCTTCTTCTCATCCTATTACAAATTCTTGAATAAACGTGATTATAGTCATCATTACTACATTATACAATTATTACATTACAATCTTGTGGGAATCATATCTACCCAAAAAAGGAAGGAGCAATGAGAAACGGACGTAAAAGAGGTGTTGGGTAGGATAATAATAGAAGTTACAACAGTTAGAATAGGAGGAATAGGACCAAGTGTGTCGTGGTTATCAAATGTTATTCGAGAAGGCAAGGAAAAACCCCCACTTCACAAAACTTCAGTTGCACTCGAAGTGAGGAAATGTCCACCTGAATCGTGTGATGGGTCACCGTGCAACCACACCAAGTCACTAAGCCTCTGGTGTGGAAAATTCATCCCTATGGAGAGCTTCTATATGGTTAATATAACCATTGACAATATATACAATACAGTGAATGACTTATTATGAATTTTAAAAATAGATCACGAATCTGTTAAATTGGTAAATATTGTAGCACATGTATATGTAAGGAGCGCATAAATTTTAGATATTCATCTTTATTGCAAAAACCAATACGTTGTCCAAATTTTCAAACTTGTTCATTTCCTAAACAGATGAAGAAAGCAATAAATTTTAAACAATTGTATAATAACATTAGTAGTATTTAAAGCGGTCAGTTTCAACCAACTCGTTATCATCTTCAAATTTAGGGTGTGTTGGCGTCTTCTATCGCTTCTTTGGTAAAAATACCATACGCGAAAATATTCGACAAACTGAAGGCTCGGCACTTCTTTCCAAACTTGGAATTGGTTACCGAACACACCCGTTAAACTAATAATAATTAGGTGCTCATAGATTTTTTGAATGAGTAACTCAAATTGGGAAATTTCAATATTTTTACTGTTTGTCAACAACTTAACAAATGAATACCATAAACAAAAACTGGACATACATGGAGGCAAAACAAATGGTTATGACATACCAAGTGAGAAAAATGTTTTGGTGTTAAGGAAACCTTCGTTGTTAAGGAAACCTTAACAGGGTGCTAAATGTTTCTAATTCTGTTATTATTGTTTGTTTCTCAATTATTTCTTTTCATAGATTTACTACCATTAAGCCAGATGATGACTACGAGTTAGTCGAAACCGGTCATTACAAATGCTATGAAATAGTTAATTAAGATTTAATGCTTTTTGCAATGGTTTACTGTAAAATCTTAATTTTGTACACATTTTTCCCGTCTTTTCGAACAACAATTACAATGAAACATGAAACAGTTTTGTTATGTTCGATAATGTAGTAAAATGTTTATTGAATTAATATTTACATCCAAATTTGCTTATTAGTTGTTATGTTTACAATAAGATATCATAACTAGCCACCAAGAATCTGTGATTTGTACAAGTGATCTAAGAGTTGGAATCGTTCTTCCTTTGAGTTGTTAATCATGATTAAGGGAGAAGCGCATTTCAACTTCGAATAGGTGTTCTGCTATCAAGGCAGCCTTACCAGTACAACAAATTACAGTTATCACACAGTTCTAGGGGCCTGAAAAAATGCATAGGCTTCTATTTGTTAACAAACAGTTTTTGATATTTTCAGTGTCCTTAATGAATTTTGTGAATATAGTTTTAAGCAAATAACTAATGTAACGAGCTCCAAATACTATACTAACTCATGTTGAGCATTTCATTTTTGAGAAATTTACTGCGATTTAGAAATATTTTCTATCCCGTTTTGTTACTCATTCTTATGGCTACAAAGGTGACGTATAGATTTGTTGAAATGGTTGGCAATTTCACAAATCTACTAGAGGTATTTTTAAACAATTTAATAACTTTTCCAGTTCAAATTAAAGTGCTTCCTTCTTAATTACTGATTTAAAAACATAGAATGATTATGACGAATCCTAAAAATGAATGTTCGAGTTGTAGCCTTATATCGCCATTTATTAGTGAATTTCGATTATCCAAATTTTTGATTATCCGAACTACTCCGCACATTAGTTCCAATAATCGACGCTCTATTGTATTCTGTACTGTATACTGTATATTGACAGTTCTACAAAAGCAAATCAGCAACACAAGTAGGGCTTCATATTCACGAGTAGATTTCAAATATATAAGTTTATTAATAAGAGTAATAACACGTGAAAATGTTTTCATCTTTTTGAAAATTTACCAGAAATATGTGTAGGAACTTTAAAAATTTTAAAACCATTAGAGATAAAATATTAATGAGAAGTTTGTATAATATTCAAATATCTCTCAAATTGAGTGGAGTTTAACAGCTGAAAACACACTCTGATATCGACAAAAGACAAAACGGTAATACAAACTTTAATGGAAGTGAACAATGATACTTAAACATCTAGCGATTACACTTCCAACGAAATGAGAAAGTTGCAGGTTTCGTCAGTTAATATAGGAATCATTTGATATTCTAAGAAAAGCAGCACTAGAATATAGGTATTGAGTCGACCGATCATGGAGTGATTCTCATAATAAATATATAAAATAGAGTTTTTAATAAGCTGATTAAAATAGTAGATGTCTGCATATAAAATAAGTAGTTTCAATTACATACAGAATTCAAAAGAAGTACTGGGTATCAAACGAATAGTGGAAGTGCCGCTACTCTTGGCGTTATTAACATTTTGTATATTCGTAAGTGCTCCAAAAATCACAACAAATAATGACAATATTGAAAATTTTGAGCATAGTGAAGGGTATTTTAAAATATTCCAAGAAATTGCTAACCACGTCTATGTATGATTCTAATCTAATTGATTACACAAGAGAAATTTTAAAACATTTTGTTAGCTTTGTAGTAATTTGTTTACTTGAGTATCGAATTTGTACGAAATATTTTTTTCGTACAAAAACAAGTGAAACTTACAGAATAAAAACAAAAACTACCCTTCAACTAGTAAGAATTACAAAATGTTACACCCTCGCTACTCTCACGAACCCTCTCAATCCTTTCTGGGTATGAGGTTAAGGAATACGCTAAAAACGTGTTGGGAACCAATTTACCGATAATTGTTAGGTACACGAAAAATCCCGAGAATCAATTCGTACATTGATAACAGGCATTAAATACTACATCTTAATATCTTACCTGCCGGGAACCAATTTACAAACACCGGCTAAAACAGTGCTAATTTCACATTGCCTGAAGCTTTAATAAGCTTTAAACGTGGTATGTTTATAGCTCAGATAACTAGATTAGAGGTGTCCACTAAGCATATTTCCCGAGCTCCCGGGAGCAAACGCTTTATCAGTGGTACCGGTAAATTGTGGCACCCGTAAAGCAATTAACGCTCGTCTCTTGGGGCATTTTCGGTCACGAGATCCAGGGTTGAATTAATAAGATTTTAGTAGACGTGTTTGAGATTTTAGAATTTTATTATTTCATATATGAAACATATACGAGCATACCAAAAACTTTTTACCTGTTTCTAAATATTTAGTACACAAAATCGTGTACAAGTAGTTAAGTAATTGTTCCCTGTAACTAGTAAATGTAAGGTTGATTGAGAATTGTGTTATCCTTCTTCCTTTCAAGAAAAATATACCCGATGCGTCGTTATGAACAGGTAAAAATAGGGCCAGTAACTGAGTGATTACCTCAAAATCTTGACTCAAAAAAATCTATAAATTGCCACCATATGGTCAATAATACGTAGTCTGTGAGTGACTGTACTAGTGTGCTTTGTATGGGTAAAAGATTTTACAGAGTATTTGTTTTATTCCAGTTCTGTTTGTAAATTTTGACTTGAAACGATTTTCATCTCATTTTTTTTTTTAATAACCTGTGCGTAATGAAATCAGAAGGGGGGCAAGATTACGATACTAAATGGGGGGATTTATTTGAGTTTTCAAAATATATAACACCGTTTTATGCGTCATATGTGGGCAAAGTTTTGTAATATTCAAAAGCATAACATTCAGCGGCATTATGAAAAACAGCATCAGGATTTTTATAGAGATTTTCCATTAGATAGTGCGTCACCATCCAGAGAAGCCTGGATTCCAGAGAGCCTGGAAAAGTGTGAAGGGAAAATTACATAAATGGACCCAACCCAGTGCTTTTTTTTAATTTAACAAAATATATTTATTTTGAAACATAACGTTACGTTACTTCTCATTAATCATTCATATATAAAAGACGTTAGAATTACCAGTTGATTTAGTCACTATTTTAGTATTTATAAAATCTGTAAATTAGTATTTATTTACAATTATACAAGTATTAGATAATTGCTTTTCATAGCTCCTCGACAAGAGCTCAATTCGCTTTCTGATTCCGATCCTTTGCGTGATGTACGCAAACAGCATGCATATTAATATTCCGACTATCAGCTCATTAGGGCCCGTTTATGATGGGTTGTATCTGTCACTTCGCAAAATCTCTTAATCCCAGTTGACACCTCTGAACTAGATGGTTCGGAAAAGTAATATAACCCTAAATTTCCATTTGAACGCTAGTGGTAAAATATGATTTTGTTCGAATAGCTAGAAGCTATAAACATATTACGTTTATAACTTAGGCCACAACATGGCCAGAAAAATAGTTTAACGTTGAATTCCCAAAATTAACTTTGAATTTGAGGGCGTGAGGCGAGAAAAATAGGGGTAAGAATGATTTACAGGTCCCGAATAACTTTAACGAAGAAGCTTTAAAGTTAGTACGCTTATAGCCTAAATATAGCCAGAAACTTCCAATATATGGAATACGGAATATATGGAAGGAAATTCTATAGGAAATTGTATATGGATTACGGTAATTCCACACACTTTAATGTTAATTTGACATGAGAAAGAGGTTAGAATACAACATTCAAAGGTTGTTCTGCGAAAAATACTGGAAAGGAAAAGAAAAATGCTGATTTACAGAACTACAGTGTAGCCATCTCTAATATATGCGAATAAAATAATAAATGACATAGAGCTATATCGTTGGGACATCATATGTGACTAGCTCGAATGAAATCCGCCGAAAGGATGAGGAGGGGCTGAGTAAGGTCTAGTTGAATACAAGAACTTAAAGCAGACCTAACCAAGATTTCGAACTGGTAGGGAAACCCCAGTGATAGAAATGCATGGAAGATTATATAAGGAAAAATTCAGTATTAAAGAAAAACTAAAATGTCGACCCATGGCCAGATATTTTATTTCCACCAGTTTCGTATCTATATTACATTTTTGGAAATTTTAAATTGATAGATATACAAATTACAATAAAATGTAACTCTCATCTTAATATCTCTTTAAAAAAATCATGTTATCTTGATGCAATCAGTTCACCGTTACTCAAGTCGCCTTATTTCACCTGATACTTTTTTGTTCAAAAACAAACTAAACGTGAATAGAACATTTACGAACATTTAAATCTGCCACATCTTCCTGTGAATCACCTTTGCCACTTTTCCTTCCATTTCTATACAAAATATCCGTTTTGGCGGATGTTAATAATTTAGGAAAACTCTTATTTTACCTGTGTTTTGGCAATTTAACTTATCCGACGGGGAATAAATCATGTTTTAAACTAAGAGAGGAAGAACAAGCGGGAGGAATAAATAAAATCTTATAATTAGCGAAAAAACAATGGGTCTAAAAGCTGTGAAAAGATATCCAACAAATCATAAAAATCTGCTTGACGTCGCGTGTACACATAAATCGAAAAAGGATAATTCTACAGAAGGAGCTTAAGAGGATGTATCTCGAAGAGGGGATTTTTAACTCGATAGTAATGTTCGGTGAGACTGTAAGTGCTTGGAAAGGCGGACAGCTTCTTGTGAGGAGAGTGAAAGAGAGAGAGAGAGAAAGAGAGAGAGAGAAAGAGAGAGAGAGAGACAGAGAAAGAGGCGAAAGCTCGACTTTTCAAGAGTTATTATGTTACAGACTAGAGAGTACAGTTTATTAGAGACGGTGCAATTTTTCAAGATGCATTTCAAGTACGGTTTGTTTCGTTTAGAGATTATTTAGTGTAACGAAATTTTACGTCTTTCGCACAAAAGTGTATCGAATATCGTTCTGATAAAATTAGAAGCAATCAAAATCTCAATAGCCCAAACCAGTAGAACTCCAGTAGAATTATACATAAATTTATAAATATTATATATAATATTATATATTATATTATAAATTATATTATAAATATTATAAATAATTTATAATTTTAGTTGCTTCTGACAGTTGTTAAGCTATTTTGTCTAACGACGCAATACGGAAATTACTGGATAATATCTAAAATAATTTTGTTAGTTCACTTATATGGTTACTATTTTAAGATTCATGTGATGTCATTACATTTTGCTGCAATTTACCTGAAGAAACCGGCAATTTGATCAAAGATCAGTGAATTAAATCGATATATACAGTTAGATTCACTATAATTTCAGTTTTAACCTGTTTTAGGAATTTAGAAATTTTCAAAATTAGAGAAATTTGCTTACGAGGAGTACTTTAACCTCCTGACGCGTGGAAAAGTAACCTCTTCCGGCTATTTTCAATACATTTTCCAATTTTGGGTCAGTCAATACAAGTAATGTGTGTTGCAAAATGTATAACTTTCTATTTTTTAATTTGAATATTTGAGTACCAAAATGTAAATTACAAAAATGGTAACATGGACGACTTCTGATGAATTTTTAAGCGCCATGAAACTTCGAAGTAATATGATTTTTTTGCTTAAAACTCCTATATTGTGGATCCTATAATAGATATAGTTTTAATATAACAAAATTTTTCAGCTACGTCAAGAACTAAGATAAAGTAGGTATTATATATGAGACTGTAGCTTTAAAATAAGTAGAAGACTGGTAAAGCAAAACTTGTACAGCAATAAATTCAGCGTCAATTTAGTATAAAAACTTTTCAATTCGGCCAAGTACACCCCCAGAAATGTATAATTACTAGAATTCCGGCAGTAGGCGTATGAGGCTAGACGTCATTATGATTAGATAGAGTTAAAATACTTCAACAGTGCAGTTAACCAAGCTAATTTTTCAGGAACCGTGGTTAGGCAATTTCATTTACATCCTTTCGTAGAGAGAGTTGAGGTAAAATTACCTTGTGAACAATAACTTTTAAATTTCGCGTGTAGTTGATAGAATCACAATCAGATGGCAAAATATATTAAGTTTAAAATCGACCTCTGGAATATTATCTGGGAAGATAGTTACAAGAGTGCCCCGGCCGATAGAGAAAGATGGAGTCCCTCGAGATCTTCGTAAGTTAATATCTCACAACTAACTTACTACTCCGGTCAGTGCTTCCTAGTGAGGGACTCGTCTCTGTTGTATTGGGTGTTTTTGTGTTGGTGATGCTTTGGCGATCCGTCGTGGCCGTATTGACGTATTAACATTTAAGGCGTTTAGAGGTTCGACTCCCGTTACATTGCTGGAGCGTCACCTTTGCCACCGTAATTTTTCCGATTGCAATGTAGTAGTTTTCCGTACATATCAGCTCGAGCTCGTAATTACTGTCTAGACTTTGTTTGCCGATTTCCGCTCACTAAAAACCGTAACTCTTCTCGGTTTACGATCATTCGTAGTTTCTCCGTTGCTTATTGCACCCCTCTCTCCACCTAATTGCATTTCTGCTCATTCACTTTTTGTGCTTGCACGTTATCTTAGTAGACCGCTTTAAACCGTTTAGTAACCAAGCTAGTTTTCGGCTTCCCTTAATTAGTTTTGTATATTTATAAATAACGTATTAATATTTCTGTAAATCCGTTTCACATTCGCTCAGTCCGATAACTGCCTGAAACGGAACATTGTTTTTATTTCCGCACTGAAAATATATAAAGAAAGATTTCCTTTCGTTTGTAATTGTGTGTTGTGCGTTTAAAACTGTTACCGTTTTGCCGAACACAAAGTTTTAATGCAATGAACCGAGCATTTTTCCGAAATCTGTGTTTATGTCCACGAACTTCCTGGATTTTCTCCTGAGTTTAAATTACTCGGACCTACAGACAGCAAAGTCCATAAAAACTGGCACCCGAGAAAACTCCGAAGCTCTGAAAAGCGAAAAATTTCAAAGTTGATTTACCTATGTGCCTCTTGATTCTCGTCAAACCGCCGAAGAAAATAAAAGGGCGAGAAAAGTCTCTCACAATATTCTATAAAGCATACATAAAATATGTAGCAATTGGGAACAGCAAATATGAAAACATCTCAGGGTGTTTTAAAATCGAATGGAAAATTCATTTCAAACGAACATGAACAAAATTTATTGTAAGAATGTATGTTTTTGAGTTACACATCACAGGTTCTGATAAGCTGATCTTAATATTTATGTGGGATTTACAGAAGACTTTGTTATAATTTCCCACTACTGGCAAGTATATTAATCAGTTCTTAGATGCTATGACAAAAGGTAAAAATAGAAAATGTTTGCTCGATAACATATTTTTGTCTAAATACGAAATCGACTCAAGTATACCTTCAATAGTAGATACTCAAAAGGAAAATAATAATAAAGAAATTTATAACACTAAAAATTCCTGGATTAAAGGACTTTAAATACATCATTTATGTTTGGACCATTAAAATCCCTAGATCTAGGGATAAATCAGAGCTCAGAGCAGTTTTTCACGAGTTTTCCACTGAAGTGATTCATGCGCAGTAGCTATCGAGTAGCGGTCGGCTGTTATTGGTGTTAATCCTTAAAGTTTAGATTCGTGTCACAATTTGCATCTCATATACATGCAAATGGGGATCCATATGCAAATTACTGGACATCGGAAGTTTGCCAATTTGGAGAGGTGTAATTTTAAAATTTTGGTGGACACAAAGCTTCTCGTAGGAAAGAAATCAAAGCCTTTACCACCAAATTGAGTAGATAATTCTTAAATGTTTCGGTGACTAACACACACCATCATCATACGTAGCAGTAAAAATACACATGAGGCTACATACCGAACGATTACATCAAATCCTAACTAAAAACTCTTATCAAATATCAACTAAAAACTTGCCTAGGGATAGGGAACTCAAGGAGACGAAATATACATTGATGTAGAGGCCCCTCTGGGACGAACAAAAGTTTCACAATATACAACCTGGCGCAGGTTTATTGGGGACAACGTCCCTCCTACGGGATGTAAACAAAAAAGCTTTGTTAGGCAGTAACCAGTGGCGCTAATGCATTCACTTTGGGAGCCCCTTTTTTTTAAAGCTGAGTCAAGTAGTCGAGTGGTAACGTACTCGTTTATCAGTCTGATAATCCCGCGAGTTCTTTAAATATAACGACAAATACTGTCGGCAAAATAATGGTCTGGCGAAGGGTATTCACCTTTTCTAGATGAAGTTTTTATGTTTAATTTAGAGAAAGATTTCCCTTACTATCCGCAGTTTAAATATTCTATTATTTCGTACTAGAGTACTAAAACCACTGCATGGCTCCATTTCCATTTCACCATAGACTTTGGAAAAAATAATTATTTATCGTTTTTTTCTTTTAATTAATTCGAAAGAATTCCAATAACACCCTTTTTTGAGGTGTACCGTAAGTCAACAGGACACATATGGCGATTGCGGCTGATTCCAACCATTCATAGCTTCTAAAACTTGCAGGATTCTACAGAATATTCTCTGTTCACCAATGGCTAATTGGTCAATGGCACTGGCCAATGGCAAATTGGTGGTTGTATTTTACTGGCGATATTGTTATAAACAGAGATTATCCTTCATAATCATTGATGACTAGGTGGATGAGATTAGGTTTAGACCCATGACTTATTTTGGTCAAATGTCAAATCGAATCGAAAAATTGAAAAAAGCTTTCAAGAACGATAACATTACTATTTCGTTTAAATCAAAGAACATTTTGTAATCATATCTTGTGAAACTAGATTTAAGATGGTGGACTAAATACAATATAAGTATACAGATTTTGTCAATATTCAGTCTGAGCTTGCTAACCATTTATTTGTAATAAAACGTGATATCGGTATTGATCTCGGTTTCAAACCTTTACGATTTGAACGGAATTGGATGAAGTTGAACCCGTTAAAAATTTTAGAGAATAACATCCAAAACCGCTCACATTTATTAAGAAATATCTACTCAATTCCTGTTGAAGATAAAATGCCACTTAGAGAAACTAGAGACAGGTCTATATTCTATATATATATTTACAGGTCTTTTAACATTGTTCTATCATTACCCGACTAGAAATTATTTCCTGTACCCGACCAGGACCCGGGCGGGATTGCTCGTCTAGCACCCGGCAAGGACTGTAACGCAGATGTGCCGTCGGGTCCTGATCAGGACGACCTGACGTGGACCCGACCGGGCATTCCTGGCGTGGACCCGGTCAGGTCATCCTGACCAGGACCCGATCGGGCCGGCGTTATAGGGTGCTAGACGGGCATGCCCGGCCGGGTCCTGATCGGGAGGACCTGACCGGGTCCACGTCAGGTCGTCCTGATCAGGACCCGACGGCACATCTGCGTTACAGTCCTTGCCGGGTGCTAGACGAGCAATCCCGGCCGGGTCCTGGTCAGGAAGACCTGACCGGGGCCACGTCAAGAAAACTTAATTTATATTGTTCAATATTTTATTGATATCACAATATAATAAATACACCAAAAATCGACATACAAAAGAGACAGTACAAACACAAACATATTAAAGAATAATAATACATGAATAAATAAAATAAATAAAATAAACAAATATAAACACATGAAATATAAACGATATATACAGGATAAAATAATAAAGTGATAATATACTAAAAAACACAGTACAAATACAAAGAATCGCAAAAAAAGTTAAAATACAACAAAAACCAATTTTTTTTATGCACCCATTCTAATCTTTAGGATTTTTTAATGTAGAAGAGAAAGCCCTCACCTGTTTGCTTTTATCCAGTGGGGACCTCGAAATGTCAGAGTCTTCTGTAAATTGAGAAATAATTATTTTCTAACAAATATTCACGTTTTAGTAAATGAATTACCTCATCACAGTCGTAGAAAATATCATGCATCGTCACCATCCACCGTCGGCGAACTTCACATCACAAGACTTCAACAAAAACTGATCGGAATAGTAGGTTACGAACGAAGGGTCGCTTTTACCTGAAGCGTTAATCCGGAAGCAATAATCGTTATGCTAATCATAAATGCCGGTATTGTCGAATTAATAGCGCTGCGAAATTTTTTTGTCAACAACTGCGTAAGTGAAATATTAAAGATAGAAATAATTTTACAAATTCGTACGTCGTATGATATTACGTTAACTGCTTTTTCGGCACTACTTAGTCACTATCGCGGTAATCGTCATTCAAAGAATTTACTCCACTAACACTGAAATATGTAGTTATGCCAAATTCACTATTTTTTCCCTCTGATTCAATTTGACTCTCGAGGAACAATCTAACTCGTTGGTGAGTAAGTTCGCGAATTCGCCTTGCACGGTTATCACACATTTTTCCCTTTGTCTTCTCGAGCATATTGGATAATGATCTAAATAATTAACAAAATTAATTTATATTATTTTATTCCGGCGCGAAATTAAGAAAATTCGAAAAAATCAGAAAATTATAAATATATTTTGTTACTTAGATTTTTACACAATGTAACAGAGTTTTAATTAGCTTTAATCACATTTAATTACACTCAGTGTTTAATTTTGTCACATTCTTCATACGTATATTATGAATAATAGGTGTAATGATAAATTGCGCGGGCATGCCTGGCCAGTGCCTGGTCGGGTCCTGATCAGGATCTGGTCAGGCAATGCTAGCCGGGCACGCCTCGCCAGTGCCACATCGGATCCTGGCCAGGTAATCCTAGGCGGGCATGTCTCGACAGTGCCTAGTCGGGTCCTGATCAGGATACGGTCAGGTAATGCTAGCCGGGCTTACCTTGCCAGTGCCTGGTCTGGTCCTGATGAGGATTTGGCCAGGTAATCATAGGCGGGCATGCCTCGCCAGTGCCTGATCGGGTCCTGGCCAGGTAATCCTAGGCGGGCATGCCTCGCTATTGCCTGGTCGGGTCCTGATCAGGATCTGGCCAGGTAATGCTAGACGGGCATGCCTCGCCAGTGTCAGTCCTACCCTGGCATGCCTCGCCAGTGCCTGGTCGGGTCCTGATCAGGATTTGGCCAGGTATTCCTAGGCGGGCATGCCGCGCCAGTGCCTAGTCGGGCCCTGATCAGGATCTGGGCAGGTAATCCTAGGCGGGCATGCCTCGCCATTACCTGATCGGGTCCTGACCAGGATCTGGCCAGGTAATCCTAGGCGAGCATGCCCGGCCACTTCCTGATCGGGACCCGATACGTTTTCGGGTTTGCCTAGCCAAATTTCTAGTCGGGTAAGGTTCGCTATAATACATTATTAAGGAGTTGTAGGCGAAAAATCACAATATGTACCAAAATTTTTGGCTGCAATAAATTTTCCCGAGGTTGGTCGTGTTAATATTTTTTTTACCTGTTTGAATTCACAAATACAAAATTTCTACACCGTCTTTTGCAACATGCGCCCCCACGTGATACAATCCATTATTGATTGGTTTTCTCAAATTTCATTTCATTCGCTATACTTTCTCTTTTATGCTTGGCGATTAAAAATAAGGCAAATCGACGTTTCTACATCATCCATCTATAGCTTTCATATGCTCCATCCACTTCCATTTATGATGATTTGAGATATTTGTGGGTGAATCGTTTTTATTACTTTTTGCTGGTTCTTGTGCGAAGGAAATTTTCTTCTTCGACAGCCTTATACATTCCATTTTTGAATGTAGACTCCGTTTAACCGCTTCTACATGATCCTTATTTGGGTTGATTCAATGTATCTTCTGCCTGCCTAATCTTTTATATCGTCTGCTAACCGTTGCCAACAGTTCTTTGTGGCTTCGTTTTGTCCATTTACAATCTTCCTGGTTTGCTCCATTCCCAGCCCAGGGCCACTATAACATCGTTCACCCTTGTTTCTTTTCTAATCTCTTCATTAAAATCGTGGCCCTTGGACTAAATTCCAACGGCAGGCGTTCTATTGTTCCTTGTGTGTCCATTCTGTGAAGCATTGCAAGACGTAAGCATGTCTTTAACTCTTTACTTTTAGAATCATCGGAATTGTAGGAGTTTTTAGTACGTTTCCCAATGTACTTACCCCTTTAGAATAATCGGAATTGTAGGATTTTTTAGTACGCTTCCCCATGTACTTACACCATCTACTATATTCGGTTTTCCAATTAGTTCTATCCAGCTCAAAATTTTGTCCCAAGGAAACTTAATTTCTTAATTTTTTTGTTTCGTGGAACCATCCATGTGCATCGCTATGTGTTCCCTAATCATGATTATTGTCTCTTCTAAGTTCACTGATAGTTCAACTTCATATGATGGTGCATTGAGTTCTGCTAACATTTTCTGTAATTCTCCCATATCACGAATAAACAGTACCATGTTATCTATTAAACGCAGATGATTGAGGTATCGATTTTAATGTATTTTATCCCATTTTTGGTTGTCAAACATATCCTCTAGCTCAAGGATGAATAGTTTTGGAAAAACGGTGTTTCCTTGGTACAAATAAATTTATTTATATATTATCTATTCCATGATTTTTAGTCTCATTTATTGTAGAAGTTGTGTTTTCAAAAATATTTCTCAATGAAGACTGCCCAGAGCTCAATTAAGTCGAATGCTTTGTTGTATTCGACTATATTAGTCCACATGAAGTGTGGCATGTATTCGGTACTTTTCCTAAAACTGTATTATCATTGTTGATAAATATTTAATAATTAATGTTCCAGAAAATAGAAAAAAAAACTTTATTCAATTCATTTTAGTGTATCAATAGATTAAATTTAATTTTATAATTATTTGCAACATGGAAAACACATTAGGAAGTGGTCAATTTTGAAGTAGAGGGTGACCAATTTTTTATAGAATCGGTCTTATTCTAATGAATACGCTGGTAATAACTTATTTTAACAGTCATGCACCTGACTACAATCAAAAATGTTATTTATCAATCAAAAGTTCGAATATTTCTATATTTTTAACTGTAGAATTTAGTTGAAAATAATGCTAGGAGGAACTAAGTCGAACACACCCTACTTTTGGCCTATTATGAAGTTCAGCTAGTAAAATTTGATATTCATGAGTTTAAACAATTTAGTTCAGGAGTTAAAAATATAGATATGGGTTCTGTTACTTTATAATTAAAGGTGCATTTCATTTTGGAGTTCAAGTTAGAAGTCAAAGTGTCCAAATGAAACACAGGAATTATTCAATGTACAAACTCACCTGAAAGGAGAGCTGCTACCATTCGACCAACAAATAATACTCCATTGTCATTAGTTCACATAACTCAATTAGGAACCAATGTATATTCAATTATATTATACTTTTTGATTGAGTAGCCATATTGCTTCATATTCCTTTATACAGTAACCTTAATTATGTAGCGTATATAAATAGTAGAGTCAGACATTAATATGTCGCAACAGAAATAATTCAGTTTGCGAACTAACCTACATAACGATAGATAATAAGTTTAGGCAGCTAGTATATAAATTGGTCCTGAAAAATAAAACGGAGTAGCCTTTTCCCTTCCCTTCAGATAATAATTTCCTTAATCGCGATTTATCGTCCGTGTAAAATATTACAATCATAATTCCGTTAAGTAAAAACTTCTTATCGACTCCCGGACTTATTACTTCGCGAAGCCATTAGCGTGAATTTGGGCCGGGAGCCAGGACGCGGGGCCGATGGTGATGAACAACCGCCATTAATATTTCAGGGCAAAACAGAAATTAGTCAATTTGTCTCATAGCCCGTGAATGCAGCCGCTGCAGCTGGTGAGCTGCACGCAGATAAATCGTTGTGTCAGAGTATTTCTGTTACAAATCCGGCTATTTTGATATAGCACCTGTAATTGAATGGACTATCGTTCGGGCGATAATTTCGCTTCAACATGGTGAATATTCCATCGCTTGTATTATGCAAACGCGATAAATGTGACATCGCACTGTATGAACATCGATATATTTACAAATTACAGTGAGCCGCAGGGTGTACGTGGTAAGATTACTAATGAACAAATTTGTTTAGAATTTGAGAAAGGCGTGGTGATCGAATAATGCTCGATGTAAAACTTCAGTACACCAAAAGGTGATTCTATCTTCTAAAGAATCTAAAGGATTGGTACAGCCGCAATAACATGAAAAAATAATTTGGCACTCAAACTTCCAAGGAAGAGCGTTTAGAGTGCAATTTTATAACCATGTATTAAATTTCAGAAATATGAAAAAAAAATACAATAAAAAATACTATAGTAGAGTTAACAGAGATTACGATGACATTATAACCGAAACTGCCCTTTCCTCCGTTTTGTGTCAAACAAGTCGGTTGTAAAATCATCGCCAGTTTTCTGATATTAATTGCAGCACTTTCTACAAAAATTGCTTTGGTACCTAAAAGAATTTAACCTATTTACATTATAATTAAAAAGGCTACCTTTAAAAATTGAAGAAATCGCTAGGGCATTAAAAAATCGATTTACTGCCATTTAGGTTCATAGTGTTTCTAGGAAATGCATTTTCTTTCGATGTCATGAACTAGAACTTTGAATAGTAATTAATTTTTTACATAACTTGCTAAGAGTTTAAAACGCTTCCAGGTATTCAACTGGATGTGTGACTGTTCCATTTCAATTGTTTATAAATTTAAATTTGAAAGATATTTAAGCTTAATTAAAGGTATAGTAAATCACGTAAGCTTGTTACAAACACTTGAATATGGCATTCATGCCTAATAGACCATTTTTTAAGACGAAGGTAATTATCAATTAATTTGAAAAAAAGTCCTTGTTGCTGGTTTCCCAGATTAAGCACATTTGGTCGAGGAGGAATTCCTACTGAATATCGAACAATTTTATATTTTTGAAATAGTTTAGGACATTTTCGTCAAACAGTCAAACGATGTCCATTTGATTAATTTAAATTTGAACAACTTAAAGAGCTTTGGTGAGCGAAATCGCATAAAATGCTCCTAAGAACTCCGTATGGACAGAGCGAATTTGGAGGATTGAATGTGTTCCATTTGGACAAAGTAAAAAGCTTCTTTAGTTTGAACTCTTTTAGTTTTAGACTTATATTTATTGGCACAGTTTTCCAATCTGTCGTTGAATCAATTTGTATTGGACAATTCACACATCTCGATGGATGTTGATAGCGTGAAAAATTCTGTTCCTTACTGATTTTGTCGATTTGGACAATTTGATTTTTCCATTTGCCATGAATGGAACCTTTTGTCAATCAATCATGGAATATAATTTAATAAGACTAAAGAGCCCCAGCGAGCTCCGATTGGACAGAACGCATTTGAGTAATTTAAAGAACTCCCTATGAATTCATTGTAGTCATTCAAGTAGCCCTGGAATTGAATTGTATAATTCAAAAGACTGGGCAAATTGGGTAATGTGTTTGAACTATACGAATTGTAACTATATAAAGAATTAAATTTATTATAGAAGTTTGAATATTTTGTCATCCACTTGTTGAACAGAAATTCATTGGATCATCCAAAGTCCTCCGTTTTTACAAACTTATCGTAAAATTTTGGATAATTTTACGAGTTCACTTTGAACAATATACATTCGGGACAATTTAAAAAACAATTTGGCAGAACACTATTTGGATTGAATGGAATCGTCTGTAGAACTCATTTTGGACAATTTAAAAAATTCCTTTTGGATCATCTAACGAATTCCTTTTAGATAATGTGGATTGGAACAATTCAAAGAGTTGCAGTCATTGTTAAATTGATGTGTCAATCTGTTTTGGAATCAGGTTGAATTGAACAATACCAATCACGATATTTGAGCAACATACTTGACTATTAAAAAAAGTCCCAGTGCGCAATCCAAAGAATTCTAAATATTTTGGAATTTGGAATATTTTTTTTAGTAAGCCTTGGAATCGAATTGAATGGAACAATCTAAAGAGCTCTTGATCCCAACACAGTTAAATATCTGTATGTGGAAAATGTACATAGTTTCTTTGAGTAATATGAATTCATTTACCTGAAAAAGTTCCATTTATTTTAGAAGTTGTCAAGTAACTTTTAAATTGAATTGTGTAATCCAAAGGACTGTGTTTTGACTTTGATCATAATGGGCAAGATGAAAACGACGCATTTGCGGGAGAACTTTTCCAATTAATTTTTTTTTTTGCAGAATAACGTTCGTTAGATACTCTGTAACATAAACTAAGAGGTTGCCGAGCGGCAACATTATATAAATTTGTTTAAACGATTTTAAACTTTTTTTGAAGCAAATCCCGAAAAATTAATTGTTTCGTCTCAGACAAAGTTTTTTTAGGTTATTCATATCATTCTGAACAAAAAAGAACCTCAGGCTTTTCTTTCAAATTAATTAATTATGAGTAACAAGGGGTTTAAAGTCTGAAAAACTTCAAATTTCGCCGTTTTCAATTATGAAAAACTCAGTGAAAAGTTGATATTTTTGAGGTTGCGAAAAACCTAAATTAAAGTACAAACATCATTCTACAAGATACTTAAGAGTAATTTGGAAATAACTTATGTTACAGCATTGTCTCTTAATTATTAATATTGCGCTATGAGCCTTGTAGTATAAGAAACGAAGCTTTTGACCTCGCAATTTTTTGACAGTGCATCGATTTACTGGAAATTTTGATAGATGATGAGATGAGACCAAGGATCAAAGTCTATATGGAGCCAAAGTACACTTTCACCCTGGGGGTAGTTGCCATCCCATCTCGGGAGAGGAAATTTTTTATTAGATTTTGACCACAGATATCGATGGAAAACATAATTCTAGCAAAAAATATACTGTACATTTTTTATGTAAAATTAATACTTTTCAAGTTATTCGCGATCGAAAATGTTAATTTTTTATCGAAAAAATCAATGTCATCATTTATTTTACAAAAAAAGCTATAGAGAACATAAATATGCGTTTTAAAAAACAAAATGTTTACTGTATACTAATACAAACTGAGTTATGACTTGTTAAATGTAAGCTCGTCTTCGACAAATGCTAAATTTGAGAGTTTCAAAGTCTAATAACGGAAAACTATGCATTTTTTGAGAAAAACTTATATAGTCTCTTTTTAAAGTATTTGAAAAGACCTTTCTTTTTAGTTTTTAAAAAAGTTTCTAGCATCAAAATTGAGTGAGTTACGATGAAACCCTCTTTCAGTGAGTCGATCCCTCTTTTTTTTTTCAGCGAAAAAATCAGCCGAAACAACCCCCTATTTAACGCCCTAATTAAAATTATATAATGGGGTTTGTCAGTTCTCTTCATTTATGTATTATTAATAAATCCTGGAAGTCTGACCGGTTTAAAACGCCTAATTTCGAAAAAAATTGGAGCTAAAAATGAAGAATGAATTTTTCCAATTTCATAAAAAAAGCCCTTCTCTTTAAAATGACTCCAAAACTACTGGAAAAACGCAAAAATACAAGAGTATTGAATTTCAGCTTTTTTAATTACCAACATTTTGCTTCTTATCAATTTTCTTTACGATAAAAATTAAGTGAGATATTGCAGATTAAAGCTTACATTTTCAAGTTGCACTACCTTGTTTTCGCCCTTTAAATTGACACCCTTTTAAAACTAAGGGTTAAAACAGAATTTAATTTATTTAGCCTTGTAGCTCTTGAAAAACCCTACAAAATGGTTTTTTGATGATGTTTCTATCATAAAGTTATGATTAAAAAATGTATTACATTTTTTTTTCTATAAATTTGAAAAACACAAATCGGAGCACGATGGATATTTGGAGCCAATCAAGTCAAATTACGTCATCTCGTAGTTAACCAATGAGCGAGTTTTGAAGCTTCATCATTAGTTCATACACACAGTTAACACACACATACTTTACATATACATACACATATTACACACATACACTTTAAGCTTTTTTTGCAGATTTTAATAATTAGGGGTACTTTCCACCCTAAAATATATGCTTAAGGATGTGTTGTGGAGGGTTAAAGTATTCTAAAATAATGTTAAAAGTATTAAACAATTACTATTTAAGTCATCTGGACCAAATTACACGCTCCTTGAATTTTTTATAGACTTTGGCATTAAGGGGTAGTTTTTACCGTTAAAAAATGAAAAGCGTACATCGGCATAATATAGATTTTGAAGTGTAGAGTAAGTTGAACCTACACACAAATTTTCATGAAAATCGATGCACTGTCAAAAATTGCGAGGTTTTGCCTTATTTCAGGCTTCGTTTCCTGTACTATTGGACCGCACAGTTTTCGTACGCCTGGTAGGCGCGCTTGACTCGTAGCATGTTATTAACCATTAATGGACAACGCTTTGACATAAAATATTTCCAAATTAATCCGTGGAATTAGAGGGAGGTTTGAATTCCAATTCAGGCTGGTAACCTCAAAAATAACTTCAAAAAAAACTTTCAAATAAGTTTTTGTGCATTGAAAATGGTTATTTTTAAGAGATTTTCAGACATTAAATAGCATATAACTCGAAAACCTTCAATTTTTGGAAAAAGTTACTAGAGAACGTTTTTGTTTAGTATGGTCTAAAGAGCATAATGAAACATTTGTCTGGGACGAAAAAATTACGATTCATGTTAAAGGTTGTTTCACGGACATGATTGTGCAAAAAACTGAATCGGAATATTTCTTCCACGAATGTGAGGTTTTCGTCTTCTCTATAAAGGTTTACATTATGGTGGCTTCTATCGATCCACACGATATACACAGAATTAAAGATATACTGTGCCTGTAGCAAAGTTCTCTAACTACATTGGTGGTTTTAAAATGCGTTTAATGTGTTTTTAAGGTAAAGTCCATGGATGAAATCTGGTCAGTATAAATGAAACCAAAATTAATATGGTTTAAACATTTAAGGCGTTCGCCCTATTTATAATTGTTTATTCATTGAAAGCACGAGTATATAAAATTAATTAAAAATTACTGATGAAGTCATGAATCTGTAATGAGCTTTTAACACACTTGTCTAATTTTTTAAATCAGTCCAAGTCTATGTAGGATAAGCTGAAATGGTAACATGTATCATAACTTTTACTACGCTATGACTTTTTCATAATGCACTAAAACAGCTAGAGTACACTTGGTATCTCTGGAAATCCACTAACCAACTAATCAAGAGTTTCCAACTACGGGCATTTTCTGGAAATTTGGAACTATCGTTCGTGTTCCCTTATAGGATTTAAATATTGTTGCGGCTTTAAAAAAGCAAACAATTTCCATTTTCCTCTGAGTTCCAAAAGAATTCATTACAATGTGTGTTTTTTAAGCCTGAGGGGGTGTAGATTAGCCGTTCTAATTTTAAAACAATTCCAAACGGCGAATGGCCTGAAATGTCGCGTGTGATTCGCGTTAATTTCATGCAATTTCGGCACTTTTTATTATCCACATTTATTATACATATTCAACATCGTAAAATTCGGCCGTTCAGGCAAGAATTAATTCATACGGCGCTAATAAAACTAACGTGTCGCGATAACTCCGATCTCGCTCCGGCGATAACAGAATTCATACTCGCTCCAGTTTACGTCCTCCCTGGTCTAAAATAAACAATTTTATCGATGCAAATGAATTTTTTCCTCCCCGTATAATCAGATATCCGTTATACGAGTATAATACACGTATGCACGTGTAGAAATACATATAAAGTGATCCGAAATTTTCCGCGATCCCGAACCGAAACGATCCGTTGCGCCATTATGCGGAAAGTATCCGATAACACTTTCGTACTTACCCTGAAACTAATTGCCCCATTACAGTTGACATCGAAGGCCTTGAACACGTAGTGTGCATATAAACTAGCATCTGGAATGATATTTAATCATATTAGGTTGAGAATTCGAGGAAAGTCTTATTAACGTAAGGACCGATATTTCAATCTCGTAATTAGATGGTGATGAGATAAAGTTTCCCAATTAAATAATCATTGGAATTAGTTAGCGAAATCGATTAGCGATATTACCGAGTGGCTGGCTACATGGTAAACAAATGCAAATGCAATTCATTAGGAGATAGAGACATCGTCCTTGATTACGTATAGGAATATATGTACATGCGTGTATAGACGTATTGACTAACGTTTATGTAATTGTATTACAGAATATGGTAAAGTAGGTGCGGCAAGAGCACCATCTATTCTGTAAATAAACACGAGCGTTTCCATCTAGTAATTATGAAAGTAACACCCTTTCGCGACACAGTTTACATTTTTGCGTTACCACCACTGACTTATTTAAAGAAATATGTTCAGCAGTTTGCTACACTGTTAGAGACAGTGACATTTTATAATTGTCGTAGACCGTCTTCCCATTACCAGCAATTTATATAATTTTTAGCCTTATTCAAATGTAGAATTATGTTTTTCCATGCAAATCCCTTTCCCTTTCCAAATGGTCACCATCTATGGGGACCAGCTGAAGCTTGACCTTCTTGCAGATTTTCCCCTTCCAACAACCATAAACTTATAAGGTGTGCTATGCATGTGACGGAGAAAGGGAGATAGAGAATTGATGTAGACAGCATTTGCCTCTCTTTCTAAGGGGCGGGACATAGGTACCACGAAGTACTGACTTCCCCCACATGTAACTAAACAGGAGGTAGGTAAGCCAATCAGAAAAAGATGGTAACACTGCCTACCTCGTTTCTCTTTCTCCCGCATAGGGGGTACGAAGAAAGTTGCTTGTCTATCATTTAATAAGTTTATGCCACTAATCTAACGTAATGTAACCTAATTTTCAGATGAACTCCATATCTGCGTTTAGAAAGTGCACCTACTAGATATTGCTAACTTCCCTTCGCTAATTTTATTTCACGGAATGCACAACTCGCTCTTATATGTAGAGATATTTTCATTCTAGTTAAAATAGTGCGAAAATATCAATGCGAAGCACCAAATGCTACCTATTTAACTGAGGACTTAGAACATATGAAATTTGGAAAGTATGGCGCATTGAATACCAGCCTAATATTTATTTTCCTGATCAAGCAAGATAAGCTCAATGAGGATTGGAAAAAGAGAAGTATTATTACTTTGTAAGGATTACTATTCAATAGGCTTAAAATATCTTTCGCTAAGAAAGTTAAGTTAAGATTCTTCAGAAAACTTTCTTTGTCAAATGCAGCATTATGGCATAGCCAGTACCAACCCTATTTGTTATCAGTTTATAACTGTATAAAAACAGTCACCGTTACAGTTTTAGTGCTCCTATTGTTATTAGTAATTGTGAAAAATTCGACTCCACAATATGAAACAATATTTTTATACATATATTTTTATTTTATTTTTTACGAACCTAATCGCCAACAATGTTGCCAGTGTTACTTGTCATTATTGTTGCGCTATTTATACTCTCGGTGAGCACTTTTAATATTTTAGATATTTTGTGGAGTTCCTTATACAACTTATTATACTTGTTCTTGTACAAATTCGACAGAAGTAAGTTTCAGAGATAGTTTCAAATTTTTACCAGCTATCTCCATTTCTCTGAACAGCACAAGATGGGAATGTGAAAACGCAGATGTCAAATTTATGTAAAACAATGCAATTCTCAAATGTTCCTTCCTAATTTTAATTAAGTAATGGACCTTTATTCTCACGCAAAATATGCTAACGCGCCGTTATTATTGGGCAAGCGCAATGTAATTCTCTGGAAGCAAGAAAAATTTATGCAGGGAGATTTCCCAGTCGAAATTTACTAGATCGAACAGGTATTGGAACACTTGTTCGTCGCTAAGAGAATCAGGTAGGAAATGAATTACAACAATCTTTATAAATTCACCTTAGAAAATAACATATAGTGCCTGAGCCTTAGTATTAGTATTACTGAGCCTTCAATAATAGCAAAAAAACCTTAAGCTGAAAAGCAAAACGTAAATAAAGCAGTTGATGACAGCCCTTCAAACCGTGTAAGATGGTTAGGAGCAGATCAATGAGTAGACGTGTGGTTAAAAAATCAAGCCGCCAGCAACCAGCAAACCAAGTTCCCTCCAGGTTATGATATATCGGTTACTAAATATCTAAACACCCAGGAAAATTTAAAAGAAAATGAAACTGATCTCTGCTATTCCTCGCAGTTTCATTTAGCTTTAGAGAATATGTAGGTGGAACAAAGAGAAATTCAGACCAACCAAATAGTGTATTATTAAAGAAAACAGTACACACCCTAATCAAAAATCTTCTATTAAAAATGCCTATTTCGCAATAAATTCAAAACAAAAAACACATTAAAATCTTTAGTGATATACAGTCGAACCTCTATTTAACGAAGTCCTAAATCCGCTGAAAAAACTTCGTTATATAGAAAATTTGTTATATAGAATAATTCGGTATATATATGGACCGAATTATTATGTATTATACGTATATACATATATAAATGATGTATGTTTAATCGACATAAAAAATGATTAAATAATTGAAGTTGTAGTTTTAAGTGAAGTTTAATGAACGTAATACACATATAATAATATTATACATGTAATGTATAATGTAATGTATAATGTAATTATACATGTAATATATGAACTAATATGTACTTACATGAACGTGCATTATGTATGATTGAACATATAAGCTATTATCAGGGCTATTATACATAATGTACAAAGAAACAAAAGCCGTATTAGGTCCTCACGAAAACATCAGATGTGGACTTAACTTAAGAATTCTTAAAGAAGTCTGAAATTTTTGATTGCGCTTCGCATTTAAGTAATACTGCGTTTTCAAAAAATACCTCGCACTGATTTAAAGATTTAAACAAACTCGCTGGAACATTTTCACGACTTTGCAATGCACGACGGATGGTCTCGAATGCCTCAAAAGTTTCGCGGTCCGACGGCGGGATAACAGTTTCACTTTCTCCATTTTCCTCCTCGTCCAGGTCCTCACTGTCGTTTTTTCAATTTTCAATTTGCGGTACAAACTTAAATCAGCTTAACTCTGTGAAACAATCTATTAAACTAAACAGTCTGAAAAAATGCAGGCAGCAATACCGCGTAATGACCTCATTAAAAATCTAGGAAAGGATAAGAGTGAACCTTCTTGAAATTCAGACTACCGTGTACCTGCTATGGGTTTATAACCCTAACTGTACTTTGTTAAATAGAGATTGTCTTCGCTAAATAGAGAGAAATTTATTAATAAATAACATCGGACATTCACGGTTCTAACCAAAATTTCGCTAAATAGAGAATTTTGTTAAATAGAGGTTCGTTGAATAGAGATTCGACTGTAAATGAAATGACGTGGAGTTAACAAAATTTAATGCAGTGAGAGAGGCAATCTAATAATCGACCCAGGTTTGCAAAAGGTTTACGGGTTCAGAGGTGATTATTAAGGTAACGAAAAGAGAGAATTAAGCGCAAGATCAAGATGTTACGCACGCTTTCGTTTCTTCGAGGCTGCAGGATTTCATGGAGAAGACGAGCGTAACCAATCTCTGATTCTCTGGATTCCCAGAGGCTAATTGAAACCTCAGGTAGAACGTTCCTGCGGATTCTATGAAAGTCTCGGAGAAAGAGAACCTGTGAACCTTCCGATGTTCCAGGAGGCTGGTGAACTTCTCGGGGAATACGCGCATGGCGGTTTTCTGGATTCACGGGCTAATTGAATCCTCACGTAGGACGGTCTTGCGGATTCTGCAATGGGGTAGGAGAAGCCGGATCTGTCAATTCCCAGACGGGACGTGATTGGAATGCTTAGGCTCCGGTGGGAAATTCAAATTACTTCTGAATCCGTTAATTCTATCGAATTCGAACAAGAGTTAGCAAATTGTATGAGGAACTCATTGTTGCTAGTTGCGTACCCTAACTGTCAATACTTTAAAAATTCGGCACAAAAAATATCTTGTTGTATGTAAACTACATTTACCTACAGTGAACTTTTGAAATTCTAACAACAAAATGTATATGTCATATCGAAAATCCATACACTAACTATTGAGAAATACTTCTGTTCATGTAAGGATCGGTATTTCAATCTAGTACTTAGATGAAGGTAAAGTTGTCCAATTAAAAAAACACAAACACTGCCAAAGGTAGTTGCACATAGGCACTTGCTATGTTCTTGAGTCAGTCGTTAGTCTTATTCCTAAAATTATTCGCTAAAGGAAATATATGTTTTTGTCACTTCCTGGGAGTCATTAAATATATTGAGAATCCTCGTTTATTAATTTCGTCAGTATGGAAAGAGTTTTCTTTTGTTCATGACCAATTACCTTGATTACTCACAATATTTTTCAAGATGTCAAATTTTGCCAGTAAGTTTATACTCGTATTATACTACTAAAGGATTACGACTATTTCGATGTGTTTTCCTTAAATTTGACTACTTTTCTTGGGGTCAATTATCCCATGAAAGTTTCTACGGGTGAATTTTTTAAATTTAATACCAAAAACCATTCGCATGTCAACCACAATGAAACCTAATTAAGTCACGCAATTTTTTTCCTCCCTCGTTGTTTTGTAAAGATACTTATTACGATAAATACGATGAATTTCCATCATGGAAATTTTTAATTAGAAGGAACTTACCCGACCTCATTTTTGATACATTGGTTTTCGCATCGATTAATTTAAATACAGAATAGAAGAAGACAACTAAACATATTCGACTCCATCTATCTGGGAATCCGGTTTTTCTCTAAAGCCAATGGAATTCATGCGACTTCCCTAACGAGGAATTTAAAAGACCTCAAATGGGACTTTTTATGAAAATGAGAGCCATTCAGTCGAGAAGAGGGTAAAGGGTGCTCCTATAGGGTCAAACGACATGATAATAAAATGGATTAACAGTTCCAGTTTTCGCATGAATAATTTATTATTTTACTCTGTCATCGGTCAGTAGCAAGCTTAAAAGTTATTATGAAAATTAATTTGCGTACTTACTTCCATGAGGAAAGAATTTCGAATAAATTTCTTTAAAACTATCTTCGTGGACGACGCCTTCCGGGCATTCCTGGAACAGAAAACACAAAATTTTTAAAAACAGTTCGATAAACAAGAAAAAACAAAGTAAAAAAACTCGACTCACTCTTTTGAGCCGAAGTTTTTGTTTTAAAAAGTATATTCGCTGGGGAATTTAACACAGGCTTTACTGCTTTCAGTTAATACAAGCTCTATATCAATAAATAATTAAAATGAGATGGAGTACAGTTTCAATTATCGAGAGGGGGATATTATGGAAAAATGGAAATGTGGAAAACTCTCTGATTTATTGATTGGATTTAGATTTCAATAAATTAAACTGCAATTTTGATACCTTCATAATGAAGAAGAGGTTAAAGTTGTAATATTTTGTTCGAGTAACACAGGCTATTACTGCTTTCAGTTAATATAAGCTCTATATCAACAAATAATTAAAATGAGATGAAGAACAGTTTCAATTATCGAGAGGGGGATATTATGGAAAAATGGAAATGTGGAAAACCCTTTGATTTATTGATTGGATTTAGATTTCAATAAATTAAACTGCAATTTTGATACCTACATAATGAAGAAGAGTTTAAAGTTGTAATGTTTTGTTCGAGTAAAGCAAATTGGAATAATATTTTAAATTCCTCTTATGCTATAAAGATGACATCGTCTTGTTTTTTTTAATGCTGTTATCTCTTGAAGCGAATTCCAAGTGAGAAAATTAAATTATAACCCCAAATGCAAGCTGCACTTGACTCCACGTTCATATTTAACGGAGTATTTCCTATCATTTATATAATTTATTTAATCAAATGTAATAAGATATACCAAGAGAAATATAACTGATTACTAAAAATTATTCATTAACATTAATGTACGCAAAATATTCTATAAATTCAATAAAGTACCGAGTATATATTTATCTGAAATACATTACGTTTTAGAGGATAAGACAAGATTTTAATTGAACCGAAACCTGTAAAACCTACACCTGATCGATATCTAAGCAAAAGTACCAGTATATGGCACCAAGGTATTAAATTATAAATTTATATACAATTCTCGAAGCTGAATTTAAATAAAATAATTTCATTAGAACAAAGCGGTATTTTAAGAAATTATGTCGTGTTCCACGCATCCTCGATAATCTTGCCTCGTACCTATACAAACTATATTCCACTAACAACTAAGTGATAATATCACTGTTTACTGTTGTATAATTAGTGCAGTATTATGGTATCGTTATTTTTAGACACATTGTTGATCGAAGTTTGTTTTTACTATTCACATTACATATTTCTTTAATGTAGAGTTCATTTTCATGATTTCAGTTCAGGTTCCTATCACTATCCAATAGACTGTCAAGAACATAATAAAATGAAAAATGTATTAGTTGCCTATTTAGTGCCGGATATTTTTTGTTAAACGTCTTCTGCAATACTCCTACGTTTCCCCCCATTGCCACTTTCACACGTTCTTATAGCTATCAACTAATGGCTTCTTAATTAATATGTTTCCTTGGATGTTGAGTTTTTCTCAGCGAAAACCTGCCCTTTTTGTGCGAATGTACGTTTTACAAAAATACATTAATCCCTTTTATCGCACTTTAAATTTAATTGTTTATAATGCTATCCATCTCCCTGCATGTTAGCAACTCAAGTTACTTTCTAGGTAAATAATACACGTACATACTTGTGTGATAATTGCTAAATGTCAATCTTCCTCGTGTTGCGCTGTCTGAAAATTTCGCAAGTGCAATTTCATTGCGTTTATAAGTATTTTTGTTTCGAAAATCGAAACGGGATACCAGTTAAAAGTGCGCTGTGACTATTTGGATTACAAATTATTCTGATTCAAAAGGAAAAGAACTTCATTGCGGAAATTAAAATTCATGTATTCAATTTACTCATTTATTCGAAGTGAGATGTGGATATGAAAAACTACGTGGTTTTAGTTACATAAGGAAAGGGTCTAGAAATTACTTCGGTAGAATTCATTTACAAGTATCTATATATACCTTCAATTGAATGCTTAGACCCCTATACCTATATATCAGACACGAACAAAAATAAAATATTTCTATCACAGACATTTCTTTCTTTATATATTGTAGGGTTTCTCATTGCTTACAATTTGGTATTCTTTGAAAATAAAATTGACGTAAAGTTTAAACAATACAGACGTTCGAAATCTTTAAGCTACCATATCTCCAGAATGAAAATAGTAAAAATGATGACAAAAATTTGCGCTTTACGTTATACGTAAATGTATGAAATATCCTTTTACTGGGTTATATAAGCGGTGGAACATGGTTGAAACATTATAAACCGCATTTTTGGCCATTTTAGAGGGTTTTTTTCTTATATTAACCTAAATGGAAGATTCCACTACTTTTTTAATTATTTCGTATTATAGTACAAGCCTACTCCAGATTCTAACACAACATTTTGAGCTGCGAAGTATCGTTCAATGATTTTTTTCAAATTTTTATGATTGAATATCGATAAAAAGTCAAAAACCGTACTTGTGTCCATTTTTGGGTGATCTCTTCTATTAACTCTAACTTTACCCTTTATATTGCAGTAGAGATTTATCCAGGAAGCTACTGAAAATGACAGTAGTAAAGTAGTAAACATATTTAATAACTCGGTAATGTGGGTAAACTAAGAAAACCATTACAAAGCTTGAAGCTGAAGATATTTGTAATGGCCCAACGCGAAAAAATGAAAATTCTATGAATTAATTTCGTGCCTTATTGGCACCTACTGTACCAATTCTCGATTTAATGTATTCCAGAACAAAATACGTTTTCATCATTCCGTATATGTGATTTACGGAATATGAAAACCCACAAGTTTTTAGGGAAAATTCGTTAGAACTTTTGAGTTCGGTGGGTGATTTAGAGTTTCCCGTAGAAAAATTTTCCAACGAATATTGATTGAAGAAATCGTATCCGCAGACCTAATGGGAATTTTTTGATATCGTGGTTTATAAATTATTTGTAAGGTTATAAATTAATAGCAATTTCTGGGCTTCCAACAGTACTCATTCTCCAGCAACAACAGAAAATATTTTGACTCCATTAGGTATTTCCATATTTTTAAATGGTCAATAAAACATGCAGGTAGAAATTTTCCTTAATTTTTTTGTATTATTCCATTGGATTTAAACTGAGTGTCATACGTGTATTAAGGAGAGTGCAGCTACATTGCTACGCTACAGCTACTCTATAATTGAGAGTTTAACCGAAAATATTTGTCAGGTTGTCCAATATTCGAGAAAAATATCCTTAAAAGCAAGAATGTTTTTTCTGGAAGGCCGATGTTGTAAAAAATATTTTGTATTTCAGAAACTTCTTTAACTAATATTTTTACCTGAACTCTATTGCTGTAATTTCGAACTGTTCATGAAAAACTGAATTTAAGAAAATAGTGATATAATTACAATTGAAAATTTTTCGAAATTTCTCACAGATTTCTAACGCTTGCATTTTAATGAAATTTATTCTACACCATTCGGAATACAATGTAGTATAATAAATAATAATAAAACAAAATGTTGTTTCAACCCAACACTCCCATTTTTTTTTGTATTGTATAATCAATTTGATGTAAACATGAATGTCTTCCCTATGTTCCCTGTGTAAACATGTGCCTGAAACTTGCGTTCCCACTGTAGCGTTTAACAACAAATCCACCGCAGCATACCCTAAGGAAAACCTATCATACCTTTTTTAAAGTTGATGATATTAAAAATAAACAACGCTATCAAAGGAAAAGTTTACGCTCACCAAAAACGACGTACAAAGAATCGATATTATTGGAATGTGGATATTTTTTATTCATTTATTCCAACCATCATTGACCCAGATTAGGCCTCTAGCCGAGTCGAGCAGGAGCTATACAACAAATTCTATTTCCTGTTATCGTGGTACAACCTTTCATATATTATAAACTTGGCAAATATTTGTGGAACATAAAGTTTTACCGCACTCCTAACCCTATCTAGACCGCCCGAGTAGATTCATGGCCCTTTATGCCGCTATTTAGCAAGGCAAACGAAGTATTATTATTCGAAGAAAAACGGGCGGTGTGACTATTGGTGCTAGACATTATTAAAGTTTGCTTTGCAAATAAGGAAACGGTGAACATTGATTTTAGAACACGGAAACATGCAGCGTCATTAATTCCCCTAGGAGGATTTAACAAAGAAAATTCTATTTTGTTGTTCACTGGATTGGTCGTATTGCCAGTGTTTCCGAATTATATTTAAAAGGAAACTATCGAGAAATGAAACAGAGTTAGTTGTGCTCGTTTTGCTGTGGATCGAAAAATTTCCGTAGCCTCATTACATTTTAGCACAATTTTGTACTGCAGATAAGAAATAATAAGAAGTATTTTAAAAAAAGGTTATAAACAAGGTATTCGAATAATGCTTTAAGTATTGTGGAACTGTTAGTGAGATGTACTGTGTGCGCGATCTAACCAGACTATGAACCTTGGCCCGTCTAGTGTGCCTTATGTTTCCACAACACCTTGTACTGTTTTGATGATAACATGTCAGTCGTTGAATAGATGTTTAGCAAAACCAAGAGCTTCATATTGATTCCTACGAACCCTAAGTTATCTAGCGATACTTAGACCATCAGTCTCCTGCACTCTGCACAAACAGGTTATGGGCCCAGGATTCGCGTGACTGGAAAATAGTTTTACTGTGCGAGAGAAGAAGCCTTCGATCTCGAACACCCGTCCGAGTGAGGTTAGGAACAGTACGTGTTTCCCAAGAGAAAAAGCCGGAAAGATGTCTTCGTCGAACGCGACGCGTATCGAGACCCTCAACAAAGAAAACTACGATACGTGGAAGATGCAGATGGAAGCGCTGCTCATCAAGAACGACGCGTGGGACTACGTGAACGGCACCTCCAAGAAACCGGAAGAATCAGACGCTGCAACCTTGTGGGAAAGAAACGACAGCAAGGCCAAGTCTGATATTGCACTTGGAATAAGCCCTTGTGAACTCAAACAAATTAAAGGATGTACAACATCTAGGGAAGTTTGGCTGAAACTGGAGAGCATCTATCAGTCGAAGGGATCTAAAAGAAGCCATCAGCAAGAATGTGGTAAGAGGCCTTGAATCGTTAAGAAATCTGAAGAATGTTCGGGACATGACCAGATGCGAAACATGCATCCAGGGAAAGATGACACGAACACCATTTCCGAAGAAATCTCAGCGAACAACTGAACCACTGGAACTAGTGCATTCCGACGTATGCGGACCGAGGCGAGTCGAATCACTCAAAGGAGCACGGTACTTCATCGAGTTCATCGACGACCATTCCAGGTGGTGCGTAGTAAAATTCCTGAAATCTAAAGGAGAAGCTCTACAAGCGACGAAGGAATTTATCACTATGGTGGAAAACCAGAAGGGAAGAAAAGTAAAGCAATTTCAGTCGGACAATGGCACAGAATTCGCCAACAAGGAGTTCGACGCTTACTTGAAGGAGCACGGAATTTCAAGACGGCTCACTGTCCCTTACAACACCGAGCAAAATGGAACGGCGGAGAGGAAAAACAGAACACTTGTGGAAATGGCCCGGTGCTTATTGATCCAGTCCGGATTACCTTCCAAGTTTTGGGCGGAAGCCATAAACACCGCGAACTACATAAGGAACCGCTGTCCATCGAAAAGCTTAAATGGAAAAACGCCGTATGAGATTTGGAACCAGAGGAAACCAGATGTAAGTTTCTATCGAGAATTTGGATGTCGAGTATTCTGTTTGAAGAGGCAACCCGGTCTGGAAAAGTTCGACACTCGCTCTAGGGAAGATATACTACTAGGCTACTCAGAGGAGAGCAAGGGTTATAGAGTATGGATACCGAAGGAGCAAAGAGTGGAAATCTCTAGGGATGTAAAATTTCTCGAAGGAAGTCCAGAAA
Organism: Cryptocephalus primarius; assembly: GCA_963576515.1. Classification (NCBI taxonomy): domain Eukaryota; kingdom Metazoa; phylum Arthropoda; class Insecta; order Coleoptera; family Chrysomelidae; genus Cryptocephalus; species Cryptocephalus primarius. Next base: position 7,514,511 of record OY754942.1, on the reverse strand, counting down.
CCGTCGGGAAATTTGAGGAATTTCTGCCGGAGAACCTAGTGGAAGACACAAGTAGCCAGACGTCACCTTCACAATTCGTGGAAATTACACCGAATTCAGTCGATGAAGAAGACATCGACAATGAAGAAGAAGTTGACATTGAAGAAGATGATGAAAGGTCTGAGCGGAAGAGGGATGTTGGCCGACCTAGGATCATTAGAACTGGAATGAGGGGAAGACCGAGAAAGGAGTATAAATACAGAGATGAAGCAGGAACTTGTGAAGAAGCTTTCGTTTCTGAAGTACCTTTGACGAACGCGTTGAATTCGCCAGAATCAGAGGAGTGGTACAAAGCTATGGTCGAGGAACTGAAATCCATCATCAGGAACGAGACTTGGAAAATTGTTCCACGTCCCAATGACCGTGAAACGATTGGCAGCCGCATGACTTTACGGAACAAGTATTCCGCAGATGGAAGACTCGTGAAGAGGAAAGCTCGACTAGTAGCCCAAGGATTCAGCCAGAGACCAGGTATTCACTTCAAGGAAACCTTCGCCCCTGTTGCCAGATTGAGTACCATCAGACTTCTGATCTCGATTGCTGTACATTTTGATATGGAAATCCGACAACTGGATGTCACCAGTGCATATCTAAATGGGGAACTAGATGAAGAACTGTTCATGGAACCTCCTAAGCAACTGTCCCTACTACTCGAGAGGATACGTTCAGAGGAGAAAAATGATCTAGGAAAGAAAGCTGAGAACATGCTTCGAGAACTGAAGAAGGGAGATAAAGTTTGCAAATTAAAGAAGGCTCTGTATGGGTTAAAACAGGCCGGAAGAAGCTGGTTTAACAAACTTAGCAACGTCTTAAAGGAGTTTGGCGCAACACCAACGAACGGCGACCCTTGTCTTTACAAGATAGGTAAAGGACCCGGATTGACTTTAATTGCAACTTACGTCGACGACATTATAATCGCTTCTAGAAAACCTCAGGTAGCTGAAAGACTCATCAACTTCTTAACAAAACGGTTCGAAGTGAAAGGTCTTGGGGAGATCAGACATTGCCTAGGAATAGAGTTTCGAAAGAAGAAAAACCAAATTTCGTTACATCAGAAGGGATATATAATGGAACTACTCAACAGATTTGGGATGAACGACGCGAAGCCAGTTTGCACTCCAATAAGTGCCGGTATAAAGCTGCAGAAAAACGAGGATACTTCGACCGGGGATGTTCCATTCCGGGAACTCGTGGGAGCATTAACTTACCTGGCGGTCAGCACTAGACCTGACATCAGCTACGCAGTCAGCTATCTAGGACAATTTAACCATTGCCACGGCAGGGAACATTGGACCGCAGCGAAGCGTGTATTTAGATACCTGAAAGGAACCATTGACCTGGGACTAGTTTTTGGAAAAGGAACCAAATCCACCAAGGGGTATGTGGATGCGGATTGGGGTGGATGCCCCATTGACCGACGTTCTTACACCGGTTTTGTGTTTATGGTTGGCGGAAACCCTGTATCGTGGGACTCGAAAAAGCAAAGGGCCGTAGCCTTATCCTCCACAGAGGCCGAATACATGGGGATGTCAGAAGCCATTAAAGAAGCCATACACCTCAAAACATTCCTTCAGGAACTTGGACTGGAGGATCTGTCAGCAATTTCGATACTCGAAGATAATATGGGGGCTATAAGATTAGCCGAGAATCCCGTATTCCATGCGCGTACGAAACATGTGGACATCAGGCACCACTTTATGAGAGATGCCATCAGAGAGAAGACCGTCGATCTTCAACATGTTCCTACTGAGAAGATGGCGGCAGATATCCTTACAAAGGCCCTACCTGGACCTCGTCACCTCCAGTGTTTAAGGATGATTGGACTGGAAAACCTTTCAGAAGCTGGGTTCGATCGCGAGGGAAAGTGTTAGTGAGATGTACTGTGTGCGCGATCTAACCAGACTATGAACCTTGGCCCGTCTAGTGTGCCTTGTGTTTCCACAACACCTTGTACTGTTTTGATGATAACATGTCAGTCGTTGAATAGATGTTTAGCAAAACCAAGAGCTTCATATTGATTCCTACGAACCCTAAGTTATCTAGCGATACTTAGACCATCAGTCTCCTGCACTCTGCACAAACAGGAACACATGTAGATGATTTAATGGTAAAATTTAAAAATGTTAGAAATAGTAACAACGGCGACAAAGTGCAAAATGATCTGAAGAGGTTTGCATTTCCATCGTTGTTTCTATATTTGTAACGACTGGAATATGTTATCTCTGAAAAATCGAAAAACTGAATGAGCGTAAAACAAACCTGAAACAATTGGTAACACAAATCTTTCAAGTAGAATCAATGTGAATGTGCTGTATCATAATTAAGAAATCAGAATTTGTTTGAAATCTCTCCATTTTCCCCAGGCTTGGTTAGATTAGTGTCTATGGCTTGGTTTTGTAGATGCCTGCTCCTATTTCTTGTTTGATTTTGGAGCGCTCAGGACTCCAGCTAAAGTGAAGTTTGCGTTTGCTTGTATGACAGGTCAACCTTTTCCAGCTTACATACCCGGTATACTTGTGTTAAAAGTTCTATCGAATATGTATTTAGGAATCACCAAGTTCGATAGTATGTGTGATAGTACTTGTACTTGTATGTGCAGTGGTAGAAGGTTTAGTAACATTTAAATAAATACTTTTTACTGAGGGATAGAGAACATAAATGAAATTAACTTAATATCAGAGATTAATTAGTACATTTAATTTTAATAACATTAAAAATTATGGACAACTTCAGTCATCACTTTCGGTCTGATTTTCCTGATCAGGAAAATCAGGAAGAATCAATTAATCAAGGAAGACAGACAAACTGATGAAATCAGTCTGATTTCACTTTTCAGTCTGATTTGTCGCCCTTCGTCTTCAGTTTTGAACTACATGAATTCTAAAATAAAATCACTATCCTTTCCCAAATGCCTTAAGAAAGTCATTGAAGTCATTAAACGATCAGGGTCCTTAAACCCTGTGCCTGTGGTGCCGAGGACGTTATACAAACCACCTTAATCGCCATAGATGTTGCTAGCTAAGCAAATGTGATAGTAGTGTTTTCAATCTCATTACCTCATAGATCGACCAATTACTCATAGTTTAAATATGTACTCTTTAACGCAACGAAATAATTGCTCTAAATTCAAAGATTTACAAAGCGATGTAATACATACGTAATTAACACAAATTAAATAAATAAAAATGTAACGTGAGAATGGTTAAATGATTTGAACTTCAATTTGCTCCTTTTGTATTTAGTCTTGCGGGTCTTCTTTTAACCATAAGATGAATCTCCGGCGAAGAAGTAAATCACTTCACCAAATAAAAGATGAATAAATTATGCGATAAAACATAACAAGTGTAAATGTAATAATAAATAATAATTAATACTGTCATAAGTGGTAATGATCATATTATTTTTGCCATGGAGAATAAATTTTATTTCTGTTGGAAAAATAATAGGTGGTAATCGAGAAAAAAGACAGATATTGATATAGACGAGGGTTATGTGTGTAGACAGATATGGAAAATACGTTATCATGCACAGTCCAGCGATGCCTTTTGGGAGGCATTCTTACATTATGCAGTTAAGAAATTAATACTTAATTCATTCTGGTGCTCTTTATTTTAATAGTTTGCAAATTGTGTAGACGTTTATTATATTGATTACACTTTACTTTCACAACTTGAAAAATCTGGTTTATTTAAATTTATTTAATTTAAAAACATTATTTTCAGAAATGAAAATTTTCAGTGAAATCAGGTAAATTAGGATGTGTACACTCATATTCTGGAATATTATATCAATATTAGGGTGATCTGAATCGCTCACAATGTGAATGTTTACCTCTAAATCAGTGGATGAACAAATATTGCATCAATTTATACCACTGTTAAAAAAATCGATAGCTTTTAGTATAGTAATTAGTAATTAGTATCGATAGTAATGACACATTTGGCACTAATTACTACAATTTATATATATATAAACAGTTGTACCTTAAAATATTTCAATGGTTTATTTGGTTATACTCAACAATACTATTGCACTAAAAGGTATCTTAGCATAAGTCTCACCCTAAAGTTATATTAATACTATTATCTCCTTCATTACAATAGAACGTGGCATTTACTTCGTGGTGCCTCTTAATAATATTAAAAACATGGAACTCATGGAAATCATGTAAAATTTTCAATAATTCGTGAAATTAACAAATCCATACAATATTAGCTCAAAACAAGAAAAATTGATAGACAGTCGCCATGTTTATTCCCTGCTCCCGTTTGACAGTGGTAATAAAACTCACAGATTTGCCGTTTCATGATTGAATTTCATGTGTCAGCAGAAGTTTGAGAACATACCTATACATATGTTGCGATTTGACGCGCGATTTGCGTGACGCCTATAACTGAGCTTAAGTCGTTATTTATGAAACTTATACAAGAGCAAGTGCATGAAACATGGAAATGAATGCGTTGCGATTCATATATAAAGCAACCAACGTCATAACCCAGAAAAAAATACATTAGGTGATTATTGTTAAGGACTCTCAATCGAAAATACTGATAATTAAAAATCTACAGATCTACAAATTTCCCCGTCTACAAATTTCCCTAAATCATCTGGGAAACAAGAAAATTTATTGTTCAAGTGTTTATAATTCCATTAGAAAATCGATAATTCGTATGCATTAAGTACTTCAATTGTGCAGTAATAAACTATTGGAATTAAGTGTTAGTATATAATATGAAGAATAAAAAGTGTAATTGTAATAAAGTAAAGATTCTATATCAAAATTGTAGGTGATTTTCTTGTAATACCATAAAGTTTACTTCAGAAATTCTACAAAGATGGCGGAGATAAATATTATTATTAGGGTGTGAAAGCACGCACAGAAATGGAGATATTATGACAGGTGAAAATATCGTAATTCAATACATTAAAGTGAATAACACAAAACATCGAAAATAATTGTCACATTTGGATCTAAAACTGGCAGGTGCGATTGTCTGACGAAAATATTGACATTTTCCTTCTCATTTATATTTTCCTTCGCTAGATTGTATAGGCTATTCTAGTTTAGTCTAAAGTACACGCGAAGCAAGACTGGCAAACACACAAACTTAAACTTCATCCACACAGAACACAATATAAATGCCACTAATGCCAATTGCACAAATTCTACATGCATCCATCTGCATTCAAATTTTATGGAAGTAACAGTAATTCGGGCATTGGATTCCGAGAGTTTATTAAGGAATCCTATTTTTCATTCCAGGCCATGCATATTAAAACTTCTCGTCAGAGACGATATAAAGTTATTCGAAGTTTACTATTAGAATTTCACAATGGTTGATTACTACTTGCGTGGAATGGAGATAAGTACACGTATATTTTATGAACTCATGAAGTGTCATCATTTAGACTTACTCCGGTTTAAGTGCTAATGGGTTCTCTCTGGAATGGCGCTCTATTTTAATGCGGCAACTCAAACAAAATTCGTTAAAGAGAAGGTATTTTCTAGCGTTTAATTAAATGAAGGATATGAATGTAATATGAATGCTATAGTTTGAATTTGAGAATTACCAGTAAATTTTGCCTCATATATATTATTATTATTATTTATTAGCAAAAAAAAATACATGTTTCCATAGGGAGATACATATTCCTGAAAGAGTGAAGAAAAACTTCACTGTGTTCAAGTACTAATCTTACAAAAACTAACTTAGAAACTAAAAGAGCTTTACAAATTTTTATTTGTTTAAGTGCTACAAAGAACTTACATTATTCTAAATTCAAATCATCTTAATTTATTAAGATGATTTATAATAATAATACATAATAAAATTTGTAGATTTGTGACATTTACTGTGTTGAGAGATTTCCATGTTTTTGTCTAATAGACTCCAAGATCATTTTCTTTTTGGTTTTGTCAGAGACTGTAAGGTTTTTATATTCATTTGGCAAACAATTAAAATGTTTTATAGCAGTGTAGAAACTATTTTTTTTTAAATATTTCTTTTTTGTGCTTAGGTAATACAATATCTTTGTTCCTTGTAGATAGAGCTTAAGTAACTGTAATGAAACATTATACATTTGGTAATATATAATTCTTTTATGGTTGGAATCTTATTATAATTTAAAACTTTAATAAATATATTTTGAAGGGAAATAAGTGGTTTCAATTCAGTTGCTAAAGCCCCACCCCAAACAATCAAACCATAATTAAGTATGCTGTAAACGTAAGCATAGTATATTATTACAAGCACTTTTTTCGGTAGATGTTTTAAATTAAATAGTAAGTACAAAAAGTATCTAATTTTCTTAATTACTAACTGCATGTGATAATACCGTTTTAAATTAAAATCGATTAAGACTCCAAGATATTTAACATAGCGAGCTCTTTTTATCTATGCATTATTTATACATATATTTGATATAGAAGGCACACTACCAACATAACAGCCAAGTGTTAAATACTCGGTTTTCGATACATTAAGTGTAAGTTTTTTTCGTGCAAACCAAATATTGATTTTTTGTAGTTTATTGTTCATATTTATTTCAGCGATTTTCCAAGTCTTGGCGTAACTTAAGATAACAGTATCATCCGCAAAAGCAAAAGTGTCGGTTATATATTCAAAGATATCATTCATATATATTAGAAATAATAGAGGTCCAAGGATAGTTCCCTGCGGCGGGACCCCAATCTCAACATTTTTTTCTTGACTAGTAACTGAACCGATTTTTACTCTTTGAGTTCTAGATATATATATATATATATATATATATATATATATATATATATATATATATATATATATATATATATATATATATATATATATATATTCTATATATTCTATATATATTGTCACGAGCCGGGGCGTCTTGAGGGCCTGAGTCACGGCTGCGTGAGGTAAGGGGTCGGTAGCTACGGGGGTAGAGCTTGCTATTAACGAAGACAGGTTAGAACAAAACAGAGAAAAAGGCTTTATTCTCCACAAACGGGGAATCTAAAAATGGGTCAGGTCGACACAAAAAAAACGAAAAATAAATCACAATAAGAAAGATGGGGGGCACAGCGAATCCCAAAAGGCTGGAGCGTGAGAGGTAAGGAAGGTAACGGGTTGCCTGTCGTCCGGATTTTCGGGGTTCCATAACGGAGGGCCTCTTGACAGGGTAGTTGGAAGGCTCTTCTTCGGGCGTCCGGCTGGGGTTCTAGAGGCTTCGACGATCCACCACAGTCTCCGCTCGGGGCTCTTTCTACTCCCCTCTTCGACCGGCCATCTGGCTGGCCCCCTCAGGGACGGCCCTCTTCCGGGCGGCCCCTTGGACGGCACTTGTCCAAGCTCCTACGTCGGGACCTCACTGGTCCTCTCTACTAACTTCCTCCTTCTATTTATGTTCGGTTTTTGTTTTGCTTATATTTTGTTTTGTTAAACACTCTCGCTTTCTATTGTAGTACTTCACACGAACTGACCGTGGCCTCCGGCCGTGTCCTAAATCTTTGTTTTTTATTTGTGGTCGTCGAAGTCTCGTGTTCGTGACATTACCCCTTGTCCCTCGAAAACCGGCCCCCGGTTTTACCTCTCACCTCTCGGCTCATGAAATGTTCCAAGACCTAGGAATTCGCTGCTTTACAGAGAAAAAACAATAATTAATACAACGGTATTGTACCCTACTTATAAACAATATCACAGCACTTTTTACTTCGCGAGCTTTTTTGCTGATTTGACAGGTTCACCGCACTGGTGTCGGTCGGGTTCGCGATGGACGCGCGATGATTTTCACGGTCACGATCCATGACCTAGCGTACGCTGACGACCCGTGATTCCGGTGTAGGCTCGCCCGGTTCCCTGCGCTTGTAGCCCTTAGGTCTTCCGTCTCTTGTCCTCGAGCTCGGGTAGGTGACGTTCTTTGTTCCTTGTAGCTTCGGTGAGCTTCTTCCTCTGTCCTCTGGCGTTCTCCGCTGCGTCGCCCCTTGGCAGGCACTCGGGGGATTTCCCTATGTACAGTCCCTGCCCTGGGCTGACTCGTCCCCTCGTGTCCGGGACGGTCCTGTCTTGCCGCGAAGAGCTTGACGAAGTCCCTGGTGTTTGTATCCGGATCAGATTCCGTCTACAATTTCACTACTATGTGACCTTTTTTCTCCCAATTCGCTCCTGCTTCCTTGCTCAGAGCCTCCAATCTGGTCACCGATTTGCGTCGCTCGTCGCGAACGTGTCCGGGAAGTCTCCTTTTACTTCCCGTTCCTTCTATTTCTCGTACAATTATCATGCGGCGCCCTTCCGTAGGTACGCCCTTTTCCAGGGACTTGTCTATCCATTGGCCGCGCAGATTCTTTCGTAACTCTTCATAATTGTCTCCACGCAGTCCTTATCTTGGCTGTAGATTTGTGGGCTTACGAAGCTTGGGGTTGCGGGGTGCCTGGTCACTCGGAAACCGTCTCTCAGCGTAGGTCTTGTCACGGGTGTCGTCCTTCTCTCTGCTCGCTCCTAAGGTCGTCCAGCTGAGGGTCTTCACATCGGGATCTTGAATGGGGTTGAACGCTGCCTTTAGGGTCGTCTAGGAGGGGTTGTACTGTCTCGAGTCCTGTTGCCTGCCTGACGTGCTCGTCTCTTGTTCCTTTATCCCTGGGCGTCTTGAGGTCCTCTTCTTCTGCCTGTCTGTAGGTTGTCCGGGGTTGTCGGTACTCCTCCTGTTGATCCTTGGAACGGGGTGTGTTGGTAAGTCTGCCGCCAGGAGGATGCAGTGGTTTTCGTCGGAGATCTGAACTGGCTTGCCCTGGTCCGCGCCTTTGTGTGTGGTCGAAGTGTCCGTGGCGCTGGCATGTGTGGGGTGTGGTGGGGTAGGACGGGATTCTTTAGGTAGGAGGTGACAATAAAAGTTTTGACGAGTAGAGGGAGTTTCACTGCCGAGAAATTGTGCCCTGATTCGCTGTGGGTTCCTAAAACAGTTATTTAAATGTGCCTGACCTATATAAATTGAAATTTCTCGGGGCGGCTAGAAGTGTCTCCCCTAGATGTTACGACGGCTGGACGTAAGTGTGGTTGAGAACCAACTACTCCTGGAAACGAAATAAAAATCGCCTCTGCCGTATGTCGCAACTGCGGGAGGTAGGGGTGATTATGAAGAATCGCCCCTAGGATCGAACGACGGCGCCTCCACCATATGCCACGCATATGGTGCTGCTACGAGAGGTAGGGGTGATTATGAAGAATCACCCCTAGGATCGGACCACGGCGCCTCCACCATATGTCACGAATATGGTGCTGCTACGAGAGGTAGGGGTGATTATGAAGAATAACCCCTAGGATCGAACGACGGCGCCTCCACCATATGCCACGCATATGGTGCTGCTACGAGAGGTAGGGGTGATTATGAAGAATCACCCCTAGGATCTAACCACGGCGCCTCCACCATATATCACGAGCCGGGGCGTCTTGAGGGCCTGAGTCACGGCTGCGTGAGGTAAGGGGTCGGTAGCTACGGGGGTAGAGCTTGCTATTAACGAAGACAGGTTAGAACAAAACAGAGAAAAAGGCTTTATTCTCCACAAACGGGGAATCTAAAAATGGGTCAGGTCGACACAAAAAAAACGAAAAATAAATCACAATAAGAAAGATGGGGGGCACAGCGAATCCCAAAAGGCTGGAGCGTGAGAGGTAAGGAAGGTAACTTACAGGGTTGCCTGTCGTCCGGATTTTCGGGGTTCCATAACGGAGGGCCTCTTGACAGGGTAGTTGGAAGGCTCTTCTTCGGGCGTCCGGCTGGGGTTCTAGAGGCTTCGACGATCCACCACAGTCTTCGCTCGGGGCTCTTTCTACTCCCCTCTTCGACCGGCCATCTGGCTGGTCCCTTCAGGGACGGCCCTCTTCCGGGCGGCCCCTTGGACGGCACTTGTCCAAGCTCCTACGTCGGGACCTCACTGGTCCTCTCTACTAACTTCCTCCTTCTATTTATGTTCGGTTTTTGTTTTGCTTATATTTTGTTTTGTTAAACACTCTCGCTTTCTATTGTAGTACTTCACACGAACTGACCGTGGCCTCCGGCCGTGTCCTAAATCTTTGTTTTTTATTTGTGGTCGTCGAAGTCTCGTGTTCGTGACAATATATAGTATTCTATATATATTCTATATATATTCTATATATTCTATATATATTATATTCTATATATATAGTCTATATATACATATATATGCAGTTATTAATGCTGTTAACGTTGAAGCACTGTACTTATAGGTAATTATAGGTAACAAATTATACCAAGAAATCGTACCCAAATGACTTTATAATTTGTGGTACAAACAAATTTGAGCCTAACTTACACAAATTTTGCTTAAAGCTTAAGGAAAATATTACAGGAAACTAAAGTCGTTGTTAGCTTCGGCAAATTCGGCAACCTCAAATTTCTAGTTCATTACTTAAACATACATATGTAGGTGCAGGTTTAAATTGTTACACGTGTAAATCCTATTTAATTTCTAATCCTCAACGTTCGTAACCAATTAAACTTGTTCAAACGCATCAAATTTTTACTTTGCGCCAATCCGTATGTGCAAAGTTATAATTGAAGTTTCATCGAGGCATAAAACATCCAATTAAAATTTATGGATAATTCGTTTTCCGAAGGAATCGACTTTTTACGCCTATTCTCTCCACGTATGTGTATGGATCTGTTACATTTTACATGGCACGTATTATTAACAGCTCAGTTGACACATAATTCAATACCACGCATTATGAGAACTGCTATAACGGCAAGGAAGCACATGTATCAGATCTCTCGCACAGTTTATCGAAGCTATTAGATGTACCCATAACATCGTGTCTATTGTACTCCTGATCCATTCATCCCGTTTAACATTACATAGTGAGAATTTAATTTTGATCATAACCGTCTAGCTAATAGTATTACCATTCGAGATTAAGTTGGAAGTTCTTGGCCCAAAACTCACAATCAGCTCGAGCCAATATTCTTCGACGCAGTCTAAAAATAGCTCTGCACCCTGCTTATGCAAATGGGCTCCATCGGGGTCGCCAATTTAGTTTCTCCTAGAATAGGCGCGGATAATTAAAAGAGCGAAAGGTCGGAATATTAATCGTGATGAAATAATTTCGAGGTTACTCAATTTACTCCTCACTTCTCGTTCTGGGCGTCATAAATTTTTCCGGGTGAAGACTTAATCCATTGAAAGTCGATTAAACGCCAGAAGAAATATCATTTCTCCGCTAATACCCGTTTTCTGGAGAGATAAAATTAATTTGTGAAAACTTTAATCGAAAAAGTCCGAGATTAAAGTTGTTACAGCGGAAAGCCGATTAGGTGTCTCGGTTACGAATGCAATTTACCGAACGAAACCACACACCTACTAAAATTTTCGTGGAGAAAAAATTGTTGCGAAAGAAATGAAATTGGAAGTTAAGATTCAAGACCAAACCCAATTTAAATGTAGTAATGCCTATCTTTTGCAGACCAACTGAAAGCCAGGAAAGTTACAAGAAGCGGAAACTGGACATTGTTAAGAATATATGTATTAATAAATATTCAGAAACCTTTATCAGGTTTTGAAATTACACTGCGTGTACATGATTGGAGCCAAGAAATGCCGATTGTAATCTGTGTCACATACAGTTTTTAAAATCAACTATGAATTTTGAAATGGGCGTTATGAACAGGACACAAACTTAGGAAATTCACTCGAACTTTGAGTAAAAATTTTTTGTGTAAAATGATGATAGTCAATGTTAAGCAATTAGTATAGGATACTTCTACCATTTAATTTAGAATCTAATTAGTTCAATAGGAATTTTGAAACGTTTATATTAAGAGTAAATCAATGAACTACAATGAGAAACGTGGAACGTTCGAGATGTTAACCTATGGAGTATCTAGGATAACACTTACAAAATCTATGACAAAACTGTCATAATCATTAATTCTAACTATAAAACTAAAGTGAACGATGCAGCATTAGAGCTTAACTAAGTGTCTGTATCTTGGTCTATTTAAAGTATTTTAGATTTTAAAAGTCTTGTTAATTCAAATTAAAACAATCATCTTTTCAAATTTTATTTTCTATATCATATATACCAGGATTCTTAAATAAGCTACATAATTTTGAAAATGCTACAATGTATAATTTTAAGCTCTTCACTTCAATGTATTGTGCATTGATGTTCCAACGAACTGTAGTCATGTATACCATTTTAGTATTACCACTCTCTTCAACATTTATTTTGGCCATTCCAGCATAATTTTTCCTTCACTTTTCTTGACATCACTATAAGTTCAATGAGGACAAACTTCCCTTGTCTTTTGGTCACAGGTTTATTAGTGATCGTCCCCGGAATTTGAATACATTTCTAAGTCTCTTAGCCATTTCTTTTGGGCCATACAACTGAATTTGGGAAAGGCAGCGCTTTCATCGCAAGTCGCTTAGTACTACTAGAGCTATTTTGGATAAAACTAAGAAAAGAAACATTCTTAAAAGGAAAGTGCACTTTAAGGCGTTTTAAAAGAACAAACAAATTTCAACCAAAGGTTCTTGGTAATAAACAGCTAAGTCCAATTTCAAAATCTGATATATTAAGACCGTTTTTAAGAAAATTGAGAAACAGTAAAGATGATCAAGATTAAAGTGCCCTGTAGAGAGCGTTTAGAGAAAAATGTTTCAAATAATATTTGTAGGCCTTAAATGTAGTAGTTCAGGTGTAAAGTTTAGTAGGAATTCAAAAAGTCATTTTGGAAAAAATTAAGAAAAACTGAAAATTTACAAGGTAAACTGTCCTATATGGCGGTTTTAGAAAAAATTGGTTCAAGTAAAAGTTATGAGTATTAAATAATCAAATCAAACTACGAAATCAGTAATAAATTACAAAGGCTATTTTTAAGAAAATTAAGGAAAACTGGAAATTCTCAGGGTTCAGTGTCCTTTAGTGCGCGATTAGAAAAAAAATATTTCAACGCAGATTACAAGTATTTAATATAGTAGTTCAGATCTAAAGTTTATATTAAGAATATATGGAGGCGGTTTGGAAAAATTGAGAAAAATTGAAAATTAAAAAGAGCAAAGGGCCCTTCAGTCAAAATAATTCGAGATGGCGATTTTTGCCCTCAATATGATCTAAATAATAAATTATTTGTATAAATATTTATTAATTATATAAAATTATAAAAAAAATATTGAACTACCTTTCGAGATAAAACAAGGATTAAATGTCGCTTGCCCTGAATCTATTTTAACTAAAATCATATTGATTTGAGTATTAAGGGGACAAAGTTCAAATGCAAAGTTTCAGCATTTTACTATTTACAGGCCCAAAGACAAAGTCCACCATATACATAATCATATATATATATATATATATATATATATATATATATATATATATATATACGTGATCGAGTGAAATCAAAGCACAAAACCCTGATTTTGTAGATAACAATCCTGGACTCAACAATGAAACAGTGTATAGGGGATTAAACACGGATCCCCGCCTTGGAGGGAAGCATGGGCTCCTTTGGGCTATAATTTTTACGTCAAAATTTGTCTCACTCACAAAGAAACTTGACGTGTTTCAGGTTTTCTCGGCATGAACTTGCTCTGAGAATTATGCTTTCCTGTACGGGTTCGATGGCCCACCTTTTATAACACTACAAGTATTTGTTAGAATATTCTTAATAAACTCTTTAGAGTCATCTAGATATAAAGATACCTTAAAAAGACACCATATTAACAATAAATTGCCTTAAAGTTTAGTTTGAAATTACGAACGCAGCCACTTTGATAAAAGCATGTGAGCATGCTACTGAAAAGCCTTAATAATTTTAGTTTCCAGAAGGGGACACCAAAATCAGCGTCTTGCCGCGTTCATACCCTATGATAGTTCTTAACAAAAGTAAACTCACTACTCCCTTGAAAAACTTTTGAAACTTTTGAAAAATTTCAAACACATATAATGACGTCAGTGTTAAAATCCCATGTCATAAAATAATCCCCTGAGTAATCCCCCACATGAGTTCTTCTGGAAATTTCGAAAATACTACGTCGTTAACCTTTTTTTGGGTTATAAAAATATCATCTATTGCGCAGCTGATTCCCGACAAGCAGATAGCACATCGCACGCTTGAAACAGGCGAAACGTAATTAAAAATTATAGCATTCTACAAAACAATTATATAAGCTGTAAATAACTCCAGAAGAGCGGAAAACTGTTAAATATTATTCAATGGCAACTATTGTAAGTTTGATAATATAAATTGTAGACATTTTGTCATTCTTGACAATCGCATTCGTATTTACAACCGTCAACGTTATTGGAAAATATATTTTTGAGAATGTTTTGTAACGCAATTTCTACAAACTGGTATTAGTTATTAATACAAGTTGTTGACTTGGTTTGTTGTTTATCAATGTACGCTTATTGATTTCTCTTTTTACGTCCACAATTGAAAAACTGGAGTGGTGCCTCTAAATTGAGATTCCACTTCCCTGTAAAAAAATTCAATTATGCAACAATTTTGTAAAGGGACACGTGTATCCCATTATTTAACAGCATTCATTTCCCTCCCTTGTCGACTGTCACGCGTACTCTTAAATAATTCACGGCAGATGAAAGTGGTATTTAACTCCTCCCTGAGTAATCAAAATAATTGTAATCCATGGATTATTAATCCGTCCACGTCGATTTTCGACTCCATATTCGATCAGGACTCTTTCAAGGAGATTTCTATTATTCAATGATTTCAATGGGAGACACCTCCCTAGAACAATATTCCAAAGGCCATTGTCGAAGCTCCCTGTTAGTAGATATTTATCGGTGCTGGTCACTGAAATATTTATGTGGGGAATATTTCTCGACTTAGGGAAATTATTGAATCATTTATTACGCGAACCATTAATGTCATGGAATATACCTTATATTTCGTAGCAAACACGAGAATGCAGTAAAAATTAATAAGGTTGTTATTGCAATGATCGAATAATATGTTAGATATGTTATAGCTTAACAAAAAACGATTCTTTAAATGACTATATGCTCAGTTACGAGTTTTGAATACAATATTTAGCCCCATGCTAAGCTGTATAATGTAACGTAATTCAAAAACCTGTGCTCAAACTGTTATATTTATTTTTGCATTATATTCTAATTAGAAATCCCTAGGACACAGGAACTTAGCAGCATTCCAAAAATATGTTAATTTACAAAATCTCCTATAGTTAAAAATAACATTTATAAGTATTGTGCATATTAGTATAATCATTGCCTTATTCAAAGAAAACTATAATGAGTTATCCAAATGTCGTTGAGAATACTAGGATAAGTAAGTACCATAAAAGAATTAACCCGCGTCGAACGGTCTGTTAGCTGTTACGAGCGATGATCGACAATCAAGATTTGTAAGAGTTTAACGCTGTCTTTTAGGATACCCTACGGTGACTAATCCTTTTTGATACGAAGGGGTATTTCATTTTTCGCTGAAAAAGGTATTTATTGTTTATATGTTTGGCATTTACATGTATAATTCAGTCTCTATAGTGAAAACACATAGTAATCTGAAGTATTAATCTGACACACCCTCTGTGTCAGAAGCCAACTTAAAACTAAAACTATATCTAAATCTGTGCTATACAGCCCAGATTATAACCTAAAACTATTTTTTTTACAAAGGTATTCATTTACGCTAAATACAATTTACAATTATATTGTAGCAGTTTTACACGGAATGACACAGAGAAATTTTACTCTACTCTAATGACAACACTAACATTCACATTAACTGTTTTCCACATACACCACAACCTATGCGGAGCGTTCGTTACACTATCATTAGTTTACATATAATTGTTGGGAACTGTTTGTTTACACTAAATATCATATCAATAGTCAGACTAGGCAAGTCTATTTTTTTAACCTACTTAGATATGGTTATAGATATGGAGATTAAGGCAAGTCTTTTTTCTTAACATACTTAGACACCATTAAGGTCTTTAGATGAATAGGTAATACACGAAAGAACTTTATTGCTGTAAATATGCTTTTTTTTAAGAAGAAAATCTAAGGATAGAGTTTTTTATACTTTGGCAACGCAAGTGACTTATTCCTGGTTACTCTACTTGAATTTGAATATTGTTTAGACAACAAGCCATAGTGAAAAATTATAGATTTTACAACATACAATTGAAAGATAGAAAGTTGGTTGTTTAAACAAAGTAGATTCTTAAATCTTAACTGAAGTTTTTTCAAGATTGACTAATTCAGTTTTATATTCTTATATGCACCACCACAAATTAGCAACCCCTAATTAAGTATGCTATATATGTATGCAGAGTACATTATTTGTAAAATTTTAACTGGAAGAAACCTTAGTTTATAAGATAAGTACAGAAAGTGTCTGCATCTATCCAGTACACTTTTAATGTGGCTATACCATCCCAAGTTACTGTCAACTCGTGTACCGAGATATTTCACAATATCAACACTTTTAACGAAACTTTCAATAATTCGTATGTTAATTAATAAAGGCAGAATATCACTGTAGCAACAGAACGTAATATATACAGTTTTATTTGTATTAACTATTAGCTTATTATAAGTGAACCAATCATTTGAACGTTAAAAAATTATTTATTGCATGTTCAGCAGTCAACCAATGTTTTTCAATAGATAATATTACAGCATCATCCGTAAAAGAATACATAAAAGGACAAGTCCCAAACATATATATTATAAATACTAAAAGCCCTAAGACGGAGCCTTGAGGCACAACTATTTTGACAGTCTTTTGATCACTTAGAGTTTCATTAGTTTTAACACATTGCTTTCTATTACACTGGTAATTTTTTATTAGTTCAAGAGCAATTCTTCTAATTCTAACGTGTTCAAGTGTATTGTATAACATTTCATGTTCCACAGGATCAAAAACTTTAGATGAGCCAATGAATGTTACAATGACAGAATCAGTTGTCTCGATACCATCATATATCACATCAAAAACTTTAACAAGCGCATCATCAGTATTTTTGTACTTCATAAAGCCGTACTGATTTTTATTTATTATACTGGACTAAAAACTTGTATACTCTGTTATGAATTACTTTTCCAAAAATTGTACCTATATTATAGATAAGTGATATTAGCCTGCAATTACTCATATATGTTTTATCATCCGATTTTTCAATAGGCACAACTTCAGCTGTTTTGAGTGCTTTAGGCCAAACACGTGAACCTGAAATTATATCACGATATAATGAATATTCATTGTTTGTTATTTTCGACTATTTTTGAGTGTTAAAAATGTACTGATAGGATGAAGGTCTGCATATGTTGAAGGGAAAAATTTGTAAATAAAGGTAGAACAAGAGCCTCTTTTCAAGTATTAGGAAAGGAACCAGTTTTTAGGTTGGCATTCACAATTTGGGCAACGGAGATCACTGTTAAATTTAGATCGTATGTTTCATTATGTTTCATATTTCCCCCTAATCTCATATAATTACTATGAAAAAATGTTTCCTTTGCAGTTTTAAGTAACATTCTGGTAAATTGATATAAAAATATTTGTTTATTTCTGCTGAGTTGAATAATCCACTGGGATAAGGTAAGTGTTCATATTTATAGAGGCTTTGTAAAAGAAGCGTACTTCTTTGCTGAAATAGGTGTTTAAAATGGAGATATTTTTAACTTCGCAAACAAGCAAACACTAAATAGTGGGCAAATAAATTGACATTTAAAGTATTCTCTTCACTTCGAGATGGTGCTTGTCATTTGCCAAAGTGCCTTCAAGATAGAACTGTTATTAGAAGTCTTTGACTTTCTTTACTGGTACTGTGAATATTGATATTGTTGTCGAACGAAAGAAATATTTAGAGATAAATTATGTTTCATATTGGAAGATTTTTAGTGTATCATTTACAACGTTTAAAGTAGATTTAATATAGTCAAGAAATTTCAGTGTAGGAGTAAATGTTAACTATTGAAAAGAATCCCAAAGTAAGAAATCTTATGCATTACTAGTTCCTCCATATCCTGGCATTTACCAGACATCCCTTTTCCTTAGCCGTCAAAATTATAGTTTTAATCTCTATTTGTTTGTAATTTGCGATTTTTGTTAAGGCCCTTCTTTGTTCCATGAGGTCTTGTATTTCATCCATGACCAACCGTTGTTTTATATCTCTGGTATTAGTTATTGCACATTTCTTCAGTACTTTAAAGATCCCAGCGCTAAATGATTTACGTACATCGTTGACTATTTCACTTACGTGACTATATCAATTCTTTCAATAATATTTCATTTAGTATTCGTTAAAATTTAGTCACTGAGTTAACCTTTTTAATTTAACTTAGATATCGGCCACTAATGAGTTATGGTCCATTCCGATGACGTTGGGCTAACAAAATGTCATCGATTTGATTCCCAACATTTGGTCTAGCATTGTATAATTTCCATAGCCATCCAAAGTGCATGAACGACGCTTATGTAGATGATATTGGTGATACAAATAAGTTTCCGCCGTTTTTATAAAAAGTTATCAATTGCTTATAAAAAAAATGTACGTTAAATTTTATTCAAAATAATGTCCGTGGTTAGCTACTACTTTTTGCCATGTTTCTGACAGCATTCGGATGCCACGTCGAAGAAAGTCTTCATCTTTTGAGACTACCCATGATTCGACCCAATTTTTGGCTTCTTCGTAAGAAGTAAAATGTTGCTTTTCCAGAGCGTGAATAGGTGGTAGTCCGAAGGAGCACCAGGAGTCTGGTGAATACGGCGGGTGGGGTAAGACATCCCATTGTAAACCTTCCAAAGTATCCTTGACGAATATTGCAACATGCGGCCGAGCGTCGTCTTGTTGAACAATCACTTTGTCATATCTTTTGGCATATTCGGGGCGTTTCAGCTTCAATTCTCTGCTCATTTGCAGCAGTTGCTGTTGATAACGTTCTCCAGTGATAGTTTCCTTAGGCTGGAGTAGTTCGTAATAGATTACTCCGAGCTGATCCCACCAAATGCATAACATTAACTTCATGCCAAAAACATTCAGTTTCGCCGTTGAGGTTGGTACATGGCAGGGCTTACCCCACGATTTCCTACGCTTTCGGTTGTCGTAATGGATCCATTTTTCATCCCCCGTCACTATTCGATGCAAAAAACTCTTTCGACATTGTCTTTGGAGAAGTTGTTCGCAAGTGAAAAGACGGTGCTCGACGTCTCTGGGTTTCAATTCATGCGGAACCCAATTTCCTTGTTTTTGAACCAACACCAATTGTCTTGAGACGGTGTAAAATCGCTTGCTGAGTCACACCCAAGCTTTCTGCGAGCTGCTCTTCAGTTTGGCACGAGTCTTGGTGCAATAATGCCTTTAACTTAGCATCTTCAAAGTTGGCTGGCCTTCCTTCGCGTCCTTTATCTTCCACGTCAAAATTGCCGTTTTTAAACTTTTGAAACCACTCATGGCAACTTCTTTCACGTAAAGCAGCATCACCGTAAATTTCTGCAAGAGAACGATACGCCTCTGCAGCAGATTTCTCTAAATGTAATAAATAAATCAAAACTTCCCGCAATTGACGCTTATTTGGTACAAAACTCGACATTTTCGAACAAAAAAATGTATACTACCAGTATAAAGATAACAGTATTGTAAGGTTATGTTGTTGCCCGGTATTTAAACTTTCTATATGGCATCTTACATCTGAAGATTTCAAAGTAATCTTGTCAGTGGAGCCACCTCTTGAAAACGACGGAAACTTATTTGTATACCCAATATTAGGCGTTTGTTATGATCATGCCAAAAATATTCATTGCATTCACCCAATTCATAGCTTATCAGGTCAGACCCACGGGCTATAGGAATTTATTGACCCCTATGATATAAGTAACTTTATTGTTTTGCTAGACATTTTAGTGTTTCTTTTGGTTGTTTATAAACACTTCAACTTCTGTGCCATATTTCTTATCTGTCGGAGCAGCTTAAATTTGAGGGATACTGTCATTAAATGTGCAAGTGTATAATTACAGAAGTACCATTCTATGGTTTATCGGTACAACAATTGTATTTTACTATTGTCACGAGTCTTTCCCTGTGTCACGGCTGCGTGAGGTAAGGGGTTAGTAGCTACGGGGGTAGAGCTTGCTATTAACGAAACAGGTTAGAACAAAAAGAGAGAAAAGGCTTTAGTCTTCGCAAACGGCGGGGAATCTAAAAAAGTCAGGTCAACACATAAAAGAGAATGAATTAGAACAAGAAGAGGGGGGCACAGCGAATCCCAAGGGCTGGAGCGTGAGAGATGAGAGAGGTAACTTACGGGATCACCTGTCGTCCGGACCTTCTGATTTCCATAGCGGAGGGCCTTTTGGCAGGGAGGTTGGAAGGCTTTTCTTCGGGCGTTCGGCTGGGTTCAGGAGACTTCGATGACCGACCACAGTCTCCGGCCGGGGCTCTTTCTACTCCCTCTTCGACCGGCCGTCCGGCTGGTCCCTTCAGGGACGGCCCTCTTCCGGGCGGCCCCTTGGACAGCACTTGTCCTAGATCGCACGTCTGGACCCCACTGGTCCTCTCAACAACATTCTTCCTTCTATTTATGTTCGGCTTTGTTTTGCTTGTAGTTGCAATGCGTGTAATTTTTGTAAGCGCTCTCGCTTTCGTTGTTCGTGCTTCACACGAACTGACCGTGGCCTCGGGCCGTGTACTAATTCGTTGTTTTTTTATTTGCGGTCGTCGAAGTCTCGTGTTCGTGACACTATTCTGAGACCGCGAACATACGGACTTCATGCCTATGATGTTTGCCGTCGTCACCTCTACCAGAGTTGTATAAAAGAGAGCCTATTTCATACATTTAAATGCGTATTACCTCTTGAACAAAATTTTCAAATTCTTCGGTTGCATATACATATCTAACACTCATGTATCTATTCCTAATTTTGGCTTTGCTATTTTGAGTCGGGAGATATTAGCAGCATCCCTTTTGAATCAGACACTACAGAGTTAAGTCATATCTGACTAGCTTCCTGAGTTACCTTACTGCGATAGCCTGCAAGTCGATCATGTTATCTAGGATTTATAGAGTAGATTTTAAAACCAACAAAGCTTTTAGTAGTCAATGCGGCATCCACGTTACTATAGAGGCAGTTTTTACTATCTGTAGGTAAACTAGTGCACACGAATGCGAAAACTTCACATCACCCAACTTGGCAAAATTATATCTTGCATCGTTGTTGCTCTAGGGTGTTGATTTCATTACTGGATAATTGTTTAGATTTTCGGCGCCTTACGTCATTCCGGTTCGGTCCCAATATCCCCTGCATTGTAATA
The DNA here is from genome assembly GCA_963576515.1 of Cryptocephalus primarius. NCBI lineage: Eukaryota > Metazoa > Arthropoda > Insecta > Coleoptera > Chrysomelidae > Cryptocephalus > Cryptocephalus primarius. The sequence goes on along the minus strand of OY754942.1, from coordinate 7,493,174 downwards.
ATTTTCCATTCGCTGAACTATTACGGCCAGTTACAACACTAGATATGGGTACAAGGAATAATTATTCCGAGTGTAACTTTACCGATCCCCCCGGATGATCGCAGAATGGATTTATCACGTGAATGTTCGCATGTATGTATACACGCATCTATATATCAATGGGGGAACGGGGGATGTATGAAAATCAACAAGTGTCACATACCGATTACTCGTACAATACGATTTGCGGAAGATTTTGTACAATCTCCTTGTAACTGTTGTTGTAAACTCGTCGAACATGCACCGAAATCGATGCGGCAGCAACGTTTGAAACATTATGTCAGCGGCTTTTGCGGAACTTCTCACCTCAAGTCGGTAGAGGAGGAAATTGGTGAGCGAAACGACTATTTCAGATTTATCGCCCTCGACGTATATAAGCGGAGAAAATTGATTTGTGAGTAAGAGGAAAGTTGGGTGGGGGTTTTATCAACGATTCCGTAGAGTTATGTTATAGAGGCCTCACATTATTCATCCAAACTCAATAAAATGTCGATACAATATTCCATCAGGTCGATTTCTCACGCAAAATTTAAATTTTTCTAGGAGTGGTGGGTTGGGGCACAGGGGTAAAGATTAATATAAAGTAAATTATAATAATGTCTTGTTAGAATCATATTTTAATTTTTTACTCCATCTAAAAATTAGTAGCGACTTTCCCGGAGCGATTGCGCAAACCCTATCTATTTTACACCATACATGATAGTCGGAACCCGGAACACACGATCGTTCTGTTTTTACGTTAGTTTCTGCTCTGCTTCTGCTTTTCCTGTTGTTATAGGTAAGTAATCCCAGATATGTTGTGAATTTACTTGCGTATGTTATTACAGCCTGTCCTTAACACGGGGACCTTCTGAATATCTTGAATTCTCTTAGCTATTATATAAAAATTTTCTATAACTTTTTTTTTAGAACGGCATACAGTTCGAGTTAATTCAATCTAACATTTCACTGCCGGCCTAGGACTTTAGGGAGTATAATTTGTTACCGCGTTATTAAATGTTAACAAAAAAATCGTGTGGTTTTTAAAATTACATCTTTTTAACATAAAAACCAATAATTGAAGCAATTGGTATTCGAGTAACGGAGACATCTTACATTTTATTAAATGACAACTACCATTTTTCCTATAATTTAGATTTATCATATTGTCTAGCTGCCCATTACAAATTTGGAAAAATTACATAACACAAATTTATTTTATTCCTATAATTTAAAAATTTCTATAATAGACAAAATTTTATTTCTATAATTGAAATCGCTAATTTTATTAAAAAATTTTTGTAAATCAAACTGTTTCCATTTACTATCGCGCTGAAATGGTAACGTTCGGTCGATCATTTAATGGGAGAGCAGTGGAAGAATAATTTTGGAAAAATGTGTATTGTAAATACTGTCCATAGTAAGACGTACAGACTGTTTTACGTGTATGTGTTAGAGCTCAGGATGTACTTCCTTAAACATGTTAATTCCCTTGCAATGTTGTAAAATGCTTTTGACAAATGGCAGTGGAGTGTGGCAGTAATTAGTACTAATTAAAACGGGTTGAAGAAATTTTCGTCCTTGTTCGATAATTGAGTGACAAGTTCGCCATCCGAAAAGAATTAGATTATATCCAGTATTAATTAATGAATTAATGAAAACGAAAATTTCCTACAGTATGCACTTTCCATTTCCTCTATTAAGTTGTTCTCAAACGTTGTCGGTCACTTTTGTAGAAGTAAACAGTTCAATTACGCCAGTAAAATGCAGTTAAACTCCAGTTGCCGTGTTTCAGGCTACTCGATTTGCATTTACTTCTAATTTCCACAGTCTATGGATATTTATGCCGTGATAAACTATGCAAATCGTTGCTGATTTTACTATGTTCCGGGAGTGTTGAGCGGAAAAATTTTTGTCGGTTGACATTTAGCATAATAATGGTAAAGTGTGTATATGAATTGTGCCTGCTTGTTAGTGCATTTTTCGTAACTACAATAATTTATAAAGCATAGCCAGTTAAAAGAAAAGAACGACTCGTAATTATTGTCAAAGACATTAGATAATAGAAATGGATAAGAAGTGCTGTTATGGCGTTTTTAAAAGATTTCATTCAGAGCAGGTACATCTTCACTGAAACAGTTTCTTCATATTCAAAAATATCCTCGGCCCTGCCACATGGTTTTCTTAAATTCGCCTTACACTTTAATTTTCCAACTTTGACTAAATAGGAGGAAAAAGCTTTTCAGGAAACTTTCGTGTAGCTAATAAAAACTGACCCAGTTTCTCGCCATATCAGCTATATAGACGTTCATGTGTATAAAGTTCTTTTTGTAACCGTAAACTTTCTGAAATAAAAATCCACTCGCTAATTGTACGGAGATGAAAACTGTCTCTTTTCCAAACCGCCACCGTCAAAAATCGAATCGGAGGAGATTCGCTGCACCGACGGCGCAGCCATTGACGTCATAAACGACAAACGCAAATTATTGTGGGTAGACAGCTGAACTTCATTTTGAACACTTTCTTTAAACCAATTAAAGGGACACTAATTGCGTTACTCCTGAGGTGTGAGGTGATGCAAATTTGATAACGGAATGGTTTTAGGAAAGGACGAGATTGTGAATTTATGGATGGCAGGAGGTGTATTTACATAGGGAAATGTTGTTCGAGGCGACCAGCGCAATTAAGTTTATTGTGGAAGGAAAATTTGGATTCATACTTGTGCTTTTGTTTATATTTCGTTTATATTGTATTTGTATATAATTCCTATTTTCTATAAATTCTATAATCTCCTTTATAAAAAAATAAATTCTTAAATTTAAAAGAACTCTTGGAATAGATTTCGAACAAATTTCACAAAACCAAAAAATACATTGTAAACTGACCTTCTTGGACAATTTGTGAATATTTCATAAAAAGAAAAGAGAAATGATTCCCATCTCATCACAGTTAATCTAAATAAAAGGTTTTTGAAGGACCTGATATAGCTCATATTCTATATAGAACGTTTGAAATGTTTCATGGATTGATAGAATCATAAAACAGAAGTTATAATCAAACATTCCAAATTGAAAAATACACAATTCATAATACTTCTGTTGTAAGATTGACTCATGGGAGAAAGTAAAGTTGTTTTAGAAATTATGACAAACGTAGAAAATGTATATATAACTAATATTCTATTTGCTTCTCGAAAAAAGAATGAACTAGAGTACAATAATCTCGATACGCTTTGACAGATTCTAGAAAACATTCATAAAGTCCTATTCTTTTCCAGAATCCTCCAGGTTGTTCCATTTATTGGTATTTGTTTCTAAAAATGTTTTGAACAATCTGTAGTGTTCCTTTTTATTGGGGTTTCATTGAGCTTCTCCTACAACAGTCAGGAATATTCTGAAAACTTCTGCTAGAAGTCGTAAATAAATTTTATTGGATTTATTACGTAGACAGGTAGTTTTCAGTGTAGAGATTTGGGATAACCCATCGAAAGAAAGACAGATGGTGATATGGTTCTATGGTTTATCATGATGACAGGCTCTAACACTTATGGGTAATTATAGTTCCGTCGCCTCGTCTCTAACTGAACTACAAATATTACTTTTGGGGTTGATAAACCCCACTTAGTTTAAAATGATGTTGATGGAAATGTCGAAATTTGTATATAAATTAGAGGACGTATTGCTTAATTGATCAAACTGAAACTTGGTACAAACTCAGAGGCTGCGTCCAGTTCGTTTATAGGTGATATCTACTGATCCAGTGGTGGTTTAAAATTATCAGATTTGACAAACAAATGTAAAATATGTCTGGTCTGTCGAACGTAAGTAATTTCACTTAATTTTTAGAAGATGAGACGAATATATTTTTAAAAACAGAAAAAATGTTTAATTTTCCGGTAATATTAAGTGATTCTATTGCCCTAAATTTTTGTACGTTTATAGCTCCGATCCTGAATAGTCCTAGAAAAATTCAAAAAGTTCCAACTTCTCCAAGGTGGTGAGAAATAGTGATGAGTCTTGTTAATTTTTGATTTTTATTCCGAAGTACTTGCCAAAAAATTAACTTTATACTCGATGAAAATATAACTTAATTCCCCGAACGGCTAGGAAAATTAAAGAATCCCAAATTCCCTTTACAGAAGAGATAAAAATGTCAGTTAAAACGAAAAGGTTTGTACTAATAGGTGTCAATGCAATTAGAAAATTTCCAAAGCAGAACGACTCTTGTTTATCAAATTGCCTAAATGTATTATGAATGTCTTAAGATAATGGGAATTTTTGTAGTACATTGTAATGTTATGTGTGAATAACTACTTCTATTTACATACAAAAAGTTCACCATGAACTGCGCTAACAAAAAAAATTTTGGACAAATTTCTAATTGTTGATTATTCTCATTTCATTTGTTTCACTTTAGCAAGTTTTTTCATTTTGGCCAAAAAATTTCAGTCTCGAAAGGAAGAAATTAGTAATGAACCATGTTATTCGTATACGTTACTTCAATTTAAAACTTAGTTTAACTTAAAATATGTTCAGAATGTGTTTCACTGAGGTATATACAGTGTTTTGTTAACACATAAATTAACTATAAATATGAACAACTCCAAAACAACTACCCCCATGGCTAATATTCATCAATGCATTGAATTGTACGGAATGATTTATCTATAAGGTTGTCGTATTTAAGGCCTAGTATGATAAGTTGAAATAATGTTGCTGATACTCGATATCGAGAGACTCGTTCTGATCACAGTCGGAAATACCTTGTTTTAAAAATCTTACAGGATGAATTTGTCAAAGTGTTGTGCTGAGGTAACTGTAATTTGCTCTGTGAACCACATTCAAAACGTATTTTGAGTTAAACAGCGTTTATGAATAACACGATTAGATTATAAGAGTTTCAAAAGAATCTTTCAAAAAAAATTTCTAAATCGGTTGCATTATTTATTACTCGAATGTGTAAAATTTTTTGACAAATAAACACATTTGATATTCTTTAAATATGTTTCTCTATTGCTGACTGGAAACAGACTCATCCGTAGAAACTGAAAACGTTGTGCAAGCTTTAAACGTATTATTTTGTTTAGGCAGTAATTTAGACTCTATTTGGAAATTGGAAAGAACCTAACATTTCCAAATTAATAGCTATATTGGTAGCTAGAAACTGCAAACTACTTTAAAAGCTGAAAACACTCTAAATAGTCCAAACTTATTCCTATATTACTGCCTGGAATCTATAACGGTCGTTAACAACATTACACATTTTAAAGTGTTTAAATATGTTTGTTTGTCAAGTGAAGATCTGTCTTCGTTCTGGACACTCTGAACGTATTTTTTAGTTGCTAGCATTCGCCTTTGGACATTGAAACAACACTAATACCCTAAAACACTCTCGTGCTCTAAATATGTTGCTCTGTTTGCAGCAGGAAACTGTAGACTACTTTGAAAACTGAAAACGCTCTTGAAGGCCTTACCAACTGCTCATTACTGACTAAAAACTACACATTATTTCATAACAGAAACAGTTTAAGGTTTCCATAATTATTTCTCTATTAATAATTAGAGGCTAAAAACTATATTCATTTTAAAAACTGGAAACGTACACTTGATTCTACTTTGTAAACTGAAAGTAGGTATACGAGGAATTGTTACTCTAAAAATGTCTAAAGTTCCAAAGCTGTTGCTCTGTTTGTAGCTCTAAACTGCAGTCTTGTAAAAAGCAACTAAAACGCACTTGAGGCTCTCAACTTAATGCCTTATAACCCATCGAATACTCTGTCCTTCTTTAACAACTGTACAGGCTCTAAAATCTTTGGAATTTCTTTATCGGTAGCTAGAAACTGTTGTCTTTCTTAAAAGCATAAAAACGTTTTGAATAGTCTTAACTTATTGCTCTGTTTGTGGCACAAATTAGATACTATCTTAAAAATTGGTGATGGGTGCCCTAGGAACTATTTCTCTATTGTCGGCTGGAAACGAAACTAGATCCATTTGTTGAAACATTTTGAAACGGTCTTTCCTATTGCTGGCTTTAAATTAGGTCAAATACTTGACTATACATTGCAGTAGGCTTAAAAAATCTAAACACTTTGGTCACTCTAAACTTATTGCTGTATTGCTGTTTTAAATGAAACTATTCCTTGATCAACAAATAAAATTACTCCATTTAGATTTCCGCTCTATGTCCGATTGAAAAAAAAATTTTGAACCTAATAAAGCTCCAGTATCCTAGTATTTCTTATATTACATAAATATACTTATTATAACAGTAGCATTTCTATGGTAAAAGAGTACCAATGTAAAAGCAGTACATTTACCTTAAATTTTGTTTAAAAACAGGAAGTGATTTGAAAATATTACCAGTTTTATTTATAAATTCTTTGTATTGAATTTTAACTTGAAATAGTAACTAGAGTCATAGATGTTACCATAGACAGTTAAGTGAAATATTTCATACATTTTATCCAAAAATCCAACTTAAAATTATATGACGTTTAAGAAGAATGCAAACGAGTAGTCTGAAATGTAAAAATAACAGTAATTCTAATTGCGGCATTAAAACGCGCTTTAGCGTTTTTAAAGTTTATTCAATTTGAAATTCAGACAAATAATTACACTGAAAAATTGCAAAGATTGATCCAAATTTAGACAACAAACAAAACAAAATAAATTCGAATGTGCATGATGTTTTATTTCTTTCTATTAATTATTATCTAAACTTCTTCCTCTCAAATCATAGCACAAAATATTGTTTGAAAATATACTTAAAATTTAAAGCTTAAAGCTTAAAGTCTAAATTCATCCGTTATTAAATTATCCGTGTTTATCCTAAATCTATCGGGAGAAAATTTGGTATTTCGCGGAAGTTTTGTATAATTTAACATTAATGCCACATGACTTGTCTGATAAAAGTAGAATTACGGACTCCAAACAGAATCGTTAATGAACGTCCGTTATTACATGCGACCAAGCTTAATTTAAGCTTAATTTAATGGGCCGGATCATTAAATTCTAAAAGGGTTTGTCTGTCGGGTGACGGATGCGGTTAAATAGTTACTGTCCATTGAAATGTTATAGAAAATGGACACGTTAAATTCCTTTTTCGCCTTCTTCCACCACTTGCTAGGAACCCTGTTATATTTCGTTATTCGGTTAGATATTAAAGTTTACAGCGTATCAAACACTTTATAGACAGAACCAACGTGAAATGCATGTCATAAACTTGAATTTACATGTTTATGCTGAATTTGACTGCTGCATAACTTTGCTCTCTTTTATTAATGCGAGACTTTAAGATATAAATCCTGAGAGATAAAGTTTTAAAACATGTCTCGACGTGAAAATCCTACAAAAATCTTATTAACTTTGAGGTCAAAGCTTTTATAAATGCGAATAATAGTTGAAATAGTTGAATAGTTGAATTTGGTTTCTGCCAAACTGAAAATTTCTGAAAATTTAAAGAATTTAAAAAAGGTATGGCTGTAATTAACTCCCCGTGCGGTTAAACAATGTACTTGCATAAAGAATTAGCAAAACTGCAGCACATACACCGCAACGTCTCTAAGATATATTTCATTGGAAACATTAATAAAGTTTTGCCAGCAACTTTGAAAATTTTGGAATATACTCTGTCAAACTGGCCTGCTCTTTATCACCGATAATCGACCCAATTCATGGGGTAGATGCCAATTCTCAGTGCCATAAAAAATCATTCTCACAATATGTTCCAATTTCCCGCAGAGGCCGCAAGGGTACGTGTGCCAGTTCCGCGCAAGATACCTGTAGAAAATCCGCCAAGGGTCATTGCGATCGCTTACCTGCCTTTCAGATGCCACAATTAAGGGATATATTTTGAGAAAATAATTTGGACAAATTTAATATATTGGAGCTATGTTCCTAATAGTTGACACATATTTGATCAAATTATACTTATTAATTTGATTGTTTTTATATAATTCAAGGTAATGTAGATATTCATTTTTCCTATTTATATATTTTTTTATTAAAAAAACAATATAACCTAACCTCACCAGGCCAATTTAATTAGATAACATTATTAATAAGATTTTATATATATTTTGAGAAAATCATTTGCACAAGTTTAATATGTTGAACTTATATTCCTAGTAATATATTTCTTCAGCGGGATTTCTTTTCTGATATGTTTACGGGCGCGACGTTTACGGTTGCCGTGAGATCCACGGCAGGTAGCGCGGGGAATTGGAATTATACTTTTTACTGCCGGGCGGGGAACTGTCATAAATCTAATTCATCACGCACTTTGATTACCCGCCGGTCAACTACCTGCATATTTGTAGCACGTAATACCCGATGTTATTACTCGAGATCGAATGTCTCTAAATTAATTTGAGAGAAAGAGACTAGAACCCCAAAAAAGTAAAAAATTTTCATAACAATTTTGCTCCCTAGACATAAATGGTCTGGAGATTCGATTTTATCAAAATAGTTTCAGAGTTTCCTTCAGAGTAACCGAAGAATGTGTGGAGTTAGTTTAGTGACCTGGGGATAATAAAAGAAAACGCCCATGAATCGCCTGCTTCATTTAACACACGTTATAAAAAAGAGCCGCGGGAAGGGCGGTGCACCTATTTTCCGGTTTTCCGCATCGAAGGGGCGTCCGATGCAGAAAATTATGGCTGTCGTATCGTACCTATATTTAGAACGTGGTTGTGGTTTAGAGGATAACTACAGTAATTCCACTCAGGAAAGGTAATATCAATTAGGGTTATAATTAGTAAAATGCGTTCAACCCCAACGGCAAACCGCAACGAATATAAAGAAATAAATCATTTCTTTCAATTGCTCTGAAAACTTGAATATTGTACATAATTGAAGTAAACGAAGAGGAAGTTGATTTGAAGCAGGTTATGTCAATGTTATTATATCGAAATTCTAGCATTGATGTCTGTATTTGTAAATGAAAATAATCTTAAACGGGTTTGTGTGTTTCAAACACATTTTAAAGTACTGTCCTGCAAATCAATAACGATTACATAATTGTACCAAAACGAATGCTATGATGGAGAAACGGACAACCGCAAATCCATATAGGATGAGTCTTAGCCGTGGAATTGTTTGGATTTTTTTTTAAATTTAGTTATTAACGCATGGAAGAACACACTAGTCGAAAATTCCTGTCATATTAATGTATAACTAAATATAAATGTAAATATATGGTACAACTTTCTCACATGAAGCACGTACACCTCGGAAATTCTCATGAGTTGAGTGATCCTTAGGGATATGATAGAAAAAAAAAGTTTTAAATTAAAGTGAGACATATAAGGTAGATAAGTGAAGTTACAAAGGTTGAAATAAATTGTTAGTGTTGTAGAAAATTAAAAAACCAAAATATATCAAAAATAATGTGTACCTTAAGACAGTTTTAGAAAAAAAAAGTTTCAAATAATAGTTATTGATACTAAACGGTTAATCAAATTGCCAAGTTTGCAATGAATCACTAAGGGCGTTTTAAATAAAATAAGGAAAAAAATGGAAAATATTCAAGAGTAAAGTACCGTCAAGGCACTTTTTATAAAAATATTTTTTTAAAAAATATTTCAAAAAAAAATGTATACATATTCAATACAGCAGTTCGGAAATAAAATTTGCTAGGAATATGTAGTCATTTTGGAAAAAATTGAATTAATCTAAAAATTCATAAGGGCAAAGGGCCATTCGGAGAAGATCAGTCAGCATACCGATTATGGTAGTCATTATGAATGACACAGTACCTTAAAATAATAAGTTTTAGAAAAACTTGGAATAATTATCGAGATAACATATAAATGAGGAGAATAAAGTAATCTTTGTCCTTAAATGATGTTCAGCAAAATCAACCAGAAAACAATACTATTTCATTATGTGAGTATGAGTACAATGAGTACAATGATATTACTACAATAAAATAATATATATGGAAAGTTAGAACTAAGAGGCATACAGGTGTCTGCATTAGAAATAAGTAGAAGAGGAGTAGCAATACATGACGGAATAGGCTGAAAAAAAATTTCAAAGGAGATGTGGATGCTACACAGTGCGAGTTTCTAACTTGAAATAAATGCAGTAAAACAAAGACAGGTTTTTTGTTCACAATATGTTCGAACAGGCCGATTAGTAGTTGTTATTGCGCTCCTTTTGATGTAAGAAAACATTATACAGCATATACCAAATTTGAGAAATGACGTAATCGACTATTTTTTAGTATTAACTAATTCGAAAAATGAAGGAGTCTGATTCAACTAAATGAAATAATTCAGGCGGACTGAAAATGTAATTTCAAGAGGTATATGTTTATCATTTTTTATCAAAATGGTTTAATGTCGACAATGTCAAACAAAAAGTTAAATAAAAATAAGTAAGGAGAGTAGCATCGTATCGAGCGAGGATATTTATTAGCTTATCATTTTGTAAGAAACAAGGTTTGTTGAAAAATCGAACAAAATGCCACACTTGCATGAAACCCAAAATATTGAAATTTTAATGATGATTGGCTACGGAGATAGGACAAGAACACAAATTGAAATTTATTTATTCAGAGAGTAATGTCTTGATTTACCATCCATATCGCAGACTACCACAAGCAAGATTCAAAACCAGTTTCAGGAAAATGGGAATTTAAGAAAAACAAATAATTATCGTCAAAATGCACTGAATGAAGATGTCAAAATAAGTGTACTTCTCTCTGTTCAAGAAAATCCTCATGTCCCCACTAGGCAGATAGCTAGGGGACTCGAAATTAGCCAGTCTTCAGTGAGGAAATTTCTTCAAACCCAGAAATGTCATCCTTATAAAATGACAATCCTCCAGGAATTCTCCTAAGACGATCCGAATAGAAGACTCCAGTTTTGCGAACAAATTGTGGATCTACTAGACAGAAATGTGGTAAACATAGAAAACGTCCTATTATCTGACGAATCAACGTTTACGTTAAATGGTAAGGTAAATCGCCAAATTGTCGTTATTGGGCAGAAAACAACCCACACTGAATAAGGGGAGGCGACACTCAACATTAAGAAAAAGAGTCACTGTTTGGGCAGGCAATAGAGCCAATCTTCTACCAAGGAAATCTCAGTGGAGCTGAATATTTAGATTTCTTGTAGTAAGAACTAGTTTGGCTACTCTGTTTCCTGATCCGGATGAAGTAGATGTCCCAAATAAGAAATCGGTTTCAACTAAACGGTGCGCCTGCCAATTTTACAAGACTTACTCCGTAAAAATCTGGATGATGTATTTCTAGGCAGATGGACTGGTAGAAAAGGACCTTTAGAATTGCTTCCCAGGTCTCCGGATTTAACACCAATGCACTACTTCTCATGAATGTACTTGAAAAGCAAAGTTTTTAAGACCAAATCGGAAAATATTGAGCAGTTACAACAAAGAATAAGATAGGAGTGTGAGCTAATTTCCGCCGAAGTAGGTGTATGACCTAATTTTTACAGATTTTTCAGAAAATTCATTTTGTATTAAAAAGTACATTGCAACGAACTTAATCATGGAAATATTGTCCATCGTTTTCTATGACCTTGCGCCATCTCTCAGGTAACATACGAATGCCGTCGCGAAAGAAACTTGCAGGTTCCGACACGTTAAAGTCATCGACGAATTTACGCACTTCGTCCAGTGTTTTGATTTTTTTCCCACTAAGACGTGCTGCATTGACCGGAACAAATGGTAGTCGGATGGAGCCAAGTCCGGTGAATATGCCGCGTGCGGAAGAACTTCCCATCCCAAATCCAAAAGAGTCTTCTGAGTCGCGCGGCAACGTGAGGTCGAGAGTTGTCATGGAGCAGTATGACTTGTCTGCTGCCTTGCCCAGTAAATGGCCTTTTCCCATAAAGTTCCTCGCTCAGTTTGTTCAATTGTCGGCTGTAGCGGTCCGCAGTCACCGTCTGACCAGTTTCCAAGAGTTCGTAATAGAGTACACCCTTCATATCCCACAAGATACACAGGAGAACCTTCTTCAAGTGGGTATCTTGTTTCGGAGTCGATGTACTGGCTTGCCAGGGATCTACCCACGAATTTTTAAGTTTGGAATTTTCGCAAAAAATATACTTTCCGTCACCCGTCACAATTTACCACAAGAAGTCGTTTTTTTGTTGTCGAGCAAGCAGTGAAAGGCACGTGTTCATACGCTGATCCAAGTTGTGCTCCTTCAACATATGTGGGACCCACCTTCCAATTTTTTGAATTTTACCCATTTGGTGCACACGCTTGGAAATAGCTGTTTGGGTGACTCCTAGCTGAGCTGCAAAGTCTTATTGCGTTTACGTGGAGTCTTCATCCAGTTGAGCATGCAATTCCGCATCTTCAAACTTTCGAGGTTGTCCAGGACGCGGTCGGTCACTTAAATCGAAATTATTACTTCTAAAACATTTTTACCAATAATTACACGTTTCATAAGAGACAAGATCCTCACCAAGAACACTACAAATTGATTTCCATACTTTAGCACCATTTTTTCCTTGTTGGAATTCGTATTGAATGCAGCGCCGAACGTGCTGCTTATCAGTTGCCATTGTAAACTCTGCTATTCTGAGAGATTTTGTAACTCGCATAGACCTGTCGTTCGGTGTTCTGAAATCCCGCGTCCGGTCCTTTCAAACCCAAGGAACACCACGAAAATATTTCTATTTTAAACATAATATTAAGGTCAAAGAAGAAATCTGTAAATATTAAGTCATACATCGATTAGAAATGTCTAAAACCAGTTCCAGTTCCGTTTAGGATACTATCAGTTAGTTAATGGACAACAGTTTGAGCATTTATTGAAGAACCATATTATTTCAGTTGATATTGGATTGTTCATTTGATCAGATTTTTTCAATTTCGAATTAGTTGATATTTGTTGAATATCTTCTAAACGATAAGGAATAAAAATTTGATGCTTGGTACGCACGTGTAACTTGATATACCTTTTAAAATTAGTTATATAAAAATTAGTATTGCCGTTTAAAACAATAGTCGATGACGTCATATCTCAAATTTTGTACACGCTGTATAACATTTTCGTACATCAAAAACAGCGTCAAAATACTAATCTATCGGTCCGAGCATATTTCCAATAAAAAAACTGTCTTTGATTTACTGAATTTATTCCAAGTTAGAGACTCGCACTATATTCAATGTTCAAAATTACCAAAACAACCGCTTTTCTGGTACATAACTTAAAATATATTAAAATCCTGACGTAATTGGCAACTTGTACAGTATATAAAGGTCGGAAATAGACGAAACCCCAACATTGAATGGCTGGTCATTGATTTTTTTTTAATTGGCAGGTATCGGTGGGTACTTTCAACCCTCAAATGTGTAAGGTACCGGGAAAATGGCCCAAAGTTCCAAAAATACGTTTTTCGCCAATATCTCCGAAAATATGGCATTTAGAGAATTTTCGTTTAGATAAAAATTGAAGATCAGTTCATTATCTACAAAAATGGTGATAATAACTTTTTTCGCAACATTAATATTTTTCGCGAAAACGGGGGTTCGAAAATCCCCAATTTTAACACTGCGAAAATATGACAGCTTCTTCTCGGTTTTGAGGGCCAGGAGTTTAAAAATACACTGATCTCGATATCTTGAACTGTAAAGACCAATTGTAGATGGCACCACCACGTTCCTCCTATTCGCAAAATTATAACGGCTTTCAACGAGGCCACCAGGCATGGTCGGTTTCTTAACAACTCTGGGGGGTGCAAATGTGATTATTTTCCTCGGGGATAATTTCTTGGCTATCTTGGTTGGATAACCAAAGCTAAACAGTAATTACATGACAATGGGATTGAAAATTCACCCAAAAATTGCAAAAATCTGTTTTTTCCATGCGGCAGGATTTCAAAGTCTAGGGGCTTCTTCCTGACAGAAGTTGTAAAGTTTAAAAACTCTTTTATAAAGATCATCGAAAACTCATTGCGAATTTCCCAATTTCTTTTCGTGAACTCAATGATTCAGATGCGGGATTGTGGAAAAATTATAATCAAGTTTTTGAAAAATTGAATTTATTATTGAGAAACATGTGAACAATTGCAAATACATGAAAAATTTTATGTCAGTCAGTTACTGTCAATCACCAATCCATTCCGTATTCATCATCAGTCTCCCCTTCGTTAATTCCTTCCGCTCTTTCGGCCTCTCGTTCTAGTTCTCCCTCTGTTTCTCCCTGCTCTTCTTGCTGCTGTTTTATTTCTTGCCCTGCCTCTACCTCTCCGGATACGATTATATCTTCTCTGTCTTTATAATTTGAACACGGGCCTGACTGACATGAACCACAGATAGGCGAGCATCGTAGCCCTGCTTTCTTACATGAACATCTATTGTTACAGTCCAATTAAAAAAAATCAATGTCCAGCCATTCAAGGTCTACCTTGCGACCTTTATTTACTGTACTAAACTGAGAGCTCGGATTCAGGTTGCGCATATTGATCCACAATTTTCCAGATACATCAATAAAATTACATTGAAAACGTGTTTCATATTTTAGATATCATAAGCTAATTATAGCATTTATAGAATCAAACATTAAATAAATTAGTAACAATAATTAGATTTATTTGTATATTTATTAGGATCAAACAATTATATTAATAATTAAAACATTAATTCTTTATAAATTCTTTGCATAAATGGTTTTGCCCTGCAACCTTAACAAATAAACTCAAATACTTTAAACTTTAAAAACTTTAGGCATTCCGTTTTTACTACCTTTCACTTTTGCCAGCCGTCCCATGACCGACCCATTATTTTTTTAATATCTTATTTAAAAGTGTTAATAACGGCCAAACGAGTACTCTTAAGCAGTGTTTCAATACGTCGACTATACCGATTTACCCTAATGAATATTGGATGAAACTATGGATTCTAAGAACTCTTTTATGACACTTTTCATTTCCATTCACCTTAACGTAAACTTTAAAGTTAAAAACATGTAATTTTCTTACAAACCTGGTTCTATAGAATACAGGCAACTTATTTTTGCATAAGAAAAGGTGTTTTACGTTCCTCCTTGTTCGTAACTTAATGACGTATCCGTTAGGAGTACTCAAACAGTTCATTTCAAATTTCCTTCATTTTAATTTTATCACCAGTTCCTCGGCGTCTACTTCACCGTATCAAACGTGACAGAACTTTTAAAACTTCGTCGCACACTTTATCACCTTTGTTTTCCGTTTGATATTTCTGTTTTTCACACTATCGGATGCAAAGCTTTCGTTATTTTTCCCTTTATGGATCCGATGAACCGACGGCTTTACTCTTGTGCCTTTTTGTATTTTCCCGTACCCAATTTACATGTTTGGCGTCGGGTTTTTTAGGATCAGATTTTTATGGTTTTTTCTTCTTTTGTTATTAATTAGGACAATGCGGAACTGTATCTGGATTCGAAGTTTACGCTTTGAATAAATTGTCTTTTTTAATTGTTTTCTTGAAAGATGCTGCTTAATAACGAAGGAGATTGGACGTCTAGAATAGAAATCTAGAGAACAGAGAATTGTCTAAATTTTCATCACTTATCAAACCCAACTAACGATATTTTTAATTCCGTCATTTATTTATTTACATTATTTTCTCCTTTCCATTATTATTAACTTTATTGTTAGTACGATAATTAGGCGCCTAGAAATAACATGTGCGTAACGTATTTTCTGCTTGATAGCAACCGTAAATCTGACATCAGCAGCATCCAAAAGATGATTAGCTTCTTTCCCGCTTCTTTTTCAGACATTTATTAGTTATACTCGAGTTCCGAACTAAAAACGCAGAGCTTGATGTCCAGTATTACTCTAGCAAATCTAGAAATTGATAATGCAAATTTTAATCCAAGAAGTGATTTGAGAGTACAATTTCACATTTCTCGCGGTACTCAAAGTAGTCCCTTCTTTTTAATTTGAATAATATTCCTATTTTAGTTTCACTACCAAATTATATGGGCGAAGGGCGATTTATAGAGGTGTAATCCTTTCCAAAGAAATCCAAAAGAAATTGCATTAAAAATCTGAAATCAGATGCGTAATCAGTGATTCCGAAATTCTATATAATCATTTTTGTTGTTGGACCTCTAGGAAGTTGTTTTTCTGAAGAGATTAACCAATAATAAGGTTTTAGGCATTCGGACTAATTTTATGAGATTATATGTACAACATCTGATTTGATTGACCTATTTTGACTTTCAACTTTAATTCAACGTGTCACATCAGACCCAAAACGTTCTCGGAATCGATTTATTGTAGTTTTACAGATAGATCTGTAAAGCTCTGTGTAGATCTGTATTAATAGAAAGCTATAAGGCTCAAATGCCTATGTACGTGGACCATAAATCGAAATTAATCCGACATAGAGATATGTTCTCTAAATTCACTTTAAACAGACCAAATCTCAGAAAACGCGCCCACGTCTCGGGGGTGGGTCCGACTCAATGGAGCCGGTGGCTAAGTTCTACTGGAAACCCAATGTTGAGGGGTATAATGCATCCTCCTTACTCAGGAATACGGATGAGGTATACACCGGCAGGAAAGGAAAAGAAAAAGGGCTTTAATTCGGCGAATATGGCGTAAGTGGCAACCATATTTTCCGATATAACAGCGAATTTCAGCTAAAAAGGAAGATTGGTTCCTAAAGTACGGGAAGACAACCAATCTAGAGGAAGAAAACGTCAACAAATATTACTATTTGGGGGTTGAGTAATGACGCCAGTAACCTCATACCCGTTAAAATATAAATAAGAGTTAAAATTCCCAGAAGTATATTATCCACGGATAAAAGAAAATGCCAACTCAAATGGCCAATGAAAATTACTCTATATAGCCTTGAAGGAATAAGGAATAAACAAAAAGTAAATTAGTATGAACGTCGAAAAGTCAATTATAGATCTAATCGGCGAAAATGCTATAAATATATTAATTAACCATTAAAAACACATTTTTTGCTCGTAAAGACATACACAAATGTACGTTCTATCAACGCATCAAAAGCAAAAATCTATTATTGATTATTTCATCACCATGTAACAATTCGACAAAAAACATTGGACGTTAGAGCTATCAGGGGCTCAGATTATTGTTGTGACCATAAATTACTACATGCAGGCATGTAATGTAGGCATAGTAGCATAGTAGACATGTAGGCATGTAATGTAGTAATGTGTAGTAATGAAGGCATGTATGCACCATACATACATACAGTTTGCACACAGAAATGCACAGAAGTAATACGCGTAATATGACACCAGAATAGAAAAATATAAATTGGAAAGCCTAGAACAAAATAGCACCCCATATTTATACCAAAGAAGACCTAAAGACAAACTCGAAGAGGAATTAACGGAAGAAAAAACAGAAGGAAAATATCCAACTTTAGAAAGATGCGTAAAAGAAGCGGCAAGGTAGTCTATCGAATGCAAAGAAGAAGAAAGCGTTAAAAAACCGTGTTGGTAGAAGAAATATATTGAATTCAAAATACGCAATCAGGAAGAATTACACTTGAAAAGAATAGTAGAAAAAGAACGTTGATACCCAAGAAGAATATAGAAAGCTATATGGAGAAATAAAAAGGGAAGTTACAAATTGGGAATTCTCAACATGGAAAACAAATGCAAATAGCAGATAGCAGATAGCAAATAGCAGCAAAAAAACAACACATAGCAGGAAAAAATGCTCGGTAGCACGGCGAATAATTACGAATCTAACTTTTGTTAGGTTCCTAATAATAGACTTTTCGAATATTATTAACAGTAAATTAAAATATGTATCCAATAACGACCCAAAGAAATACTTATAGAAACTACTACAGAAAACCGTGACCGATTTCTACCAACACATTCAACAGAGGACAAACAATTGATGAACAAAATATGCATAGTTATCTCGACTATTCAAAAATGCAATACGACAAATAAAGACAAAAATGCACCTGGTATTTTAGGAATTTATCCAGAACTGATCAAATTTGGACCGGAAGAACTGTTCGAGAACATTCGAGAGCTCTTCGAAACGTGCATTAACGAAGAACGTTTCCCATGGAAATGGTTATCATTTTATGTTACACCAATAAACAAAAAAGGACCAAAGGAACACACACAACAACATAGGGGTATTGCTGTCATTTGTACCGTGGGTAGGCTCTATGCCGGTATACTAGAAGATATATTGGAAAAAGAAATAGAGGATATACAACCAGAAGAGCAAGCAAGATTTGTGGCAATGCGATTTACAATGAACAATATATTCTGTCTCAAAAGAAAGAATACAGAGAAATAGAGAAGTTCTGATTACCTGGACAAGGTTGTCTAAGTTCTCAAAGTTGGTTACCATGGTCATGATCAAATAAGATCAGAAACTCGATACCAGGTTCAGATTACTTTGATCGATGTGGAGAAAGCTTATGATAGCGTACCCATATCGGAGTTATGGTGCGCTGTGGAATGTCTTGAAGTTAATAAAAGTCTTTTCAACGCAATTCTATAGACCTGCAGAAGGATAACTCGACTAGGATAAAAAACGAACAACATTTCATATCAGCTTTCACTACCTTCAGAGGTCTACGGCATGGTTGTAGTCTATCACCTACGCTTTTTAAAATTAACCTAGATAAAGCTTTACAGAATTGAACCAAGAGAATTGCAAAATACTGAGAATAATTTATATAGGCTGTATTTCGCGACGAACAAGTAGTTATAGTTAAGGATCAAGATAACTTGAATTACATGATAAGAAAATTGAAAAAAAGTTATCAGGAGGCAGGATTGACAATCAATAAGAACTAATCAGGATACCTTGTTATCGGAAACGGAGACACAGATTACTTAGAATTGGAACGGAAACATATAAAAGGAGTGAGAACAAGCAGGTATTTGGGTTTTCTATTTAACAAGCAAGAAAACAGCTAAGATGAAATTAAATCGAATAAACTAAATGGATAAAGGAAAAAAGTGACTCGAACCTTCAACTAAAACTATGGGACAAAGCCCTCACCAAAGAAACGAAGAAAATAGTGTATAAGACCATATTAGGAACCATTTTAGCATATGGAGCAGAAGCATAAGACATTAATAGTTAAAACCGTAGTTAACTACTATCACCTGAAGTGGATTTCCTAAGATGAAGCTGCAGAAATTCTAGTATTAATAGAATAGGAAACAAAAATGTGAGAAACGTGGTGAAAGCAGATACAAGTCTGATAGAAAGGATTCAACAGCTTACATGGTGTCGATGCACAAGGAGAATGGGAAAATTTAGATGGCCACAACGAATACTGGACGACCGAGAAGAATTAATGGATTACCACACGGAAAATATCTAAATTTACTATACTAACTTGTTGGGAACTTTTTCAAATTGTTACTTCAATATGTGCCCCTTCGCCACACGTTACGTTAAGTCAGTATTGTTTATTACTTTCATTCGCCATTAATGTGCATATCTTCACCACATCTTGAGTACATTTCCATCTTCCCATTGATCGTAACCAGTTTATTTTCGATCCACCGTCAATAAAAGAGGCCAGTAGCTCGATTTATTTCCGTTGCAACAGCGGCCGTAACACGGACACTATAAAGTTCAAAGGGGACCCGTCTTCGGCGTTATTCGCCGCCTGTAAATTTATTGTGATACAATCAATCAATCCTCTTCTCGAAAAACCTACCCGGTTTACAGGCCAATATATTTTACACTGTGTCAGAACTTGAGTAACTGGGGTAATAGGTTTTCACCGCAATTTATCGATTTCATTTATTTGGTTTTTCTCTCTAGCGAACGAAACGACTGCTTACACGGCACCAAATGCCGCCTGCAAAAGACAATGATGATAATTCGGGATATTAAGTTTTCCACTGTACGGTGTGATGTAATGAAAAGTAGTGCACTTAAATTTTAAAAGGATACCAAGATACTAATACGTTATGTAAATAAGCTCTGTCCGAAAATTTCAAACTTGCAGTTAAGCAATAAGAAATAGTTGTTTGTGCAATATGGGAACGATTGAGAAATTAAACAATTGCGTTTTTTGCATTACTATTTTTGTATGCAGTGTAGGTAGTTTGGATAGAACAAATTTTGTAAGGTGGATGTACAAAATTTTTGCAAAAATCCATTAACAGGTCGGTTACAGGTTTTCTAATGCTAAATTTCAGGAGATGTCTTTTCTTATAAGGGTAGGAGAGAGGGGTATAAACGGTAGGTTGACACATCGTTTTACATTGCGTGTTTCGCTACTTAGGACGCTGCCTAGAGCTTGCTAGTTCACATTTCGTGACAGAATCAACCGCACCTATTTCCCTAGCCTGTAAAACTGTTCAGTTGTACCATATTACATCTTCATTTTTTGAACTTAGTAAATTACCGTAATGATTTAATTTTAATAAGCTTTTTCCCGACAAAACCGAAATTACTTAGTAACTTTGAAAGCACTGAATCAATTTAATTCAAATTTTGACAGTGCTAAAGTTGTAATATTATCCGTAGAATTAGTAAAAATCAACAATCTACTTCAATTACTTTTAGAGTTACCAACTTGTACCTTCAGATGCATTTCCAGACTAATTTTAATGGCGTTGGTCATGACGAGCTGACGACTGTTGTTTACTCCACCGAGAAAATTTCCTCGGTACATGTGTTAAAGTAACAAAATGATTAGTAAGGGGAAATGTGGTCTGCTTTGATAGTTAAATTTATGGGACTAAAGTACTAAGAAAAGTGTGAGTCGGAAACCGCCCAAAGTTAAAGGAGATTTACTTTCATTGGTTGATTAACCGAAAATGGAAATTTGGAACGAAGGAGAAAAATTACTAAGGTAGGAAAGAGAAGTCGAGTCTGAACCTATCAGAGAGAAGGTTAATCAATAATCATTGGGTAGATTTTGTTTAAGGCGGTAATCTCTTGATTAGTGTGTTGATTTAACTGACCAAATTTGTGGTAAAACTATTTTGAACTTTACTTATTTCAGTGACCGTGAGAGGCCTTATTAATATTCTATGTGCGTTAAATTTGTCTGGATACCTTTTATGCGCTTTAAATTTGTCTTGCTTTTATATGCGTTAAATCCGACTTGTCATTGATTTTTTTTGTGTTAATTCCGAATTTCAGTAATACAATCACGTGGACTTTTATTTCTTCACTGCAACCCTTAGACGAGATATTTCTCTGCTGGCCGGGCAATTTTCAAAGATCGGAATTTTAGGTCGTAACAACCAAACATTTAATTTTTCCTCGATGTGCGTAATTGATACTTACTTTAATACGACAAAAGGGCAATACAAATACACCGTTTCCGTCACCTCAATACATGGTTATGAGTGGGTACGCATTTAGGTACTTACAAACTTCCGACTGAAAATTTTTTAATCAGCGGTCATTTTATTAACAATATTAAAACGTTGGGGCTAGTTGGTCACTAGGGGAGGCTGGCACAAAATTCCAACCTGTGACAATCATTAAAAATTTTCTACTTACTACGTAAATATTTTAAGGATATTGAGAAATTTTCACAATATACCTTGAAGAAAATGAGGTCACTGTCTTATTCTGTCCTCCACATTAAAACTACAAGTTGTTGCCACTGTACAGGAGCGTATATGACCCCTTGTATAAGTGTATTGATTCGAGTTGAAACATGTGCATGACGAATCATCCTCGTGCGACCTCCATAACATTGGCACTATTGTAAGGACGTCTTTAACACACACGCACACGCACCCGCCCAGTTATTCTCAATTATGTAGCCAGTGATTGTTAAGCAACTGGGACGATCCTATTGGATAAAAATGAAAGTCTTCTAGCCTCGCGGATTTTCCGACCGCGTTGTATTCGTAAGGGCTGATTATTCGATCCCAAGTAACTCCACAAAAACGGCTAATTTTACCAGTATCGTTTCTTACTCTTAAGCATTTTCAGATCACACTGCATCTACATAGCTACATACATAGCTACATAGAGACATAGCTACTCTACATAGCTACATAGAGACTACATAACCTAGTTCGAATTTCTTCAAAAAACTTGTAAATTTTTCGAATTCCACGCTTCTGATAAGGTAATTTCCCATTGTAATATATTCATGGACACCCATGAAATCGAATACATGAGATATATTAGAACCGTTCCAAAATATAATCTCTCACTAAGCATTGTAGATAACCGTTATACATAATTAGTATTAGAAATCGTTGCTACATTACAATGCTTACATCCGCTTTCCCGGTGCAATTTACTCGCTTGTATATTTTGTTTAGATAGTTCACCGTTCTTAATCACATCAGAGACAACTAGTACTTCACTTCATTGTAGAATAGGTCACTTTCCTAGTATCATGACTTGGTTACCTATCGCTTAGCCGTTGCCTGCTTCTATAATACTGGCTTTACATTTTAGTCAACGCTTTTTGAATATATTTATCTATAAAATAAACACAATAAATTCTCCCCGAAAAGGTGTTTTATTATCACAGACTGTCCTGAACATTTACGGAGTGTAAACTACCCGAAGCTTTAATAGAGCATACCGTCTAAAATTGGGTGCCCAATAAAACTACTCTTCGACTACTACCAACGAGGATCGAGAGAAAGGAAGCACGATATACAGTTTTAAACTAAAGAGGGTAACCCAGAAGGATTTATCGGACATCTCAAATGATGAAGAAATTTCTTCACATTTGTATATATTCTCCTATTCAACATTCAAGCAGCCATTTTGTCAAACTATAGTGTTTGCGATTATCTCCTCGAGTTTGGTATTGAGGAAGAATTTAAGGTAGCTCTTATAATTTACCCAACCTTCGAGTACAATTACATCAACCAAAATTTCGCAAGTCGTATTAGTACATTAAGGCTCCGCCCCATCTATTACAAAGAGAATTCATGAATTCTTACCCTTTCGGTGGTCGTGCAGGTGCTTACGATAAATCAACGTGCGTATTTTCGCAGGCCCGGTCGCTTTTATTAGAAATATGGATTAACTGTCAGTGTTGTGAGATAATTTTAGATCACTCTTGACCTTATTTAGGGTTAAGTGCTCCGGAGTAGGCTCACCTTTCCGGCCGTGGAGGGAAAACATTAAATGTCGGTCTAATGTCGTAGGGCCATTGCCTAAAAATTGATTAAACCTATGTATGCACCTCTAATAGAACACTCCTCGCTTATAATGTAGCCGACGAATTATCGTTAAAGTTAGGGTATAATGTATTTCAGGTCAACGTTGAATGTTATAATTTTTACATATTTTGGGTAAAACAGGAATAAACCTTTTACCGCAGTCCCTTTTATCGCACGCAACGCTAACGATCTGATAAACATTTAATATATTAACATAATCGAGACAAAATATTTCCTTGAATATATTGTATATACAGTTATACATACGTAAATATAAAATCTGGTTGGAATACACACATATACATTCCTCTGTCTCTCAAATTCCCACTAAGATACGAATTCAAGGTAAAATCAATATACACCCTTAACTTTCCAGAAATAATATTTGGGAAGCCCACGAGGATTTATATTAGACCCATTACTTGCCTAATAGGTAAACGATAATGATTTCACAACATGTTAGACTGTGGTCCGAATTTAACATACTTTCTCCTCATCTAATAATACTATACTAGTTCGTCGGATGGGGTCAATTAACTTTTCTGAAGTTTTTTTAAATGGTGTATTAATGTCCACTAAGTGGGAGAAACAAAAACAAAGCATCAATGGCGCGAAAAGTTTGAAGTATATGCACTTATTTGTTTCGGCCTGAGTTTAGCATTAGGGCGCGCTTTGGGCGGCGTTGCTTCCTTGTTCGCTTAAGAGACTAGAAGGGCAAGGACGTCGATGCGGCAAAGCCCGTCGCGATGGTAGATACCCTCTTCAGACTCGTTTAGAAACTACTTCCTTGGTCCGTTCCGGAGACAGGCTACCGTAAAAGGTACTTTAACCGTATGTTCTGCGCATGCCTGAACCAATCTGACAAGACCTGTCGAGAAAAGAATTCCTTTACCGTTAGAAAGCGCGGGAAAATTTAAATATATCAGTGCATCTGTATTCACAATTGATACGGGAACACACTTTGAAATGAAAATTGTATTCTTATTTATTTATTTAACAAGAATCTACCGTAACCTAACCTAAAAGGTTTCACTTTTACGGCGTAAAACAATTGACAATCGACAGATCTTGTCATATTGGCATAGGCATGCGCAGAACATACGATTAAAGAGTACATTTTACTGTAGCCTTCCGGAGACTAAAGAGGAGTGACGCCCTACATTTGGTCTGGTCGCGAATAATGTAAACGGATCGGTCAAATCGAGAATGGGTGATTTTCCCCGAATCACGAGGACGCGCTACAATGACAAAATTTTATGAACATCAAATCTATTAAATATAATTTATACACCCGTAAATTAAAATGATATCACACTTCTATAATTTCTCATTTCTCTTTTTACAGTTTTTCTAAAAAATACACGCCTGATAAATTGATAAAAAACCTATATCCAAAGAAATATTCATGTTTCTTTTAGCATCATCAACGATGAATTTTCTAGATTTCAGGTCAGTTATCCTTAACTTAGTTTTCAAAATAATTTTAAGAGGTCATTCTGATTTGTCGAGAAAAGTACGGAAGTAACGGTTAATCAAGAGACAGGAGGAAATTTCCCACTGGGGCAAAATTGGTGAAATGGGGAAATAATCTGGACTTGAAAGATTACATAACTTTCTTTACAATTTCGAATCAGAAGTCTAAGGGGACATACAATATATTAAAAAAAAACTTTATTCGATATTTGTTCAGTAATCCGCTAAACGCACTCGGAGAGAGAATGTTTTATAAAATATAAAATAATAAACTATTTCAGCACGAGTATAGCCTTCCTGAATTGAATTTAAGCCATAAAAATTATCAAATTACCAACACATAAATCTTCAAAAACTGATCGGTACATAAACATATCTAACAAGAATATGTTATCATATCTGCTAGATTTGTTCGTCACAATGAGACTGGTTCATAAATTTTTTTTTTTTGAGAAACTAAGGTCTATAACAGCCTCTAAATTTTTTCCACATATTTTAAGCACGGAAAGTGTCTTAAAAATAATTAAATATTTAAAATTGTGAAATAGTCTAGGGACCAGATCTAAACAAAAGTGTGTCATCTGAGTTAGGCTAAGTCATATATCGAGCGATACTGCTATATGATAGAATAACTTTGAACCAAGTGCCGTCAGTTTTCGTTAGTCCAATTGACCTCAGCGAAACATGGAAATAGCTATAAATACGTAATATTCTAAATCAAACGGTTGTGAACGGCATTAGCATGTTTTCATGTCCTGCAACAAAAATGAAGAAAAAATATTGTATGTGCCGTACAAAAATAGCAGTCCCAGGAGCTGAAAACAATTTTGAAAAATGGTGTCTTCTATAGATTTTTCGATAATTTTATTAAGTACGGAAATTGGGACATTCGATAACGTGGTTAACATACAACCATTTTTTTTTATCAACGCCACACAGATTTCCCTATAAATCAGCAAATACAGATTCTTTTATCTCTTGGTATAAGAAGGGAACTGTATAAAGTTAAGTTAAACCTAATTGAAGCTACCACAAAAGCGACATTTTTGGTAATCATTGCTAAGTCAGTTTTGTAACACTTTTGGTCCTTTTGTCGTTTCGTAAAAAGAGAAATGTAGAATATACTTCCAGAGTTACTGTAAATTAAGTGTTGGTAACTAAAAAGATGACAAAAATAGATAAGCTATTGGAACCGGTATTTACGAAAGCATGGCAGTTATAGCAGAAACGTCGCAACACACAATAGAAGCCATATCATTTAAAACAAAAAGCAATTCAAAAAGAGACACACGACGAAAAAGGAATGTATGGATGACAAGTGAAATACTTCAGTAAATGGAAGAGAAGACATTGTACAAGTATACAATTGTGTATGTACAAGAACATAGATAAAGACATTATGGAAATTAATGGAGATCTGACAGGACAATCAAAAAAGCAAAAAAAAATAATAGAATTAGCGTATATATGTTCGGAGATAGAAAATCTCGAAGGAAAACATGACACAATGAACCTATATAAAAGAGTTAACGAAGCTACTGGAGTTACAAAGATAACGCAGAGAGGACATTTAACAAACGGCTCCGGAAAAGTTATGTAGAAAGCGGAAGATAAGATTAAAAGGTAAGAAAAATACAACCAAAAACTATTTTCAGAAGAATTAAGAGCAGAACTTTTTACAGTGTGTAACGAAGATATATTGTTGCCCATCGGTAAAGATGAAGTAAAAAAAAATGATTCGACGCTTCAGAATAGCAAATCCACTGGACCAGGTGGCATCCTCGGAGAAATTTTGAAACTGATTGAATATGACTATTAGTGTCCTCCTGTTACCCTTTTTAATCATTTATATATAACTCTGGGCAAATTCCGAAATAATGGTTTATTTTAACATTCGTTCCTTTACCTAAAAAGGATCTTAATGTCTTGAAAATATTCTGTAAGATAATTCATGGGAGAATTCACACCAAAACAAAATAACAAGTAGACATCACGCAGTTTTGGTTCAAGAGTGACCTCAAAACAAGCGATGCACCCTTTGGTCTTCAGGTGTTGATTCAGCGGGCGCATGACGAATTGGGATGTGTACGCATAGAGTACTTCATACAACATGAGAAATACTTCTAAAAATTAAATTACAATAAACTCATATGCATCTTAGAACATATTGGATTAGACTCTGCAGACAGGATATTTGGGAATCTGTATTAGCATCAAAGATCGTCTACAAACGTTGAAGATCACTCATCAGAGGAAAATGAACTACAGCCAGGTGTGAACAGGGGTGTGATCTATCTCTATTAAAATTATGGAAGAAGCTCTTTGTAAGCTAAATGAACGCATATCAACGACGTTGAACAATTTGCATTACTCAGACGATAGGGTGCTGCTCTCAGACACTGCTGAAGTATAGCAAAACGCTCATTGATTGCATAATCAGCAATAACAAAGTATATGGTGTGAGCCTAATTCGAATGCAAAAAGTCCAAAACAATGATAATAACAAGCGCCTTACTTGAACACACAAATCTGTCCAGATACCCTACTTCAACAGGTAGAAAATTAAAATTGCCTTGGCTGCCACCTGAATGAGAGTTGAGACCACTCTAAAAGAGTTAGAATACGAATTGAAAAAGCACCAATTCGTTCTAGTAATTAAGCAAAGTCCTATGTAATCTATCTCTTAACTTACAACTTCGATTGCGTATGTTGCGGTGTTATGTTTTCTCTATAGTTTATTATAATGTTGACGCATGGACGTTAGTAGACAATACCACACAGTGGCTCCTTTATGTACTATATCTCATCTTCATTTTAGGTTGGCGATATATGCGCGAATTATCATAGGCGGAGTCTATCGGTTTTCGCACCTAACTTCAGTTATTAGATGTGTTATCCAGTGTATTGGTATCCGTTGGCGAGCAATATTTCTCAGCGTATCATCATTGGTTTATGGTGAATTTTTTTTTAGTAGTGGTATATATAGCAAGCTGGTATTATTTCATTCCTACCATTCTGTTAGTCTCTTTGTTTTCTAATTTCTTTTATAGGTTTATATTATTGTTCTTATATTAAATTGAAATGGCCTTATGGAAACTTTTGATGTAGCACCGGTTGTTGAAGCATCAGTTGTCGATCCCACGGCTGCCAAATAACTGAATACCAAAAGAAAGGAGGCACGATTTCAAAGTCAAAGGACGAATGTAAATGTATACGCTTATATAACCACAGAAAATTTGTTTAAAACAGAACAATATGTCAAAACAATAGGCAAATTGTTGTTTATCCCATTTTCCACGATTTATTCGGTATAAAGCGAGGCGATGGCGTTGATCAATGTGCAAGGAGGAAAATCGTCGAAAACTGTCGTATCAATAAAGCATCTATGGACCTAATTCGACGTACGACGTATAACTTACGAAGAACATAAAGTCCCAACCTTAGAACTTACTCATTGCAAATTGCAAGACTTAGAAGATTATCGAGATACATCATTGGAGACTCTTCGTAAAATTTTATTGGAATGCCATTTTATATACAA
Organism: Cryptocephalus primarius; assembly: GCA_963576515.1. NCBI lineage: Eukaryota > Metazoa > Arthropoda > Insecta > Coleoptera > Chrysomelidae > Cryptocephalus > Cryptocephalus primarius. The sequence goes on along the minus strand of OY754942.1, from coordinate 7,465,045 downwards.
AAAATTAGATACACGAATATATATCATGTAATAGCTTCGCAACGTTCAAAAGCATAAAGATTACTTGAGAAAATTTCGGCTTGTCGAGGAAACTCCAGAATTACAATTTATTTAGACGAAACGTGGTTTAACATTCAAGATATAGTGAAGAATGGATGGATCAATGATTCCCAAAATTCCTTGAAGGGGCCGTGCTCGAGGGGGAGACGAGTAATTACTTTAAACGCGGGGAATGAAAACTGAAAAAATGAACAACTTATACCGAACATATTACCAAATTCGATAATAGTAATGAATAATGCGCCACATCATTTCAGAAGAATGAATAAAGCACCGACTTCAAATTCGAAAAAAGCGGATATTTTGCAATTTTTACAATTAAATAATACTCTTATCCCTGCCACAGCTAAGACTAAAACTAATTTCATTCAAATCATCAAAAATCATAATTTTACTCAACAGTATTTCATTGATACTTTGGCAGAAACAAGAGGTCTTACTGTTTCTAGATTGCCATCCTATTTTTGTAATTTTTAAATCCCATAGATCATGTTTGGGCTTCAGCCAAGAAGAGATTACAAAAGCGCAATTCTTCACCAACGTTCCTCAACGTCACATTAGAAACCATATGTGACGTGTCTAACGAAGTTTCTAATTCCATTATCTGGAAGAATAGCGTCCGTCTTCTCTACAGAGCAGGGATATCATATTACTCCTCCCGTTGATCTGCTGATTGTCAACTGAATGTCAACATGGATTCCTCCTCGGATTCACATGGTTCAATTACGCTCTCCCTTAGGGTCATTTCAATTTCCGTTCTATTTCTAAACCTAATCCAGCTCCCATCACTTCCGCTCCTATCCCTATCCTAGCAAAGGATACCACACCTCCTCATTGGTCCTCATTGGTTTTTGCTGAGATAAGACGATGAGATCTTATGAACAAGTAGAAATGACCTCAAAGTCACCCAATTTTTTGGAACTCGCTAAGCACCCTGGGGAAAAATATAAAAATATGTTACCGACTCGTCACAGAAAAAAAAATGAGCATCGCTTTTCTTATTCCAAATTACAAAATTTTATTCCTATTTAGAGGTTGAAAAAAAACTCCATAATATTAAAAAATTAAAATTACCACTATTGTACAATTTTTCTACTGTATTTGTTCTTTGGCGATTTGGCGTGTCGAGAATTTTTGGACAAAATGAAAAGTCTGGATGCTGTCCACTATTTACATATATTACACGGCACTAAATTATTTACTCGAAATGAACGAGAAGAAAAATATATACGAAAGAATTGCCGACCGGAAAGTGTTAGTACGTAAAGAAAAGTTCAGTTGAGGAGGAGTACCGAAGCGCGTTGTAAGACGAAGTGTCTGAAAAACGCAAAATTGCCATGTCAAAAATTGACCTGCCGTCAGGCACCTATTTCCTGGTTTTCCCCGTTCCAAATTTCCAGCCCTTAAAGCAGCGCTCTTCTCCGAACGAGGGTGGGTTGAGCTACAGACACGGTACCCCCAGGAAAATATAATTGTAAATACCAAAAAGGTTGTTAAATGCTATCGGCGAATAGTTTAAGAAATACCGTTGTAAAAGATTTGATAGAAATATGTAGAAAATATCGTTAAAGTAAAATAATTGATAGGATAGATATTGCAAAGAATTTGCAGGAATACGAGGAAGGCGATAGTTATGAGAGGATGAAAGCTATAGAGAGAAGATGGCCATTATTTACAAGGAAAAATAAGACAAATGGACGGTCGCCACAGTTCCTTAAAGAAAATCTTACAAAGTAAAATCAGGTATTTTTTTGGTTGATAAGAATTGATTTGAAATTTGAAATTCACCAAGTTATAAACAAGTTAAAAAAGTTTTTGGGGTGTTTTCAATCCCTAATTAGTGGTAGGCCTATGAAATTCGCAAAGCAAAGCTCACTTTGGCTTTCTATGGCGAGTAATTGGAACTTGTATCATGTTTTTACATTTTTTTCCCAGGTTGCTAGCGAAGTCTAAAGAATTGGCAAAAAAACGAACTTTTGTTCGCTCTCCCGTTCGGGGTCACTCTTTAACACGATAAACTCATTTTCGTAACATTTCATCGACTAAGAGAGTACATCATTTTTTTCAAAATTTACATCTTCATTCCGGCTGCAACGGCGAAGGCCACTGATACACAACTGATAAATGCAAATAATATGGTGTGTAATATTTGAACAAAAGCAGAGAGTGTGTTTCAATGAATGTTTTGGAATATTTAACAAAACATTTAAGATTTATTAATTTTACTGATAACTATTGCAGTGGACAGTGAATTGATAGGTAAAGTGTATGATCATTTTGGTGATCATGTATATGACAGCAAAATGATTAACGATCACGCTGATGAAGTGACGAAATTAATATTCGAAAAATATTTTAAGGATTTTCCATAAAACAGATAAAACAGAGATAGAGTCGAAGCTCTATATAGTGAAGTAGAAAAATGCAATCTAAAATTTCGTTATAAGAAGTTTTTCACTATAAAGAGAGGAAAGGAGGATTTAAGATCAAATAATTTTTTAAACGAAGTTTTATTAATTTCTACATTTCTTTTTATACATATTGTTACGTTCGTGGGTTCTTAATAATTAATAACACTAACTATGACTAATTAATCGTAATTTATTTTCTATTCGTATTCTAATTCGTTTAAAGGTAAATTTATATTCGAGCGTAATTTTTATGACGGATGTCGGCTCATATGAACATCTGCGCGTTCGACTGACTGCTTATCCCTCGATCACCTTTTTGTATTGTAACAGTAATAACTATGAGACTTTTCTAGAACAATTAAACAATTCTCGGAATCGGCCGGCGCCGGTTCGTCGGAAGAAACATCGAAATTATTCCAGAAGCTTCTACTGCCGATAAGGAGTGGAAAATTCGTTACAATATAAATAATATGTATAATTTTTAAATTATAGTGGAAGTAAATATTATATACATACTATAGTGAATATCATATAGTGAATATATATCAGTAATATTTTGAGTTTTATTACACTTCAACAAACTTTCGTTTTCAAAAAAATGTTCAACATTGTTAATATTCCGAAAAATGTTTTCAGGTATATTATCTTCAAATTACAATGCAGACTTTAAGATTTTTAATAAATTTGTCATTTAGCATTGCATAGGCTTCACTGGTTCATTTCCTTTTTCATTTTCTTTGATTTTAATTCAATTATCTTGCACTTTTTTTACACTTGATGGAATTTCTCCATCGATAGGAATATCCGCTACATCAATATATTCATCTAAATTTAGGTAATTCTCCAGTGAAGTCTATTGATATATGTCCTGTATTGCGTAATTATTCCAACTGAAGCTTTAAAGTAGACAAAACAATTTCATCGTCCTCTTCCTAATGATTCTCCGTATCGTTCGTGAATCCATCTTTCTTGTAAACAATTGGCTTTAACACCGTTTCATACCAAAGTTCACAACAATTAAGATTAACACTTGCACTCTCTCCTGACTGAGTTTTTTGAACGATACCGTGTGGAACTTTCCACAACTGCAACCATTCATTGCTGGCACGAAAATCGGATTTATTAAGTTGTTTTGCATAATCCAATGGTTTTTCTTTAATAAAATTCCCTGGTTTAGGAACCTAACTACCGCGAACCGTTTCAAGACAGCATCGTCAACATCATATATAGTACACACGCTCGAGATCTTGTATTGTTAAAGTTCACACAAATAGCTGAACTGGCTTAGAACTGGAAGACTCTATTAAAAATAATAGAGTCCCGATTTTTCGCAATTAACGTTACATTGCTCGGCGCGATTTTGAGTTTAGCCCCTATGTCAACATTTTTGACGCGTTTATCAAGATCGTTCAGAACTTGGATTCTTTCGACTAGGGTTAAACACTTGCGTTTCGACGAAATTATTTATAATTGACATAAATTCAATTCTCACACGTGCTGGCAGCTTTCAAAATTAATTTGGGAAACCCCATAATAATTTATGAACAAGAGATGGCGGAGTGATTAGCAGGTACTCACTCAGTACCTGACAGATTACCTGGCGGGTAACGATATTGGTAGAAATTCTGTGAAAACAATGATAAATTTCATTATATAGAATTTTCATTTCACTATAGAACAGAGGTGTCCACTAGGATTAAGAGAGATAGAGAAGTGACAGATATAACCCACCATAAACGGGCCCTAATGAGCTGAAAGTCGGAATGTTTATATGCATGCCGTTCCCGTACAACACGCAAAGGGTCGGACTCAGACAGCGAGTTGAACTCTTGGCGAGGAGAAGCTATGAAAAGCAATTACCTAATACTTGTATAATTGTGAATAGGTACTAATTTACAGATTTTGTAAATACTAATGTTGACTATATTAACTAGTAATTCTAACGTCTTTCATATATGAATGATTAATGAAAATTATAAGTGACGTTATGTTTCAAAATAAATTTATATCGTTAAATTAAAAAAAAGCACTAGGTTGGGTCCATTTATGTCATTTTCCCTTCACACTTTTCCAGGCTTTCTGATATCCAGGCTTCTCTTGATCGTGACCCACTATCTAATGGAAAATCTCTATAAAAATACTGATGCTGTTTTTGATAATGACGCTGAATGTTATATTTTTTGAATTTTACAAAACTTTGCCCACATATGACGCATAAAATGGTGTAAATTTTTAAAACCCTAAATAAATCCCCCAATTTAGTATCGGAATCTTGCCCCCTTCTGATTCCATTACGCACAGGTTATTAAAAAAAATGAGGAAATGAAAATCGTTTCAAGTCAAAATTGACTAACAGAACTGGAATAAAACATATACTCTGTAAAATCTTTTACCCATACGAAGCACACTCACAGAATACATATTATTAACCATAAGGTGGCAATTTATAAATTTTTCTAAAGTTACGTCAAGATTTTGTGTTAATCACTCAGTTACTGACCCTATTTTTACCTGATCATAACGACGCATCGGGTACATTTTTCTGGAAAGGATGAAGGATAATACGTTAATTCGAAATCATCCTTACACTTACTAGTTACTGGGAACAATTACTTAACTACTTGTACACGATTTTGTGTACTTAATATTTAGATACAAGTAAAAACATTTTTGGTGTGCTCATATATGTTTCATATATGAAACACTAAAATTCTAAAATCTCAAACACGTCTAACTAAAATCATATTAATTCAACCCTGAATCTCGTGACTGAAAATGCCCCAAGAGACGAGCAGTAATAGCTTTATGGGTGCCATAAATTACCGGTACCACTGATAAAATGTTTGCCCCCGGGAGCTCGGGAAACACGGTTAGTGGACACCCTTGCTATAGACAGATATTTTAAACATTATGTTATGTGAGGAATAATTTGTTCCCAGCAATAATTTCACGGTAGAGAGATTTTCTTTATATACAACTTCACTATATAAAGCTTTGAATGTATTTATATATAAAAGTGTCAGAAGCATTTATTTACGAATTAGTAATAGTAGCTTTATACAGACATATAATTTAAGAAACCTAAAATAATATTTAAGCATTCTTAACGTTGGTTGAGAGAAATAATTTAACATCTTGCGCATGCGCGTTATAACGGAAATAAAAATTTGACGTTTTGCTGTTGTAGATTAAGTTGTAGATTTGTATGCATTTATTTGCCTTTCCCTTTAAAACGTTTGTGACTGCATCATTGGTAACTATGAATAAAGGCTCGTTAATTAAGCAAGAGCTACAAAATCACGCAAATTAAATATTATGACAAACGTTAGCTGGCGTTTCCGATCCTAGCATGTGTGGAAGTCAATTTCACCTAATATAATTTAAGGAAATTGAAAGATGGGCAACTCTTAGGGTTTTTGTTAAAACAGTACTTTCTTTAAATATTTTAAATTATATTATGTGGTTTGTTAAATGATGTTGTGCCTGTATAAACCCACTATAAAAGTACTGTTTAGACCATAATCTAAGCAGGTTTTCTTAAATTTATTTCGTTTTAATGTTTCTAATAATTTTAACAATTTTTAATATATCGTTTTAAGGTTGTCTAGCTCCTAATTTGACGTTAGTGTGTCATAAGTATTTACACTGCAGTTTAATGTTTCTTGCATGTTTGTAATCATATGTCCACAGGTGAATTATTAATTATACACTTACATCGCTTTATTACCGTAGGAAAAATATCAGCGGTTACTTTTACTAAGTGCAGCTTTGATAATTTCGTAATTAGATTCGAAGCGATTCCCGGCGGTTTACTCCTAACGTCAGTTATAATTTTTGTATGAATAATAGTATGCAACTCAGTCTAGAAACCCTTTGTGTATCACTCAAGTCATATTTGACCAACTTTGCGAACAGTATTTTGTCGGTAAACAGTACTCATTATAAAAGTTTATAATAAAATGCATATTACATCTAATAGTTTTTATTGATTAGTTATTATTATTATTGATGGGTATATATATATATATATATATATATATATATATATATATATATATATATATGTGTGTGTGTGTGTGTGTGTGTAATAGGTTTAATAATAAATTTTCTTAATAAGAACGTTTTGAGATATTTATTGAGATATATTGAGAGGTATATTGAGAACTTATTTAATAGCTCATAAACCACATAGGTATTAAAATTGTAATATATTACGCAAATACTTGAAAAATCAGTTTTATTCAACTTTGAACTGAAGGGCTAATGCAGCTGAAACGAATAGTAAATACTTAGATTAATGTTGGTGCATAGATGTAGTGTCCTACCCAAATGCCCTTAAGGATATTCAAGTAAGTACCATAAATGACGTGACCTGCTTCGAACAGCTGTGAGTAACGGTGTCTCTAACCCCTTTTGACATGAGAAGTTATTTTATTTTTCGTCAGAGAATATATACAGAATGACCTGCATAGTGACAAGCTGATTTCACTCAGGCGGTGTTTATTAAATATTAAGAAACAGTTGTGGTGAATTCTTACACTGTGGTTGATTCACAGTGACTAGCGAGCGGGAACATTCGGATGCTAGCTTTACCCATGATTGTCGACATTTTACCCATAGTCAAACGAATATCATATCGTGCATAATATACTATACTATCTGTATCACTATGCTCGATATTCCCCAAACATCAATCCAAGCCTGTAAGCATGGCACTCGATATTTAGCGTGTATATAATTAGTTAGTAATTCGGCAAACAGCATGTATGGAAACGCCTTTTGTTTTTACATGTGTCACGATAAATATTAAATCATTTTTTGGGCCCTTAGTTTCCAATGTTTTTCGCCAAATGAATTGATGCGTTGTACTTCTTGTCGTGTCTACCAATTTCGGATCTTGTCAAACCTAATGGCGATCCATACTTTATCAGTAGTAGCACGTAAAAGACCCATTGTTGTAGTATTAAACCATGTACGTAAGTTTTTCAACCACGACATCCTCCATCTATCAGGTCTTCTTCTGCCCTTCACTTCGCCCTGTAGAATTAATTGTAACAATTTGTAACTTTGGCTGTTCCCCATTGTGTGTCCCAAATATTTCAACTGGCACGTTCTGGCAAAATGAGCAATTCTTTTTCTTGATTAATTCGTTGTATGACGGTAAATTTCATATCACCCCGTCTATGGTACCTTCAATATTCGTCTGTACAGCCATATTTCGAATAACTCAATCGACAAAGCCTCCAAAATTCGAGCCCAGATTCTGACCCGAGATGTCAGAAAGATTTAACATCTTACTAAGCTGATCTTCGTTGGCACAGGTAAGTCGTGACATCTAAATAACTTTGACATTTTCAGAATTATAGCCGTGGCCTCTCTACTCTACATTTGCTTTCAAGAGAGTTATCCTAAGTTCTTCGATCATCGTTCCGAGATGATACTCGTCCCATTTGTTTGTTGTTTGTCGTACGTTGTTTATTATTCTTGTCGCTTTTAATACAAAAACATATTTAGATTTATTTTTATGTTCAGAGCAAAATCTCTGGCTTATCGCATCTTCTCGAGCCCTCATCCTCTCAAGATTCTTAAGATTGCTCGCAAACACCCTTTCTTCATATTATTGATATATTCTCCATTAATTTTGAACCTGTTGTTAATATTTTCTAGAACTTCTTGCAATATCCTTTCCAAATATATATTAAACAGCAAAGGCGACAACTTACGCCTTCGTCTGACATCTCGTTTTACTAAATTATCCTCGGATTCATATTCACTGATGAGTATTAATGCATTTTTATTCCCGTACAAATTAACGAAGATTTATATATATATATATATATATATATATATATATATATATATATATATATATATATATATATATACTGGAAGTTTAGTCTAGTCTCCTTCAGAATTTTTATAAGTTTGTTGTGTTGCACGTTGTCAGTTGCTTTATAAGCTTTATATCTGTGAAGCACGCAAATGGACATCCCTGTATCGCAGGAAATGGACATAAGGCTTAAATATGGCCTCTCGGGTACCCAAAACATTCCGAAATACAAACCTTGTCTGAAAATACTCACACGTACAATTTTTCAAAAGTGTTTTAAAAGGTAAGCCTAAGTAAGCCTAACTAACTGTTCAATAATCGTTACAATGTTTCACATTAAGATTCTTTGGAAAAAGTTTAAATTCCGTTTTCAGACACATGTGTAGTATTACTCCCTAGAGTATTTATTATTGGATATTTGTGTCAGGTATCTTTATCAGGTAGTTTCAGAAACGTACCATTCGGAGTAGATGGCTTGTCATTCTTAAGTTCAGATATTGCCTTTGTAATTTCTTCTGTTATTACTGGTAAACCGTCTGTAGACCCCGGAAGGTATCTAGTGTAAATATGTTTTCTATGCAGCCTTCCCAGATTTAGATTTTTACGTTGACGTCGGTAATAATTTTAGGGCCTTCAGTATATAATGTTGCAAATGTATTGGGTCTGCATATTTCTACTACTACTCTGACTTCTTATGCATATTAAGAGAGTCACATTTTTGTTACAACATTTCTATTACGTTACATTTTGTGTCCACCCAGAATTCTTACTCTATATCTATGTAAATGCTTTTATACCACGCGTAATTGTTTTCAGTTTACGCCTTGCCTACATAGGCCGGAAAATATGGTCAACCACACAGCTCTTCTTTTGCTGCGTTTCCGATTGGAAATGAATGAGGTTGAGAGATGAAAAATCTTTTGCGGTTCTACATGTGTGTTATTATTTTCTTCTAGATTTTAGCATTTTCCTATCACTAGTTTTGACATCTTTTCTCTTGTGTTTTCCCTTCTCTTAATGTTCTCATGTCCCATTAAATACGAATTTATTTCTTGATATTTTTAAGTTTAACTCTGATCCTACAGTCAAAGGGCAGTGAGCTGGTGAGATGACACCGCCGGGATATATCTTGTCAAACTAACAGCTATTGCTGAGTCGCTTATTTACAAGGATGTAGTTTTCGTCTAAATAAAGCATAACTTTCTATACATCGTTTAGATGGTTTGAATAGAAAATTGTATATAACCTAGTACCTTAATGAGTTAAAACAGCATTAGTTGGTAATGGCAACGTAGAGCGATTTCCTCAAATAGCCTTGTACTTAGATTTGAGGGAAATATTTTTTACAGTCGCACAAATAATACTCTTAAACAGTTTCCTGCCTGCTTTATTTACGTATGGTGCAAGAACAGTAACAAACATCTTTCACATATTTTCACTCTTAAAATACTGTCTAGCCTTAGTAAAGAAAAGCAAAAAGCATAGCAAGAAAGCAAAAATTGGTGGAGAGGTTCCTATTTTTTAAAGCAGAACCTCTTCATCAAATGAAATAGAATAACTGGACCAGACACACTACACAGTCACATGGTTTTCACTTTATAAACTGGAAATCCCGGTCAAAAAATAGCCATGATTGTGTCTCAGATGAGCGACCAAACATCGGCATAAAACATTGACACCTAAAAGTTGTTTTATTTGGGGAACTAAAGAAAAATAAAACTTACTTCTAGTACCAAATTGTTAGTCATTATTCGATAGTTGAATCAGCTTTATCCAACGATTCCAATGTCAATGAGGAAATTTTAGTTTGGTGTTCTTTCAAACCCACCATGAGATTGGTCTCGTGTTTATAAAAGTCTTCATAATTTTTCACTAAAAAAAAAAAGTAAACTTAAATTAAATATTATATAATCTGTCCTTTCCTTCATCTTCTTCTTCTTCTATGCTACCTACATTTCAAACATTTATTTAGTTATTATACGCCTTGACTTAGTAAGTTCCTCTTAAAGTTGATTCAGATGAAATTTTTCCTTAGATATATTTTTCTAAAATATGAAATTAAAATTTAGCTCTATTTTCCAAAGAGAAATCCCAAAGTCCACGGAGACTTCGTGTAAGCCATCACTTATTTGATTATTCCTTCTATGTATAGACTTAGAAAACTTTCTTTTGGTGATTAACCGCCTTGTCAAATAATTTATAGAAGGGAATTTGCCTGTCACTAGTGAAGTCCTTTCAAATCCTTTCACAAATTTTTGTAATTTGTCTATTGTCGGTGTACCTATCTTTTAAATGATTAAATATATATGGTATGTATTGTTTGTTTCACGACAGTGAACAAATTCTGCTCTTTAATGTCGACCACCTTCGACGGTTCCCTTTACAGCGAGTGTCGGCAATAGCTTATCTTGTTTTCTGATGGGATTGTATGAGTAGCGTTTAACAGAACATTTTCACTATCTGTGTTATAGTTTGTTTCACGTTATAGTAACATAAACAGTGAAAAAATTCTGGTCTTTATTATCCCACTTCCGATCGTATGGTTCGAGTAACGTTTGGTAAATATTTCTAAGAAAAAACTGTAATAACATCATTGAAATAAATGCAATCAGAATGAAATCCAAAGTGTTTTTGTGGATCCCTTTGTTCGATTTACTGTAGTACCAGAACTCTACTATTCAGCATACCCATATGCTAAAGTAATATGAAGGCGGAATATTTCGACAATGATACACTTTACAGAAATATACAAGAATAACTTTACTTGAAAGTTACTGTGTTCTTTGAAAGTTTCGAATAAATTTGAATTAGAATATTGAACACAGGCCCATTGCCGATCATAATGTAAACAGAAAATGAGTGGAGCATTATTTTCCAAAATTTACCTTCTTGATGTAAACGCTTTTCGTCGCCAAGGTATTATTTGCCTCCTAACCCATGCTTCGTTCCGTAAAAAATTAACGTTTCCTTCCCCTAACAATTTGTAGAGATACGCATATTCCGCACTCATTTCCATTAGTAGATTTCCCTTTCTGTTGCGTGATTGGTGGAAGTTTACACACGGAAACAACTCTAAGCTACCAGCCCACTATACCCATTTTTAATATTTCTGGTGCAATTATTCTTCCTCTTTGTGAAAGCTTCTATTTTTAGAACCCCTTCGTGACGATTCAAAGCCCGAAAAACATTTCCAACAAGTGGGAAAATAACAAATAGTTATTTATTCTTACAGACGGGAAATTTCATTTGTTAGGGCGTATCACGAGTATGGCTGAAAACAGACTACGTTACGCTGTTTAGAAGTGCACCGAGGGTTCCCGGCTGTTAAATTAATGTTGGGGCTCTGAGTAACTTCAGTTTTTTTTCGATATACGTAGTATAAATTTTACGACAAAATAAATTTACTTTTCGAAAAGTGTTTGAGTTCTTAAAGTGATGTACGTATTTCAAGAGGCAATGTGAGCTATACCGTCTTGCTTCTTCTATCGATCACTGCGAAGAGAGGTAGTCGTTGGCTCCTTCGCTTTGAACTCTCTTTATATTACGTACATACAATAGTTACAATGTCATTTGTTTCTAAATTATTCCTACGATCTACGTTTAATAATTTGGCATGATGTGTTCATGTAATCTTAAATCTATTTGCCTAAACCTAAGATATATATTTATAGGATGTTTTATACTATATACTACGTATACTATACTACTATGTTTAGTTTATGGATATACTATGTTTTAGTTTAGTAGTATATGGTGCGTGAGTTTGTGTTTGAGTTTCATTGGTACGTTGTCGTGTGTTAATGCTATTAGTTGTTTCGTGATTGTAGTCTGTTTTGATGTCGTTGTGTCAAATTTATATGTCACGTCCTGTATGTATTCTCTCAATCATTTGGGGCTGGTGTCTTTGTGTAGTTCTTGTGTTGTCTCTGTCCGTGGTTTGTTTGTTATTAGTCGTAGCGTTCTGTTTTGAAACATCTGTTTCGTTTTGTATTGTGTGGTGTTTATGTTGCTGAATATGGTGTGGTGGTTTGGTTTCGTTTTTAATTGTATATACGTTTTCAATGAAGCTAAGTCTTGCGTCTAGCTATACGTTCAAGTATTTTAGTCTAGGCAAGTCGTCGATCAGGTGTCCGTTTATTGTGAGGTATTTTTTCGGTCCGTCTTACGTTTTCGTGAAGTGGCATCATTTTGGTGTTGTCTTCGTTTATTTTTATTTTCCATTCGTGGTGGTAGTGTTGTAGCAGGTCTATGTGTAGATGTTTTGGGTTTTGTGCTTTTTGCCATGAAACGGCAATGAGTGCTGTGTAGTCTGCGAAAAGGGCTATCTTTGTTTGGGAATGTTTAGAGATATAGTTAATGTATATGGAAAAGAATGTTGAGGATTAATGCCATTTCTTGCGGTGAACCGGCTGGTATAAGTATGGAATTGAAAGTTGTGTCATTTATTCGGACTTGGTAGTTTCTCCATGCAATGTGTGAATGTGATGTGATGTGAATTGTGATGTGAATGAAGTAATGTGGTGGTATTTTGTGTCATTATTTTGTAGATCAGACCTTCGTGTTATACGATAGAAGAGCTTTCTGTGTCAAGGGTGAGTACTGTGGTCAATTTGTTAATGTTGTAGATTGTCGTGATGGTGCCTGTTAGTTTTGCCAGTTGTACTATGGTACTGTGTTCTTCTCTGAAACCAAACTGTTCTGGTATTAGTGTTATCGAGGTTGACGTGTGCTTTCAGTGTATAGTGCATGATTTTTTCTAGGATTTTGAAAGTTGCTGAGAGTAGGCTTATAGGTCGGTAATTCTGTGGGGGTTTACGTTTTTTGTACTCTTTGGCGAAGTATTGGAGCTTGTTTGTGTGTACTGAGATATGTGCTTGATATCATTTTCGATTTTTGTTCATCTGTTTTGTAGGTATGGTTCTTTAGTTAAATATGGGGATGTTTAGTGTATTGTTTTTATTTTTTAGCACTCTATATTCTCCAGAGTTTGGATTTGTTATTAAATTGAGTGTGCCTTCCCAGATTTGCGTTTTGTATGCGTCTATTAGTGCTTGTAAGATTTGTATGAGGGATGTGTGTTTTACTTCGATGTGATGTAGGAGTCGATTTTTTGTTGTTATCAAATCTCTTATGTGTTGTGGTAATCTCAGTTTGTAGTCTTTTGTCTGTTGTGTGATGGTTGTTTTTTCTGTGGCTGTGTTTAGTTTTGTGAATTGTTCTATTTATTCGTCGATGTCTTGTGTGGTATGTATGTATTTGTCAATAGTCGTCTGTTCGCGTAAGTACGCACGGCATGTTGTCCAGTCGGTTCTCTTTACAGTTTTAAGTTTTCGTTGGGGTCTTGTAATGTCGAGTTCGATTAGTACTGGGTAATGGTCCAAGTTAAATTAGCAACGCGTCACTAATCATTGAAATCACGTCGCAGTTGTCTGTGATGGCAAGGTCTATTTTGGATGATGTCGTGTGGTTGGATGCTATGTGAGTGTGTAAGTTATTGGGAAAGTGAGTTTCAGTTACAGTTTGTGTGTTAACGTCTCCTATGATTAGTCTTCGTGTGTCTAATTTCAGTAAGTGCTTCAGTTCTTTTGTGTCTATAGGTGTAGTTAGGTAGTTGTAGTAAATTAGTGTGGTTATGGGATGTGATTGCTCGTGTTAAGGTCTCTCTTAGTGCGTAATGTTAGTGCGCATTGGTTTCCGATGGGTTGATTAGTCATGTGATAGTTTCATAATTTTGGTTGTTTTCTGTCGCTTAGTTTTGTTTGTTGGTATGACTACTACGTCTATGTCGTAGTGTTCTAGTAAGCGTACTAGTTCGTGTTAATTTTTTCTGCATAGTCCGTTGCAGTTCCATGATTTAAATCTAGTGTGCGTGTATGTCTGTGCATTTAGTACGTTTGATGGTTCTTGTCGTGATTGTTTTTGGTATTGTTGATACGTTTGTTTGACGTTACATCGCTGTACAGTCTTTTACTAGTAGAAGTTGTGTATGTTTTATATATATATATATATATATATATATATATATATATATAATTGGAATTCACACTCGTTGTATTGCAACGAAGATCAATGGTTTCCGTCAGACTATTAATTTTATGCACACATCAGTTTCTGTTTCTTTGTATCGTGCATCTCTACTTCCGAACTTATCTTTGAATTAAAGTCAGGAGAGGTGAAGTCCGTGAATTATGTAAGGCGCGGGGCCTAAACTTAGTTGTGAATTACTGAAAACTAGCAAAAAGTAACATACAAAAATATAGAAAGTCACACCAAGCTTAGGCGTGCTCTTATAAATTGCCAGATGCCTCGGAACACGATCGTACGTTATTTCACGTCATTTCAGTTTTTAGTCGTAAAAATTATTTCAGCGTATCGGTTTTCTAATCCACTTTCGAACACACAAACTGAGCGATTGAAAAACCTAACGGGCCGTCGATTTTCAATTATTACAAAAAGCGCCGAGGGTCTCGTTCACGCTATTTCTGATTCAAAATAATTCCCTGATCCGTCCGATGGCGACAAGCGTCCGAATCGATTTTGATTTTCAGCCGAGGCGAAAATTTCATTTTTACCGTTGGACGCGGGCAGGAAATCGTTCCGTTAATTTTCGAAAAGTTTTGCATGTACCTACCATTCCTAATGGCCCGAACGGTGGACTTCAAAATCGATGGGTGAACATCACACTGAAAATATCGAGGATTTAACTCGATGTCCCCGGTTGCCGAACGATTAAAACTTCATATAGTCGATCGGATTGGGGATGAAAAGACGGCGAAAACTAAAACGAAAAACATGCTGCAAGGGATGCACTTGTATAGATTTGCAATGATAAAGGATATTGACTTTTTACAAACAATAATTGTTTTCATCAATGTGAGAACGCTATACATCTTTAATCAGTAAGCGAAATGGCTCAAACGATAGAACATGTTTTAAGCATATGAGCAAAGATTTAAGCATATGTGAGATAAGTTAACTCAATAATGTCCTCGTTGTTCATCTAACGCATCTTAGATAAGAAATGAATACCTACTAGACATTACATGTTACAATTAGAAATGTTTATTGTTTACGCTTTGTGTTAATTTAAATCAAAAACGGTTCTCACGTCAAAGAAATCAAACGGTTCGATGATTTGTGTCTTGACCAACTTTTTGGACGTATACTACCGTAAAACTCATGTTTTGTAATTCGCGAATTGTAAATATTTATTGGTTACGTTATTTTAAGATTTTTACAAGCTGTATCGTTAATCCTACTCACAACGTCCTATAGCATCAATGATAACTCTTACATGCAACAAAAAAAATATAAATTCTGAATTTTATTGGCGTTTTGACTATAAATTTCACATAATGATAAATACGCCTTTATTTATCTATTGATCACACATGGTGTGTAGAATGGAAGTTAATTATGGCGAAGTTTAGCTCTTATACTGCCACAACAATAACAGCTTAGATGTTACAAAAGAAACAGAAAACGGAAAAAACAAAAATCAAATAATGAATGACAATGGAGAAAACTGAACTGTGAAATCTTAAATATAATTATACTAGTTAAGAATAAATATCTAAAATTGATATCCTATGGTTGTTATCCATCTTCAACGTGGGTAGTTAGCTCAACAAAATAGAAACACCACCTGGAGTATTGAAAAAGTCAAACCACCGGTTTCGATCATAATATAATCATCAGGAATACAAAAAACAACAAATTAAAATTAAGGAATCAATACACAGCCCTACCTTAAACGATACGATGCCAATAACAAAGAACCAAATAAACTTCTTTATTTCACATAAGTCACATATGTTAATAAACAACGCACACAAATTAAATTATATTTAATTGATCGATTCGATAAAATCTATTACTTCCAAAATTTCATCTGAAAATTCAATGATTTCTAAGGCTGATAAAGAAAGTTGTTCAGTGACAGTAGATCGACCTACTTATGTAGATAAATTTAACAACTTTTTATTTCTGGTTAGTTTCAACCGTGCAACTCGGACCCTACTTTAAAGTTTTTTTTAATGTCCAAAAATACCTTAAAATCTGTAAGTTGAGGTATCTTATTGAAGCCACTGACCTCTTCTCTCGATGAATCTCAGTTTCTTTTCTGAATGACCAACTTCATATGCCGATTCTCCCTGATATAAACTAACTTCTTGGTTAAATATGTTACTTATACACTATGACGTTGAGATGAATGACAGTAGATTGTTCCTGAAAGCCCCCAAATGAAAAAACTTGTGTTTCCAACTATTTCATTTTGGCCGACGTTTGGTCACAAAATACTGGACATATAATCATGGCCTGAGTGCAATGGAGTCAGGTAAGTATTAGTTATTATGAATTTATTCACTATATTTCATTATATAATATTTAGGTTTCCTGGAGGCGCACAATCAAATGAATGAAATGAAGTTATATTTTTGGTGGTCAGATTTGTGTGAATTTAATTTCACTTATTTCAACACTGTAGTTGGTGAAGGATACGACGTTTATGGGTTGATTCGAAGTTCTTGTGTAAACTACTAATCGTATTAATTTTATTATTGATTTTTGTTGGGATGTTTAAACGTATTAGATTTTTGAAGAGGAACCCTATTTTTACTGAACATTAATAAATTACATTATTATTAGAGGAACATTATTGCTCTTGGAAATAGAATCCTCTTACGTCGATTATCAAAAGACTACTGCTTACAGATAAAATTTGTTCAAGAGGAAGAAAAAGAAACTTCAACTATGGCTTTGAGGGTGCTGAGCCACCAAATCAATGGAAAAGGGCTGTAATTACAACAATCTATTAGAAAGGCGAGATTGTAAAAACGTTAATAGAAAAAACGCAGAGCCCAATCTATTAGGCAGGGGACTACAACGTAGAACTGAAAATCAATTTACATAATCAGAGGAAGAGAACGGTTTTAGGGCAAGAAGGTCGTTGATGAATTTTTTTCGCTAAAAGATATCATACAAAAACGAATAGAGAAAGGAAGGGCTGTTCATATGATAGTTGTGGGTTTAGTAAAGACATACGATACAGTGCCATTGTACATAACTTATGTAAAAAAAGTTATTTGCAAAAAATTAAAAACTCCATATTATTTCCGTTATATATTGTATAATATTATTAGAGCCCGGACTTTAGGCCTCTTTAAATTTAAAGTTTAAAACTGCCTATATTTTATTGTTTGGGCAAAATGTAGTAGATAAGCTGTTCTTCAAAGATTGAGGTTAAGCTACCCTCGTTATCCTTATCCTGGGGGTAGTGGCAGGTACATAATATGGTGCTATGGTCTATTTTTACATTTCCTTGGCTGCAAAAGTGGTAGGGTTTAAAATGTTTCATATAATGTGCATTATTTGTCATTGGCACTCAGTTCGTTTCGCGCTGTTGTCATTTAAAAGTGTTACAAAAACATCATTTGAAATGTCTTCTAAAATTTCTTCATGAATATGTCATTACCCTGAGCTTTCCCTTGATGGCGATGGTGTTTTCTGTAAACCCTTTGGAAAACCAGTAAGTATTTTTTATGTTTTACATAACATGTTTATCTGAGGGTAACTTTATAAAAATAATAAAACATTTAACAACACTGTAAAACTCCCTTTCATCAAAGAAATTGTGCGAGAAAAATTTCAAATGACAATTCTAGTTTCCAGTTAAACATAAGGCAATCGATTTCAGCCAATTCAAGAAAAAGCGAAGAAGAAGAATTTAAATTAGATTTATGTCGGTTTATTGTTGAATCGAATATTCCCTTATATACATTAAATAATCCTTGTTTTAAAACGTTCATAAAAAGTACATTAAGAAAAACGAAACTGGATCAATGTTACAATGAAACTATTTCAAAAATTAAGATTTATATAGAAAATAAGTTCTCATACATAGTCGTCGATGAAGCAACTGATGCATGCGGTGGCTATATAGCGAATTTAGTTGCGTTATGTCTGAAAATGCTGTATATGCACCATTTTTAGTTGCTGTGAAACAATTAAACAAAACAAACAATGTAACAATTAGCAGATTTATTCAAGAGAGCTTCAGAAATATATGTTTACCGAATGCCGTAACCTATGATAAAATTGTATCACCTATCAGTTATCATGTCATCAATAGAGTCCGAAATTTAGGCAAATTGCCTTTTTTGCCTATAAAATTGCTTTTTTCTGATTTTTACTGCCATTTAGACTCAAAATTTCTGCTTTTATAGGCGCCATTTTCTTTTATTTTCTCTGCCTATAAATCCGAGCTCTAAATATTATACATAGCGGAACTAAAAAGCTATAGGTGCCATCGGTAGAAATGGCATAGCTTGATAAGCGTTATGTTCATGCTCGATTACATTTACTCGCTAGCGATCTTTACATTTTATGACAGACCACTTTAGGTTTATAATTTTAAAGTTTTTGTGTTAAGGAGTAAATGAAAGAAGCCTCTCTGAGTAGCCGTGGTAGAGAAAATAGTAAAGTAAACTATTTATATGATAATTGGTTTTTAGCCGAAGTTACCTAGTTGTTGTTTTTAATAAAAAGATCATAGAATTAGCTGATATTAATTTACTGAATAAATACGACTATTTCAAAGTGAATATTTACAAGGCGCAGAAGTTGATTCAATGTATTCTTCGTTGCTCGAAAGCGGTCGCCTTGGTACAGATGGGGGAGGCTTGACAATTACTCATCCTACATTGGTCAAAAAGCCACCCCAACTGGTAAATTACGGGAACATTTGGATTTTCCCAAATTCTCCCAGCATAGCACTGTGCAACACCGGTAATTCTCGTTTGTTTCATATATTTCGATTTTACAATCACTCATCAATTTAAAAATCTTGGAGTGATCAATCTAAACCAATGCTAAACAGATCTCAGTGCTCCAATGCTCCCAGTCGAGAATCATAATACGTTTTTCTTGCTTTCTCTTACAATTAGCAATAACTTGATAGTTTTCACATTTGTGGTCATTAGGGAAGAACGTCCCTGTCGAGGTTAGTGCCAGAGGAGTAGTTGTTTAGGGTTAATCTATATATGTTGAATGTATAATTCACCTTAAAAATGAAAGCAAGTAAGAGAGCACACAGAAATATAACAGAGAGTACGTTCGGTGCCTAGAATACAACCCGTATACGTCCGCCATTATATGTTTCGTCTCGATTGTTAAACACGAACAAGGAAAAAGAAATAGGTGCGATTTGCTCGGTAGCAATGCTGAAAAACATTTTTCTCAAAGGATCTGAAAAAATATAATCAGCCTTATATAACAGAGCTATCTGTAGCGATGGTATATTCACTATGAAAGCCATACTAGCTTCTCGGGGTCACAACACTACTTTCGAGGTAGTCAATAACTTCTTCATTCGCAATCTCTTCCAACACATTTGATAAGATTGGAAAAATAATCGTTGATTTAAATAAGTCATTTTCTGTTGATTATTGTTCATAAGTATGGGTTGCAATCGATCAGAGTCTAGAAAAGCACCACTTTCCCGGGCGGAGATTACTTAGGTGAATAACGTGCAGGATGATATCCGGGAGACAGATTATGATCACGTGCAGAATCTGCGCGTAAAAATCATACCCCCCTGTTTTTCAGGAGCATATGAATCGATGAATTTAAATTTATATGAATCAACTAATTTAAACTGAATGTATAAATTATGATCTTTATGGTCCTTTTGTCTTGTATTGTCATGTGAGGTAATTAGGTCGTGTGACAGATTATCCAAGTAGTAACAATAACAACCAGAATTTATTCTAAAGTGCATATTCGACTTTAATAGTGGGTCGAATAAACAAAGGTAATCGATTGTTGGATGTTTTGCTGAGGTAGTCTGTTACACATTCACACTCGCCCTAGATACCCATGTATTAAATAGAATCGACACAATTAACACGAGGAGTAGTACCGTATAATCTGCATCCGACACTGTAATTGATTCAATAGATGTTATAAGTAATCAGCGAGTCAGCCTTATATCCATCATTTTACCCTGGTACATCACAGTCATAGGGGTGGTAAAAATCAAAAACAAAAATCACATTGTATCATAATGTCATAAAGTGTGGATATGGGGCAAAACCTATACCTATTCATATGTTTTAAATGTTCTCACAAATTTTAGATATTTTTATGACTACTTGGTGTGCTAAATAAGCACCTTCTTCACATCTAACATGTGCTATAGTAATATTTCATAGATCTTTTTAACAACAGATATTATAAAGAGTTCTGTTGGATTTATTCTACTTGCCAGGGCGATTTTCTTTTCTTGTGAAGAGCGTTCTAGACCATACATTAAAGTGCTGATGGTTTGTTAACACTGAATGTTTTGTTGTGAGCGCATAAATCGTGGCGTTAATAGTCTCAGTAGAAGTTTCTAAACTTTTTGGTTAATGCCGCCATAGAAAATACATTGCATAAATTCTTCGATATTTTTTAAGAAAAACACTTTAATTAAAGGTAGAGAAGTAACGCAATGCCACGAACTTTTGTTTTCTAAAAGTAGAAGAGATTTCCAAATCACAAGCAACTATTTTGTGATCGGACATTTCAACTACATCTAGAGTAAAACAGCTCTTAAATGGTGATGACTGCTTAATAAAAATTACGTCCATAAGGCTGGAAGTATTGTCAGACACCCTTGCAGGTATGCAAAAAAGCTGTGTCGGTTGAAACCATTTTATGGAAGACGAAAATTTACATTTATGTATGTTACCTTGAAGTAATATTAAACTTATTTGAAAAAAATGGCGACATATTCTCCAGAATACCTAAGCAATCGTTATGGTTTGCTAGAAGAGGTATAATGAACGCAAACTACTACTTCATGTCTGTTTTAGAAGTTTTTTATCTACATATTCTTTAGTATTGATATACTTTGAGAGAACACACCAACAATCATTTAAAAATTATCATTCAAAAAAATTGAAACTTGTTATTACTATCTAACGTTAACTTAGAAATAAAAATCAACGGTATTCATACATCACAAGCATGAATGTGAAATCAACTGGACAGAATATCATATATTGAGAAAAATAAACAGGTAGAGTTTAAGAATAACGGTGTCAGAAAATCCTAATATTCTTAGAGGATACAATTGTAGTGTATGAATCTTTTTCATTTCGACAAAAGAAGTACAATTCTGGTATTCAGGCAGATCTACCTTCATACAACGACAGCAGATAAACATTCCGTGGTATATAGTTATACAATGTTTCAAAAATTATGTGTCAACTCCACGTTCCATCAATTCGCAAGAAAATTCAAGACAAAAGTTATAAGCGGGACCCCTTTAAACATATTTAAACAAAAAGTGATGAAGTGAAAACGTCTTTACTCTGGAAAATGTTCATCAGTAGTCATGTGAGACAATCTATCGTGGTAGTCTAAATTGTATAAGAAAATCGGTTATACAATTTTAAAGTATTACACAATAATCTAGAATATGCAGGCTTGTTAATGTTGTCGAGCGAATATTAGTCTCGAATGTAAAATGGTCGTTATTTGTATTTTTAACGGCTTTATAAGACTTTGCGCATACATAATTGATAAATTTAAACAAAAATGGTGTTTCTAATGTCGGTGACGATAAATGTATCATATAAAATTAAAACAGAATACCCCTTTGAATGTTTCTGGGGGGGGGGGTTAAAAATATGAGTAAAATTCTGTTTTGTCAATTTTATTCTATACTGTTCGACCAGTCAGAAATTTTTAACTTTGCATGGTTACATCTAAAGCCACAAACTGGCACACCAAAATTTTAAAATCTTAATTTCTCTCCCTTGAAGGGAATAATGAAAAAAGTTATTTATAATTGTCTAAATAGATAGAAACTTTCAATTAAACACACTTATATCATAGGCATTATGGTGGTTCAGGAAAATAATGGAACTTCGAAATCTCATTTTCGACGGAGTGCAAAATAAGGGTGAAATTTATATGCGTTGGTTTTATTTTGAGGTATTTTTCCAGGAACGAGAAACTATATAATCTGCACGGTTATAAATTGCTCGAAAAAATTTAAAAATCTAGATTTCCACCTACGAAGGTTGTGGAAAAGGAGAAGAAAACTCTGCAATACTTACTAAATTAAAAACACTCATAGTTTATAGATTCAGCTCAGATGATTCAGAAAAATTCCATAATTCCGCATTATTTTTCTCAAGGAGTAAAAAAAGAGGGTAAAGTTAGGTTATCGGCTTGTACACATTTAAAAAATGGTTCAATACAACAATCCTTAGATGTGCTAATATTCATCAACTTTCTTTGACACTATGGGGTTACATTTAATCTTAACTTTAAGAAGCGAGTTAAATATCTCGAGAGTTCCAAAAGCTTGTTAAAACTTTTTCCAATTTGTTCGTTGTTTTTATTGCGTTAATAACACTATTCAATACTATTTTATTTCAAAGTTTCCAGATATCCATCTGAGGAAATCGAATTTCTCTTAAACCACCCTTAGCAAATCTATGAGAATTTACCCTTTATATGGCCAAAGTTATACTGCGATATACCTAACTTCATACATATCTCTAAAACTTTCGATAGTTGGCTTTGTCGCCCCGGAAAGAAAAATTACAAGTACATTCCGGAATATAATAAGATATCGATTGGGACAGAAAGTTTTTTCAAAGTGGCTATTCTTGAACTGTATTCGAATATTGGAAATAACGGGAGTTGTGAAGTCCACTGAAGTTAATCTGTTGGATTCAGAAAATATATTTATCTTAAATAGAGGAAAGGGCTACGAATAGTATGAGTATATATTCAAATATCCGATACAATGGGGGTTGTGAGGTTTATTAAAATTCTTTTTAGTTTAGTAAATGCATTTAAGTTCAATCTATAGCAAATTCGATCTTTGTTCGACTAATATTAAACATTCCGTAAAAGTTTCCTTAGTATTACTTTACATTTTATTAATTTATCATTTTAGTACTTTAATTCTCCAATGAGCACATAATCAATGCGAATTAATTAGAAAAGTAGTTTTAGAGGAAATTTATAAATGAACGAATAAAACAATAAAGATCTGTCAAATGTAAATGTCCGATATGTATAAAAAAAATCCGCAATTTCAAGATTTATTACTCAAAAATTAACCATTTCTCGATAAAACGTATAGTAACGTTTCATATATGGAAACCATCCTTTATTTTTGATCAATTTTTATTAATTATTATTATATTAATATTATATATATATTATATATATATATACATACATACATATATATATTATATTATATATAATATATATTATAATATTAAAAATATTAATTATATATGTAAAAGAAATTTTTAAAATAGGTCCTTGTACAAATTTCACCAAAAGACGAGGTTTCAAAAATCATAAATATAGATATTCCATTCTTCCTTAAGAATATTTTTTCTGCATCTATCAGCAGTCATTTCCTATTGTTACCAATGTTTTAAATGGATGATTGTACCATTTTTCGAAAAAGGGCAAAGGGAGAAAAATCCTTTGTTTTTGAAGCAATGATTAAGTTTTGAATTTGGAGGTGAAACTGGTAAAGAGGTCAATTTTAGTACATGTTTTATAGTTAGTAAAGATTTGACATTTAACCTACCACCTGCATTCGACGTTCCAAAAGTCTGACCAGGTTAATGTTTGGATTCTGGCTCCTATACCCTATTAGATATTTAGATGATTGAACAATGCACTAAGCACAAAATTTACGAAAATTATTTCATATTTACTTTTTACTAAAAAATTTTCTATTTAGGTATATCATCACCCACGATCTAAAATAAAAAGCAACAATGATTTTATATCTAAGGTTAAACTTATTTTTAGAAACGTACCAAAAGTAATAGCTGTCAGATGGTAAACTCAAAGTTAGTAAAGGTTCGTTATATGAGGTAATATCAACTGCATTAAAAGCCCGTTATATTTTGTTCGCGCCTCGGTGCGTCATATAAAAATTTTATAAGCATGTTTATTTGCAACCTGAAATGTAGAACATGTACCGAATTCGTAACATTTTTCTTGCCAAGATATCAAGAGATAGTATTAAAGAAGTTGGTAAAGTGAAAAATGCGGCGTAAAAATTTTTGAGAACGTAACGTTAAAAATATGAAAGCAACGGATGTCAAAGGTGAATTTGCAATTAGTATTGAACTAAAGTGAAATCCCACGGGTCATCTTGTGTTCAGGCGAACCCGGTTTCTTTTTAATTAAACTTCCTCGACGCTTAACCGCGTCGGTAATATTTTATACTTTTGTAAGATTAGAAAGAAACAATAAATCTTTCTTAATTGTTACTGGGTATATCAAACCATAAAAAAAAGAAAATTGGGAAGTTTTCTTTAAGTAGATTGAATTGCTTTTAAAGGATGTAAGAAATCAAGTCCGTAGTGAATTTTAATAAGAGAAGAACAGCAACATACAGTTCGTTCAAAACAAATCCCAAATGACGTCATTCATGGAGACTGTTGTCGATGTTTTCAAAAGGTAATTTACCTAACGTCAACATCTCCCCCCTTACTTTTTTGGCACAATAAATACAGGCGTATTCAAAATAATACGTTGGCAAAAAGACAGTTAATAAACTGGACAGTCTTTGCGACTGTATTTAATGCAAACTATAAAGTTTAAAACCACCAACTATAATGTAAACAAACATTGAGATGCGCCATCCAGTTGAACAACAAAGAATCCGACAATTTGCTCTGACACTATTGCCAACTAAAAGAATCGCGCGAATTTGAATCTGCATATAAGAGTGGGGCTTGCTTACGCCCGTTACCATTGGTACATATATTACTGGGTAACCAGATTTATTTTGAATGAATTTTAGATAGGAATCGTTTACAAAACTTCTTTTGAAAGTATCACATTTCTCTCACTTTGAGTTGTGCCGATTGAAGAATGGTAATGTATTACAAAAAAGGTTTGATTATTCCATTTTAAAAGAAAAATGCGAAAGGTTCTTGTGATCCCATCAATTAGCCAGCAGATATGATCTATATTGAAATATGGGAATCTAGAAAGATTACATATGCCAGCTGCTAAAAAAAAGGTTTTACTTTATACTCTAGATTTTGTTGTAAATGTATATTACGGCATGAGTATAGTTTGAAACTTCTGTCCTCTCGATGGTATTGAAAATGTATGACAAAATATGTTCGAAAATAGCCGAAAAAATTTCTTAGAAACCTTCTTCGCCCTGACTCAGACATCCTAGAATTTTACACCAAAATGAAAAAACTTCTACGATTTACTTGAGATCATTTAGGAAAATCTAGGTTTATAAAATGTTTGAAATTTGCATAAATTTTCTAAATTTAGTTTTTAACTAATGTTAGCGTCGTATAGTTAAGAAGGAATTTCTAATGTTTTTCTTCAACATAATTCAGACTATTATTTATGTTGTAACTAGAAAGATTCTATATCCTGTCGAAATCCATTTAGGAATATTCATATTTTTTTCTGTGGACCTCGGAGAATGAAAAAATTTGAAACTTACATTAACTTTCTAGATTTGGTTTTAATTCACGTTCGGTAGTGCACAATTACCGTCTGTCGTTATCTGGTTATCAGAATAACCAGAGATAAACGCCTTAAATTTTTCTTCTAGATTTCTATCATAAACATATTCGGGCCTTCCAAAATTTTAAAGAAACCTCTGATCTCTTCAGAGACGTTTCAGACACATCAGGTTTTGAAATCAAAACGAAAACACTCCTAGATTCCACTTAAAACTATTTAGGAAAATGTCGATATTTTATGTGATAATTGGAGAATGAAAAATTTTGAAGATACCTTAAACATTCTCAGTTCGATGTTGGGTCATTTTTGGCGGTTTAACATCCTACGGATAAGAGCAAGTTTTATATTTGAAACACCTGTAGACATTCTAGATTTGATTTTGAGAAATTTTTTGTAGTTTGTGGTTGCAGGAGACCTAGAATCATTATTTTATATATTTTTAATCTTTTCTCGTTTAAAATTAATTTGGAACAGTTTAAATATTCCAAAAATATTTTATTTTCAATATTAAAGCGATTCTGGCACTATACGATTTTTAAGATAACAATGGTGAACGTGCCATCCTCAAAAGAGGGTCTAGAAGCGCGAGAAAGATAATAGTTTATTTGATTGGGAGTACTGTTAAATTTTCGTACACAGGCGCGTTGCTGCGTTGTTACACCAATAGTACGACACATTAATGTGAAATTATAAATGTAAATTTTTATCTATATAAATACATCATTCCAAGGTAATTAAACTGGCGAATTCGTATTGTGGAAGTCTTGACTAATGCATACTACAAAATCTGTATACTAAAATGATCTATCGTAACTGAAAAATTTGACATTGCTTTCTACCTAACCTAACTTATTCCAATCTTCTTGCGAACTGTTCGAATTAGAGATAAAATGAAATAGAAAATGTAATTCACGATTTAATCTACAACCCACAAAGAATAAACACTAGATATACCAAACTATCGTAGAATCATCCAAGACAGTCACTTTAGAGCCCTTTTCTCTTTAGTCTTTAAATGGAGTTATTGAGTCACTTTAGAGCCCTTTTCTCTTTAGTCTTTAAATGAAGTAATCTAAGAAACTTCTACTCAAAATACAATAGAAAAATCAACATAGAATACCACAAATGTGAAAGATTCAATATGTTTCCAAAATCATTCAGGCATCCAATTAATATTGATCCAAGAAATCTAACAACTCGAAAGTTTAAAACTCACCAACTGAACAAATAAAACAGTTACTATATTAACTATGACTATATCAGCACCAATGACCTAGAGTTTAAATTAAACTCTACTGCCACTTCAGGGACACGAAATGAAACAACAAATATTTAGGAACAGAATTATCATAATTACTTACATACAGAACCTACATAAATTGTGATTGGCATTAAAGCAAGGACGGGTGTTATTAAGGTAAAATCTTAAAGCCGCTAGAGGCAGTAGTATCAGAAATAGGAAAAGTTGATATTGATAAAATCAATACTTCAGAAGAATTTTATAACGCATGATAATAATGAAATTTTAATTTAGTACTTCCTGAGTGTGCATAATTAAATGCTTCATTTCATATTTCAAGTTACAGTTCAAAATTTCTAGTTAATAGGGCAAATGTTTTCACATATAAATTTTCCATTATTTCCTTTCCCTCGCTTACACTCAATAATGAATATCATCCCCCTGCACGTGTCTTTGTATTACTTTTTCCCAACAAAAGTTCATGTGTTGTTTCACCTTGTTACATTTACGAACTGTCCACGTTCATCTTCAGTGCTACGAGGGGCGTTTGAAAAGTCCGTGCAAAGTCCGAGAGATGGCACCATCGGCGCGTATCGAGGTCATGTTTAGTTAGTAGCATCTCTTGAATGAACGCACGCCAAGTTTCAGTCATATTGGTCTATTTCTTTGTGTTTGGCGTTCGTGTGAATCAATCAAGTCGAGTGATTTACAAGAAATGAACGAAAAAGAATTTCGTGTGGTGATTAAACATTACTTTATGAAAGGTAAAACGCCTCAGGAGGCTAAAGAGAAGCTTGATAAGCTTGAGAAAGCTTGATAAACATTATGGTGACTCTGCACCTTCGATTAGAACAGTTTATAAGTGGTTTCAAAATTTTCGGAGTGGCCATATGGGCACAAGTGACGCTGAACGTTCTGGACGGCCTGTGGAGGTAACGATACCAGAAATCATTGATAAAATCCATGATATGGTGCTGAAAGACAGAAGAGTTAAGGTGCTTGAGATTGCTAGTGCTGTGGGCATCTCGACTGAACGGGTACATAATATTTTGCATAAACATTTGGACATAAGAAAGCTATCCGCAAGATGGGTGCCGCGATTGCTCACGCTTAATCAAAAACGGATTCGTGTGAAGTGTTGCAAGGATGGTTTACAGCTGTTCCAGAAGAATCCGGAGGACTTTAAGCGTCGTTTCGTCACTGCGGATGAAACATGGATACATTACTATACTCCTGAGACCAAACAACAATCTAAACAATGGGTTACCAAGGGGGAACCAGCACCAAAAAAGGAGAAGACCGTTCCTTCCGCCGGAAAGGTTATGGCGACTGTCTTTTGGGATTCGCAAGGGATAATCCTCATCGACTATCTGGAAAAGGGTAAAACTATTACAGGTGAATATTATTCATCGTTATTGAACCGTTTCAAAACCGAGCTGCAAGAAAAACTCACACCTCAGCAGTTGTGGTCGCAAAATTAATGGAAATTGCATTCCAACTCATTTCACATCCCCCCATTCTCCAGACTTGGCTCCTTCGGACTACTATTTGTTCCCCAATTTGATGAAATGGCTGGCGGGACAAAGATTTTATTCAAACGAAGAGGTGATTGCAGACACTAATGGATATTTTGCAGACTTGGACAAATCCTATTATTCGGAAGGGATCAACAAACTAGAGCACCGTTGGACGAAGTGTATAAGCCTAAAAGGAGACTATGTCGAAAAATAATAAAGGTTTACCCCAAACACATAAGTAGTTTTTATTTTTGCAAGGACTTTTCAAGCGCCCCTCGTATTTACATTTTTCTGTCGCCACACTATTCCTCGAGTCTGAGCATCGAATCTAACTAAATCTGAAAGTTTCGTTATGTTTCAAGAATAAGAGAGAACAAAAATTCGCGATAAATTCGCGGAAATTTTGGAATGTCGTGCAAAATTCTATCCCGGAAATTTACAATTTGGCAGCCGTCGCGACGTCGCCACCGAATTACGCAATCATACAAGAAAAGCACCAGCCACAGTCATTTACATTTAGTTCTCCATGGGTTGTGGGAGATGTGTATCTTATTTTTTTATGTCAAGAGTGAGGGACTGTATTATAATGTTTCCATTACACTGAGTCTGATATGTTTCCATAAACGTAAATACCTAATTTGTTACCGTTAAATTGTTGTAAATAAAATCAATTTAAATATACATGTCACAGTTGTAGCGCTTTCAGAATAACCACTACTTTTAAGTGAGTTCTCACAAAGAATGTGTGAGTTTCTATAATTTACCACACTCGTCAATTTAAAATTTGAAATATTAGTTACTCAAATGTTAAACATTTAAAATATCTCCGAATAATAGCTTAATGCATTTAATAGGTAACAAAAATCCTTAGAAATTTCAACAGAGTTACAAAGACGTATTTCTAATTATACATTATCTTACTGTTTTTAAGCGATTTATTAAAAATTTTCAGTTTATTGGTATGAACGTAATAACCATAAACGTTTGTCAATCGAGTATATACTCCTATCAAGACATTAACGCACGAGCAAATAGATGGTAGTTACCCACAGTTACCCACTGGACAAAACCCCCCTAATGATTACCGCCAGTACAAAATATTCCTGCAGAAAATATGCTGTGTACATTACTTCAGAGATATTTTTATGAATTTATTACTTAAAAAAAAAATAGAAGCTCTTATCGTAAAGGCTTAATTTCGTAATTCGTTTATTCGTAATGGTAATAAGTCAAATTAAATAAGATTTAGTGATAGATAGTGGCAAATAGTATACGATTTCGGGCGTATACTATATTTTGCAAGGTATCGATCGATGCTATCCTGAAAACATTATCATTTTTGACCGCCTATAACTGTTACGATTTCCATGAAGTACTGCATTAGGATAAAAGAAAATCTTTACATACAACTAAGTCATTTACTGAGTATGACGGATAGGGGTCGATACTAAGCAAATTTCTATTTACAGTTATATTATATAATAATTCTCAATACAGTTCTTACCGTGATGTGAGTTTCTGAAGTCCTGAAAGTGAATTTTGAATGATGCATATACCTCAAACAAAAAACTGGTAAACCATATGGTATCAATTAAATGAGAAAGAAACCCAAAAAAACCAGAATATAAACCTAAGATTGAAGCAAGTGGAGAACGGTCGGATTTGATAATGGAAAAATCAGGAAAGACAGAAATTTTGCTTTCTTGTTCATAATTTGATAATTTTATTCGATTTCATGTTCCGTTCCTCACATCTGAAGTTACTAAACCATATGCCCCTTGACTATAAACACACAGGAGATGCTATTCAACTTAATTATCACAAAAAATTTCGCGAGATCGTTACATACGCGGTCAGAAAAGAAAAACAAATTCCTAAACTACTGCTCATAGAATATTTAATACTGTGGAACAGTGTGGTCATCTGTGAAAAATATTGTATAGGATGAACAAGTCTACTAAAAGATGTTATTCGATACGAAGTAATTTAAATATGTGACAGAAATCAACCAGTACTTTTTATCAAACTTTCAATGTAGCAACACCGTTGAGCAAAACAAATAAGTTTAATGACAAGTCAAACTTCAACTTTAAAATGGCTTCCATCGCGGAAATAGAAAGAATTGTTTTCGGATTCAAATCAGTTGTATCTGGGTACGATAATGATAAAGTGAAAATGTAATAATACTGTACGCCGGCAATAGGACAGCACCTCACGCACATTATAACATTTGTTTGGAAAAGGGACCTCTTGTATGCCGCGAAAATATTCATTTGTCAAACCTCCACTTAAAACACCACTGCCTCCATCATATTCTTCGACCAGCAATTTCCTACCTCCGACGCAGGTGTATGTTCTGTAACTAAATGTGAAATCATTCTTAATACACAGTCGTATTTTCGTTAAGCATTCAGCATAACTACATTACTTCCAAGCATTACCTATCATTTAATTAGCGCTCATGATCAAGCTAAATACACTTGATCGTACTATTGTCTGCTAAATTGATATATTTATTACGAGTTGAATTCTGTTTCTTGTCAATTATCTAACTGATCTTATGTAAATACTGAGATCTGTTCTCGGGCCACTACTCTTCCACACATATGCAGCTAACATAAAAAATATAGATCGTTGCGGACCTACTCTTTTGAAATACTGTAGAATATTCAATTAATCGAGACCATAGCTATACAATCATACTCGCATGCTAATTCCCTCAAATTAAATACAGAAAGATACATTTTTCGCGATATCATTATGATCA
The DNA here is from genome assembly GCA_963576515.1 of Cryptocephalus primarius. Taxonomy (NCBI): domain Eukaryota; kingdom Metazoa; phylum Arthropoda; class Insecta; order Coleoptera; family Chrysomelidae; genus Cryptocephalus; species Cryptocephalus primarius. The sequence goes on along the minus strand of OY754942.1, from coordinate 7,433,688 downwards.
AATTTAGGTATCATCTTTGACTGCAGATTTCAATTTGTACAACATATTTCACTATAGAAAAAAGTCGCATTTAGTTGTTGGATGATACAAAAATCGATACTTTCCTAAGTATGAGTTAAAAAATACAAATTTTGTGGAAACCTAGTCCTGGAAACCTCTCCAGATTAGTCGTCTTTTCATTTATATAAGCTGTAAACGAAGTAGTATAGTTTCCTGGTTTGGAGGGATCATTACATTAAAACTCTTTCTTGTTCTCTTTGTCGTCGTTTTGTGACATTTTAAGCACATCTTTAGAGCTATGGAATGAAACAAGAAAACCTTTATGAGTATATAGAATGTCAAACGTTCACATACGAAACATCTAAACAAACATATAACGCAGTGAAAAATATAGTTACAAGTCCACGTTATTTAAAGTGTTGATTAATAATAAATTATTAAATGAAATTGAAGAGATACAAATAAACACAAACATAAAGAAGAGATACAATTAACAGTACGAAATTAAAATTACCTAACATGTAGGTTCACGATATAATTTTACATATTATTATTGTATTTCCTAATATAAATATAATATTGATTCCTATTGAAGTACCGTTAAAAACATAATTACAACAGAAGCAATCAAAGAATGATGTTAAATGTATTACAATTGAAAACATACCACTGAAACAACAGAGTTGTTCGTCAACATACTATTAGCATTTAACCGGAACAAAAAATTTCTTATTATATTAGGGAAGATGAATCGTCATTCGCCACCATAATATGCTAAGTGAAAAGGCAATTCAGGTCATGTCTGGTCTTGTTACCAAAAAAAAATAAAAAATGTAGAGACTAAAACGTAAAATTCTTTTCAATAATGGAAGCGAACTGTGATTCTGATTAGATGGCTAAGGGATAATAATTATGGAAAAAAATGAAACACTCAAAAATTATTTCCTCTGTGCAATTAAATAGAGTGACTTAAGTTCCCTGTATCAGACCTGTGATTCGGTGATTAATACTATTATTATGTGTTTTAATCTTAATCATTTCATTCAAGTCTTTTATAATAGTTAAAGGGCTATGCTAGTTTATGCACTTCAAAAAATCGATTTTTTTTTCCTTTCATTTTTTGAAAGTAAATACCTTTGAACATATCGTGTTAAAATTGTAGAATGATCCGAGCCTTCTAAGTATACTTTTTCCTCCTTATACGCATGCGTCTCCGAGTGTGCGTGTACGTGCGTATAACGCTCAAATGCCTCTGTTTTCGACTCTAGACTTAGTATATACACGCAGCAGATGTTATAATATGTAAATACAGATATATTAGTCTATGATTTTGAATATCAAATTTATATTATATTTTAATTATATTTATATTATAATTTATAAAATAACTTTAAACGCGTTTTCCTCAAAATCATGTTTTTTGATACTGTCCCAGGGATTCCTCGAAAACTACTAGGTCGATCCGTCTGAAATTTTGGGCACATGTTTGTTACATATATAGGTATGGTTGGAACTAGAATCATGTTAAAATTTAAATTTTTTCTATTTTTTGACAAGGAAAAATCTAAAAAAAAGGGTATTTTTCGATTCCGTTTGTTCAAACAGTCGCCATTTTGTTATTTTTGCTCCAAAAATTAAAATTCTAGTTCAGACGATAGCCAGCAGCCTACTGAATAAAAATCATTTTTGTTTTTGTGTTTTAGATGTTCCGTTCCTACAAAACCACTGGGACACTGCGCACCGTTTTTTTTTGTATGTCTGTATAGATGGCTGCATTATATATATATATATTGTATTTATGTATGTGTATTTATTAAACCCAAAAAGATTTAAAACAATATCTAACATAGATTGCTAAAAAAAAATCATGAAAAACACCAATTTTTTTGGCCAATAAACTAGCATAGCCCCTTAACACAAAATCAAATAACTGGATTTATAGAAATCGATGAATGAATAAATGGGCCTAGTTTTATCATTACTTTTCTTTTCATCGTATTGATATTCTTTAATTCTAGTTTTTAAATTTTGACCGGTCTTTCCTATATAACATTTATTGCAAGAAAGTCACGGAATATTATATATTACGTTGCTACGTTGCAATATAGCCGTCACTGAGTCTAATCTAGTGATTTTTTGTCTATAATATTGTTATTGTAGAACGAGATAGGCATAGTGTTTCCTCCTGAATCAAATTGATTTCTCTAAAATCTCTTAACTTCACCTGACAGATTTTAACGTAAGGAATTAATAAATAAATTTTAGTTTCTACTACTTGTGTATTATTACAGTGTCTGTCTTTAGACGTCATTGTGTGAAAAAGTATTTTTTAAATGAATTTAAAGGAACAATTATTTTCCTTTAAACTTTCATCAACATATTTTAGATTTTGAGATGGAATTTTTGACCCGATAACTTGATGGCACGGTGCTTCAAGTTCTTAAAAATGTTTATTTTGTTTTGAAAGGATTGTTCTCCACTTTCAATGTAGAATGCTGATTCCTGAGAACACAATACACACTGGAAATAATAATTTTTCTCTCAGAGAGAAATGTTGTTTGGAAATAGATTTTTGTTGAAAAATTGCCGATGTTGGAGCCATCTTTGTAAGATTAAGTGTAATGTGTATTAGTAGTAACAAGTTACAAGTGCACTAACCCTATAAACACGTTAAACACGATATACATAGAAATACACACATGCGTACGCGCATGCGTACACTCACACACTATCTAAAAATCTAGTACAAATTCACCAAACTGAAAAACAAATGACTGGTCAAACAACTAATGTCTATATGCCAACGACTAGAAACAGACTGATTTTTCTCCATTTACCAATTATTTCTTTAGAAGTCCTTGCTTAACCGCCTTTTACCACGAATTAGAGATAAACTGCAATGATATGTAGCTAATAATTCCTTATCATACGCAACCAGCCTTAAAGTCAGCATAATAATCTCGCACAGTCCTACCCCTACACCATCACCGGAGTTCTCGGTAATCGGTAACCTCCTTGTATGATTATTCGCGCGCCTGTGAGTTTGACAGTCATTTCATTAATATTAGTTCACCTTGAAGCGAAATATAGTATAGTAATTGATATTATTATTATATTAATATTCCTATATTTAAAATATGGCTTACATAATAATACATTTGCAGGTATGTCTTATGAATTTCCAATACTATGAAAAAAGTTGAAAGCCATTGTTTTCCAAATTTCCAATGTTAAAGAACGTTTTCCATCATTTAATTCATGTTTAAATGTCCAAAAAGGATATCTACGTCAACAGAAGAAATGAATTTTTTTAAATAACGTTAAATACCTCTTACTGACAAATGTACATTTTACATATAATCCGTACTTAACTCATTGCATATTGGCTATATTTAATGTAACTTTAATATTTTCAAAGTGACGCATTGAAATATTCTTATTTCATATGTTGTTGTTATTTCAAAGAGAAGTTTGAAGTTTCCCCACTCCAGAACAGTAAATGATTAAATATTCAGCATCGTTTTTGCGTTACCGAAGTACATATGTACATACGGTAAATAAACTAATGTTATGAAATTGAAGTGTCTAATCGAAGAGGTCTAAATCGGCAAAATTTACGAGCAATCTATTTCCAGCTGTGTACAGGTATGCGAAAAACATCAAATGAAAATTTTAGCATTTTGGAATAGTTCAGTCAATGAGGATTTAAATTAAACCCTAAACATAAATATTTGAATAAAAACGTTCGACTTGTTTTTCTTATTCATACTTGGTATACACATAAATAACTAAGATCAACCACATTAGCTCTCAAAATATGTTTCATTTATCTTATCTGCCAGAATTATTATTTTAAGTCATAAAAATGTAATCTGCTGCATTTTTATATATATTCGTTAAATTCGATACCAACGCAGCAAAATATTTTCTTGGGCACACATTTATGTGTTCTGTACGCCATTATTTATATGAATCGTTAAGTCGACGTAATAAATTCAGTTAAATCTATAAAAACAAGACAGTTTCGGTACCGTTTACTAAAATCCACATTGTACATTTGTACATTTATTTATTTTGCTACGTTTTTTTCGAGGAAATCAGAACATACCTCTTCTCAAAAATATACTCAGGTTCCCCGCAAATGTTTACTGCGTGTAAAATAATAAGAATCTTTAGACAAGAAATTAACATGCAACATACGAACATAATAAGAACTAAATAGCACTTGGCCAAATTAGAGAAAGCACGGATTAGTATAAAACATAGAATTGCATTGAATTCATTAAATACCAATTAGTAAAAGTAGCACGTGTCAACTATATAGTACCCTTTCAATAAATGCCGAAAACTATATAACTGATACAAACCAAAGTCGAATTCAATTTAAACAGAGAGAATGACATTGTAATATTTTAAAAAAAAAGTGAAGAGATCGATTGAATTGGTATTGTAGGGCTTTGCATTAATCACATTAGTCCTAATCATCCTGTTAATAGAATCGATATGAGTAATATCTAGATATGATCTAATAACTTATTAAATAGCCTTAAACAGTTATAGATGTAACCCTTTTTGTAGAATGTTAAGAATATACACAATACTGTTTATGTTTAGTATAATTATAATAATTTGACATGTTTGTTGCAAATCTATACATGTGCTTGTTGACAAAACAGATTTATTAATAGGCAAACACTGCTGGAAGTGTAAGCATATTCAGAAAGAAGAAAATTCCTCACCAACATTGATTTGATTGTTTAAAGTGATAATTATACGTTATTACAAAAAAAAATATTTATATTTCTTTATGCTAAGACATAATAGAGTAGATAATAAGCGTCATAATATGTTGCCCTAAGTTGTTTTGTAACTAAGATTTTTTCGTTAGTATTTTGTTGTTGGTAAATAAAGTTGTTTTAGTTTTTCACAAATAAAAATCGAATCACAAGCAGAAATGAACTATCCTGCAAAAAGGATTTTTTTACCAATTTCTTTGGTCCCTTCAACGAAAACTAAACCCTAAATTTGGTACACAAAATATGTACATACTTATCCCAGTTCATAAGGCGATCAACAAATATTCATAATGGTTTTCATGATCAATATTTTATCTAAAGCAATACATATAGGAACGTCACTTCCACTTCTATTTTGCCTCAATAATACAGTGTATGTTTATTCTTTATTTAATATTAATAAGTTATCATTGATAACTTATAAAAGCTTTTTTATTCTTTCGTAATACTGTACTTGCGTTTCTTACCAATCCATTATAGTCTTTCGCAAAGATAAGTTATTATTATTAATTCTAAGTTATTAGCTAATATATACAAACAATAAAGAACCAAGATACCTCCTTGCAGCACTCTACAATGAATATTGTAGTTTTACTATTCAAAAGGTAGCGTATTGGTTCGAAGAAAAGAAAAATCTTTGGCTTCTTTTTTGCAGGTTATTCAAACTATTAATGAGTAGGTCCTCTGATACTCTTTCTCTCTAATTTAGTTAATTGTATCTCGTGATAAATACAATAAATTTGAGAGGTTTATGAACATTCTTCCAGTTAAATCAAAACGAGCCAAAAAAGATATAAACCGTGTTAATATTTCTGTTGAAAAAATCCGTAAGAACCTGGATAACGTACTTCTTGCTATATTACTTTCTATTAACCTAGTATCACCTATTTTGATGATTCGTTTACTGTAGCTAACCTTAATCTAACTAAAAAAGCCCCTTCGTCATGGATTCGTTAATAATAAATGTTAATAGTTCCGATATAAAGTGAGCAATTCCTTTTAAGATAAAATTACTTATATTGTACTCTCCAGTCGGGTATCTATTTTACATAAGATTATCTATGATTTTTAGGGATATCAGACAATTATATGGGGTTACTTTTGTAATACATATAAAGTAGGTGTCTGCTAGGAGAAATTATAGCGACATGTCTTTTTGTAGCGTTAAAAGGATTGAAATTTTGAGATGCATTTTGAGCATTAACGAGATCTATTTTGGTTTAATAATTAATGAAAGAAAGGGTTAGCTCTCTTCCCCATTTTACCTACTTATGATAGTCCTTAACGTACGACTTATATTATGTGAATTGTTAATGGGACCGCTGTAATGATTTGCTCTTTCTTGTAGCAAATGAGAAGTATAATAGCTTTACAGTTTGTACATGATTACTTTAAAATATTGTTGCGTTGACACAATCATAAGGCCCAAAGCATTAAGCATTTGCCTTAAGCACAGTTTCAAATACCCATGTGTATTTTTGTTTTGAATTTATATATATATTGCAAAAGAAGAGTTGCAGAAGATTAGTATAATTATATTTAAAACTTTGTACATCGCATGTAGACATCATATACTGAAGCCAGGTTTTAAAAAATTACACAATGTGTCGTAATTGCCTACTGAAAATTCTTTTATATTCGTATTGAACGTTATGAACTAGAGTCTACCGTGATCAACACCGGATTATGACGTGATACAACTTCTTTCATAACTATTAATGATAACCTCATTAGATATAAAGCAATTATCGATACACCTAGATGTTTTAGAATCTCATGTAAATTATCATTTTGTATATGCCAGTTCCGAAAAATTTAGAACTATTAATGCTTTACGGCTTTACTGAAGTGGCCATTAACGGAAGTTCTACTGCACTTATTAATATGTATAGTTTCACAAAATGCCTATCATCGCATATTTACATCGCAACAGATTAGTCATGCAACAGTTGTTTTACTTATTGTTTCACCGTTTAGTTGACTCATGTCAACTTACTGAAATATTCAACTTATGCCCTAAACTACAAAAAATTTATGGGGATGGATGAAAATTCTAAAAGTAAAATAAGCACTTAGACAAATTTTTGAAAGTCAAATGCTATAAAATTGTTAAAATGACCAATGTCGTTGATCCGTCAACACTATTGTCAAAAATAACTTCCTAAAGCAGGGCGGTTTTAATTCCTTGGTTACAATAGACGGCGAATTGCTTCTTAGATTGGTCAATGTTTCGAAGGAAAAGCTCTTGATCGTAACGTCAAAAAATTTGACTTAAGGAGCTGACATTTAAAACGTTTATATTCCAAAGCTTTATTTACAACACATTAAGAATTATTTGTCCTGATGTCGCTCTGTGTGAGGGAGACGGCTGCGGCCCTCTTAGTCCCTCGGAAGCTGGTGTCAATTCTGATTAGAGTCGCGGAAAACCACAGAAAACCGCGACTCAGCCATGTGGGTGTTGGCCCATTTCGTCCATGGTGGACTCCGGGTCTTTGGGAGCTTGGATCGGCAGTTGCGTTGCCTCGGGGTCTGTTTGACGGTCAGCGAATGGTCGGCTTAACCACATCGAGGTTATCTCGTGTTGGTCCTGCTCGGGCTCATATTCCATTCCGATCAGTTATAGATATTTTTAAAATGTGAAAGAAATTTTTAATTTTGATTTTAAGATGATACTCCCACTGAAATGAGTATAAGTCACTAACTATTATAAAAAAAAATCTTTTGGATTAATGTCTTTCACTTTGGTAGGAATTCATACCATTCGATAAAGATTAGCGATTATCGACCAAATATTAGCTAATATCATTAGGTAACATAAGCAAAAATGCGAGTACATCACAAGCTTTGATTTTCCTCCTACATATTAATAATTTACAGTTGTGATATAGCGTAAGATGTAGGATAATTTGGCCAATTTTTGGTACGAATACCTTGTTAGTACGCCAAAAATCGATTTCGAGCACTGAGAGGTCAAAAAATGCCTGAAAACTTAAAACTGAGCTCCAGGGCGCTGGCAGTGACCATTTGAGCTGAAAATTTAGGAACATGTTTTTTTCAATGGTACTAATCGATGTACCAATTTTGAGCCAAATCCGAGAGGGTGACGTGGGATCGACTGCTCAGTTGGCATGGAATGCCCCTTGTGTAATATCAATAAAAATAAATTTCAGTTATTGTACAACAATCGTGTACCTTAGCTACCAATTATTTCTCCATATATATTAGCTAATAATTAGATACTTAAAAAATAAAATACTACTCATAAAATAATTTTTACTGGGAGATATTCATAATATTGGCCAAAAGTTCCATTTGTTAAAAGTATGAACTTTCCTAAATCTCTAAAACCGTCCAGGAATTTTGAGTAGTGCAGGAGATCAATTTGGCATCGTGGTGAAATTTTTTATATCTTCGATGGTACTATAATTACTTCTTCGGGGGTTATTTGTTCCACAATGGATTCTCGAGGGTTCACTTCAGTGGTGTAAAATCTTTCGGAGGTGTGTACCGTACCACCCTGTACGTACTTACTTCCGATTCACCATAACACGCTGTATCATTCCGAATAGTGAAACACGAGAGTTGTATCAACGGAAACCATAAGTACGCACTCACTGTAACATATTTATTCTAATACTGTTTTCTTATTCATTAGATTTTAACCCGCTTAACATCTAAAATCTTTGCATGTCCTGTACATAACCGAAATGCCATACGTTTTCTTTTGCTTAAATTGGTCGATATATGTAATTTTAAAAATTCTTCTTCCAAATAAACATATTGTCATTCCCGTAAAATAAATATTTTCATTCTAAAAATCAACCGGCATAAGCACCTAGAAAAAAAATCGTAAATCAATGTTTTTGCGATTTATTTTTCCCAACCTTTCTTGTTCAATTTGTATTTGCATTTCAAATACTAACTAAGTACTAACTGATGGGGTACAATAGTTCAAATACTATAACATAGAATTAAATCGGGACCTTTGCTCGCTGCCGAACTAAGAAAACCAGAATCCTTTCATGAAAATCCCCTAATATCAGCGCCTAAAAGTCCTAACCGCGGACAGCGACGCAATGTTTACTACAATTGGAATGAAATAATACTCACTGACGTTATAACTTAGTATTAACTTAATTTTATTTAAGTACACAATATTTTTGCTAATGTCGTTTTGTTTTAAAAAACTGGGATTTAAGATTCTGTAGTTCTAATGTAGTGTAATAATAACAATAAACTAAACTTGGTCCGCTAAATGTATTTATATAAAATAATTATAGATTCAAATAAAGACCTTTTGTTATTGTTAATATTATAACGACCGAATATAGGATAGTCGTTTATTCAAAAAACAATGCATGTTAACGTTGACGCTACTAGAATAAGACCTCTAGGCGTATTCATTACAATTTGGCGGCATGTCCTAGATTAGGTTGACCGAGATACCTCAGGGAAGTAATGATGATAACACGCTGCGCAGTAGCGAATATTGCCACCTGAGTGGCGTCGTTGAGTCGTAGAACGGCTGGCGCAATTCGAGGCGCCACAGAACCTGCAGTAAGTACCATAGAAATATAACACCTACGTTAGATTCAAAGTAACACCCAATGGATTGACTGCGTACGGCTGGCGCGCGTGGCCCGTTTGAGTACTACATTCATCCCGTATTGGGAGACGCGCGCTGTTCAGTTTAGTGCAAGGATTGGTGATGGTCGACCACGGGGTGCTTGGTTTGGAGCCGTCATGCATTTTCTGCTGGGAAGGGTCCCTCTTCTACTAGGAGCATAGGTTGGAAATGATCACCCCTGGAGTATTTGTTGGTCAGAAGTAGGATTGGCCTGCTTGATGTCGATTTGCTGCTGATAAATTTTTGTACAGGATTTGCTGCCCAGCCAGCTCAATGGAGTTAATCACACACATGCGCACGCACCCCTGTACACACTTTCACATCTACTTCTGTAAATGGATTTGGCAAGCGTTTTGTCGTGTTTTATTTTATTTTTAGAAAGTTATAGCGGGATTTGCGAAGGTGAACATCGTCTGATAAGGAAGGGACAACTGGTTCTCAGTCGACAAGCTCTGGCGGGATTTCCGAAGTTGAAGTTCGTCCGATAATGGGAGGACAACTGGCTCTCAATGGAAAAGTTCTGGCGGGATTTTCGAAGAGAAACATCATCCGGAACAAGAGAAGATAATAAAATACACTATTCCCTCTGTCCAACGGGGTACTTCGAATGGCTGCCTCGGAAGACGAGTTCTTCGCTCACACGGTATGCTTTCGAGGAAGATCATCCGCCCTGAGGATGTCGCTGTCAAGGAGGACACTGAAAACGGAGGAGGGGTAGTGTAACGAACGCCCAGTATCAGATAGTTGTTTATGTGAAAAACAAGAATGTTAACTTTGACACTAGTGGAATAAAACGTCTGTACGTCACTCCGGGCGTATTCGTTACAGTATTATTATTATTAATATTAATATTATCTCATGCATTTTATACGGATTTATAAAGTAATATGTAAATAATTTTAAAACTATACAAAATAGGTAAAATTTACAAAATGTGCATTTTGCATAAATGCCCATCTCTGTTGATAACAAATTTAGTAGTAAGCTCTAGTTCTATGTAAGAACCAACTATTTTTGTTCGAGGATTGTAAAAGCTTAAGTGTTTAATTACATTTTATATGCAATATTCACAAATAAAAAAAAATCGATAAGCGCAAGGCATTCAATATTTCCATAAAATAACATTATTGCACTAAGCAAATAATTCGATTTAATAATTAAAAATAGAATAAATCATTTCGAATTAAGTTATATTGTAAGGTACTTACTAAAGGAAATAAGTATAAACACAGAATGAATAATTATACACAAAATATTAATTACCTTTTTTGACGCTCTCCGTTTAATGTAATAAACTCGGACTTCATTTTTCATATTAATAATAAGTTCACCAATGAAATATTGCGTTGTAAACAAATTTAATATTTCGCCGCAATAGGGATAGAATAATTGCAATCCCAAATTTCCCCGTAAAATGTTCTGAAAATTTAGGTATCTATCCAATGACAAGCAACATTAGAAGTGCCATCGGGCTCAAAAGAGAGTAAATGGCCAGCTCTAAAACTGACACTCGATTGAGTTTTTAATCAACTCTCAGAGATGTACAACTCATGTTGTCCGACTGTACTTATCTACAACTTATGTCCTCCGAGTGGTTCTCTAAAGGTACTATTACTAATTACAATTTCAAAAAATCGATTTTTTTCTTTTTCCGTTTTTCGACTCCTTATAGTCGCAAGAATCATCTCTTAAAGTATTTCCGTGTGATTTAAATTCAAAACCGAGCTATCAACTTTTCTGTAAGAGCGAGCGCTCGAATATTCGACTTCGGCAGGTATACAAAGCAGATGTTTGCCCGGCCTTCATAAACATCCCCTCTCCAAAATAACGGGTAAAATAAGCAAATGTCAACAAATTATTCTTTAGCCATTCAAAGATATCCGGATTCCATTACTGAAATGAAAAGAGAAATATGGGCTGGATTTTACCACTTCATTTCGACTGACGCTAAGCCGCAGCATAGTTATTGAAACCCAGAATGGTGCAAATAGTTGAAGGCTCAAACCGACAATGTTGCTTTCAAACATAAGCCAGCACTAAGTGCAGAAGTTCAAGAGCTCGTAAAACCAGTTTTTGAACAGCTAACAAACGAGGAATTACTGCGACGTTGTTTGGGCAAGAACACTGAAAATAACAACGAGTGTTACAACAAAACTCTCTAGACTATTGGACCCAAATCAACGTTTGTTGGATTCGATGTAACTGAAATAGCTGTGCAAATTTCACTCTCAATTTTCAACGAAGGAAGCATTACACTCTTGAAAATGCTGGAAAAAATGGGCTGCGCAATTGGAAGATATGCATATGATTATGCGATGACAAAAGATGATGAGCGCATCGCCATGGCCGAAAAAGCAGCAAAAGCTGCCATGAAGGAAGGTCATATCAAACAAAAAGGCAACAAGGGGAACAATTGGAATATGAACGCAGTGACCTCCTATGCAGGCATAGCTGATTAACTGAATGTAAGATTTAAAACTCGATTTTTTTCAAAATTATTAACACATTTTCACAAAAAAAAAACATTAAACGCCTTTTTCTCCAAATCATGTTTTTTCAAACGGCGGACAGATAATCTCCGGATCTACTGAACCGATCTTTACCAAATTTTTTGCAGTGCTTCATTTATGTATCCTACAGGGTAATCCACCACAATTTGACCAAAAAACATTTTTTTTAAACACTTTACACTACAAACAAGTGGGGGAAAGGGTCGATTTTTCAACTTTTTTCAAAAAGCCGCCATTGCGTTTTTTTCTTCGCTTTTTTCCATTTCGGTGGTGGATTACCCTGTAAGAGCAGCTCCTTTAACTAACCCATTTTGAATTTTTTTATCAGACTTTTTAATCCTGAGATTATCTGTCCGCCATGGACGACGCTTTTTTTACGGATCAAACTTTGACGCCCTCTATATGCGGAAGGAAGAGTGATAAAAAAATTTTTGTGTAGTTATTGAATACATATGTATACTGAAAAAGTTTCATATAAATATCTAATAAAGGAGCCGAGAAAAAAATCGCAAAAATAGTGTCATGTTTGACGTTCTAATTATTAATAGTACCTTAAAGGAAGAGGAGACACAATTGCCTTTGCACCTGGTTGTCATTTCACATTGTCGATAGTAAGATTTATTCTGTCGTTGTAGAATTCATATGTGATTGAAGACATTGATTTCTAGACTTACTCGACACCATCGAGTACCAGCACGCTATATCGAAATCTCCATAAAACTTTTATTCGACAAAGAAATCAAACAGACTTCTCACTGTTTAGGGGCGGCTTTACGTCCATAGCGATATAAAATTATCGCGCTGGAATAAAACTCAACCTTCGTAGGCCTTTTATTGTGCGACCTAATAATATCTTCCTACTCTATTTAAACTATTTTCATAACAAACAGATTCGTTTTAGATTTTAAACTCGTTTACAATCCGCAATACCAATAGGAGGAACGTTATAATTCATTACGGCGATAACATTTTAAAGCCATTTTAACGTCGCTAATAAAATAATTCACTGTTAAAATACCAGACGGCGTTCTTGCGATGCGTCCCAGAACGGTCCAGTTGCTGCGGAATTGTCCCATAAACGTTTTAAAGCCCCCATCAAACGGGATTCGTCTCATACGAGAAAATAAACTCCTTATCCTAATCAAAATGATTAAGAAGAGACGGATTTCCATCGAGCCAGGAATAAGTTCATTAATTTAGCTTGATCGTGAAAAGACCGCTTTTCAATGAAACTTGGCGTGTATTGTCGAGATCTTCAATGATTGATCGGTGAACGTGTCTCAGATTCCTTCTGTAACTCATCCGGCCTTGTTTCTAATGGTAACTCGACAAAGGGCCAGGATTAATAGATATCGAATTCATCGTGTATCACACAACTTCGATCGTCCGGCCTCCGTTGTATACAACTGGTGTCGTACTCAAAAGGATCTGTTGTGGGGTCGGATTGATGAACGGCCGCACAATTCCAATATCGATGAACCGTTACGAATGAAATATGATATTAAAACAATTAAATCGAACGAAAATATAACCTATATGGCGAAAAAAGGAGGCGACATGAGCGATGAATTTTTTCGGAAGACAGATGGTCAGATGGGCAGATCTTTCCTCAACGTGAATCGAAAACAATTGAATCTCTAAGTCGGTTTTAGATAAATTCCTATTTCGTAAATTCTGGAAAATTCTCCATGGACATTTCAAGAAACAGAAGACTAACAATACAAACGAGTGCAGCAACTCGAGGCCAGTCAGTAGCCAAATACAAGTACCAATATGGGCACATGCATATAAATTAGTATGAGATTAATTAATTAATTGACTGAATTAATAAGTTTTAAATAAATTAGTTAGAGGTCTAGCTTGGTTCGTGTTTTAGATTAGTTTATCCACGCAGAACGGTACAATAATATTATTTCCTATTATCATAGATTAACAGCAACTGATATTTGAATAAAATTCTTCACTTCCAATATGCACATTCAATCGACCTTCTCGACACATATTATAGTTGAGTAGGTCGTGATTCAAGATAAGATTAAAAAATGGTCGAATTCTGAATCCGAACTATAACTGAATAAGTTTACAAGCTCTAAGAAAATTCTTAAGAGTGAAATGCCGTTTAGGGCAATTTTAGGAAAATAATTTCATGCAGAGGTCATAGGTATTAAATAGCTAAGTCAATTTGCGATGGTCGAAATAAATCGCAGCAGACGTTTTGGAGAAAATTGGGAAAAACTAATAAATTTTAGAAGTGAAGGGCACTTTAGGGTGGTTTTAGAAAAAGATGTTTCAAATAAGACTTATAGGTATTAAATAGGTAAGCCAATTTGCAAAGTTAATAGCAAATCACTAAAGTATTTTTAAAATTAAGAAAAATTGAAAGTTATCAAGATTAAAGTACTCCTTGGGACCGTTATTGAAAATATTGTTTCAAAATCAAGTAATAGATATTAAGCAGTTAAATTAAATTACGAACTTTTCAATAAATCACTAAAGTCATATTCTTAAGAAAAACTGAAAATACTTACGAGTAAAATGTCCTTCAGGACGGCTTTATAGGGCAATGGGCCCAACAAAAATTATAGATATTTAACGTACTAGTTCGGATATGAAGAAAATTGAAATTAGTAGAGCCGTTTTAGAGAAAATTAAGGAAAAATAAAAATTTAAGGCGTTAGTTCAGGTAGAATAGTTCAGGTTAGTTCTTGTAGAATACATACAGCCATTGTGGATATAATGAGGAAACTGGTGATGTGTTCATAGTATAACTTTATCATAAGAGGCATGTGCGATATAGAAGTTTGTAAATTCTCAAAAGTAAATTTCTTTTAGGGCGATTTAGGAAAAAGGAAGATTTATATGACAGTTATATGTATTAGATAAACTAGTCAAGTTGGAAAATTTAAAATAAATCACGAGTTTTTTTGAAATGAAGTCAAAATTTTAGTTTATGCTACGAGTGTACTAAAGATAGCACCATTGTAAAGATCTCGTGGTGTTTCTTTCACCATTCGTCGTCAACTGATATCTCGCAGTTTAAATCTGAAGGATTGCAAAAAGCATATGCTTTATCGTGACCTCAAAATTTATTCAAATATGAAGTTGATACTTGCTCTTATGCCCACCAAAGAACCACCCATTGTCGATTATTTTGGTGAAAGCGTGCAGAAGGAAAACAGTACCTACCCATAAAACTGAGAAACCAATAGGGCGACAACTTGAGATTCTCACAAAACTAATTACATCAGTGAAGGATGGCAAGCAATAACAATAGAAGTGATTGTGAAAATTAAAAACGTAACGATAATATCGTATACTAGTGTTTTACGTGTGGTAGCAAATAACCTCTAAACTACATGTTCAGAAAATTTATATCACATTAATAATTTTGAAACCATAATAATGGTTTCAAACCTACCTTACGAAATAATTTAAGTACCTATGTTTTGTTTCTTTTCGGGAACATAGACTGTAGGTGAAGAAGGCATTCAGAAAAAGGTTATTCCCATTCGGGAAAATCACCATCGAAAGAGTCGAGTCGGAAAATGGCCGGGAATTAAGTAAAGTGACTTTTAGGGTGGTTTTAGAAAATAATATTTTATACAAAACCTATAGGTGTTGAATATGTAAGAAAAATTTTAGAGTCAGCAATAAACGTATAATAAATAAGACACAAAAAGCAATCAATAAACCCGTTTTAGGAAAATTACGAAAAGCGGAAAATGCTCTAAAGAAAATAAGGTGCTCCTTAGAAAACATTTAGAAAAAAAATCATTCCGAGGGCACGGTCAATCGGAGAGGCTTATTTCATGAACCGTGCTTTTCAAAACAAAAACTTGAAATTTATGAATATAAGATATGATATTCGGCTCGTGCTGGTTATCCCACCCTCGTGGGTAATGACATTTATTATTCATTTGTAAAATATTGTTCTGTTACTGAAGTTTGATTAAATGCTTTAACTCGTCTTCCCCAAGATATGCTAACTTCATCTTTGTCGTTAAATTGCTTGTTATTACTATTACCTTAAATTCAACAAAATAGTTTGGCCGTCTTAAGACCGTGCTGAAAATAGGTTGCTGAAAAGGAAATTCTTTAACTGCTCGTTTTCATGTCGTGCATGAATGATTAATGTTCATCTTAGGGAGTAAATACTCGACATTTATTCTTTCATGGTCAATAATAATTTGCTACAATATTCATTGAAGTTTTTGACTAACTTTTCGTTTGAGTTGGTAATTTCATCTTCGCTAGTAATACCATCATTACTCGCTTGTATAAGAATAATGCACTATTTCCATATATTCGAATAATACAACTGTTTTGACTATGCTTCGCCCGGTTCTGCTAATCTCATCTTTGTGTTAATAACCATAGTTAGTTACCTTTGATGAATACCTTACTACCATATAAATAAATTTACTGTCTGTCTTCGACATAAAGTAGGGTACTATTACTGAACATTTAATAGAAACCTTTGATTCAATTTCTACTTTTTCATTATGTATCAACCTTGTAAGTAATCGTTATGGCTATTCACTCACGTAAAAATGTACTCGTACAATAAAGTACTATAATGTTCAATAATGCTTTCTTAAGGTGTTGGCTCGAACTGCTAATTTCGTTTTCGTGGATGATATCCATTATTTTCTCGTATATTATACATATACTATTAATATGTGTTCCATCAACAGCTTTGGCTCGCCTTCGGCTACTTTCATTGGTGCTAATGACCGTCATTTCTTACTATAAGAATAATGAAGTATCACCGATTACTCAATTAAAATCTTTGGTTGGTTTTCTACATTTGCATAAAATACTATCTTCGTGAGTAATTGCCATCGTAATTCGCTCATGGAATAGTATGTATTTGGAGAATAAAGTACTATAGTGTTCAATTACGTTCTTCAGCTCAAACTCCTAATTTCAATTCATTGGAAAAGACCATCTTTCCTCGCTTTATAATAATTAATGTGCTTTGCTTTTCGGCTACTATTCAGCTCATTTTGCTAACCTTATCTTTGTGGTAATACTAATCTCTACTCCTTTGTAGAATAAAGTGCTATTAGCATATTTCTTAATAAACTATAAGGTGGTCTTTTATACATTATCTAGCGAAAAATGGAATGACATGCAAATGTTCTTAAGGAAGTTAGGGTAAGTAAGTACCACAAAAAATTCATCTGACAAATCCCATAGTGCTAAAAATTAAATTTTGCCAATAAGTGCCATCATTCCTTGCTTGTAGAATGATGTACTATTACTGAACGGCTCGTATCTGTCTTATACTTCGTATTCCGTCTTCATGAGCAATTATCATAATTGCTCGATGGTATTATACCGTTACCATATTTTCAATCAAATTCTTTGGCTATTCTAATCTACTTCCTCATTAAATAGTAGAAATATCAGTAGCATTACCTGTAATCGAAGTCTGTGTATATTTCATAGGATGGTTTAAATATTAAAAATATTATTGTGTATAATAATAAGGAAATTTATGGAAAAATTATGGGAAACTGTAAATTCATGAGGGCAAAGTGCAAACAATATTTCAAATGGAACGTTGTAGGTTTTTCATATATAAGAGAAGATATTCAAAAATGATTTTGAAAAAGATCTGGGAAATTCACAGGAGCAATTAGCTCGTAAAATAATGTACTGTTACCGTATGTCCAATAAAAAATTTTGTCCAAGTTTCTGTTCTTGCTTCAGATATCTCCTTCGTGAATAATTACTTAATTACCAGCTCTTAAAAAAATGTAATATGTATTCACCCTTGGTCTCGTTGCTTCTCGTAACATCCCCAATAAAATTGAGGAAGGTGAAAATTTTACGAACAAATTTTATTTATAGGCTTATTTCGATAGAAATATTGCAGAGTTGTACGATGGGTCTTCGGAAAAATTTCAATGCGATATTTTTTATTCTTGGGTGCCTAGATACCAAATAACATCCCTTTCAAAAAGGTTTATATATAGTGTATTAGCCTGGCTGACTAAGTTCAATGTTAAAAGATTCGTGATTAGTGGGTTGTATGGTTTTTAATTTTGGCATCGTGACACCTTTTGGCACCAATTGCTTAGATGGAGAATTTGGAAGATTGGAGATGATCGGATTTCGACAAAATTGCAAGACACTAACCTATTTTTGGGTCAAATAATGAATTTGAGGATGAAATGTGAACCGGTCTAAGTGATAATTTCCAATCCTAGTCCGAGCAAAATTTTAACTGCTTAGATTCAATAATTTTCGACAAGTGGATAATTTTGTGTTTTCGTCATTTTTTTCAAAGTTTAGTTTAATTTTTTATTTCAAAATTTAACACACTTTTGAACTCACATTTCAAGTATAACTTGGAGGTCGTTCGTTTTTCGATAAAATCGACATTCAAAAGTGGATTTTGTTCAGTAGTTCATATCTCGAAAACAGTTCACAGGTGAGAAAATTGCAATTATGTAGTAAGAGGATCGACAGCCTTGTATCATGTAAAAGAGATATTCTTAAAATCTATAATGGTTGGATTTAACTTCGTATGACATCACGTACATGTTCATATCGCCTAAAGTATGATACTGGAGACTAAAAGGTACCTATTTAGATTATCCAGAGTTCCCTCTCATATATGAAACGAATTTTTGAGATGTCATGTATGGTTTTGTATAATTTTAAACGATTATTGATTGTAATGATTGATTATGAAAATTATAAGGTTATGATTATCTTCATTACGATTATCGTCATTTTACTATACTGTTGGTTGGTTTGAAATCTGACATGTCCGAAATTTGTCTAGGAAACTTCGGATCTGAAAGAATCAACGATAGAACTACAACACTAATATACTTTCTTTTGCAACAGAAGCTTTCCCAGTTTTTGAACAGTTTTTTTTTTTTTTGAAAAAACCGCATATGCGGTGGACATGGGTAATTCCAGATGGAAGACCAGACCGAAATGAAATAGATTATATCATAACGGACAAGCCAGTTACCGTTTAAAACCTAACAGTGCTCAATAAGCTCACAATACTCAATAAGCTCTGGATATCACCGTAAATCTTCTAGAGAATACCAACTGTTCTGAAGAAGATATAGACAGCCTAAACACTGCAATACTTGAGACCCTAGAGAAAGTCCAAGGGACCCACTATCCCAAAACTAAAAAGAAGAACAAATTAGCTTAAACACGAAAATTTTGGTGAAAGAGAGAAATAACATGATGAACGACAAATCTGATAGCAGGGGAAATCTAAAAGAATTTAACAAAGAAATATCTAAAGTTATAGTTATAAGACGTGATATTAGAAGCTATAACAGCAATCTAACAAAACAAACGATCGATAAGAAAAAGCCTATAAAGGTATTACGTAGGACAATCGGAAATAGGAAATATAAAGGAACTCAAACTCAAAAACAAACACGAAAATTAAACATCCAATAGTGAAGAAAAACTAAATAGAGTAGAAGAATTTTTTTCTGAATTGGATCAGTCACATAGAATAGATGAAGAACTAGATCCACAGTCACTACCATGTAGTAAGGGTTTGGTCTATCAGAGATCTGAAAAAATTCCAGACATAACTGTTGATAAAATACTATTAGCCTTGCAAATGTCAAAAAGCCACAAAGCGCCCGGGGAAGACAGCGTTGTTACCGATGCTATAAAAATAGGGGGGGGTCACTTCTGTTTGAAAAATATTGTTTGACCTTTGTTTAAACAGCAATAACGTACCCAGTAAGTGGAATAGTGCTATAAACATAGTACTCTTTAAGAAGGGCGATAAACCCGATCTGGAGAATTATGGACCAATAAGTCTACTGAGCCATCTCTATAAACTGTTTAGTAAAATAATAACCTCAAGGATAGAGAGAAAACATGATTTTTACCTGTCGGAAGAACAGGTGGGTTCTCGCTCTCCTTTCGGAACAAATAATGATCTGCAAACCATTAAAATACTAATTGAGAGGTCTATTATAGATCATAACAGACCACTAGTAACCGCATTTGTTGATTTCTACAAGGCACTTGATAGTATCGAACTAAATGTTGATATGAAAGCCCTACAGGAATGTTGCATTGATTATACGTACTCCAAGTTAATATATAACATCCAAAAAAAACGCCACTATGGCTGTGAAACTGCACGTTAACGGCAACTTTATTCCAATTAGAAGAGGTGTAAAACAAGGTGAGCAAAGAATATCGGCGAAGCAAGATTGATGCTGCAAGAACTGCAGACTGTTTGTTTCGGCGTATACCTGAATATCAACTTCTCAAAAACAAAATTTATGACACATCTAGTACCACATGATAACATCTAGATTAATAACAACACTGTCGGATTAGTCGACAGATTTACATATTTAGGAAATGAAATTAGAATTTCGAGTGAAAATCAAACATACGAATTAACAAGCAGAATATCTCTGGCCTGGGCAGCGTTTGACAAACTCCATGATATATTCAGAAGCAGCCTTCCAACATGCCTAAAAAGAATAGTTTACGGCCAATGTATTTCACCTGTTGTGACCTACGGTGCAGAGACTGTAACTTTAACATCTGGAACAGCTAGAAAATTTAAAATTGCACAATAGAGGAATGAAGATTTGAGGCAGGGAACAGGAATAGCTGATGTAGAGAAAATATGTCAACTCAAGTGAAACTCGGCGGGTCACATAGCCAGAATGAGCAATAACAGATGGACAAAGAGACTACTTCAATGGCATCCAAGAGCCGATAAGTGTAGTAGAGGAAGACCCGATGGACCGACGACATTAAAAGGATGACAAATAACTGGGTTCAAACCGCCCAAGACAGGAAGAGAAGGCAATCAGTGAGGGAGGACTATGATCAGCAGTGGACTTCAAGGGCTGCATGATAACGATGATCTACGATTTGGAACGATTTGCTTTGATTTTAGTTCCCCAAGATTCGCTAGCAAATGATATTTAACGGATTGGTTATATGAAAATATCGCGAAATAACACATTAGGTATACATTATACCTCACCATAATCATCAAAAACAAGTTTGCAGAAATACAAAGAGCCAGGAAACTGATGGTTTTTTAGAACATGTTTAGATTTGATACAGTATAATTGTGGTCTGTTTATATTCGTCAGATTGCAAATAACTTTCAAATTTTCCATTTTGCAAGAGAAATTTCAAAAATGTTAAACAAGGAAACCCACATGTGTAACTTCGGCAGACCTATACAAGGAAAACTGTTGGAACATTTATAGCAATTAGAGAGAAGAATTTTTTTACTAGCAAAAATACTTTTCCGGTTAATAAATTTTCATCGCTGGTCCATTTTCCGCTACATACAGAAACCCTTTCTTATGTTAAAAGCTAATTTAATTAAACAATGCTTTTTTATTTATTCAATATTCAGGCAGTCCGCATTTCACCTAGCATTCACATCTTGTGGAACAGACATATTCCGCTTTTAATTGCAGCGCGAAACTTCACAATAACATTAACATAATATCGTATTGGTACACGATCTCCACTTTAGATCGTCGACAAGCATATCTTTCGCATTCCTAATATCCCAACAAATCTTTTCGGCAGATGCTTGAAATAGACGAGAAACTATTTGCAAGCACATAAGCTTCCCGGTTCATATTTTCCCCGTTAGTTTCACAGTCAGGGAGGAATTCGGGCAATAAAATTTTCAAGGCGTGAAAGACCAGTCGGTAATTTATGAAACAAAATTTTAATAATCCATGAGATATTTCGAATGGAGAAGTTCACATTTCCGTCGTTCAATCATGTTGTGATACAGAGTCGGTTTCTATACAATATGAAACGCAAAAAGTAGAAATATTAAAGGATAGTGTTTATCCCTACAATAGCCCCCTAGTCATATGTAATGACCAGCAAATTTTGTTGTAGGGTGTGTTAATATGACGCTTTGGTTGTGGTCTTCATTGGGCCAAAAAGGTTTCTTATTCAAACCCCACAAAGAGATACTTTTTAGTAGTTTGTAGTAACATTTGAAATTGGTTGAAATATGAGATTTTTGACGTACGAAAAAACATAATAATTTCTTTACAGAACTTCAGAAATGTAGCGAATTCCATTTGAAAAAGCTGTAAAAATGATGGAGAGTTTTTAACAAAAACGTAAGTCAAATATGCACAGTACGTAGAATTTAATTATAAACATCGGCTAATTTAGATGCTTTAAGACAACATTGCATAGTAGATACCATCAATATTCATTATGACAAGACTGAGATCACACGACGAACAAGACTACATACTTGTGGATGAAATAACTATGACTGACATATTATTTTTTGTAAATTTGATGTACTACCATAGGAATCTAATCAGAAGCCTCCATAATTAAATCCTGAACATTTATCCTTAATTTCGACAAATTTCAATCCCGACATCTGATTTGTGCCAATTTTTGCTCGTTATTGGTTACTTACATTATACTGTACTCATTGGTTAATGTGAGGTTGCATCGTCTTTAAACTAAATTGTTCAAATTCGTTCACAAAGTTTTTGTACGAATAATTCTGGTAAATTTCCAGAAACCGAAGTTTTAACTCGGCAACTGTTCCGTGAATTCGACGAAATTCACAAGTATTTTAAAAAGTATGATGGACCCTAGTCAATTCATCAGAAATAAAACCAATTTGTAACCAATAATTTGATCCATAAATCTACATTTTGAACGAAATTCATCAGATTTCTTAAAAATCTTATAACGTAATTCGAAAATCAGTTTAACCACATGTGATCTAGTTATTATATTCCGAAGACCTCGGTAGTGAACTTCGGTGGTGTTAAAACTTATACTCGAGTCAATTTTATTAGCAACTAGACTTTTCACCTATATTTTGATCCATAAATATGAATATTTCCAATTTTAATATCTCTGTCAAAAATTCACATACAGTCAGGTCAATTGTCCAGAAACCTTTACCTAACTTTTGATAAAGCAATCAATGTTCTAGTCAATTTCCTGGAGCTGGGAAGGAAACAAAGAAAAAACAAAATTAAAATGAATTTGAATTTTCTAGAAATCTAACTTTTCATGAAACATCCATTTGAAAAAGCATTTTTTTGAATCAAATTTAGCTAATTTTCCAATAATTTAAAAACGCTAGTAAATTACTTAGAAGTTGACTTTACCCCTCCCCAAAATTTACAAAACCAAGCGTCTTTAGTTTGGACTTTTAGTGAATTTTGACTTATTAAACCTTGTAACTTAGCAATGTTGTTATTTATTATTAAGTGGAATTTCCTGTTGTACTGGATTGTTTGTTTGTATCGAAATTCATTCCATATTACTAGAGGTAATATTGAAATAATACGGTTACCAACTTCACTAAGTCTTCGTTCAAGTTTCTTCAAATTTTCATGAGTGGAAATTACGTCCAAATTTAAAAGTTTAATATTCAAGTTATGTCTCTTGACGTTTATTTGGTCGATGGTCGGTGGTTCTGTAATTCTTCTTCTAACGTTATGTGGTCAGTCCGGTCCTTGATGTGTTTTGGCGTGATGCCTAATTTCCTACATTTGAATAGGAAGATCCTTCGGTCCCTTGATGATATTTTGATGTTCATCTTAGCCCAATCCTTCAGAAGTTTAGTTGTAACCCCATCCTAATAATTAAGAAAAGAATTGTAGTCGTGGCTGAAGAGTTAAATATTAAACTATTGGTTGACGAAGACTAAGACCGTCTGTTGGGGTTACAGCCTTTGGGCAGGAAAGGAAACACTTTTTACTTGTGAAAGCTTTCGATTTCATTCAAAATCATCTTCAGTCACTCCAAAACAAATGATTCGTATTAACGGGGAAAATTTATAAAAAGAAAAATTATCAGAATCTTAGGAATATAAGTTTCAATCAACAACTTTCAAACAATAACAACATTGCGCCAGAAGAGGTAGAGGCGGAAATTAACTACAGATCACTTCCTTTCATAAAAGAGTTAACACTCAAAGTTAAATCTATTTTTAAACAAATAGGATCTATCAAAATAGCGAATCGAACAGTAAAGAAAATTGGAGATCTCTATATCAAATTGAAAGACCCGACTGACAAATGGGACTTGTCTAGTGTAGTGTATAAAATTTCATGCTCTGATTGCCAAGCTAACTACATTGCTCAAATCTCTAGAAATCTCAACACTAGGATTGTGAATCATAATAGTGACATTAAAGTAAGAGCACGTGCATTGGCACAAAATGCTAGGAAAGATGGTCGTAACATCATTTTCAATGACACAACAGTTCTAGCTAGGGAAAGTAACACATTTAAAAGACATTTCATCGAAATGACACATCCTACAAGAGGATAAAAAGCTCTCAACAAACGCTTAACCCTACAAACGGGCTTACACCCTAAAATTTGGTAAGATGTTACCTAATAAGTCTACTAACATAAAATAAGTAAAACGAATGCCAACCACATAATGTCGTGAACGTATCTAGTTGTAAGAAAGTCGGTAGCAATACAACAAAAATCAACATCTCGATTCTTCGGTAAATTTGATGATTTTTGTTATTTTTACGGTTACCCTCACTTACGGCAAGGTTTTTTCTTTTTATGAATTTTCATAGTTAATAATAATCCTTCATTTATGCGTGACTGAAGATAATTATGAATAAAATCGAAAGCTTTCACAAGTAAAAAGAGTTTTCTTTCCTGTCCAAAGACTGTAACCCCAATAGACTGTCTTAGCCTCCGTCAACCAATAGTTTGATATTCAAGTATTCAGCCACGACTACCCTTCTTCTATATCATCTTCTTCTTCTATAGTATATTCTTGTTCTATATAAACAAGAATCCATTCTTCTTATCCTATATGGAGATAACCGAAAGTCATGAAGGGTAGGAAAGATATTTGTTTACGTGGGATCGAACTTCACCGGTTTGGTAAATAAAGTAAAAAATGACAGAGGTATATCAGGATTCCCCAGATGATAAATATTTACGATCAGCTTTATAGCCACTTGGAAAATGAAAGGAAAGTAACATCGAATTACGGGTAGCGTTATGAATATTGGTACACGAGTTCCAGATTTCAACTTTAAATGATACAATTTGAAACTATTTAAAGCGAACTGTCATAGCAGAATTATTTCTTTACTAATAATCACATCAATTGGAGTTTTGAAATGTAAACGGAAATGTTTATGTAGCAAACGGTGCAGTTGATGCATTTAATGCATTTGGTTCTAGTTTTTAAACAACGCGTTAGAACATTACACTTTGATCTCTTGCAGTCTCATAAAAAACATATTATTGAATTTCCACGTTGTTCAGTTTAATATTCATCTAAATTAATTAACGAACAATGCTTTGATTCTAAGGGTACATTTTATGGTACGAGGTGCCCTAGTATTAATAACATAATTTCAGTTGTAAAATGATCGCATGTCGTTTGCAAGACTGCTTGGATTGCGTAAACTCCAGTTCGAAATTCCATGGCCCTGCACGACAAGCCTCAAAATCCTCAATATTTCATACAGCAAATTTCTTAGGGCCAACTCCGACTTGCTTCTACTTTTAAAATTTACATCTACGATGGCTCCTTGATACAACCTGTTGTTTTAGTTACTTACTCTTGTGCTCTTTAAAAAAATACAGAAATATCGAGCTCTGCTTGTGCTATCGAACTTAAAGAAATCGTGTGGTCACAGAAGAGGAGTAAAACAATAAAAATCTAAAGGGTGTAACTCGAAATTGGAACGACAATTAATGTGTTTGTGTAGTGAATATCTCATTTAACACGTTTAATTAGACGACAATTGAATTTACTGTAATTGTTTAAAAATTTTACTAACCTAATTGTTCATTAATGGTTTCCCTGCTTTTGATAGAATGCCTTATTTTAAAATTCTTATATACCCATAAGTTTCACATATCGACAACTATAGAAAAAATATCATTGTAATTAAATATTTAATGAGATAAAATAATTACCCGAAACTGAGTAAACAAGAAGACCATCAGAATGAAATAATAAAATTCACTTTAAAATTGACAAAATTTATACAAACTAATACAAAATTTATTGGTATTACAATTGACAATAAATGAAGTTAGTGATATTCGGCATCAGTTGGTTCGTTGCCAAGAAGTTGATGAATATTGAATCTAATATTATGCGTAGGTACCTATTGTTATTTATAGTATGGTGTCTATTTTTAGTTAAGTTTGAAAAGTAGGTGTTTTATTACATGCTGTTGAATTATTGATCTGAAGTGACAATTTCATTGTTACTACTCTACATTTTTTTAGCTGCTAAAAACCCACAATTAGTATATTGCATCTAAAGCAACATCTTAATTTTCGGAACGTTCACATTTACCTTTTTGTTAAAGGTATATATATATATATATATATATATATATATATATATATATATATATATATATATATATAAGTATGTGATCTAACGCTCAAGGAGTATGCATCGCATTCTAGGGACATCTATTTAAAATGGATAAACCAGCATTCTTAATTCGAAGTATTTCCTTGCATTTTCTGTTCAATTTCATCTTACCGGCTGTTGTCCCCCTTACATATCTCACCCTATAATCCATAACGTCTTGCAGTCGTTTAGGTTTTGGTCTACCTTTTCTCTTTTACCTGCCAAAATTCACTTCATTATTGTATTCAGAATACCATCTTGTCCTGCTTTATATATGACCAAGTCACCTTTCATCTTTTAAGATCTAATCCTTTTTGTCTTCACCACTTAAATAAATAACGGCCAAAACTTAAATGAAAAATGTTGTGGTGTTATATGTTATTGATGATATATTATAGTGTATTACAAGGTAGTGCTAGGGAAATTGACCGTACAATTTTGTAGCAAACACGATTTTGAAATATGTGGAGCTCGCTACAAGTATTTATACACAAAATATAGTAATATGAAATTGCTGTACATTTCTGTCAGGCGAATGCACGCCTTTATTTAATAAATTACCAGGCACCAGGAATACACACAAGGAATAAGCACCAGGAGTTACAGTTTACATTTCAACCTTGTAACGCACCATATTGTTATGGTCAGCGGCACAACTACAACAGAAGCACGGCTACTTTTAAAAACTGACCCTAGGATAAGTTTTCGAACGATGTTCGGGCGTCAGATTTTAGAGTTTCCTCCCTTAGTGCTACAGGAATTTTAGATTTAGGAGAATGCCAGGTAGTTCGTAAAATTAAAGCAGTAATCGCAGGACACTGCCATTAAGCCGAAACAAGTGTCGATGGTTGGGTATGGCCGTTTTGTCACAAATTCATTTCTCGTAAATATTATCCTTCGTTTTCTTTTTCATAAAACTTGTATATATTCCTTAACAAGGTGATTGCGATAGTTGGCTCTAGCGAGTTTCCATGCCACAATTTGGATTGTTGCCCCAAAAATTGGGGTCTTCCCATTTGTAGGCACAAATGTGCTTACTGCCTATTGTTCACGTCCCATTCATTGTTGCTTTCTTCGTCTTACCATAATCGTTTGTTTCAACATATTATAAGTTGAGTCAACATACCACTCTGACGAAGCTAATAAGCAGAACCCCCTGCCGGCGGTTACTGAATTCATTTCTAATTTGTTTTATATGTACAGTGCCAGCCTCTAACTTGGAATAAATTCAGTAAGTCAAAGACAGGTTTTTTATTGGAAATATGCTCGGACAGGTCAATCAGTATTTTGAATCGCGCTCTTTTTGGTGTAAGAAAATGTTATACAGCGTGTACGAAATTTGATATATGACGTCATTTTTATGACTATTCTTAAAAGGTATATCAAGTTACACATGCGTACCAAATATCAGGTTTTTATTCCTTAAAAGAAACATCAATTAATTCGACAAAATGAAGGAATCTCATTCAACTTAATGAAATATTTCAGCCAGTCTAAAAAGGGAATTTAAGGGGTACTTGTTTATCGTTTTTTGTCAAACTGGGTTGACAATGTCAAACAAAAAGTTAAATGAAAACAAGTAAGGAAAGAAGCATCGTATCGATCGATGATATTTATTAAGTATAATCATTTTGTAAAAAACAACGTTTGTTGAAAAATCTAACAAAATGCCGTACTTAACTGAAACCCCCAAGATTGAAAGTTTATGATGTTTGGCTATGGAGATAGGACAAGAACACAAAATAAAGTTACTCGTTTATTCAGAGAGAAGTATCCTCATTTACTGCCCATATCGCAGAGTACCATATCAAAGATTGAAAAACAGTTTCGGGAAAATGGGCATTTAAAAAAACAAATAATCATAGTCAGAGTGCCCTCAATGAAGATGCCAAAATTAATGTACTCTTCTCTGTTCAAGAAAATCCTCATGTCTTCACTGGGCAAATAACTAGGGAACTCGAAATTAGCCAGTCTTCAGTGACGAGAATTCTTCAAACCCAGAAATTTCATCCTTATAAAATGACAACCCTCCAGGAACTCACCGAAGATTTACCAGAAATTGAAATATAACTACGAAACTGATTCATCTATCCAACTTTTACTAAATTATTTTATTAAATGTACTAAAAAAACCATCTCATTAAACTTGAAAATTTGCAAACTAATACATATACTACTAAATACGCAAACTAATACTAATTTTTACATATATTACATTTATTTTTACACACTCTATTTCACTAAAATCAGTTGTCAAGTTTTCTTTACTAAATGAATTTTATAATGAAAGTGGCTTATTAAAGTGGCTATTAAACTTATGATGAGTAGCACAGTAGATGTACTATAGGCATTCAACGATAATAGTTCCCGAGCCGCCGCTAGATGGCGCGGCGCTGGCAGCGCTCTGTAATGGGTGGCGGTAACCTTAAATGCTACGACGCTCTGTGGCGCCCCCAGGCGCAGGGGCCCCCGCGCCCCCAGAGGAGCACCCAGGGCCCCCAGCACCCTGGGCCCCCCAAAGGAGCACCCTGGGCCCCCAACACCCTGGGCCCCCAGCGGGATGAATTAAGGAGATGGATTTAGGGGGTGAATTTAGGGGATGAGTTTAGGGGATGAATGGTTTTAGAAAACCCAATTCGTGTGCATTAATTGTTCCTCTGTGGCTTTTAAAACACTACTAGTACTAAGTACTAGTAGTAGTAGTGGGAATGAGAATATGGAACGATGAACAAAGGATGAACCAAAAGAAAATTCGAAAAATTTCAAGACTTCAGTCTACCGCTCTACCAACTAAGCTACTTCGTTTTAGGGGTATATGAAGAGTAATAAGAGTAGAAAAACGGCCTCTTGGTACTGGTTACTGCGCCGACTTGGGAGGGGATGATTGTGGCACCGACACGGTCCTAGAAGACATGTGTGCATTGTAGTTAAGCCGTAAATATATCCATAGTTACAAGTAATTAAAATAATCAAGTTTAAAAATAGAAAATACAGACTGTTCTATATTCCAATTTTCGTCACATGGGATGTCCAGGGGGATGAAGGGGGATTGACCCTTGCATCTGTTGGAGAGTTATAAAAAACATTTTTTAAATGCAGTTAAACGTTTAAGATTTTCATATTTACCAGGAATAAAAATATTCAAGTGGAAATGGAAAGGATATTTATATTTGCTCAGGAATGCGACCATCTTTATTGGACGGGTCATTCGGGTGGTGCGGATTATTCTTCCGGCATCTCCACAAATGCATGGGCATTCTCTTCCGTAACACGCGATGGTGACGATCCAACGGGCATGTCAATATATCTTCGCTGGGATCAGCGCTCGGTTCCCTTGAGGGCATTTTGATAGATTGCTCTGTGGAGGGGGAAAAATGTAGAGAAAGTATTGGTTATCACAACGAGACATTCTTTAAAAGCCAAGTTTTTTAATCAAAGGTAATGCAAATGACTAATATTTCAAATATAGGGTTATGTGAACAATTAGATTAAAGATTTACTAAAGATCAGAAATAAGTGTATACTTACCAAGGTTTAACGTTTAAATGTTAACTGTACTCTATACGCGCATTTTCCTTTTATTTATAGTAATATAATTTTTTTTAAAATACCTACGGAGGCAATAGCGAATGCCCAACGTGTTTCCCCCAAACATGGCATGTTATTCTAGTTAGTTTTTAGAAATTTGTTATGCAGAACGACTCTGAAAACACTTCAGCATGGAAGTGTCAAAAGTTTTTCAAGATTGAGAGTATTCTAAGAACAAAAATTTGAGAATCATTTTTGGTTTCCACTCTTTTCATTTTGGATGTGATTTTCTTTAACTAAGAAAATGTCAAATGGCATTTCACTGAAATTTTATATGATCAGATACATTTCGGCAAAATAACTTACAAATAAGAAGATATATAAATCTCTAAAATGTGTGTGATTGTTTTGATATGTGCGATAGAAAGAGAAAGTCCTCGTTAGCATTAATACCTACAAGGAAAAAATGCATTTTACAAAAAATGCAATGGAAAGTACAACGTCCGGTTATTACACGTATGTATAAGCGAAAGGATTCGTCCCCATTATCGCTGGCAAAACGCAATCGAAAGTGTCCATAAGAAACGTCCATATGTATAAGTGAATGGATTTTCCTTGCAACGTGGACTTTCTCTTTCTGTCGCACATATCAAAATTTAAACTCAGACGTTATCGATTCGTCGCAGTGTGCTGTTACTTGCGAGGACTGTAATTCAGATGTGATATATCGGTTTTAGTGTAAATATAGTAAGTGTTTTAGTGAAACCCGCTTCGTTCGGGGATACATCAAAAAGGAACCCGGCCTTCCTTTCCTCACAAATGAAATTTGGAAGTAACAGATGTTTTTGAATCTACTTTGAGCCTGAGCCATAAGCGTGAGGGAAACATAGATATCCAGTGATATTAAGAAATCTGGGCTTAGGTAAGTAGTTCATCACGATTATTCTTTGTGATTAAATGTTTTCTCCTCGTTTAATACATAGATAAATATTTTTTCAGGAATCTGCAGGATCCACCACCAACGATGAGGGAGGAAATCCTCAGTAAATATCCTTTGCTAAGTATTGTACAACGATTATTCTTTTGCCTATTTGAAAATTTTGATGAACAATCATTTATTTATTTAGTATGAAGCATCCATTTTTCACTGAAAATTTAAAATCTTTCAATGGAAACTTGTCTCCAAGGGTTGTGAAAAGAATTATTAATATTTATGTATTTTTGAAAAGTGCCGCTTTTTAAATGTTTCTTTAAACTTGCCAATCAATTTTGAAAAATAATTAATTTTTGAAGTGAAGTTACCCACAATTCTATAAATCATACTTTGCCATTGTTTCGTACTCAGAATATTGAAATAAATTTCAAATTTCAAACATGGTATATATCACAATTTGGCAAATGAAATTTTGTATGCATTTTATGTGTATTTTAATAAAATTAATTGAACCACCGAAAAAACTTTAGGATAGTAGTAAATCGACGTTTTTTCTTAACGCGCTTCACTATGAAACATTAAAGTGAAACGAGTCTCCAAGCCTTCATGTTCAAAAGATATTTATTATACATATACAAAGCAATTTCAACAATTGTCTCACCTATAATAGTTAAAACAATCACACACATTTTAGAGATTTATATATGTTCTTATTTGTAAGTTATTTTACCGAAATATATCTGATTATATAAAATTTCAGTGAAATGCCATTTGACATTTTCTTAGTTAAAGAAAATCACATCCAAAATGAAAAGAGTGGAAACCAAAAATGATTCTCAAATTTTTGTTCTTAGAATACTCTCAATCTTGAAAAACTTTTGACACTTCCATGCTGAAGTGTTTTCAGAGTCGTTCTGCATAACAAATTTCTAAAAACTAACTAGAATAACATGCCATGTTTGGGGGAAACACGTTGGGCATTCGCTATTGCCTCCGTAGGTATTTTAAAAAAAATTATATCACTATAAATAAAAGGAAAATGCGCGTATAGAGTACAGTTAACATTTAAACGTTAAACCTTGGTAAGTATACACTTATTTCTGATCTTTAGTAAATCTTTAATCTAATTGTTCACATAACCCTATATTTGAAATATTAGTCATTTGCATTACCTTTGATTAAAGAATGTCTCGTTGTGATAACCAATACTTTCTCTACATTTTTTTCCCTCCACAGAGCAATCAAAATGTGCGATAAGCAAGATTTCATTCAATGCCCTTTGGATCGTCACCATAGGGTATTGAGGTGGAGAATGCCGATGCATTTGTAGAGATGCCGGAAAAATCATTCGAACCATCCGGATGACCCGGCAAATAAGGACCATCACATTCCCGAGTAATTATCTTTTTCATTTCCACTTGAATACTTTTATTCCTTGTAAATATGAAAATCTTAAACGTTTAACTGCATTTAAAAATGTTTTTTATAGCTCTCCAGCAAGGGTCAATCCCCCCGTCATCCTCCTGGACATCCCCTGCGAGGAAAATTGGGATATAGAATAGTCTGTATTTTCTATTTTTAAACTTGATTATTTTAATTACTTGTAACTATGGATATATTTACGGCTTAACTACAATGCACACATGTGTTCTAGGACCGTATCGGTGCCACCATCATCCCCTCCCATGTCGGCGCAGTAACCAGGACCAGGAGGCTGTTTTTTCTACTCTAAGCCTTTACATTTTGAAAATTAAAAATATTTTTGAAATTTTTCGAATTTTCTTTTGGTTCATCCTTTGTTCATCGTTCCATCTTCTCATCCCCACTACTACTAGTACTTAGTACTAGTAGTACGGACCTTAGACTATTTGAGATAGAAGGTTAGGATTCCACCAAGGTGTCGAAACTACATGGGCGGAATCATTAGATACTTCCAATCCATAAAAATAGTTTAAGCCACTTAATACAAATTTCGAGCGGTCAATGCATTGCATGAGTTTCTAACCTTGTCAATTGAATCTAATTAAAAATAATAATTTATGCAATAAAGGTGCGTAGTGAAAGGGCCTTCTGCTGTTTCACAAGTAATGGAAAACCGTATATATATACATCGGACAAATGTGAGCTCGTTGAGTGTCTGTTAAAGTCAACCAATCACCGCCATCGTACCGAGGATTAACGGTTCAAAAGAAAGGTAACTTTTCTAATATTTTATTAGTAACTATTTCTTTTTAATTTTAAAGATATTATTAGTTTTATTTCATTTCTCCAATGCTTTTTAAGGTTGAAATAATAATTTCACTTCGTTAAAAGGCTCTTTTGATTACCTCGTACTTTGAATAAATATGTTAGTTCTACTAAGGTCCTTAAATAATGTGGAAAATAACGATTTTAGTGTTTACCTCAGCCACAATCCTTCCAAGAAAAAAAATGGAATTTGATCTTGTGGCATTCTTAATGATGTATCACGACGTATTAATGGAAGAACACAAAAATGAGCTTCTGGCAATCCTCGAAACTGGTCGCAACATGATTTTTAACCGCAACGGCGCTCACTTCTTTGATTGTCCAAGAACAGATGATGACAACCCCGAGGTACCTGATACATGCCAATGCCATGTATCCCAAGGTATGCCAAGGTAGACGAATTGACGATATTGTGACTTTCTATTTAAAATTTATTTGAAATAAAAACTTAATTTTTCCCCTATCCTGTTTTTCCTCACTTATGTTTCAAAATAAATAACAGTGTAAAGGCTTAATGGTCAAATGGCAGGGCGCTTACCTTTCAGGTCGGAGAACTTGGGTTCGATTCCCAAGTTAAGCCTTTACATTTTGAAAATTAAAAATATTTTTGAAATTTTTCGAATTTTCTATTGGTTCACCCCTTGTTCATCGTTCCATCTTCTCACCCCCACTACTACTACTAGTACTAGTAGTACTAGTAGTACGGACTTTAGACTATTTGAGATAGAAATGTTCTCCGAGGGACCAAAATGTGCAGTACCCTCTCACAAAATTATCTCTTTTAAGCTAATCTTCTCATCCCTCTCTCCGAGTTGGCCAGTTGACCGATAGTCAATTCGAAGCCGGCTCCAGACTGGGCGCTCACACAACAGATGGCGCCACCATACCATTCCACCGAAACCGTTAATGCGTCAGACTTTTAGTGTCCCACGTTAACTGTCAAAGGTTATCTTCATCAGAGGAGGCTACTCCCCCCTCCACTAGGGCCCCCTCATGGCGACGGTGAGGTTATGCACCACGGCGCGAAATTTAAAATTGAAACCGCCACGCCACCTGGTCTCGTTTGCTGAACTAAGGGGGTGATGGGCGCCCTTGGTGCTAGGGGCCCGGGGGGGGGGGACCCTGCGCATGGGGGCGCCACAGAGCGTCGTAGCATTTTAGGTTACCGCCACCCATTACAGAGCGCTCCCAGCGCCACGCCATCTAGCGGCAGCTCGGGAACTATTATCGTTCCATGCCAACTGTCAAGTTGCTAGCTGCGGGACCCATCACCCTATATTTCAAATTTTGGCGCCATCCCTCCCATCGCCCCCACCCTTGCATGTCAAAGGGGCCCCCGGGGGGCGGAGCCCTACCTCTACCAGCGGGGGCTACTCCCCCCCACCCGGCTTAGGTTAGGGGCCGTGCCGGCCGGCGAAAAGATGGGGTTATGCCGGCCGGCGAAAAAGTGAGGTTATGTTACAAATTTTAACGCCGAATGCCTATAGTACATCTACTTAGCACTTTGTAATTCTGACCGTAACTTGTTGAAATTAATATTTGAGTAAATACTTTAATATATAATATTTCGTTTAAAAATTCCATACATCTACATTCGAATTCCATATGATTTTATTTGAAATTTATCCGAATATAATATTTTAAATTCTAAAATTATAATATGAAGTTTAAATTTGTAAATTTGTATGGCGGTGCTGGAGCGCCACAGTGTATTTGTCATTATATTATTATGGACACCCCATGTTTTCAGTCCTAAAGGAGTGACATATTTAAAAAGTGGAAGTTAGCAGTAGCGATGTGCTGGTATCCAGAGAGCCGTTGTTTTATGCGCTATGGACGTCTTATTGAGTGAAACAGTACCGAAAGATCCGCATAATTATATACATTTTGAGAAAATTTGGAAAGAAAATTTAGTATAAGTGGCGACTTCATTTAACGATTATCGAAAAACAAAGTTACGATAGAACGCATGTTAACCTTGCGGCTAGGGCGCATATCGATTGGTAATATTTTTTTTTTTTTGAAATTAAGAATGCCGCGAGTTTTTAGATTCATTTTCACGAAATTCCTTGCCCAGAGGGGTTTGTATTAACAGCATATTTTCTGTCAAAAAATTGTGTTGCTTTGAAAATGGTGTTCAAGATGTTAAAAAAAAAAACAATAAAAATTGCCCCAACTCATAATAAAACCTACACATTTTGATGGTGTTATTAATTACGCGGTCTGACCAACTGATTAAAGGGCAAATGTATGCAAATTTATAAATTTCATCATATTGCCTCTTTTTCTTTTAATTTAACCTAATAAAAAAATGACCCCTATTTTTTACTGCCTCTAAAGGAGAAATTCTGGGTTTTCGGATTTTCTTGGGTCTACTCGGGGTCCAAAATATTAACGTTAAAAAATATAAAGAAATTATAATTATTATTATTATAAATTATAATTGTAATTACCGTACACGTTTTTCATTATTTAATATTTCAACGAGTAATTACCTTCTAATCTTTATCGCCATACTTCGTCCAAAACTCAACATATCCTATGAATATCCACTTCAGGTCCATCATTACTCCAGAAATATATGGACACATTTCGGATACCCAATGAATGACTATTTCTTGCCATTACAGTGGATATCGGTTGGTGAACATCCATTAGACGTCCACTTTTGTTCCAATTGAACGTAAAAATAATCGAGCAACGAAAAAGTGATTGGAGATTGCTAGAGTTGTTACAATTAATCTGGTAAATGGTTTCACTGATAACCTGTTTGAAAAATTATTTGAGACACTGTATGTGTTATCATCTACATATGTTATCGACTTTGGTAGGCGTACAAAAATAACAAAATGGTAGCAATGTGATGAATCGGCTCGCGGCATAGCCAAGGAAGTTCACATTTCATTGTCCGTCTACTTACGACCTATGGCCACCTGCTCTTGCCCATAACGTCAATAGATGATCCAATTGTCGTTCACAGCTGATTAAATTCAGGTATATCAAAAATCCATAACACACCTACTAGGTCCAATCTTGGCCCATACAGATTCAATTTAAATTCAATACATTTCCATATTTTGTGTGGAACGAATATTCACTGAAGGTCGCACCTTGAAAATGGATTCATTTTTTCAGAACCTGACCATGAGATCGTCAATAACCATTGGCTCTGTTTCTGCAACAAGCTGCTCTTCTTCCGACGAAGACAGAGAAAGATTCGTCGAAGAACAGCTCGGTTTTAGAAATTTGTTTAGCGAACCATTAAGTTTTCCCGCTGCGCGTCTATTTCCAGTACGATGTTTTTATATTGGGCTCTAGATAAATTTTTCTTATTGCCATTTCTCACTTTTAAAGAGAAAAAACGTTTAGGTAGTTGACCCGACGAATCATTTTAAAACTTTTAAATTATTGTTTGATTTAATAGCAGGTGGTCTTTACTTACTTGTAGCAGTTTATTTTCCGCCTCACAATCAACTTAAAAATGATCAAGCGAACCAGAATAGGACACAATTCCGTATACTTCACGTATAAACGCTAAACAAAAAACACTAAGCAAAAATCGAATGGCTGAATTGAAACCGGACGCCTTCCTCTTTCTATATCACCGCAAAATCTCGCGCGAAAAGAACAAATATTTTCTAGAATTTCAGTGTCTCTACTTTGAAAAAAAAATTTTCATCTTTGAGGCACACGCCACCGAATAGAGCCAAAATGGAAAAAAAACAATATGAGTAATAATAATTCTATATAACTCGCACCGCCAGCGATTTCGTCAATGGCGGACGCCTCCTTGACATAAAAATTAAAATTGAGCCGGGAGCCACGACAAACCAAGTAAAAGCTTTTTGCGATTTTATACTGAATAATAATGAGTCGACTGGCACCATCTTCCTCATTTACTTACGAATTTCTCAGAAGAAATGATAAAATGGTTTAAATACATGCACCAGTAATAAAACCAATAAGGAGTGACCATACCAATATAGAATATATATACCATATATACCACCTTGTTTATTTTATTTTTGAAACGTTTATTTATACCATTTTATTGATTTAAAAGTAAGAACGTAAGTAGTAAGGAGTAGTAAGAAGTAAGCAACTGATTGAAAAGTAATTTTGTAACGGTAACCAAATTTGGCGCCTGCGCGAGGGGCGCATTGCATAGCCGCCAGGAACGGCTCTGGTTAAAATAGTTAGAAGTGTAATGTAAATAATTATTTTAAGCAATTTACGTAGCCTTTCTGAATCGAATGCATTTGCTACAGGTGCTGCAGCCTGGTGATGGGTCTCATCAACAATTCCGTAATAGAAATAAGATTAAACCGTTTCGTCTGATTAAACAGTATTAAAGTAAAGTATTCTTCCACGTAATCACACCTCAAACGTAAAGGATGTACAATAATCATAAAATATTAGTCATATTGGCACGACGACGTAATGAAGTCTCATAGGGAATGGAGGGGTTTCCGGGTTGCTGGTTCCTGGTCGATGTAGGATTTTTCTTCCACACGTTTTGCTTAAATCAACGGTAAGCACCTTCAGAGTTGATTCTTAGTTCTAAGTATTAAATGACCTGAAATGGATAGCAAGAAAGTTTCCTCAGTATTTATCCGTGGCCGTACTATTTACATACGTCGATTGTGAGAATTCACCATTACCAGATAATTCCGTGGTTAGCAATTTTTTCTTTGATAACTCGATAGGTTTATCTGATGTTAATGTATTTTCCGCAGAATTTGTTTCGTTAACATGCTCATAAGGACCGTGATGGGCAAATGGTTTTGATTGTGTAGTCCTTAATACCGGATTTCAGGTACTGTTTATCCTCACCATTTCTTCTTTCCTGTTAAAATTGTTTTTGTGTTTCTGAATTTCGATTTCCCCAGATTTCCAGAATATTGTGTTCCAATCCTATAGTTTATGTTCTGCAATTGCAGATTTCTCAGTTTGTTCTCGCGTGTTAATAGATGTTTTAGTTGTAACTATGTATACTTAGCCGACGTTACAGGAAATTCGGTAAACTTCTGCTTTTGAGAGAGGGTTCCTGGAGCCTTTTGGGTGTGGTAGAATTTCTTCCATATTTGTTATTGGTCGGCAGACTGTTTGAACACCCTTTTTTGGCGTGATAATGGCCTTTGCTATCTCTGAATCCTCTCATGCAGAGTAGGAAACCTTGTCCTTGTGAGGATCCTCTTCTTTAAATCTGTACTTTCGGTTACAGTACAAAGCCTCTTTGACCTCTTTAATGTTGTAAACGTTTGTTTTCCACGCTTTCTTAAGATAGTTCATTTCCTCTTGTAAATGTTCTGGCTCGCTTATCTGTTGTGTTCTGTCTGCTAGCGTTCTGATCATTTCCCTTTTTGTCTGGGATAATGGTTAGAATCCTTGTTAAGGCATCGATCTCTATGTGTTGGCTTGCGGTAGATCTTGTGAGATAATTTGTCATTGAAGTTAGATTGCCGCTGTTTTCTTGCTCCATTGTGAATTGAATTCTTGGAGGGTTCAAGGGTTGCTATAATTTTGTCACTTCTTCAATACAAATCACAAATGTGTCATCCACGTAGCCGTACCAAACCCAAGGTGTTTTGTTTGCTATTTTTAGTGCTTCTAGCTCAATTTTTTTCGAATCAACAAAAAATCAGAAGTGTTAAGGATAAACAGTACCTGGAATTTGACATTAAATGCTACAAAAACAACTAGCGTCGTTTAGAATAACTCATAATCAGGTTACCAGATTGACTATCGCTAAGTGCAACGTTAAACCAAATTAGCCGGACGGACTTATACGACCTGTAAGTACGAGCTTGTAATTATTAAATGAATGCCATATATTACTTAACAGCATTTGTCGGGTCGACCGATGTCATCCTTCCATGGGATTAGATTTGGTATTAGCAGAATCAGCAATTTTTTCTATATGATTATTGTGGAATAAATCCATAAAAGCACCACTCGCTTTGGTCAACTTCACCAGAGTCCGGGTCGCCGTCAGACTCTACCGCATCTTGACAGCCACCCTCGCTCTCAGGACTATAGCTATCCAGTCCTCATAATTTGGTGACGAATTTATTTTCGTTTGCTTCTATAGTGATTTAGTCTTTTAATCTTCTTGTACTTTGTGTCCTGTACCTTTTTACATTGCTGATTTATTTCAGTATCATCGTTAGTAGATGCAGCAAAATTCAGTTTAACGCCACTCAGCATTACCGTATCAGTTCTAAAATCTGTTTTATAATGTTTATGAATCCTGTAGATCTCATCGCGATATCTCTTTTATTCAGTTTTAATTAAGTCCGAGCCGCTATAAACTTTATCGCGTAGCTGAAGGATATCCTGCTTAGAAGGACATCAGAGCGAAAATCAGATAACCCTCAACATCCAGTAATTGAAACATTCTTCCTTTATCTCTATAAAAAAATCGTTAGTAAGCACAATCCGACCAGCTTTGATCGATCTGGGGGAAATCGTTCAATTCACTCGAGTGCTGTTCACGGGAATCTTTCATGTTGAATTAAAATCCTCCTCAAATTTCGCTAACGTAAGCCGCCTCACGCCCCTCAGACACCCGCCACTTGAGCAGCTAATTCTGAAACTAAAAAATAATCCTCTAATTAATTGATTTTACTCCCATCGCCGCTCCCGCGGAGGTGTATCGGATTTCGTGGTGTGGTACGAGGGCGTTTTGAACAGTTCGCGACCTACAAGCTATAAAAGCTTTAAGGCCACAAAATTAAACTGTCTCTCTTGACCAGAAAATACTTTTCTAAAGTTTGAATCCAACCTCAGAATTAATCTTAATTGCAAGGTTTTTGGGCTACTCGCCTTTCAGGATAAGTTGTACTTTATTCCAATTATTTTTGACTAATTGAGAAATCGTCTGTTTGAATTCATGGAAATCAAAATATTAATTACTGGATATTATACTGGGTTTTCATATTTTGAAGCTAGTCACATGGCTACAGGTATGGGATAGGTCAACGTTCTTTCATATTTAAAACAAGAATTGTTTCCATTGTTTGAAATCAGTAATGTCTGGAAATCGTAGTACAAGTAATTTTCGTTACATCGTATGGACAAACTCTTGGGGCAGCCATTATATACAGCGTCAGTTACAATTAGCGGTTTTTCGTCACCAATCTACAGTCTAAGAGCCAGCGCTCTTTTTTCAAAATAATTAATACCTACTTGATACTTCGTGAGAATCTTTCTTTTGGTGAGTCTACCAGACTTGCTCTTTATGACTTTTTTCGAAACTGTACGTTTTCTACTTGCCCTAAATATGCCGAATGCATAAGTTTTTCTTTGAGCACATAATTTTTACATTCATTTTAGTGCATTTACAAAAGAACTGAATAAGAAATTGAAAAAAACTGTTAAAAATACTGCTGCAATGAGCTTGTCTACCACCACGAACACACCGAATATGTGTGTTTTTCATTACATTCATACTTCATTTTTGACAAATTGTTCAATAATTATTAATGTTATCAAGTGGTCATAGTGTCCTACAAATTCCCTGCTGTTTTTTCCAGACCGACTGCCTTAATATGACGTTTGTGCGAGGCTATGTTTTCTGATTAATACCTGTCAAATTTTAATTCTTTTCTCTTTCAGAAGCATTGAATATGCTCTTTGTCATGTACATGTACAGACGATGAAATTTGATTGTGTATAATCTTGAGTAATTTTTTGTTAGTAATTTAAAAAATATAAACAATAATTAACGAAGACAAACTTTGAATAAAAATAATCGATTGATATTAACCGTAAAACTTTTTTTCTAGTGTATTTGATTTTATTACCTAACTTAATATTTTATTGAATTATTATACAAAACAAAAATTAATATAGG
Organism: Cryptocephalus primarius; assembly: GCA_963576515.1. Classification (NCBI taxonomy): domain Eukaryota; kingdom Metazoa; phylum Arthropoda; class Insecta; order Coleoptera; family Chrysomelidae; genus Cryptocephalus; species Cryptocephalus primarius. The sequence continues at coordinate 7,392,791 of OY754942.1, read as the reverse complement.
AAAGCGTTTATTCTTTATTGAATTTGAACATGTAAAAAATTGATTTAATGGGGGTAGTCTGGTTACTGGTTATAAAATCCAAAAATGAATTGTTTTTAAAACATTTCTTTAAAAAAACGCAAAAGATATGAATTTGAAGTTTTGAGTACTTATTCAAAAATACTCAAATTTAACATTTATTTTGTTAAAAATTTTTAAAGAAGGCAAAATTATTAAAAAATAATTTCTTTTTTATTCCCTTTTGTCGTCGGATAAAATATAATGGTATAAGCAATGCTAATTTATCAAGTGATTTCTTTTGTCAGACATGTTTATTAGTCAAAGAACATAATTTCACGCAAACATCACATTTAAGTTATCAGCGGCAAAAACGTAGCAGGGAATTTATTGGTGACCACTGTGACCACTTGATAACATTAATATCTAATAAACAACTCGACTATAATTAAGTATGTATGTATGTATGTATATGTAAGTATATATGGTAGCCAAGCTCACTGCGGCAGTATTTTTTTCGGAATTTTTTTTACAATTTCTATTTCATTGTCTTGTAAATGCATTAAAAGGAGTTATGTATTCATAAAAAAAGAGAAACTCACGTGCTCGGCATATTTAAGTCAAACCCAATAGAAAACGCAGCAACTGCGAGATAAGCCCGAGAGAGAAAGAGGGGTAGACTCGCTAAAAGGAAGACACTCACGAAGTATCAAGTACGATGTGTATTAATCATTTTGAAAAATGGGCGCTAGAGTTTAGAATATTATTCTGGCAAATTTAACACCAAATAGTTTTGGATATAAATTTGTGAACATAATTAAAGGTTTCAAAAATGTATATTTTTGTATATTTTTTATGTACTTTGACCCACTTTCTATTTCGATTTCGATTTTGGGGAGTTTAAATAATCTTCAAGTACCATTTTGATCGCTTCAAAAATGGGCTCTCTACAAAATTTCGTTGTATTCCTTATATATAAATATATAGTTAATTATTGAACTATCTTGACAAGTTCAGTAGGTCGCAATACTACTTAAAAATTTATATTAGGTAAGAACGTAATAACAAAGCACACCGAAATTGCTGCAATCTTGAAATTTGTCGGCGCAGTTAATTATGAAATATTTGAAGTGATATCCAAATTTCAAATTTGATATCAAAAATGGGGAAATTTCAAGCTTAATAAATAGATTTCAGAACTTTTGAACAAAATTTCAAGAACTAGTCTCTGAAGAAGATTTTGGAAATCGTAGATGAGTTACAATTACCCTGACAACCTTTGGACGATATGGTACCATACATAAACCGACAAATGTGATACAAGGTTCTAAAAGTCAGAGAAGCTTCAGAAGATTGAAAACGAAATTTGGATTAAAATTTTTTGAAATTATGTTATACTTTAAAACAAACAACTTTTAAACAGTTTTTGAAAGATAAAATTCAAAAGTAGGATAACCTATGCAACATTGAGAAACTTATTTTTTTCTAAAGGAATACGTGTTAGATCGTAATAAATTAAATTCTGAAATTTTGAAAAACATTTCAAGGACGGCTGGTAAATGCAGAAGAGTTATAATTGGTAATACTCACAACTAGAAGGTAATTAAATTTCGTTGTTTAAATAATTCATTTATAAATATACTTAAACATTATATAAGTCTAAATATCTATATAAATATTAATACAGTTAAATATTTAACTAGATTTAAATATAAATTTTGAAAATCTTGTAACAAGAAGTACCAAAAGACGATTACAATGAAATTCAAATGGGTTCAATAAATTCCAGGAAGTTCAAATATTTAAAGTAAGAATTCGGATTTACGAAACTATGCTAAATCTACATCCCTTAAGAGAATAAAAATTTTGTAACGAAATATGTGATACAAATTTCTTAACAAATGGAATTCGAAAATTTTTTTAAACTTCCAAGGACTACTAGCAACTAGGTGACTTAAAATTGATACAGGCAATTTTGTCCCAAATAGTCACAAAAAGGATTAAACATTTTGAAGCTGAAATTAAAATTTTTAGAATTATAAAATTTCGAATTCAGTGAGTTGTATCGATACATTTTGAGAACAATAAGTCCAAAAGTAGGGCAATCCATATATGATTGAAAAAGTTAACACCTCAAGGAAATATACACTAAACGTTTCACATTAAACTGAACTTGGAAATTTTGCAAAACGTCTCAAAAACGACTAAAAACTTTGAGTGGTTAAAATTGGAAAAACTATCAAACTTTGTAAGAAATTTTCACAATTGTAACAATTAAATTCAAACAATTTCCGAGAATTAAATATCTAAAGCTTTGAATTAAAATTTTCGAAATTACGTTAAAAATTTGAAATGCTTCAAAATGTACATATAATTTGAAAACATTAGGTTAAAAAGTTGGAAAACACTTACGAGATTAAAAAAGTTACAATCTTCCTAATAAAATAGGTATAAGCTTAAGAAGATTATGATAAATTACCAGCAGCGTTACGTATTAAGTATTTCATAATAAATTAAATTCTGAAATTTTAAGAAAATTCCAAGAAATAGCAACTTTGGGTGAGTTAAATGCTAATTTTGCAAAAAATGCTACCAAAAATAAGATGATAACTGTAGCAACGAGATTCAAAGGGTCTAAGAAATTTCAGGGAACTAAACATTTGGAATTGGAATTCCCTTAAAAAACAAATATTTTCAAAAGTAATACAAATTTCATAAAATTCAGGAGATTTCATTTATTATGTGTTATCCTATAATGTTTTATAAAGTTATTAAGAAACTAGAAGGCAAGTAAACACTTCGAGAATAATTGCGAAACCTGATTATAATTCATACGTGCTTCGGGCTCACTCCCCGGCTTTTATTCATTAATATAGTAATTTTGGAACTTAAGAATTAAAAATAAACTTTAAATATTATATTGGATAAAAAAGGTTGTAAAAGATAAAAAAAAAACAAACATGTAATATTAGTGATACTTCTTTATATCTTCGTACGAGTAAATACATGTGTTTATTTTTTCTATTCTTACATTCTTTTCAAAAAGTGAAAGTGTCTAAAAGAAAAGAGAAGGGATATTACATTTTTAAAAATTATGAGGCAATTAAGTCTTTGGTTCAAGGAAGTTTGAAATTTCCCTGACAATAAATCAGAAATGCATTGTAACAAAGACAATGTTTAAAACAGCATGAGCTGAAATGAGAAAAATCAGTGCAATTAACTTTTGTATCATTTCACCCAAGGCCAAGACAACAGACGTTGGAAATAATCCAAATAGATTTTCCAAATCCAAATGGGAGTGTGGTGCTTTCAAATTCCATACTAGCTTTTATTCAGAGAAAATTACTCTTCACGTTACATGTGTTCATCGATACTAGTACTACCCTCTTGTTTAAAATTTTTTTCGGCTTATGTTACTAATTATCCGTAATCCTCTTTCCTGTGGTTTCACACATTATCTTACCTTGAGTGTTTTCTCTGTTTCCTGCTACTAAAATAGAAATGTAAACTTCCAGCATACTGTTCGAATCGCCCCCGTATGCTCACCCTGTATACGTGACGAACGAGAACAAGGGAGTGCGTCCTTATTGATTCCCGCTCCTCTTCTGCATTCGGTGTGCCTGTGACGTCACGTCTTTCGTAGATTTCCAACGTCGTCCCAGGGTACTTTACAAAAAAACTAATTTCTTGAAAGTTAAGTGTAATTTTGGAAACTTTCGCCGGATAACGCTAAAGGTGTTATTTTACTCTCGACACAGAAAAGTTCGCTGGAACGTCGAACAATTTCAGTTCAGCGTTTCCGCAAATGGCATAAACGCAGTTTTTCCTTAGTGTAAGTTAAGAGAAAAAAAGTGAAACGGACATTAGACGAAAGCATAATCGTAGTAACTCCGGAGAACAAGTAGGATGGATAGACAATGGAGTGCGAAATACGCAATAGATTTTTAAAATTCGCGCCTTTGCTTCACAACGACATCGACGGCCTATGACCGTAACCATAATTCAAATAAACTATTATTGGGTGGGAAGCGATCGTTAGCTCGTCTACTGATCGAGCTGGGGACATTTTAACTCGTTTGGAGTGTTTTATGGCTCCTCTGTAACGGTTATGTGCAGCCTAGACTTTAATGCTTCTATTTCCATCCCTCGACAAAGTATTAACATATATGCTTGTGCTTCTTTGAACTAAAGTAATTATGTTTGCCTTAATAATCTATAGATTAGCTCCTCTTCATATTCAGTTGTATGTTTCCAAGGGATACAACTTTGTTTAAAAAATGCATTTCAAGTTTGCTTATTATATTCCCTATTAAATTATTTGCTATAGTTCGTTTCAGAAGAGATTTTGCTATTGCTCCCAAATTTATAATGTCAATGTTTTTTCCATTTTTCATAGCAGATATAGAAATTTTGTTCATGGTTTTCCCGGTAAGCTTTATTAGAATTTTGACGTTTTAGTTTGTTTTAAAGCACAAAGTTCTCTGACAGACTTGTCAGGAAACCGGGCATAAATCAGTTCCGCCAACGAAGGTGAATAGTAATTAGTTTGTTTAAATGATCGGATCTTAAAGGCATGAATCTGGCTGAGGACTCTGATTCCCTATGAGGCGATTGTTTACGTTCCTCTCCGTCTCCTTCTCCTTCCTCTCCTATTGCTTTTCTATAATCCAACTTGATGCTGGATTTTTTTCTGTTGGATGCTGGTCTGGTGGACTATTGCATAGAGTAGATATAGATTCTCCGAGCGAACCTGCCCATTCGCTGTAAGAACTTGCTCAGTCAAACCAAGAATCTAAGTAAAAATATCGTTGTTAATTGAGCATACTAATAGATATACTGATTTATTGAAGCAAATACTTCTTAAAGGACCCCAGACGAGCAAGTGTAAGATAGAAAGCGTTACATTTCGGACGTTAAATCCTGGCGAAGCCAGGCTTTCCCTTCATGTGAAACACAAGGACAAGGAAAGAGAGAGAGTATGATGTGCGAGCGAGACGCTATGAGCTAAGTGGTAAGAAGAGTAATGGCTTGTTTTATGTGAATTGTCTGAAAGAGGAAAGACAGCGATATTATGGTGTGAAGGCAAGTGCAATGCAGTGTGCAACAATCAAATACACAAAGAATTTAACAGTACTTCAACAGTATATACGTGAAAGTGCATAAATAACAAACAATACAAAAGTGTATTCATATTTATAGTCTGTCTAAAAATGCGGCGAAGTAATAAAAACTCATTATAAATGCAAAACCGATACAAGGTGGCACCCACTAAATGTGTCGAGTTCTCTAATGTTTTGCATGCTACCTTCCGTAATCTCTTTATATTACGAGTGTTTCTCCCTGACCATTGCCTATTTTGTACGCCTCGGCACATGCGAAGAACCACTCACTGGCGTACGGTCGGGAAAAATGACGAAATGTGCAATAATCGATAACTGAAAAAATTACGTGTGCGTGCGCGTGTGTGTGTGCGTGCGTGCGTGTGTGTGTGTGTGTGTTTGTGTGTGGGCGCGCGCTTGAACGAGATAGAGAGGGAAAGAAAGACAACACTTCAGTACATGTATGGTCGTGCATTAATTTATGAAATTTTGCGGCACTGAGAAGGGCCAGTTTATGAAAAGTTTTTCCCAGCCGTCACCTTCTCCTTGGTAACCTCAGTCGTCGTTGCCATCGTCGAATTCTTCCCAAACATCGGAATCTGAAGAAGAATCATCATTTGGGTTGATAATACTTGGTTCTATCAACGACTCCGAAATGTTATCCAACTGAAACATTTGGTCTTCTATTTTCAGAAAGTGATTTATGCCAAATTTTTGCCAATTTTCCTTGGAAACTTTACATATTGCTTCTTTAAGCAAATTTTTGACATCTGCTAATTTGAACGTTGTATTTGTTCTCGCCACGTCCCCTTATATGTGTGCCCATATTAGCTCAATGGAATTCAGGTCGCAGTGGTACGGAGGAAGCCGAACCACTGTTATTCCTTTCGCCTTGGCTAATCCATCGACGACGTGCCATTTAAAATCACCTTTACGTGAATTGACTAAACGCAAGAGTTCTACTTTTAATAGGTTTTCGGCACATTCGATCTTTTTCGAGGATAACCATTCTGCGATACGTTGTTTTCGCCAAGAGCTATTTGGTAATTTCTCTTCTAATCGGGAATGGTAACTAGCGTTGTCCATAACTATTACGGAACCATTCGGAATTAGATCGATCATTTGACCAAACCATTCTTCAAACACGTCCGCAGTCATTTCTTCATGGTAGTCTCCTGTCTTAGTTGATTCAAAAATTAGTTCTCCCCTTCAACGAAACCATCCTCGCTTCCAATGTGGGTAATAATAAGCCGTCGCCCTTTACCCAACGAAGGCTTTAAACCGGTGGACCAACCTTCTAGAAAAGCTTGCCTTCGATTAGTTACACTGGTATCTTGCCAAAATTTTGGCACGGAATGTCCTGCGTTAATCCAAGTTTCGTCCAGATAGAAAATTTTTTTCATTTCTAGCCTACTCCTTCGAATATCGCGCAGGTAACTTCTTCTCCACACAATGATGTCATCTCTTTCCATCAATACAGATTTTCTATTGTGCTTCTTCCATCGAAATCCCAAATCCTTTAAAATCGTCCATAATGTACATCGGCTCATTTTTGGAAAGTCCTCGTCTTCTTGGACAGACAATAGAATTTTATCTAGTGTTGGAAGTTCGTTGCGGAAAAAGAAAGCGTGAACTTTTCGACGTAGTCCCCTTTTTAGAAATTCGTCTAAGGAAATTTTCGGACGTCCTGGAGACTTTTTCTCCGGTTGAACAGGGCCACTCTTTCTTTCTTTTAATAACCTGTACACTGATGTCTTACCAACTCTCAGCATCGCAGCGGTTAATTCCACGGTTTTATCCACACTCGCATCTAAATTTTGTTTCTCGATGGAATCGAAACAATTCAAAATTAGAACTTTCTCATTAACTGAGAACGGCGCTAATTTTGGGCGTTTCGATGGTCCTGGTAAATTCTCCATACTCCAATACGTATCTCCGTACTTTAAAAATACCACTATGAACACACAGGAAAGTTACTGTCAAAGTCTGTCTAATCACACACACGTACACGTCTATAAGCAATGCTGACTGACTACTGTCTTAGGCTTAAATGAAATAAATGGGCCGATCTTATACACATAACCACCTGATATGTTAATGCAAGCATTAAGCGCAATCAGTTCCTTTAACTTACCTAGAATTAACGAGAAAATAATAGCCGTCTAGACCCTTCTTGGAATAGTTAATCACATAATCCGAACTTTAGTATTTATCTGCACCTCGATTAGACAGCACCCACTTTTGTACATCGGTAGGAAATGTAATACCTACCTTTTAATAAAACAATTATACCGGTTTTAAGGAAACTCAACATTACATAGACAATTTTAATGCATTTATTAATATTCGTTGATTTCTTTAAGAACGCCTCTGGTTAGCGACGAAATAATCGGTTTATTACTTCGCCGCATTCTTTGACAGGGTATAGGTAAAAATAGATGCTGTGTTTATAATCCTTCCAGTTAGAATTGATCCAGTTGAAAAAAAGCAATAAAATCTAATAGCCAACCTACCGCCATAAAAAGGCAGAGATCCGATCCATAAGACATTTAAAGAAATACAAAAGATTGTTACTCACTTTGTCAACGAAATTTTATGACGGGATTTAGGTAATGGAAACATTATTTTGAAGCTGACTTTTTGACATAGAAGTGAGTAATATAATAAATAACTGAAATAAGTAACTAAACAAATAAAGTATCTAACAAATAAATTGTCTGGCGAAGATCACGAGGAAGTGAGTAAACTTTCCTTGAATAGGAAATGTGATTGGTATAGTTATTAGGAGGTATGGTCGTTGGTTGTTAGCAAGATAAATGCTAGTTAATTTAAAATGCAAACCGAAAAAAAGTTAGTGTAATTAATGCAAGATGAATAGCAACTGCAAGTAAAGCATAAATAAGTAAAATAAAGCAGTAGAAAGCATTTTTATATAATATTGTAACGTTTCTACGTACAAACAGATTTAATTCTTCCGGAATTACAGCCGTCTTTACACACAGAGATTTTGTACTACACTGACGTCAGGATTCACAATTCACAATTACATAAATAACTACTTGTTTTTCCCTAACAACGGCCTATACGGGGCATTCGCTACACTATCCCTCCCCGTATTCAGGGTCGCCCTCGACCCTCGGACGATCTACTTCCACAGCAGTCCATATCAGCGAACTGCTACTGCTACGGGTACTGCTACAGCTACTGCTACTGCAACTGCTACTGTTCCTGCTACGGCTACGGCTACTGCTACGGTTACGGCTACTGCTACTGCTGCTACTACTGCTACTGCTACGGCTACTGCTACAGCTACAGCTACTGCAACTACTACTGCTACTGCAACTGCTACTGCTCCTGCTACGGCTACGGCTACTGCTACTGTTACAGCTACTGCTACCGCTGCTACTGCTATGGTTACGGCTACTACTACTGCTACTGCTGCTACTGCTACAGCTATGGCTTTTGCCACTGCTACGGCTACTGCTACTGCTAATGCTACGGTTACGGTTACTGCTACTGCTACAGCTACGGTTACTGCTACTGCTGCTACTGCTACGGCTTCTCCCCTTCTTCAGAGATTCCGCCTGATCCTTGCCAAATCCATTTGATTAACTCCATTGAGCGGGTTGGACTGCAAATCTTGTACAAAAATTCGTCAGCAGCAAATCGAAATCAAGCAGGCCAATCCTCTTTCTGACCATGAAAGACACCAGGGATGACCAATCCCATCCAATGCTCCAGGTAGAAGAGGGACCTGTCTCTTGAAATCCTCCAAGCAGGCCAATCCTACTTCTGACCATCAGAGACACCAGGGATGACCAATCCCATCCAATGCTCCAGGTAGAAGAGGGACCTGTCTCTTGAAATCCTTCGCTGCTCCTGCAGTTACTGAAATCCCCAGCAACTGCTTCATGGTTCCAGACGCACAACCCAGTGGTCAACCATCACCAATTCTTGTACTAAAGATGAACAGCGCCCGTCTCCCAATATGAGTTACAAATGTGAGTGTAGCACTCAAACGGGCCACGCGCGCCAGCCGCACGCAGTCAATCCATTCGAGTGTTATCCTAAATGTAACTTAGCTGTAAGTCCTGTGGAATCTCGAGTCGCGCCAGCCGCTCAACAACTCCATAACGCCGCACAGACTGCACTCCTCGCCTCTCCGCCGCGTGCCATCGCCATCACTTCTGTACGCCATCTCAGGTCCACCAAAATTTTTCCGCTACTTCGGTTCACCAAATCCCGGTTGAGCCCCCAAATTTGTAATGTTTCTACGTACAAACAGATTTAATTCTTCCGGAATTACAGCCGTCTTTACACACAGAGATTTTGTACTACACTGACGTCAGGATTCACAATTCACAATTACATAAATAACTACTTGTTTTTCCCTAACAACGGCCTATACGGGGCATTCGCTACAATATTTTATAATTTTTATATATTTTTTTTTATTTTTTGTTTACACGTAACCACAAATGTCCTCTTGCAGATTACATTTTTGAGTGTAATTAATACCCGCATATGTATTACCTAATTAATCCGAAAATATTCATCGGAGGAGGAATCGAGGTTAGGATTAACAACTATGGGTTGAACAGGTGCGGAAATATGGTACACTTTTTCTCGTTGGATGACATGACGAATGCTGTTTTTCCGAGTTTAAAGGAATAGTCATTACAAACAGTGCGAATATTTTCTAAAATTTGATAATGTGGAAGCAAAGTTATATTTCCACAAACGCTCCTTTACTGTAGCCTAAACTAACTTTATGGGATTAAAAACGCAATGATACTGTACGGCAACCTTAAAACAGTGTGTCTACGTTCCGCTGCTAAATTGTCAATAAAAGATTGCGGTTTAAAATTATGATTTTTGATAAGGCATAATAAAACTTTCTTTGTTGGTGCATTTTTAGCTTCTAAACACTTTGAATTCTTGAAATCTAATATTTCAGCTTTGTTTGTATTGGAATTTGGAACTTTCTTCAGTTGCCGAAAATGATACGGTGCATTATCCATAACAAATACCGAATTTGTTGGAATATTTGGTATAAGTTGTTCGGCAAACCACTTTTCAAACAAAGCCGCATTTATACCTTGATGATAGTCGGTACTACTTTGAGTGATGGCTACTGATGAAAGTAATAAAGCGTTTGGAATAAAACCGTTTTCATTTCCAGCATGCAAAATTATAAACCTTTTCCCTTACGATCGAGGTGCATTTAAGGCAAAATTCTGAGAACTATCTACCCAACCGTATTTTACCAAATAATGTGTATGAAACCAGGCTTCATCCAAATAAATAATACTTCGATTATTGTCGCGATATGCCCAAATGTTTCTTAAACAATTTTGTCTTATTTCAACGATACGAGGTGATTCCATAATTATTATTCGTGAGTCTAATTTCTTATACTTAAATCCACATTTCATAACTATGTTACGGAGAGATTCTAATGGCTAATACTTGTATTCTTCGGAATTTTTTAATTTTGAATGAATAATTTGTAAAGTCGGATCTGTATTTTCTTTATAGGTAGCGAAAATTGTTAGTCTAATGACGTCCTCAAAAGCATCATCAATATTTGTACTACAACTGGCGATACGTTTACGTTTTTCGTGATGATTTACAGTGTTACCTTGTTTAATAACATGACAAACCGTTGTTCGTGGTAATTTAGTTAATTCAACTACTCTCCGTACGATGGAATTCAAAGAGTGTTGACTCTCATTTTTAAACAAACATAAAAATTTAAAATTGTATGCTGTATTTGAATATGTAAGTCATTCTGCGAAAATTCCCACATTTATGCATCATTTGTTTCTGTAGCATTATTTGTATTGTGTATAATGTCTATATCATTACCATTATTAATATCATCCACGTCGAAGAGTCTCCAAAAAGCCATTCTAAATTATAATTGCGGCTTACGTATACACACCACTGAACTCTAATGACGACTGAAAATGAACACGTGCTCGGCGCTCAAATTGAATGGCTGTAGTGGACCTGTCTAATTCTTGAAACTAATAAGCTAATACAATATAGGCATATATTGAAACGACTAACAACATTTCTCCGCGCCAAATATACGGGGGAAGGTTAAACGGAACGTTACATAAATGCTCTGCTTTGGTATAGGATAAAACATATTTTTTTAAATATCGCTCTGGGTAAATTCGGGTATTTTTTTCGTTTTTTACCTGGACTTACTTTTACTGGGATGACCTTACAAAACATATTGATAAAAAAAACACTTAAACACTTCGTTTTCAAATCATCACGATTGTACAATTGGAACACTCACAATCCACAGTGATGCTCATTCAATCAGAATAAATGCTGCACATACTACAATGAACATGGAAAATTCACAAATTTACAAAACCGTGGAAATTGGCAGTTGGTTATCGTTCAACCATAACAGGTACGTGCTGTGTTCAGAAAAGAATTTAATTGACACGACTTCCTTGTGCTTAGCGGATCCATTTTTGGCGTAACTTGAAACTGATATGAAGTGTCCTAAAGCCATTTTCTACAAACTAATCCTATTGATTTCCGAATCATGCTAATTTTACACATGGAACGAAGACGAAGTGAGCTCCGGGAAAGAAATATGACGCTTTAATACGTATACACTTCCGATGTGCCTAACCCACACAACAATTTTTAATAATTCCGCCGGTTTTATACAATAGTTCCAAAAGAGTGCCAATATAAATTACATTCATCTTTAAACTTCTGGATCGAGATGTGTTTCTTATTTACTGTTTAAATCTATGCACTTCAAGTCAACGTAACCTTAAAAACATCTTGTTGTTTACGGAACAAAAGTGTGGGTGGTTTGATTCTAGTGTAGAGTAATAGGAGTAGGATCAGACCTGTCAACTGATCGTAGATATGAGGCAGGGCATTGCTAACCCTGAAGTAGAGTATCACTAGCTAGGCAGCTAGACAGGGTGTAAAGTACCTAAGAGCTACGGCTAAGAGTTTTTGATGTTAAAGGTTCCAGAAGAATCCCAAAAATCTTCTTTTTGTATTCATTAGAAAGAATTCTTCTGATTTTCAGTATTAAAACCGAAAGGTTGAAATTTTCATAAACATTCTACATTAAATTTCAAACCGATTCTGGCCTTTCGAAACGCTAAAGGAAGCTCTAGAGATCTTCGTTAGCATAATTTAGACTTTTTATTGTATAAAAGTATAACAAGAATGCTTCAAGAACCTATCTAAGACCATTTAGGAAAATCTAGCCTTTTCTTTGATCTTCGGAAAGTGAAACCAATCGAAATTTTTATTAACTTTCTATACTCGATTGTAAAGCACTTTAGATAATGTATAGCAAAATTATTTCAATAAAATGTTTGCTTTTATGGATGTGGATATAAGAACAATAGTTTTTTTTGGCCTTTTAAAAAAATCAATATATTCCGAAAACTAGTGAAGTAATTTTGACCACTGCAATTGAATTTTGGTAATACATTTTTAGGGTATTACAAGGATACAATATTCTGCATGTTTCATCTCCAAAATCAAAAGTTCATTAAAAGGAGGGTTTAACCTATTTTGAGTTTCTTTTTAAAAATGCTACTAAATCAGATTTTACAAAGTTTTCAAAAAATCACAATATTTAAATAAAAGTTATATTGGCAATGAAAATTTACTAGATAACATTATTAAATTGCATTAAAGCAATGTATCACGCGAGTTTCGTCTATAAATTTCAATATATTCTTTACAATAATTTTTTTTTTCAAAAAATTCTACAAAACTTGTACTACGCACATGTTGCTTGCAAATGAAATAAAAACTTTTTTGAAGTAAAGTAAAATAGTTCACCAATAAAACATTTCTTTCTCAAGATATAAATTTTTGAAAATCATTCTTTGAAATTTGATGACATCACTATAGTCTGTCTAAAAATGAGGCGAAGTAATAAAAACTCATTATAAATGCAAAACCGATACAAGGTGGCACCCACTAAATATGTCGAGTTCTCTAATGTTTTGCACGCTACCTTCCGTAATCTCTTTATATTACGAGTGTTTCTCCCTGACCATTGCCTATTTTGTACGCCTCGGCACATGCGAAGAACCACTCACTGGCGTACGGTCGGGAAAAATGACGAAATGTGCAATAATCGATAACTGAAAAAATTACGTGTGCGTGCGCGTGTGTGTGCGTGCGTGCGCGTGTGTGTGCGTGCGTGCGTGCGTGTGTGTGTGTTTGTGTGTGGGCGCGCGCTTGAACGAGATAGAGAGGGAAAGAAAGACAACACGTCAGTACATGTATGGTCGTACATTAATTTATGAAATTTTGCGGCCCTGAGAAGGGCCAGTTTATGAAAAGTTTTTCCCAGCCGTCACCTTCTCCTTGGTAACCTCAGTCGTCGTTGCCATCGTCGAATTCTTCCCAAACATCGGAATCTGAAGAAGAATCATCATTTGGGTTGATAATACTTGATTCTATCAACGACTCCGAAATGTTATCCAACTGTAACATTTGGTCTTCTATTTTCAGAACGTGATTTATGCATTTTTGCCAATTTTCCTTGGAAATTTTACATATTGCTTCTTTAAGCAAATTTTTGACATCTGCTAATTTGAACGTTGTATTTGTTCTCGCCACGTCCCCTTTTATTTGTGCCCATATTAGCTCAATGGGATTCAGGTCGCAGTGGTACGGAGGAAGCCGAACCACTGTTATTCCTTTCGCCTTGGCTAATCCATCGACGACGTGCCTTTTAAAATCACCTTTACGTGAATTGGCTAAACGCAAGAGTTCTACTTTTAAAAGGTTTTCGGCACATTCGATCTTTTTCGAGGATAACCATTCTGCGATACGTTGTTTTCGCCAAGAGCTATTTGGTAATTTCTCTTCTAATCGGGAATGGTAACTAGCGTTGTCCATAACTATTATGGAACCATTCGGAATTAGATCGATCATTTGACCAAACCATTCTTCAAACACGTCCGCAGTCATTTCTTCATGGTAGTCTCCTGTCTTAGTTGATTCAAAAATTAGTTCTCCCCCTTCAACGAAACCATCCTCGCTTCCAATGTGGGTAATAATAAGCCGTCGCCTTTTACCCAAAGAAGGCTTTAAACCGGTGGACCAACCTTCTAGAAAAGCTTGCCTTCGATTAGTTACACTGGTATCTTGCCAAAATTTTGGCACGGAATGTCCTGCGTTAATCCAAGTTTCGTCCAGATAGAAAATTTTTTTCATTTCTAGCCTACTCCTTCGAATATCGCGCAGGTAACTTCTTCTCCACACAATGATGTCATCTCTTTCCATCAATACAGATTTTCTATTGTGCTTCTTCCATCGAAATCCCAAATCCTTTAAAATCGCCCATAATGTACATCGGCTCATTTTTGGAAAGTCCTCGTCTTCTTGGACAGACAATAGAATTTTATCTAGTGTTGGAAGTTCGTTGCGGAAAAAGAAAGCGTGAACTTTTCGACGTAGTCCCCTTTTTAGAAATTCGTCTAAGGAAATTTTCGGACGTCCTGGAGACTTTTTCTCCGGTTGAACAGGACCACTCTTTCTTTCTTTTAATAACCTGTACACTGATGTCTTACCAACTCTCAGCATCGCAGCGGTTAATTCCACGGTTTTATCCACACTCGCATCTAAATTTTGTTTCTTGATGGAATCGAAACAATTCAAAATTAGAACTTTCTCATTAACTGAGAACGGCGCTAATTTTGGGCGTTTCGATGGTCTTGGTAAATTCTCCATACTCCAATACGTATCTCCGTACTTTAAAAATACCACTATGGACACACAGGAAAGTCACTGTCAAAGTCTGTCTAATCACACACACGTACACGTCTATAAGCAATGCTGACTGACTAATGATTTTAAATGGAATAAATGGGCCGATCTTATACACATAACCACCTGATATGTTAACGCAAGCATTAAGCGCAATCAGTTCCTTTAACTTACCTAGAATTACTGAGAAAATAATAGCCGTCTTGTCCCTTCTTGGAATAGTTAATCACATAATCCGAACTTTAGTATTTATCTGCACCTCGATTAGACAGCACCCACTTTTGTACATCGGTAGGAAATGTTCATATCTCTTCGTTTCTTCCATATCCCGAGGATTTATTAGACAAACAGTATGAAAAAAAACATTACCGTAAAATATTATAAAAAATACCGATTTCCAATATTGTAATATGTTATATTAATGACGAGTTAACAACAATTCAGGTAAAAAGGGAAGCGTTCCTGAGATGATAACAATCGCGGTCGTAATACCTACCTTTTAATAAATCAATTATACCGGTTTTAAGGAAACTCAACATTACATAGACAATTTTAATGCATTTATTAATATTCGTTGATTTCTTTAAGAACGCCTCTGGTTAGCGGCGAAATAATCGGTTTATTACTTCGCCTCATTCTTTGACAGGGTATAAAAACGTTAGCACGACATGTCCTACGAGTTTCACTTCGAAATTGAAAAGTTCAAATAAACGTCGTTTTATTTGTTAAATGTTCCAATTTTCGATTTTGGGAATTTTGGGATGAAAAGAAAGAGAAAAGTTCTCTGGAAATCAATAGTACCTAAATTGCTCCCATAAAAAGTCCGAAATATGGATTTATGTAAAAATATAAGCTTACTTTTTTCAAAACTCGCAATATTTTACGATATAGTATTTTGAGTATAATTTACTTAGCATCTCTAGAATCCCGTTACATTCTATAGTTGAAAACGAGTAAAAACATGTTTACTCTCCTTTCGTATACACCTGGTAAACATACATAATAAAATCCTTCAACGGAATTTTCACAGAGGCTTCACCGTTCGTCGCTTATCCGCTCTCGTCTGCCTCCTGAACTTTTTTAAATCTCGAAGGGCGAAATTAAGCCTTTCGTTGCTTTCCTGGCGCTCGATCTTCAGCAGCTGTTATAGCAACAACGGAATAAACTGTTAATCTTCGAAGCTGAAAATAAAATTTATGTTTAAACTGTGAAAAGTTATTATTTCCATTTTTTAATAGCGACTTCGACCGCTTATGTGCCACCATTTTCTTTCTTCGAAGTTGATAGAAATTAATCTGAAATCCAACTAGGAGGTAATTACCATAATACTGCTTTGTCGAATTTTAAATTCTCAGCTTCTGAAATTGGAACGTTAGCCAGGACTTTTTAATCTGCTATCTCTTATCGACGCTATTATGTTAATATATGAAAATGGGTCTTGATTGTATTTTAATCAGAGTGGGCAAGTCGTCAAAAAAGCTGTTTGCTTAGCCAAGAAGTAGGCCATGAGAGGGTCGGACGGCAAACGAAAGACATACAATTTTAAGGCACTTTATATCGATTAATTATCTGTTACGATTGGGGAAATTTCGCAGGTGAAAACATTTCACGTTCCTCTTGCAGATACAGAAATGGAAATTTCTCTTCCTTATTCTTGATGGTAATCGACGAATCTGCGAAGGTCTCTGAAGTTTTTTCTCTTGAATATGTTTCTTTTTATATAAATCGTTATTGACGTGTTTTTCAGAAGACTAATCAGACTTTTACTACTTTATTATTGTGAATAACTATGTTAAGACGATTTATATACAGAATTTAGAAAACAAAATAATGTTCATCTCTTCAAATTTGGCAGAATGTTTCGTTAATATCATGTATGTTAATGATTTCATTCATTTACTCTGTTTATTTTTTAATAGAAAGATATCTAATTTCAAATATCAAATTTCAGGAAAAACATCATAAATGATCTGTTTAGTTTTTGTTATGCTGCGTCGAGTATTCTGTTAATAACATTCATTACCATCAAAACCAAATCTAATTCCTGTTTAAAATTCTAAAGCAGGTGAAGTAAATAAAATTGTTATTGTGTATGGTATACAATGTTGTTTTTTTCTTTCTAGAAATATGTCATTAATTTGTGTAAGAAAATTTAAAATACTAAAAACGCAAGACACACAACATATTAACGAAAAGTTCTAGAATAATTAGTTATTTTCTAAGCTGAGGATACTTAACCATCGGAAACAATGTTCAAACACCAAAAGAGCAAATTAAATTAAAAATTGTAAAAGCTTTTAGTCGAAGTATGTATACACTTAGAGTGATCAGACTTCCGTGAGCTGAAAAAACTACATGTTTCGTTGGTTAAGGTTTATTTAAAATATATTAAGAAAGGCAGCACTAAGACACAAACCAAGAGACAATAAATCGTGGAGTCCTCATTATAATGAGTTTTATAAATCCAATTTTAAATAAGCTGAATAAAATTATTTATGTTTGTACATAAAGGAACCAGTAGCTTTTTTAAAATCATGCCATAAGCAACGTCGCATAGAAGCGAGCAACATCAAGAGTGTTTGGAGTAGCCGGCAACAAACCCATTGATGTGCAGCGTGAAGGTTTTTTTTTGGTAGTGAGGGGGAAACCTACAAAATGCGAAGGGCCCGGTAAGTGCGCCGGGCCCAACAGGGTAGAAATGCAGCGTGAAGGACATTTGGAGTTGCCATACATATGCTGGATCGCCTGCAGATCTCCGCAATCACAGAGGTTCGATATTGTAGAGTATCCCCACTTCTATCGCTTAACCGTGCCATAATAGTGCGTAGTCTACTTAGTAGCCTCCAAACCATCCAGTCGTCCTTGTGACTTAATGTCAGACCCTCTTTTGGTTGCTTCCAGTGCGGTTCTCGCTACCTAGCAACCCCTGCGCCCTTGGCCCAGATTGGTCATGAAAGTTCTCAGTTGCCCTGAGGAAACTTTTTATCGATTTGAGACGTTTGGTGGCTGTACTGGTTGGTATTTGTACTTGCAATGAAATAATATTTTATGGGGTTCCACAGCAGATACGATTTGGCACATTCCTAACTACACTTAGTACTGAAGTCAAAGGAACTAAAACCGGAAGTGCTGTCGCTCTGGATGTTAGTAGCACTTTATACTTTCGTAGGTGACACGAAAATCGAAACAAATAATGACAAAAATTAAAATTGTAAATATAGTGAAAAGTATTTTAAAATGCACTAAGAAATTCATTACGGTGATATTGCTGACTTGTTGTTTACCTAAACGTATAAATTGTATGAAATATTGTTTACTAATTCAGTCATTTCTTCTTTACGAAAATGTAAAACACATGATAAAAAAAGAATAAAAAGCATCTAAAAAGAATTTTAAGATACACGAGGAAGCATTTAACAATTATTTTTTATCCCTAGTCAAATTAAAAGCACTAAAATTATGAAATAGAAATATTGTAAGTATTGTTAGTTTTTAGTATTTAGTTTATTTGATATTTAGATATATTACAATTTGGTGTAATAGTAATAATGACAAAAATGGAGGGTTTCAATCATTAAAAGATAATTCGAAAATATTTCAAGAAGAGATAGCAAACCATTTATTTCGTCCCTTAACATGGCCTTGGAACAACGATTTTCAGATAGGCAAGATATTTCCACATTTACTAAGTAAATAAGGCATTCAGTTATCGTTCTACCAGTGCATTAGATTTGTGATGAAAAATATCCGCAGTTTCGATTAGAATTCAAAAAACACCAGGAAACTCCGAATTTCAGAAAGGATCTCTTCCTTAATTTGATTAAGAGGCCAAGTAGTAAATTTAGTCACCGTCAATATTATCCATCCATCATCCTTTTTACCACATCTAAAATAAAACTAATTCCTGCCACCTTTCTAGAAACGATGGTAAAATAGATTTGCCGAACTAGCCGGTAATCGGGAGTGGTCGTAAGGCAATCGAGTGATATAAACAAATTTAATGGGCACCAGTCACCTTTAGTTACAACTCAAAAATTTTCTTCTTACCCAGATACAAGGTAAGAACACTAACTTTTGAGAGCTTATGTCTCTATTCCTAAATTTCAGAGAAACGGACAATACTTTAATTCAGCAAGTGACGTGTTATTTAAATTCACCTCTGTCAATCACTTTATTAAAGTGATTTATCACTGTTGTGTTTATCAAGAACGTAACTTTTTTTCTCATCAAAAACCGTCTGCTACCAAATAATAAGTGATTGGTACAAATTAAAACTATTGAATCCAGGAGCGACAATAACGGTTAAGGAAGAAAATAAATTAACATCAGTACTAAAGGAAAACGTTAATAAGACCTTTCGTAATTACGATTAGTTCACAGTGGTAACTCTCAAGTTAAATATATCTACGCTCAGAGGTGTATTTCAGCTATTTGGTACTATATATAAACTTCTAAGGTAACATATACGTAAAGTTAATGTCAAAATAACTCGATTAAAAGTAAAAATATGATGTATTTAATGTTCAAGTTAAATAAAAATTAAAGTCATTAGTTTAGTCGAGATCTCCACTCTTTACACATGACACAAAAAAAACATTAGTGAAATTAAGTAAAACTGGAGTGTACCAAATCTAACCAAAAAAGTAAATCATAAGTCGATAAGTTAACAAAGTAAAAGCAATAGAACAGAAAAAATATGTATAAGAACATTTAACGAATAAAATGAATGTTCAGTTTATCGGGTCACAAAAATTCGAGAAGTCATCCATTGTCGATGCTTCGGTTGCTGTCTACTTAGTGATGATCGTCAATTCAGATGTTAGAGTGTCTCATCACCTCCAAATGGTGTCGTTTATTAAATTTTGGGTAGATTTGGTGAGAGAACACGATTTTAAAATGCTTCTGAGAAAATAACCGATGGTTTTCTTACAAAATTTAATTTAAAAGCCCTGGAAATCGGTCTTCAATCATGGGACAATAAAAGATGTCCTCTTTGGGGTGACGTCACATGTTAGTAAACACTCTTACACATATATGTGATATTGTTGTAAATGCTGTAAATGTTTGAGAATTAGTCCAGAATGGGTCCCAAAATACATTCCCACCTAAATTACAAGTTTAATTTAAGTTATATCGTGTTTTGTTCCCATCTAAAATGACGGATGCTGCCTTTTTTTGAGACTATTGCTTATTGGATGATTTATCATGGGTAGTTGTATTAATGATGATAATTTTTGCCACTAATGCCGAGTATATCAGTGCAAAAATCAAAGGGATCAAACAATTAAAGAATATAATGTGTCTTTTATAATATCAAAAATAATCATTGTTTATGTGGAAAATCTAATTATCCAAATAATTAGTAGATACCTAACATAACCTCAAATTTTTTCGTTATAATTCAAAATATATAAAAGAATGTACCTTATACCTGACCTAATGAATAATTTTGCTCATATTAAAATGATGTTTGCACACAACACCTTCGTTTTTGCAAATAGTGGCTAGTTTCTTTTCTGGTTTCTAACCATGTAAACAGACGATAATTAAAAATGTCGCAATAAGAATTTTGACATGAACGGACGTGAATTTTTATAATTAAGCGCGTTAATAAAACCGTTACAATCCTGCCACATTTACCTGCTCTGAAAAAAAAAATCCTTTCGAGATTTATCTCCGTCCCTTGACGTGTGACAAAACTGGTTTTTATAAGTTTTTGTTTCGCCTTCACTATAAATAAATAGTCAAAAAGTTAACATCTTATCTAATGTGCGCCTAAACAAATTTAACTTCAAATATAAACAAAGATGCTGAGAGAAAAGCATTATTAAAAATTTTGGAATCTTTCAACCAGTAGAAATCAAGCGGCGTGTTTGTCTCGTTTAGAGACAAAATTACCACCTATGAACTATAACCATTGGACAATCTTTTGCTGTCAAATTGCTATTTAACAAAATGTCTGAACTATACCCTTTGTGATTTTTAAAGAAATGTAGATGCCAATTTGCTTCTATAATACTAACGATTTAAACGCAAATGGACATTTTCAATTGTAATTACAATTAACATCATCTCATAGAATTTTCATATGAGAAAACAATCCATTTATTTTAGTTAATTTATTATTTTAATTATATCTTACATATAAAGTATATATTTTATTCTAGTCTATATTTTTGCAGTGATTATTCTTGTTATTTGATAATGGATACTGATCAATCACCTCACGGATGATAATCGGCTTAAGTGTCATTCATGCTGTGCCAGTTTTGACTTTTGAAATGTTGATGAAACGTATTCTGAACCTACACTAATTATGAACTGAGGCAAGATTGGTAAATAAAACAGCAGGAGATAACTATTTAATCTCATTACAAGTTCACCAGGGGCAAATCCAATTTCACCCCAAAGTAGGGACCGTAGGAACGGATGACTTGCCGGTTCATTTAACCTAGCTCAAAAAGTTTTTTTCTTTTCGTTTCCTAAACAATTTTAAAACCCGGAAAGCGCAATTCGATCGGAAAAATCGAATGGACGTGAACGAGAGAGAGACAGGAGCAGGGACAGGCAGGCTCCGTCGGTTCTAAATCTGGACCATAAATCAAGGGGAAGAGCGTCCGGATTGTCAAGCAACTCCTAGCGATTCCCGACAGTTTACACGGAACGGGCCGCTGCCGCCCGATCCGGGGACCCCTACAGCATATGACGCCATTTTAACAGCTGTTGGATAATGAAGGGAGAGTTGGATTTCGTGAAATCGGCAACTGACACGTTTATGATCATTATGGATGAGTGATTATTACCGAGCGACCGTGATTCGACCCACTACGCCAAATAGGAAATGATATCTTAATGTAACCAACAAGGTGAAGGTGAACATCGATTAGCAAATGAGGCGTCTGATAATCGCCTATACATGTATGCGGGGAGCTGTTAGATCCATCTTTGTAGGGACTTACACGACGACTTGGCATGCATAATGTCATAGCGCTAATATTAATGTGCTGAAACATAACGTAATTTATTGAGCATCCCTGATCGTTAATTATTTAACGATTTTAAGCTACCATTAAAGACGTATGTCAGATATATAAAATCTAATGCCGTGATAAGGGAGCCCTATACATTTCACGATGAAGTGCTTAATACGCATTTAAGACAACGCAACCCTGGATTCCCGATGATTATGTTGGGAAAAATGACGATAAACCAAAAGGGAAAAATAATAACACAAAATGAGGGTTATATCGTAGATAATGTCATGGAAAAACTCCTCGATATGGATAAAATTACAATTCACTAGATAACAGATTTCAAGAAAAAACTAAATAAAAAGAGTGAAAAGATAACTGTCAGAATTATGAATAAAACCCAATAAAACAAAGCAGGCTTAACTAATAACAATTTAATTGTTCAGGGGGTTCCGTATCTGGATAGTAAACAATATTGGAATTAATTTGTGGTCACTCTTAAATTTCTTCCATTTTAAAAATTCTAAAAATTTTCCACCTATTGGTTGGGGACGTTAAGAAAACCTAACAAAGTATATTTCCAAATATTGATGACCTAAGTGAAGTAAAGTATATAACCCACGAATCATGGAATATTTTTTGACAAATTCTATATGGTAAAATTCCAGTTTATCTGAAATACGTTTTATTGCAGAAGACAGAACATTTCAAAATTTTCATAAACACTTTTTAAATTATTGCCTTATGTTCCACCAACACAGTATCGGTAGAATAAAATAGTTTATGAAGCAATTTATATAACATTTCCCGAAACTCTAATTTGTATAACATCGTACTATACTTGATTCAAGTTGCAGCATAAAATATGCAAAGTATCAAGTAATTGCAATAAGTAAATTCTGAGTTTAAACCGTAACTTTGACAAAAATGCCGTAATATACATGTTCCAGGGGTCATTTCATTTTAGTTTTGATAAATTTCTGTCTACGTTTCATTGAATGATATGGAAAGTTTGAAATTATTCCATATACACTTGTTTGAGCCTTGACTTTATGTTTAACCAGAATAAAACAGATGTCTACAAACGTCATAAAAAGTTCTCTGAAATTCCAATTGAAATAATTGGCTTCAAATACAAGTTTTATTATAAACTGTGTAGTGTGTGAGTTTCAATGAACTCTCTGAGTTGTGACCTTATATGACCAAATTGCCTTAAGATTAAGTATATTTTCCACGAGTAGAATATGTTTGGAAATTCAATTTGTATAAAACTCTACAATCCATCTGAAATATTCTTCACTATAAGATATAAAAGATTTTAAGCGATTTCATAAACTACTTTTTTAGTCATAACGTTATGTTGAACCAAAACAACATTAGTAAAATACAACAAAGGTTGCAAGAGTCATAGAAAATTTGCCTAAATTCAAATCTAGATAATAGTTTTCAATATAGTTCATAAAATGTATTACCGTAATATGTGCAAAATTTTAAGTCATCGACACAAGAATTTCCTGTGTTATGATCTTTCCACGAGTCATAGATTTTTTTTTTTTAGAAAATCAATTACTATGAAATTATGAACATATAGAACATAGAAACATGTCTAAATTATGACCTAACATTTCACCAAAGCAATATCGGGGTAGAATGAAGCAGGTACAATTTATAGAAAATTTCCAGAAATTCCCATTTGGATAAAACGATAATATACTTGGTAGAAGTTTTGTTACGAAATATGAAAATTCAAGTACTTGCACCTAGAACTTACTGAGTTATGACTTTATATTTGACCGTAAGTGAAAATAAAGCTTACGTTCCACGGGCCATAGAATATCCTTTGAAAATTCCAGTTCGATGAAATTCTGTCTAAAGATATACAAAGTTTGAAATAATTACATAAGCACCTTTTTGAGTTATAATCTTATATTTGACCAAATCAATATCTATCAGTACAATAAAACAAATGCTACATAACACGTTACATTTCCCGAAATTCTAATTTAAATATTCGACTGCAATAGACTCGATACAAGCTTCATTGTAAAACGTGCAGTTTCAAATAATTCAAAAAAGTGCTTTCTGAATTATGGCCTTATCTTCGACCAATGTGTTGTGACGTCAAGCTCATTTTCCAGGAATCAGAAAATTTTTTATGAAATTCTGCAACCTGTCATTAATTGTAAGATATAGAAGGTTTCAAATGATTTCATAAACAACTTTTTGAATTGTGACCTTGTATTTCGTATTTCACCAAAACAATATGGGTAGAATTAAGTAGTTTATAAAACAATTTGTAAAATATTTCCCGATACTATAACTTACATAGAACGCCGCACTACACTCGGACGACCAACGACAAAAATCTGAATGAGGGACATGGAACTGGACTGGAAGGAAGACGTGAAGTATCTAGGAATCCACATCGACAGAGGACTAACATGGAGGAAACATATCAAGGAAACCGAAAAGAAGGCGAAGGACCGACTGAGCAGACTAGGACCACTCATTGGACGACGGAGTAAGCTGAAACTGGAGACGAAGAAGAGGATCTACCTGGCAGGAATTCGACCGATCGTGACGTACGGGACAGCAGCATGGGGACAAGCAGCGAGGACACACATGGAGAGACTAGAAAGGATACAAAACCAAGCGATGAGGAACGAACAACTACGACGGGATCTGCGAATTGAACAGCTGAAGAGGACCATCGAGGAGAGGACGAGGAGAACGATCACCAAGGCGATGGAGCACAGGAACCCACTCATTAGGAAGGCGATGGACTACG
The DNA here is from genome assembly GCA_963576515.1 of Cryptocephalus primarius. NCBI lineage: Eukaryota > Metazoa > Arthropoda > Insecta > Coleoptera > Chrysomelidae > Cryptocephalus > Cryptocephalus primarius. Next base: position 7,368,153 of record OY754942.1, on the reverse strand, counting down.
ACGAGGACGCACCGTCAAGACGGAAGAGATCCAAGACAGCGATGGCGGAGGACTAGGCACCAAGGGAGGACCAAGGAGAACGATATCACGAAGAGGAAACCAGAAGCATAGGACAGCAGGACTACCTGGATGAGAGGAAGAGATAAGCAGCACAAGGATCGCGGAGGAAATTTACACATAGAGGGAGAAGTAGGGAGCTATATAGCTCAACTTTGTAAAAATCTGGATAATAAATGAATACACTCGGTGCAAGGTATTTTACAACATATACAAAATTACAAATAATTTCAATTTCTGCGTTTATCTTTGGCCATAACGCAGTAAGTGAAGTAAAGCGCTTTATGCACGAGCCATGGAATATTTTTTGAAAATTAAATTTCAATGTATCTGAACAATATATTTGAGATATGTTTCTTTATGCGTTCAAAAATATTTTAAACGATTTCACTTTTTTAAGTTATGTCCCTATGACAATAACAATAAGAGTGATATTGAGAATGACGGTGATAGTGTCATTGAATCTGAATGTGACGACATTAAGAGTGAAAAATACAGTGACAATGCTACTGACGTTTCCACTAAGAACAATAGTGGCAATGTTATTTACAGTGAAAATGACGTTGTCAAAACAGTAATATTATCAATGACCAGTGACAATCAAAATGACATTTATATAGCCAGCAGCAATGGCAATGTACAATCGTGAATAATTTTATTGAAACAAAGAAAATGTTGCATAGATTGCACAAAATTTCTCGAAATTCCAATTTCATCACCATTACACTCGATACAAATTTTATTATAGAGCATAATAAAATAATTTAGGGAATAACTGAACCATTGTATTATAAAATATTACAAAGTTTAAGTAATTGCAATTTCTGATTGATGACATTCTTTTTTAACAAAGCGCCGTAAGTGAAAGCACATTTTCCACGAATCGTAGCATACAATATTTTTTACAAATTTAATTTCTATAAAATCCTATAAGGTATTTGAGATACCTTCGGTTGTAAATGAATGAATACATGAATATTTAAAAAAAATTCAATTTGAATGAAATTCCGTTTTCGGATGAAAGAATAAATTCAATTTTATTTTAAGATTCAGAAGGATTTTAGTGATTATGTGAACAATTCTCCGAGTTATGACCTTATCTTTCCCCAAAATGATCTCAGTGGAATAAAGCACATATTTTAGAAGTTGTACAAAATTTTCCGAAATTCTGTTAATACTTGCAACTTTCTATGTGTATCGTTCTATTAAAACAAAATATAATTAATTTGTATGTGTACTGTTATTGCATACCAGCAAACGACGAGGCGTCGTCTCTATCTAATCGTTTGGCAGATGTATCATATTCCCGTCATTTCTATTAAACCCACGAAATGCCCTACATCTCCAGAAATTCCATTCGCCCACAAAATAGTAGATATAATGAATCTACAGAGTTGATTAAAATATTTTAAAAAGATTCTGCAAGAATAAGTTCAAGAAATTCTGGCATGTTGAATGATAAGAGAAATGGCTAATAGAAATGTTACTTACCAAAGTAAAATTACTCCAAAATGAATTTCGCAAAATTAGTCCACCAGATAAAAGCAGATTCTAGACTTAAACCAATTGGGTTCCCTGTTATAATGTCGAATTCCCCATTTTTTTTTTTAATTTCGAATTCCGTTCTGTATTTTACTTCTTAATAAATGTTATTTGCAACGTTTCCCAATTGAGTTAATGTCTACATATTACGTCTCCATTGAGCACCTTCAGAGACATTTACCGAAAACAGTTCCCACTCTTAAATTAAAAAAGAAAAGTTGAATCGAAAGTGTTTATATTCTTTTATTTTAAAGAATATATCTATTTTATATCAAGGCAACAGTCGTTTTTGAATCATACCAATTTGTATTAAAAATTGCGTTTCCTTCCACCTTCACGTGTAATCTACAGTCCCCAACCCATTTCATTTTACATCAAAAATGCGATTGCGCACGATAACGCGATCGAGGAAAGACGCTCTTCTTTTATAAAGAGCATAAGGAAGTGGATCAAAATTAAATTCACGTTAGGAAAAAATACGATAGAAATCCCTCCCTTCGAACGTAAGTAAACTAAAAATCTTGTCGGATTCGAAAAGTTTCTGTCACTGGTTTAGTCTAACTGCAGATGAGGCAATCTCCAAATATTAATAAACTCTTAAAAGAAATAAAGGATGCAATATAAATGCAAATATGCTGAAAAAATGGAAATATGATCTCGATTGCATTTTAATTTGGCTGGCGTTGATGGATTGAAAAGAAAGCCAAATTATAATACACGGTGAAATGAACAGCATGAGAATGATGTCTATTGCTTACATCGAGGCATTTTACCAAGCAATTAACTATTCATATTATAATCTTGACGAATTTCTTAGCGCAGATTATTTGAGAGTTTTCTTCATCGTATACATGCTTGCAATAAATCTATTTTTGCAGACTTCATAAAAGTTGTCGATGAACTTATTAGCCCTCATTCGCACTTCATTTGAATTAATAAAATTTTATGAGCACAGACAAGTATTTATTTTTCTAACGAGATTCGAGTTTACTCGTTTGTTTATAAGACGTCTTATTCTAAACATGAGGAAACGTTGTTTTATTATGTTTTTCTTTCATCAATGTTATTATTTGTTCATTGTCTAGAAAATATGTGAAACACCAAAAGATCTCTCACAAGTGATATTTGATTAACAATATCAATTGTATTTTGTTACAGTTACTTATCTTGTCCCAGTAATTAACGTTCGTGGACTGCACTATATATGATTTCCCTTCGAACACAACGAACTTTACGCTGCAAAATTGTTAGCATGTAAACAATTCAAGAAACAAATATTTACAGAATCAATTTTAAGGAATGTGTCGTGAAGAGTTTCCTAGAGTAGTGATTCACCCACAAAAATGTAAATATTCTCAATATGGCGAATTCACTGCATTAATACATTTTCCACCATGTTTTACTAGACTTATGATATTAAATTAATAGTTGAATCACAATAATTAAAAGCGTGGGTAATCACAACTTTTAAAATTTTGCATTTTTGTCTCAAAACAGAATACTTTGGGAAAACTTGGAAAGTTTAGATATTTTATGAACGTTAAAATTGAATTGAATCAGCAAGTTGTTGAACTGTTTGATCAAGTCACCCTTAGCGAAGGCAATTAAAGATAATTAATTCAGTCATGGCAGTGTTCCTTTGAGTTAAATTATGAATTGGAAATGACGTAATGAAATCTTCATTTAACAGTCGCATAGACAAAGGCAAAGTAGTGGTTTAAACTAAATTTGAATCATACAAACCATAGATAATTGAAATAATTATGCTTTAGCTTTTTCGTATGGTATAGTTATATTATTTTAATTAAGAAAGATTATTCGTATAACAATTATGTTGATAGTAAAGTCGCTTGTATTGTATGTTAATGCATTCATTTAGTAATTCATTCGTTCCCTAATTCAATTAATAAGTCATTTATGCACAATACTAATCTAAACTAAGATTAGTCTAAGTTGGTTCAATAATTTCTATGTAATCGTTGTGAAAAATCAAGGGAATTGGGGGATGAATAGGTAACCTTGGTACCTTTTTATTTTATTTTTAATATAACTGTTTATACGGATTGTCTACAGAAATCTTCATATAATACCATTAATAACAAAAACATAAAATATGGTACTATAGATTTTGTACACCTAGAATGATACTTTTTATTCTTAAAACGTACCTTAGTCAATAAACGCCAATTTGCTCAAATGCATAAACTCGAAAAACGTGTAATTACTAGTATGAGCAAATTTGGATAAGATTTTTCCCAATTATTAACAATTTATTTCCACAAACTGGATATGTAAAAATGTGTGCATGTAAATGTGCACCAAGGAATGTGAAAATGTATACCAAACTATGCCCTAAAGATTGTACTACAATTTATAAAACAACAATTAAGTATTCAATAAAAAAATTAAATTTTCAAAAACAAAATTAAGTTCAGCATCGAAAATTCACATTTCTATAATGTACGTTCTCAATATTACAACATAAGAAACAAAACGTTTACAACGAAATTTATTAGGCATCAATTTTTTTCTACAAGTTTATAATTGGGGCATCCCATGCCAACTGAGCAGTCGATCCGACGTCACCCTCTCGGATTTGGCTCAAAATTGGTACATCGATTAGTACCATTGAAAAAAACATGTTCCTAAATTTTCAGCTCAAATGGTCACTCCCAGCGCCCTGGGGCTCAGTTTTAAGTTTTCAGGCATTTTTTGACCTCTAAGTGCCCGAAATCAGTTTTTGGCGTACTAACAAGGTATTTTGACGTGAAAAATGACCAGAAGTACACAGGAGATGCCAAGTTTCCCGAAGAACACGATCCCGTAGTCCGTTTATCGATATCTAGCAAAGGGAGCTCAGAAAACGCGAAAAACTGCTTTTTTTTTCAAAAATCGAATTGCTTCAAGACGTACGCTTCAAATCGTCTCAAAATTTAGGAAAATACTCTTTGATAGTTGGTCTTTCGAATGTCTATACGCGGGCAGTGATCATTATATATAAAAAAAAAGTTACACGCGTTTTACGCATTTTAGAGGGGATTTTCGGTGATTTTTTCATTATAATCCATGCATTAGCCCTATTCAGTTGGGTATTAGTTGGATTGTTTCTCTCTGAAGGTGTTTTCCTTCTTTCTCAGTCTTTACAAACACCGAAATTTCTCTCAGTGGGTTAGAAAAGGAAGAAATTATTATTTACCCATATATTTTTCGTATTTTTTTTTTATTTTTGATGAAATTCACATTTTCTACAGCTTAGCTTTATTATTTGTAAAAATATATATATAGTATATAATCTAAGACATGAAAATCACAGTAGGAAACAAGAAACTCTACATTACAATCATTGGCGCCGCTGCACATCCCCATATTAATGTTCCTGTACATGACTCAGCAGTCCATTTCATTTACCAAATTCCCTTGATCCTCATATTTTTTGAATTTGCCGATTATGTGATCGGTTTTTAATATAGAATTCGGTCTTCCTTCATGAATAATGAGAGGAACCTGGAAAAATGTGACTTTGATCAAAAATCAAAAATTCAAGAAAAATTCATGAATAAATGATTTTTTTTGCTTCTTTAACTCACTGAGAGGAATTTCTGTGTTTGTAAAGACTGAGAAAGAAGGAAAACACCTTCAGAGAGAGAAAAATCCAACTAATAGCCAACTAAATAGGGCCAACGCATGGATTATAACGAAAAAAATCACGGAAAATCCCCTCTAAAATGCGTAAAACGCGTGTAACTTTTTTTTTATATATAATGATCACTACGCGCGTATAGACATTCGAGAGACCAACTATCAAAGAGTCTTTTCCTAAATTTTGAGACGATTTGAAGCGTACGTCTTGAAGCAATTCGATTTTTGAAAAAAAAGCAGTTTTTCGCGTTTTCTGAGCTTCCTTTGCTAGATATCGACAAACGGACTACGGGATCGTGTTCTACGGGAAATTTGGCATCTCCTATGTACTTTTGGTCATTTTTCACGTCAAAATACCTTGTTAGTACGCCAAAAACCGATTTCGGGCACATAGAGGTCAAAAAATGCCTGAAAACTTAAAAATGAGCCCCAGGGCGCTGGGAGTGACCATTTGAACTGAAAATTTAGGAACATGCTTTTTTCAATGGTACTAATCGATGTACCAATTTTGAGCCAAATCCGAGAGGGTGACATGGGATCGACTGCTCAGTTGGCATGGAATGCCCCAATTGTAATTAGGTACTTTTAGTTCAACTGGTATATTTCATATTCAGGTAACAAATTGTGATTACATTTAATCCCCACACAGTGCATTAAACAAAACCAAAAATTTGCATTTTTGCCTAATATAGATTTATATCGTGAAAAAATCCTTTCAAGCAGACAGGAATACCTTACCGAATTGCCAACGAATTTCCAATGACAAATTGCATCAGGCACGACGTTGAGTCATGAGCGTCTAAAAAATATTAAATTGATAATCCACGACCACATTGCTGAAATTATATTAAAACAGATTATTAGTTCTGTTAATGTTTAAATTATTGTTCTGTTATTTCTGTTGATGAGAATTGAAATAATTAGGTTTTTACAAATTTGCTAGATGAACACGATGTCGTTGGTTTCATGTCTGTCTACAAGAGAAATTAAATTCATTTTATGTTGCGTGAATTTCTAGTCATCGATATATTGTACATATGTTTTATTGTGAACAAACATTGTAAATTGATTATGAATTTTCTCCAGACGGTCAAGATATTTTATATATACCATATGCATCGGGTGGAGGCCAGTATTGTTTGTGAAATCGAAAGAAGTACGCATGATGAATCATATCATTTTGTTATCTTTATTCGCTACATATTTCCCATGTTGGTTAAATAATAATTCTTCAAAAACGGTTTCAGATCTTTAATGTGACATACTGACCTTATGGCAACATTTTTTAGACCATATTGAAATTTTATTAAGCCAAAAACTTGCTCGATGTCACTTTGAACAGAAAGAGAATCGATCGGATCGCTCAGAGTACGACTCATTTTTAAATCATCGGCACAAATAAAAAAATTAGTGAACTTGTGAAATATCGTTCTCATATACCGAGTAACATTTTAAAAAATTTCAATCGGATTTAAATTTAAAACTAACGACAATTGTAGAAACTGGCGAGACATTTCTATTTCAAGAGGCAACCATTTTGCGCATTTTTTCAACTCAGTCGCTTCAACCTTTTAGCCAGGCTGAGTTCCACCCCAAAAATTTAAATAGGCAAGAGGAGTCAAGTGATACCTTATTTTAAAGCTTATCAAATTTTTAAATTTGGTTCAGTAATTTTCGAGAAAATGAGCAAAAGGTATTCTTCAGATAAAAAAAAATAAGTGATAATGTAAAAGATTGAGCACGAAGTTTACTCATTTATTTAAGCACAGTAACTTTATGCAATACAGTAGAACAAACAATGCAGTATAATTTACATAAGAAATACAATAATAAGAACAATTACAAAGAAGATATAGGGGCACACTTACAACTGATACATTTTATGAATGGCAACCTATTAAAGCCGGGAATATATTTGTGAGATAAGACGCGACGCGACGGTAATATACGTGACGTTACTTTAATCTAAAATAATTTTTCCAATAAGAATGCATCGATCTCGAACACATTTATAAGGGACGCGATCCGACGTAACGCAACGCGACGATGATGCACTCGATTAGATTTTTATCGCATCGCGTTGATTTGTGACTCATTTCAATGGAAATTGGCCGTTTTTCGATATCAGCTTTAATTAAATTGTTAAGATATTCAAATTTGATTTTCGTCATTCGGCATTACTGCAACGTAGAATTGAAGGGTATTAATATCTTCAACATCGCGATGACACTACATGAAAGCAAGTGCATAATTACATAAGTAGCTAGCATAAAATAAACTTGATTGTAATCAAAATTTTCAAGAACCGATGAAAATGTATTCTTCAGCGCGTTGCGTTATGTGAAGATATACCGACCGTTGTATTTGACGTGTCCTCTCACCTCCCTTTCTTCTCAGTAGCCAACCTTTATATACATGCGTTTGCACTGCTCCAGAGATGCAAAGAGGAGAGGAAGAGCTCCAGAGAGGAAAATTTTGTTCTTGTAAGGATGAATAATGTCCATTAAAGCCTTCAAATGAAGATGAAATAAAAAACAACAATTATTTCTGTGTAGAAGTTGCCTATACCAAACGCATGCGTTCACATTAATAACTACGGATAATTGCTGAAATATCAGGTTAGTATTTACTGCAAACAGTTGAACAATGCTTAGTTGCATCATGCTTTTCATTGGAGTTAAAGTTTTAACTTTAAGGACAACTGAAAAAGAAATCTTGTCAGCACTTTTGCCAACCATCCTGCCATGCCCGTGGCCATTAATCCTGTTTCAATTGCCATGTGTCAATCAATTGAAAAATCGTCAATGACTTCCATGCTGAGCAACATTACAACAGAATCCAATGAGAACGTGTCGTGCTCGTTAAGCCAAAAGTACATCACTTTCAAGTTAGCTTCATCTCTTTTCATTCAAGTTACGATTACCATTACCAACAATAATGGCTAGACCCCGAGCATCTAAAGAATTACTTGGACATATAATAAGAAAATAAGTTTCTTTAACGTTCACATTTGCAGGTAAAAAAAAGTTTCAATTAAATGATCAACAAATACATGATTCTGTTATGGATGAACCCAAACTTTAAAAGTCGGTGAGGGGTCGTGATCTGAGGGCTATACGACACGAAAAAATATTAAATAAGAGGGAAAGGGCGCCAATAGCAAGAAAATCGTACCCTACTAGGAGATTCGGAGCCCTCCTAGCTATTAAAGAGCTCCGATTAAAGTTCAAATGAAACGGCTGTCAATGACTGCTGACTCTTAACACTAAACCAGAGAGAAAGGTAGTAAATGTGTACTGTCAGATTTCGTAACTGATACAAAAGATTCTCAATCGAATAAGTTTAGTATCACCCGAAATATCACGAGAATAGCAAAGAATATGTATAAAAAAAGTTGATTAAAGATTAACGGTCTTATTCATAAACGCGTATTAACGTTAAAACGGGTTTTAGCTCAAAATGCGTTTAGAATGTGTTTCAATAGGGTAACTATAGTTACCTCCATGTTAAGAATTCTCGAAACAAAACACTGTAGTTACATCTGTGAAACACATTCTAAGCGCATTTTAAGCTAAAATCCATTTTAACTTTAATATGCGTTTATGAGTTAGACCGTTAGAATTGAATTTCAAACTTGGTAGTTAAAGAACAATCACTAATCATTGACTATTACTGATTACTTCTAATGAATCAACGACTCTCTGATATACAACCTATTAATCCTAACTAAGGCCCTTTAGAAGGGGGTCCTGAGTACCTAACTTTATCTACTCACAAGGGTATCAATGCACTAGGCCAAGACCGACGACAACGTAGGCGTTTATTGTTCCGTGGGTGATTCGGTGACATTGGTGATACGATGTCTGACCGATGCCTGGACGTCTGTCGGGAATCGAGGAGAGGACGTTCCTAGCCAGGTCCCAGAGGCTTGTATACGTCCTAAAGATAGTCGGCTTTCCTTCCTGTTTTGCATCAAACACGGAACCCCCGAAGACACAGACCGCGATCGTTCCACCACACTTGTTGCCGCAATGGCAATAATGTTTGTAACCGTATTGTGGCCTTTGACAGTTCGGGAAGTTTAAGTGAATCAACGAACTAAGTAACTTACTCGTAACGCGACCGGACAATAAGATGAATAATGATGTTAAGAGGCTATTTCAGAGGCAGCCATCTTGGTGAATTTGTCTTTAGGGAATTTCAAAGTTATTTTAGAAATCACTGAAAAATGACTTCTATACAAAAATCCAGAGAGCGTACGGAAAACACACACAACCAGAGAAAGGGACCAAGAGGGCTAGTTGTTTCCACTTCAAAACTCTTGCCTAAAATTGCACAAAAAATGGAAAATTCTAAATTGGTTACATCACCGTCACGAACAAAAATTTACTGGAATCTATATGTCCCGATCACATTCCAATTTCCGCAGCCAATCAGAAATTGGACACAGATATCTTTGACTGTCTGTACGAGATTTAAGATCGCCTTAATTTTGCACTATCCCTAGTATATAACCCTAGTATATCCCTAGTATGACCGATCTTAGCCGTAAAACTAACCTCCCATCAGAATACGTTCACAGCGGGAAGGGACCAAAGTTAGGACTCAACCCCTTACCAAAATAATACGAGCCTTTCTACTCTGAACCATCCTTCTCCCTATGAAGGCGTTCTGTATACACAGACAGCAGTAACAATAGTTTATTACACAATACAACAATTGAGGTTAGATTTCCACATGTTCCTAAATACGGTCTCCATAATGTAACTACTCTAAGTAAGGAACCCCGTTACTTGACAATGTGTGCTGATACATCAAAATTCAATCATCCCAAAGCATGTCCAACAGCTCTCGCGCTCACAACACTCCCCTAACTTCATTTGTAGACTTTTGTTCCTTTAGAAGAGTCCAGGAACTATCCTAGTCTCGTTGACTCAGAGACAAGAGATATAAGTGTGCACATGGTCGTCTTAGATATTTTCCAATTAGATAATTAAATGTTTAATAATCCGAAGTTGGTTACATATCAATTCATGAATCTTAATCCTTAACAAAAATAACATTACATAGTGCTTGTAAACAGAAATGAAATATGGTGTTAAACAAAGCAATATAAGTTTTTTGTGTGACTAAAATACTACTAGCAAACCATCCTATGCCATCATTTAAACGAGTCCGTAGATACGTATATTCTGATGTATTTTCGACTGGCAGTTTTCATTAATTAACTTGTTATAAACATTTTAGTGCAAAAATTGCGTTTTTTTTTTAATAAAACGCAAATTAATAATAGTACAGGAAACGAAGCTTTTGACCACGCAATTTTTTGACAGTACATCGATTTACTTGAAATTTTGACAGATGATAGGGAATAGACCAAGGATCAAAGTCTATATGGTGCCAAAGATTGCTTTCATCTTGGGGGTAGTTGCCACCCCATCTCAAGGGGGAAGTGTTTTATTAGATTTTGACCACAGAAATCGATAGAAAAACTAATTCTAAGCAAAAAACATCCTATACATTTTTTTTGTAAAAATAATACTTTTCACGTTATTCGCGATCGAAAGGGTTAATTTTTCATCGAAAAAATCAATGTTTCTTATCGATTATTCGCTGATAACTCATAAAGTATTCATTTTACCAAAAAAACTATAAAGAACAAAAATATGCCTTTTTAAAAAACAAACAAAATGGTTTTTTTATATTTTCTGTACGACTAATACAAACCGAGTTATGACTTGTTAAAGGTTAGCTCTGCTTCGAAAAATGCTAAATTTGAGAGTTTCAAAGTCTAATAACGGAAAAACTATTCATTTTTTGAGAAAAACTTATGTAATCTTTTTTAAATTGTTTGAAAAGACCTTTCTTTGTGTTTTTTTAAAAAAGTTTCTAGCATACAAATTGAGTGAGTTACGATGAAAATAAAGTCGATCCCTCCTTTTTTCAGGGAAAAAATCAGCCGAAACAACCCTCTAATTAACGCCCTAAATAAAATTAGTCATTGGCGTTTTTCAGTTCTCTTCATTTATGTATTATTAATAAATCCAGGAAGTCTGACTGGTTTAAAACGCCTAGATAGATAAAAAGCCCCCAAAAAATTGGGGCTAAAAATGAAGAATGAATTTTTCCAATTTTATAAAAAATGTTTTTCTCTTTAAAATAACTCCAAAACTATGAAAAACGCAAAAAATACAAGAGTATCAAATTTTAGCTTTTGTAATTAACAACATTTTGCTTTTTATAGATTTTTTTACGATAAAAATTAAGATACTGCATTTTAAAACTTATTTTTTCAAGTTGCACTACCTTGTTTTTCCCCCTTTAAATTCACACCCTTTTAAAACTAAGGGTAATAACAGAATTTAATCTATTTAGCCTTGTATCTTGAAAAACCCCACAAAATGGTTTTTTGGTGATGTTTCTATCATATATATATATATATATATATATATATATATATATATATATATATATATATATATATATATATATATATATATATATATATATATATATATATATATATATATACATACTTTACATATACATACACATATTACACACATACACTTTAAGCTTTTTTTGCAGATTTTAGTAATTAGGGGTACTTTCCACCCTGAAATATATGCTTAAGGGTGTGTTGTGAAGGGTTAAAATATTCTAAAATAATGTTAAAAGTATTAAACAATTACTATTTAAGTCATGTGGACCAAATTACACGCTCCTTGAATTTTTTTATAGATTTTGGCATTAAGGGGTAGTTACCACCCATAAAAATGAAAAGCGTACATTGGCATAATATAGATTTTGAAGTGATTTTGAAGGATAAGTTGAACCTACACACAAATTTTCATGAAAATCGATGCACTGTCAAAAAATTGCGAGGTTTTGCCTTATTTTAGGCTTCGTTTCCTGTACTATAAAGCAATTTTGATACCGTGAATACAAAAGTTATAGGTAATTAAATAAAAATGAAAACAACAAGTCGAGCGATTTGATCGGTTGATTAGAACCGTAGAAAATTAGGAAGAACTTGAAACTTGGACATTTTTTTAAACTTCATAACTTCACCAATTATAAAGATTGAGAGCTAAAAATTGGAGCGAGAAATAAATAATTATTTCAACTTTAAATCTGCAAAAAGGGAGCGCTGCCAGACCTTCAGTTTTAGGCAATTACAATTTCAATTGCCGTATGCATTTTTTGCCGGGAGCCTGTTTGCGTTAACATTGCCCGGATTGCAGTTTTGAACACTACAAGTAAAATATTAGAAAAAAGTATTGCTACGGTTTCGGGTTCGAAAACAACTACACTGTTTCAACTATAGTTACTAATTTATTTACATGCACTAACAGTAATTACAATTACTTATAACACTACTTCATTTAATTATAACATCACTATGAATTTATATTTCCGACCGCTCAGAACGTTGAACGAATTTCCAAACCGAACTTGTCTCCATTGTAAATGGACCGGTAAATATATCCGTTCGGCCATCTCTCGGGAATTACCTGGACCTTTCTGGAAGGTTCGCGAATGGACAATCTACAATGGAGACCACAGAATGTTCGAAGTTGTAATCTCAATCCCTCCAGTGGCGTGTCTATAGGAATTTCATCAAAGCATATTCTAGATATTCGTTAAAATGCAGCAAAATGGGCTTACTCATGCCGACATACAAGTATATATGTGCACTTCCCCTCCATCTCCCACAACTCGCGAAATTGTGAGTGCTCGGCTGTGCACACCAATGTTTGAGTATATTTTTTAACCATTTCGCTGCATTTAAACGAAAACTTCGAGTATACGTTTTTTAGTATTTTACTTCTAGTTTTAAAAACCGGTATTAGAATTAAAATCGGACTATTTTTTAACGCAAGCAGGCTCTCGGCAAATAATGCGTACAAAAATGGAAATGCAATTACGTAGAAACAAAAAGTCAGACAGCGTCCACTTTTCGTAGTCTTAAAGATGATACAGTGATCTAATTTGCATCGAATTTTCATAAATGGAGAAAATATGAATTTTCAAAAAACCTCCAAATTTTCCACAGCAATAATCAACTGATTGGATCCCTCGACATCTCATTTTCATTATCATTTAATTCTCTACAACCTTTATATTTACAGAATTGAGATTGCTCCAATAGTTTTCGTTTTATAAGGAAAAAACGAAAGAAAAAACCGTATTTTTACACTAAAATGATCACATCAGAATACTCGTATATCAACAGACTACTATTTAAATGACGGCACTAGTGGTTTGCTAGTAGTATTTCTGTCACACAAATTAATTTTTCCAAAACTCCATTTCATTTCTGCTTACAAGCACTAGTTATAAACTTGAGAAGTTTTTCGATGCATGCTTCAAATTGCTTTTGAAAGTAACAGAATCGTGTATAGTATTTGTCGAAGTTGTTATTTTATTGAAACTTTCATATACTTGTAAATAAAAACGTAAAAAAACATATTTTCTTATTACCTATCCAAGTAATTCTTTTGGGAGCTGGGGGTTCATCCGTCATTGTTGGTAATGATAATGGTAAGCCGAATGGAAAGAGATGAAGCTGACTTATGCTGATAAATATTATTTTGGCCACCCGTTCTCAATGAACTCTGTTGTAATGTCGCTCAGCATGGAAACCATTGGCAGTTTTACTATCGATCGATACATGGCAATTGAAAAAGGATTAAAGGCCACGAAGTTGACGATTGACAAAACTGCTGACAAGATTTCTCTTTCAGTTGTCCTCAAAGTTAAAACTTTATCTGCAATGAAAACCATGATACATTTAAGCATTGTTTAACCGTTTGCAGTAAATACTAACCTGAGTTTTCAGCGATTACCGTAGTTATTTAAAAAAACGCATGCGTTTTATGTAGGCAACTGCTACACAGAAATATTTGTTGTTACATATTTCATCTTCTTGTGCGGTTTTAAGCATTATTCATTCTTGCAAGAATAAATATTAATTAAAACACACCATGTATATATTACATATATTTACTGGAAAACAGAATAATTCCATAGTTTCCTGTTAATATTAACATTTTTTATTTTGTATTCTTAACAAAAAATAAATTTAGCAAGATATTTTCTAAAAATTATTTCAGCTTCTCTCATCGATAAATTTAATCAACAAACTGTCGAAATTCATCGAAAATGTTCGTAACTCGATCGTTAAGGCAATTTTTACCATTCCAGTAGAAATCTCGTATCTCTAAAGACATGAGAAACAAACGCATACCTAAAGTGAGCTACAACGGTAGGTTACAAGTATATAACGCAACACGCTCAAGAATTAATTTTTATCGATACTCGAAAATTTTTGATTACAACCATATTTATTTTACCGTCGTTACATATATAATTTTACACTAACTCTCACGTAATCAGTTTTCGAATATTTCTTACCGTTCTTGAGATATAAGCATTTATTTATTGATGTTTCAAATAACAAAAGACGCCGAACACTGCGACATTTTTATATATAGACTTTTCGTTTTCTCTCGGCTTTATCTACAGCATATCAAAAAAGCATTATTATACTGATCGATTTTGATTCAAGAGCTCCATTGATGTAGTATTCTGTAATATGATGATTATACTAACAACATAATTTATATTTCCCATATAATGAGAATGTATTGTTTTCTGGGACCGAGTTTCAGCAATTGGGATATTGAATTTTCTAGACGTTTCGAGGTCCCCTGGGTCCGAAAAAAGTTTTTGGAAAAAAATGTCTGTGTATGAGACCGTACCTATAACATTCATTTGAAGCATTTTTTTTCCAAAATCGCCCCAAGCATTTTAAGGCATGAGAAACATATATAACACGCACCTCATATGATAATGTTGTATGAAAAACATGTAATATTCTCCATAATGAACAATATATTTTCTTCTCCTCCACATATTTAATGTTATTCAATCTGGACCAGGATAACAATTACTTGCTGCATTTGTGTGTTTTTGAAACATGTTCAATGAGCAAATTATTCAAGATGTAGTACAATTCATCCGTACGTTGTTTGAAACACGTATGTAAGTTGTGTTTCTATTCAAAAACACAACTAATCTGATGACAGTTAGCCTTTCAAAAATCAAACGCGTTGAAAATGTTACATTGTGGCTTATTACTAACTTTGGACGCAAAAATAATGTAAAATGATATTTATCCTTCTTTACTAGTTAAAAAATCAGATATGTATTAACAATATCATGACTGTTACTGTAAATTTGATCCAGGACATTCCTGAAACATTTTTGTCATAACGAAATTTCATAACATCACTCATGGTGATTGAATTTATAAACAGGCTCAGATTAGGATTGTCATAATCAAAGGTGATGTAATTTTTATTCACATACGACCATTAAATATATATATATATATATATATATGTTTCATTATGTATATATATATATATATATATATATATATATATATATATATAATTTCGATTTTTCGGCTAATCGAATTTTTCGATCTTTTTACAATTTTCTTGTTATTTATGTTAATACTAGATTAAGTTTCAGTAACAAAATTGACCTTCATAGAAAATGTTTTAATTCTGAATGTTTTAAATAAATAATTTAAAAAAATTCAAGGTATGCATATGAACACGGTGAAAATTCCCCAAATTTAGTATTTTGAAATTCATATTGGAAAGATGCTTGGAATAGGTATTTACAAAGGTGCATCATGATTGGGGACGGTAATTACCATGACACATGAATTTATCACGGCGAATCAAGAATTAATGACCTGACCGATATGAAAAAGATCATTTGCTATGTGAATTCATCGAATCGGATAAGCGTTTGTGTATAAATGTTGAAAGGTTATACCTGTACTGGCTGTACCTGAATACTATATTGAATATTTCATTACCATATGGCAATATTGTTTACTATTTTTTTATAAAAAGAATACTACCAAAGTCATATTCGAAGTTGAAATTATGGCCACTTGACATCTACATACATGAGGAAAATATAAGTTTTTGCTTGATTTCGGGTTTAATTGTTGTTTTTTTTCCGTTTGAAATGACCCCACAATAAATAACCCAGAACATTTTCGCGCTGGTCCTAGTTTGTTATTTCTTTTTTATTAACAGGCACTTAATTATGTCGTTATTCATTGATGATTAACTTGCACTGGATATGTAAAACGGGGAAAGACCAGAATTAAATAAATTTATTCAGGATAACTTCACCTAAAATACTTGACTCTTTTTTCTAGCAAAAACACTCATTTCGAACCCAAACATATTTGAGGTTTACCTTCTTAGCTTTGTTTTTGGATTTCATAAGCAGCATTTTATTTTTCCCAGTTAGGTTTTCATTGATAAAAACATGTTTTATTTATAAACGAAATGTTCTCGTGTATAATTAATAACCTGTTTTAAATCTTATTTAGAAATTTATGTTTTGGTATTCCGTTTTGAAAAATTTCTAGCTTCACAATATTTGACATATCATTATCAAAATAAAATATCTATTATATAAAAATGAGTCGCTGAATGTGTTGCTAAGCGCAAAACTCGAGAACGGTTGGACCGATTTTGCTAATTCTTTTTTTAAAATACTCCTTGAAGTACGAGGATGGTTCTTACGGAGAGAAAAATTCTAAAAAAAAAATAAAAATTTTAAATTTCCTGAAAAAGTCTAAAAACAACAATTTTCTATACTCTCATACAAAAGATTTGTGATAATACTTAAAAGTCAATTTGAACTTTAATACCATACGATAAAGTTTGTGTTAGTGGAGAGGTTCCGGAAAGGCAAAACAATTGAGTGACGTTAGTATCGTATAAATATTAATGTCAATATTTGTCAATATTTATTTTTTTAATAAGAAAAAAATGGCTATGGTAAAATGTAAATTGTCTGTGGTAAAATGTCACTTGAAATGTAAATATCTCTTTGCTGTGCATCTATAATATTACTAAACCTAAAATACACAAATTTCTATAAAATTAAAAAAGGGTTGTGTGTTTGTGACTTACTAAATATGCCTCCTATAAGGCGGCGGACAAATTTAGGCAGGAGAACCCGAAATGCAACAAATCAAATGCATTATCAATCTAATCGTACTGCCCAGGAACGTGAAGATCGCAATGAAGGTGAAAGAATTCGCTTAAGACAGACCCGTGAAGCGCGACATTCGACTAAAAATGGTGCAAGTTTGAATCGAGCTGCTTTCTGTTACGATATGTCAATTGATTACAGTGCCTACAACTGTGTTGCTATCGGACCTATGAACTCAGTTTGCCAATATTGTAAGGCATTGAGATACAAAAATGAAGCCAATGGATTGTGTTGCGCAAATGGAAAGGTGAAATTGATACCATTGCTTCCACCTCCAGAGCCATTGTACTCATTAGATTTAGGAATAGGAACAGATTCAATACACTTTTTAAAGAATATTCAAAAATATAACGACTGCTTTCAAATGACTTCATTTGGAGCATCAAAAGTAATTCGGGAAAATTTTATGCCAACTTTTAAGGTTTGTAATAGTATTTGCAGTTGTATGTTAATTAATCATAACTATTATAGCCCATATACATTTTTACAATACATTTTTTCCCTTTACAGATACAAGGTCAAATATATCACAGAGCAGGTTCTATAAAATTAAAAAAGTGTTCAAGGTCAAGTACCTGTCGATGAATCGAGCGGATTAGTATCATTTCCAAATAATTTCTGTAATTTTGTCTCATCAAAAGACGAACTTATCAACAATGTATTTCCAGAAATTATTTCTAACTACAAAAATAATGAATGGTTGAGTGAGCGAGCAATTTTAGCGGCTAAAAATAAAGATGTAGATGACCTAAACTACGTAATTCAAAATAAGATCATTGGAACAATGCATTCGTTCAAATCTATTGACTGCGTCACAAATGAAGATGAAGCCACCAACTATCCAATTGAATTTTTATACTCTTTGGACGTGCCTGGCTTACCACCGCACAATTTACGCCTAAAGGTTGGCTCCGTAGTAATCATGCTTCGAAACATAAACCAACCAAAACTGTGCAACGGTACGCGTTTGGTGGTTAGAAAATTGATGAACAATGTAATTTACGCTACGATAATGATAGGAAAATTCAAAGGTGAGGAAGTTCTCATTCCGAGGATACCGATGATCCCAAACGAAATGCCGTTTGAATTTAAAAGACTTCAATTTCCGATACGTCTTGCATTTGCCATGACCATCAACAAATCACAAGGCCAATCCTTAAAAGTTTGTGGTTTAAATCTAGAACATTCATGTTTTTCCCATGGTCAATTATACGTGGCATGTTCACGGGTCGGAAGACCATCTGCGTTGTTTGTTTTTGCGCCTGATAATAAAACAAAAAATGTCGTGTATCACAAGGTACTTAAATGAAGAGCAACCTATGTACTAAAATACAGAAATAATTATGAATGATTAATGTAGGTATTTAGTTTTTTGTATTTTTTCCAATTAAAAAACAAAAAAAAACTGCTTATTTATTGCAATTAAGGCGGAACAAAGTTCGCCGGGTCAGCTAGTTGTAAAATAAATATGGGCACATCGTCATTTTTACTTCCAAGGATAGCAAGGCAAAACAATGACAAACTCTTGTTATCGCCACGGCCTCTTGAAATCCTACTGCTCGCTGGATACAAACCTAATATAACCCTTTGCCCGCAAGCCATGTTTAAGTTTCAATCCTGTTATGATAGTTCGACTCTTATTTAGATCTAAGTGGCGACCGAAAAGTTTCAACTTTAATACAAACCTTCAGCTTTTCATTCAGCTACGAGTGAACCAGACCATTGGCCATGACTTCCTGCTAAAGTATCTGACGAATGATCTAGGTCGTCATCGAAACTCATTTCCAGCAAGCCCGTGACGCCCCTCTGTCCGATATTGACGTCGAACAAACAAACACGGTCTCTAATCGGTTTATTTCATTCGTATGACGGGAGCGGTGGCATTCGGCGGTGCACCTGGTCATAATCATTAACCGAATTGCCTCTATCCCCGTTTATATCCTGCCAGTCAATGAACTAGGATCTTTTTTCTCCCGTGAGGAACACTCGCAAACGTTACGTACCAGAAATATAAACCAAACGAGCATGTCTTCCAGGGAACGAGAGAGAGCGAGAGAGAGAGAGAATGTGCGATCGAAAATAGATTCAAAATGCGTGTTTACGTGGTTTTGAAAATTTGTTCATTGAATTGTTTACTGCACGCGAAAACTGACGAAATAACTGCGACGAAATAAGAAATTTCGGTGTGGAGAGAATTGTGAATAACTGAAAAGGCAAGTGAAGAGCTAGGAGGGAAATTGCTTTCGACCAGGCCTGAGCGCAGGACGAAATCTGCAGCAATATTGTTTCAATGACGTTATTCATACATCTAATGAAGTTTGTTAATGAGGTCGGATACAGTTTGGCTGAAACTGTTCGCAAGTAAGGAATTGGTTGATTCATCAAATTACAATGAAAAATCCTAACACGTACTTAATCGATTAACAAACTTCTTGCTCGCAATTATACATAGGAATATATCTCAAATTGTGAAAGCCCCAAATAAATATTCTCACGTAATGTGTATACTTACACATCGATTGACTTTGCCTTTCCTCTTTGATTCGATTTGTAATGAGTACACGTATTGAGTTTAAATATAGAAAAGTTCAAATTTAAATCCGAAAAGTTCAACAAAAAATTAAAATACTGATCAAAAATAAATTCCAACAATATAAAACCACAATAAAATTCATGGTTACAGAGTAAACAACAAATTAAATATTACTGAACAAAAAGTAACAGTTTAAAGGTTTTTGGTTCAAAGTTAGACACCAATCGGAAGAAATGTTTATCTCTCTCATAATCTGGATTATTATATGATCCAGATGTATTATATAACATATTATTATTATTATTATTATTTCAAAATAATTCAATAAATAATCGAATATAATTTTATACAAATATACTTTTCTTAAATTTAACAGCATTATTTATTTATTACTTCCAATAATATTATATTTACGAATTGTGTATGTGACTTTTATTCTCGTTCCCAATTTTTCTTCCCTGTACATTGTACACGTGTTACTTCTTCAGGGCTTCATAGATTATTTAAACCTCTGCAAACATCTGGTAGCGAGTTATTTTAGCTAACAGTGCCCAAGCCTGTATCAGGCAGCAATAAGACTGGAACAAATTAATTTAAAGGTATGGATTAGTACCGTCACGAGCCAAACGAAGTCCTATGGAAGAAAAAATATAAAGTGCATTAACTTGCAAATTTTGTATTTTTGACGATTCCTGGAAGAAATATATTTTTCTCTGTACATTTCACCGAAGTCGACATCTATAGTCTATATGAATTTGAATCTAACCCAAAGAAAGGCTGCTCAAATTTAAGAGAGGTACCCACTTTAGTTAGTCTATTTTAAAGTAAACTTTTGGGGACATTAAGATATTAAGATATAAAGACATAAACTACATTATTCTGCTTTATACCTATCCTGGGTGAAGTTGATATACTATTCTTATCAGTGCCGCCCCATGAGTATGTGCCGCCCGGGTGCAAGATATAATTTGCCGCCCTTCCCCATCAGAACATCAGTGTTATATTCCATTCAATAATAATAATATTAATGATAATAACTGCTTTGATTTTAAATTCTGATTTTATTTCCTTGATAACTGCTAATCTGTTTAAAAAATAAAATAATTTTTTTTTAAATAAAAATCATTATGGTAACTTTTTTATAGACTTTATTACTTTGTATAAATTTGAAAAGTAAATTTTGAAACAAACATAAGAAAGATAGTACTTTCATATAATACTTAGAACAAAAAGAATGAAAAACCTGCCTATATAATTTTGTATTAATCTTTTGTTGTCTATTAACACTTTGAAGCCAATGTTATAAATATAAACTAACTAGTAAACTAACGAGGTAGATACATTTTAATTATTGAAAGGGACTTCTCTTTCTTTGAATCCTTGAATATTTCCAGCCCAACATTTTCAGCGGTAACTTTCTCTAGAGTTGGTGATGGTTTACGGTGCACAAAGTAATATTTTCATAGCGATCGGCATCTCTGTGGATGTTTATATAAGTAAATTTATTTTCATTTTTTGCCGCCCCTTAGTAGAATGCCGCCCGGGTGCGATGCACCCCTTGCACCCCCGACACGGGCCGGCCCTGATTCTTATTATTAAGAACGAAGAAGTACGGCACGATGCATGGCACGCAGCACATGTAATGTGCTGGTTCAGTCTATTTAACAGTATTAATAATTAATACTACCTCCTAGAAACACTCCTGGAGACACTTTTGTTTCATAGAATGCGATATAAAATTCACTAAAAATATTTTAAATTTTATATTTAATTGTAACAGAAAATATAGAAAAACAGTATTGTAATAGATCGTTGTATATCAATAATATTTATAATATAGCAAAAATAGAGCAAGGAGAATATGACTCAAATTTAAATCACTACGGTTAATAATTCTGCAATCTGTGAACTATACCGAACATATATAATGAGAATTTCTTGTTTGAATAGACATTCAAAAAAGTATAATTTTTTATAAAAAGGATGTATATCTTTTAATTTTACCAGTACTTAGTAATATTTATTTTCATGTTAAAATATTTGATATTTGAATATAGTAACAGTAATTATATAACGTAGCATATTTCATTTCTTTTTGTTATAAAAATGTTGCATACGCTAACTGATCATATTGGCGAAATCTCCGGGGCCGAATATATGTCGATGTAGCCATGTGAAAAATATTTATACGACAAAACCAGAAACCTATGAAAATTATTTAAAAACATATAAGCAATTAATTACCAATTGTTTCTATTACGGATAAACCGAACATCGGATTCTTCAATAAATTCTGAATATTTATTTTTTTCAGATAAGTTTTATGTTTTCTTGTTAAACAAGATATGAAGCAGTATAGAAACTTTGTTATGAAACAGCTTCTATTTGTTCGAATGGGGTTAACCGCATTTGGAAACACGGTGCTGTTCAAAGGGGTTCTTATCCACCAGTGGAATATTCAGAGATCTGGACCTAATAAGTAACGTTAACACTAGAGGGCATAATTTTATGTTTTTATTGAATCGTGTTTTCTCTTGAAAATATTAAACTAGAGCATGCACGTGTGAATACAGTTTAAAAATGTACAGTAAATGACTAACAGAATTACTAACAGACTAACAAGCGCAAATTTTTCCACGATTTCTTACTTCCCTGACTGATGTGGTGAGTTCTCCTTTACTAAAATAGATAAAAAAAAATTAAATTTTTTAGTGCAGCTTCAAGGGCAGCCGATGTAGATCGCTATTTTGTCGGGCAGCCGTCCTCAACATTGAAGTTACCTAACTACACTAAACCTTTTTACTATTTTTTTAATCTGTTTTAATGAAGAAGGAGAATACTCCCACCTCAATAAAGGAAATATTTAGTTTCAGTATTTTAGGTAATCAAATAGATGATACATTTTTATCACATGACCCAATTTTAATTTCTCCTCCAATTTTCTATTTATTTGTTTGCAAAATTCGGTTAGGGGTATTTGGGAGCAACAGTATTTCTACCTTTTCCTACTTATTTACTGTTTGGCAAGATAGAAAACAACTTATTTGACCACAAATATCCAAAAGCTTGTCAAGGTTCCGAATTTTAAATTTTGGTTCTGTCTAAAATAGGTACATTTTGTAATATTTATTTATAATTACGCTCTCTATCTTTTGAGATACATTATTATAATTGCATGTCAGACATTTCTCAAGGCGACTTTTGTTATATGTCGATTTCCACGAAAAATCGTCCGAAAAGTGGCCACGAAATGCACAAAATTTAGATTCCTCGGCACAACTTCTGGAGTCGGTTTTTTTCAAGTTTTGGGTCCTAGGAAATCATTGAAAATGGTGAACACGCGAAAGAATGCCCCCATGGGGGTTTTCAGGCGAAAATACACTTAAGTATTTTAATTTAAATTTTGCCGAATTCCCGGTTCCTGGGATCATGTGTATACCGGCCCCGGAGTTTCTTTATGGGGGATTTTGGGCCGTGACTACATTTTTCGGTTGAATGAGATCATGTCAAGCCTCGTAGGAGGGAACCCGGGGTTGGAGGGCAAGGGCAATGGTTGGGGGCGGAGAATTAGCGGACAATTACGTGGGTGGGTTGTGAGCCTGGGAGCATCGGAGACATAAAATGACCACCCCCCCACCCTCTCCCCTTCAATTTCAGCCTGAAGGAGGTACGGGTGATCCACTAAACCCAAAAAATGAGATGACCGGCCTTCTAAATCCACAGACAGATACTTTGAAACCCCGGGAGCTCAAAATCTACTCGCCGGACACCCCCCTCCCCCCAGATTCCACCACCTCAAGGGCCAGGATAAGTCCAGAAACGGACTCAGCGGCTGTCGAAGCGGCCCAGATGATCATTTTCTGAACCCTCAGAGGCTCACAACCCACCCACGTAATTGTCACCGCTAATTCTCCGCCCCCAACCATTGCCCTTGCCCTCCAACCCCGGGTTCCCTCCTACGAGGCTTGACATGATCTCATTCAACCGAAAAATGTAGTCACGGCCCAAAAACACCCATAAAGAAACTCCGGGGCCGGTATACACATGATCCCAGGAACCGGGAATTCGACAAAATTTGAATTAAAATACAAGTACATTTTCGCCTGAAAACCCCCCATGGGGGCATTCTTTCGCGTGTTCACCATTTTCAATGATTTCCTAGGACCCAAAACTTGAAAAAAAACCGACTCCAGAAGTTGTGCCGAGGGATCTAAATTTTGTGCATTTCGTGGCCACTTTTCGGACGATTTTTCGTGGAAATCGACATATATATTTTTTTAATATTATATTGTATAATATTAAATTTTTATAATATTATATTTATAATTATATTTTTTATTATTATATTATATTTTTTATAACATATTTATTTTTTTAAATATAGTTTTTATATTATATTAGTTAAAATATAAATTTTAGTTTTATTTTTTTAAATAAGGCACGCCTATGGAAGCGGTTTCTCGCCTCTGTATCTTGTTAACATGGATATTCAATTTTATTGGTTTTTTTCAACTGAACCAATTGGGACTGCAAGGACCTTACACCTGTACACACGTTCCAACGCTTGTACACGCTCAGTAACATACATTAACTCTACAGTACAACACAGTAACTCTTTACTTACCCAAATATAGTCAAACCATGCTCAAACTGCTTGCTTACAACGCAGCCTAAAAGATATAATATTTCTTATGTGTGTAATCTTGTCCTAATAACGATAAGAAATGGTTTCATTCTCTATCTACCAACATCACAAACAATGTTATTAATAAATTCTGTGGTATAGTAGTACTTTCATAATAAATTTAAACATAATGTGTTGAGACACTTCTTGTTCACTTCAATTCGTTTAAAATATTCTTCAATAGTGTGATGTTGTACTGGTTTATTCTAACCTGATTGAAAAACAGTGTAACGTAAATATAAGAATTTGAACATATTTTACAAACGAACTGATAACCTCATTTATTAATGATTTGGTAAATATGTTGAACGATACATGACCATACTGAACCCCAAGTTAAAATTAGTGGAGCTGAATACAGCACGTGAGTAAACCTGTTCCGAAGACATTCAATGAAGGTTTTATCGTCCTGTTTACTTGTTCATAAAATGAAAATTATTTTTTTGAAAAGGTGCTTTGATTAAAGATTTATTCCCAGCTAAACAATTCCTAACAACTGAGAAATATTTTAAAGTTTAGTGGTTTTAGATGTACGTTAAGTGTCATATATTAAAATTTTGAATTCAAATTGTTCCAAGACAACAAAGTGATTAGTTAAATCACTTTCATTACTAGATTTGCAGTTATAGATCCGCTACCATATCGAACTTTTAAAAAAAGGAGTCACATTTCTAACGTAGGGTGTGTTCTAGCACGAGTTATCAAAAATTTTCAGTTGTTTTCTAACGAAATGAATGCTGGTATTTAGTATTTAGTAGTATATATATATATATATATATATATATATATATATATATATATATATATATATATATATATATAAGCAGGATATATATGTATGTCATTTAGGGCACATTATGTATACCAGACACGTCTATGTGTGCCTAGAAATATTTAGGCCTCTCCATAGATGTAAGATTACCTGGAAGCTTGCAGAGTGATTTATTTATCTCCATTGTATTCTAAGCTTCTTTGCGAAAAGTCAGAAACTTACAACTTTCATAGGGTAGACCAAAAAAATTCATAAACCCCAAATTTCACTTCCTGAGGTGATGAAGACAAGGGATGAAATATATTTAATAGTTGTTGAAGCGCCAAAAATTTTAAATTTGACATGCTTATAACATGAGCTACGCTTTGATTCAGAAAAATATTATAACTCCGAATAACCCTTTCCAAGAAGTGAAAAACAGGGGTAAAATTCATTTAGCAGTGCCTAAATAACTATAAACTTTAAATTTGGAAAGCTTATAGTATGAGTACCAAGATGAATCAGAAAAATGCTGCAACTCTAAATTGTTTTTCTTTGAGCAGGTGAGTAATATAAACTTTGAATTCTTCATGTTTGTAGCTTAGGCCCTGAGTGGCTCAAAATCTTTTTTAAAAAAGGGGTTCATGCAATAGTTACTAATTAGCAGGACACTGGAACTTGTTGTGGTTTTATATATTGAACTATCAGATCGTCCAGAAAAATCTAATGATGGTCAACTTCATTTCTATGGGGTGGGAAAATGGGAGTGTAGGTCAAGCCCCTAACGAAGTCGGGTACATTAACTTGGTTAGTATATAAGTCAAATACTTCACGTCACCTAATATTTTTATGGATACTTAAAAAGTGAGTTTCACTGCATCGAATTAATACATGATCAATTTTAACAAGTTTATAAAGGTACATTTAAATGCTTTCATTAAATTATAATTCAAAACTCCTCATAACACATCACGCGGGTATTATGAACTGTTTGAAGGAAATTGATATGTACTTTTCCTGTTCTATGCTACACATTCTATCCAATATCACGAATACTTTTAATTTCTGTTAATGAAATTTCCTATTTCGAAACAATCTATCGGTACCGGTTCAAGTATGAAAGAATGAACGATCGTTAAATTGTACAGCAATCGACAAAATTTTCCAAGCTAGAATCAATTACGTGCCCTAACAATGCCAGCAAGGACAATGTATAACGATATACAAACATGTAAATTCCGATAAACCAATTCTTAACCGTTCGATTGATAAATTCTTGATAAGCAGGAAATCCTCTCGGATTCAGTAACTACAATTTTTTCCCGTCGGAATTGTAAAAGTAGCATGATTTATTCGTTTGACCTACATCGAATATCAGAGCCATTCAATACCTTCAAGGACATGGGGAATGTCCAAAAGTCTGAAGTAGTTTCAGTGTTCAAAATAGCGCTGAAAGATACATATGGGAATGATTCGTTTGCATGTCAAAAGACAATTAAATTATTTATTATTATATTAAATATTCGGTTTGATTTCCAAAGAACACGTCGCACATTTAAATTTTATTCTTATCTTTTTGATAAGCTATCATACATAGGTATAGGCAAAAAATATGATTTCCTGCATGATTTCAGAAAAAATTTGAATGTTTTAAATTAGTAATGCATGAGTTTTCCGTTCACATTCTATTTTTACCGTGAGAAACTGAGCATTAAATGTATCATCTAAGAAGATTGTTTATTTTGGCATTTTCCGTATTTTGTCTTTCAGCAGATACGAAAGCATATCACTTATTTAACGTTTTAGTGAACTGCGTGTACATCCATTAAAATATGTTTTTAAAAAGTGCCCTCTTAGAAAATAAAAATATCACAACAAACGCTGTAAAGTATAAAGTTGGAATTTATATATTTTTTACAACCAGGACACTCCTTTCATCTATTATTTATTTATTCGACTTAAAATAAATTTAGGGTAATTTGTAACTCAACTGGAACATGATATATAAGCCTTAAGGAAAATTTATACCGGCTATTTTTACGTGTATTCTTGCTTTCAGTAGCCAATAAAGTAATTTTTTTGACTGTTTACGGATAACATGCGATTCACGGAAGCGATATTTGTACTTACGTAACGAAAGGCTAGGGAGGTTACCGTGGAGGTTACCGTGGAGAAAATTAGGGAGGGCCTGTTTGACTTCCATGAAAATATTTGCGAGCCCATTCAATAATTCATTCGCTTAATGGATAAGTATTATTCGTACTAATAATTCAGTTCGTAAACTACACAAAAAATAACGTGTGGTCAACAAATTCATTGAGTACATTGTGGGAAATAAAGCGTACGTTGGAGGTATATTGCTGCATTTATAGCGAAATAGACACTACAGACGTTGGAGATCGTAAAACACCACACATGCTTAAATTCTTCGATTTCTCAAAGTCATAAGACACAACTAAGAACATCACTACCAAGTGCATATATGTAAGTGGATATTTCCACAACGCGTATACATTATGTAATATTTTTCAGAGGAACACTAGAGGCACCATCCCACCAAGTAACTCTTGCCCAATAATCCGCATTCAAAAATTAGACACTTAAATACAAGTATACGTCACAATGTAAACATGGAACATTGGTAACATCAAGAATACAGCAAAACATTTTGAAGTACACATGTGCCTGCTGCCTACTGTTTGCGCCCCTTCTGTTGTTATATTCTTCATGATACCGTCTTCGTTTACCTCAACATAAAATTATACCACCCTGACGAAACACCTGTCGGTCGGTGGTGACCGTTCTCGAAGATTAGGCGGTTTTTCCTCAAATTCATTTCTTGTACGTATTGTCCGTCATTTTATTTTTTATATAATATATATAGGCAAAACTTTACCTTTGTCTAGGTGAAATTTTGATAAGTCTTTCTAAATGACTAGAAAGTAAATGAAATAACTAGTTAGAAAACATTAATTATAATTTTAGAAAATAAACCATTTAAAAGTTATAGCCTTTTGAAAATGCGATTTTCCGCAAGAGGTTAACTACATGAAAATTAAAAACTCACCAAAAAATCACCACTAATAAAAAAAAAAGTAGAAAACGATGTGCGCATTCAATTTTCGCCTTTCCTTTCATTCTTTGAGAAAAAAAATTATTTTTCATCTAACTTCACCATTCCGCGAACCGCTATTTCGTCGACTTCTTACCGATATGGCAAGTATGAGAGAAACCAATTTCTCTTTCTCTGCATCCATGGAACGTCTTCTACACGTGTCGCATTAATTTTCACACGATATTACACAGTAACACGACAAATACACGATAAAATAATCGCTAAGTACAACGCGACGATGACGCTTACATGGTAGTGGTTGATCGACCGAGCAGAACGCATTGAAACTAATAATTTGTAATTCTGTTTGTTTTTCATTTTAGAAATATTACAAAGTACCAGTTCCTGTGTAGAATCCTCCGGAAAGTAGAGTTAGGTTAGGCGATAAGGTGGTTTGGTTCTGTTTTCTTTTTTATAAAAACGTTACAAAGTACGACATAAACGACATATGATATAAATGACGATGGTCGTTTAGCTACTACCATATCTCTGCTAAACACGCCCGTATTTAAAATTTAAAAATGGTAAGGCCCGAAAGCCGCGCCGTTTATAATCGTATTTTCACTTATTTCTCCACTCTTTTTACGAAATTTGAACATAGGCGTAAAGTTCGATAATCAAACTTTATTACTATCGTTTAACCCATGAGAATAACATACGAAAACATTTAAAAATTTCACTTTGGAAACCGGCAAATTTACCAAAAGGTCTCACATTTTACTTTTTCTCTCAAAAATTACTGGTTTCCTAAAGTTAAAATTATTTTTTCTAGCACCCTAATACTGTCCTATTTTAATAAAAAAGAATTCTTCATTTTTCGTCATTTAAGATATATATGTATATATATATATATATATATATATATATATATATATATATATATATATATATATATATATATATATATATATATAATTTGTTAAAGGCAAAGTAGGTCCATCCAATCACCCTACGTAGGTGAAGGCAAGGGTCCTAAACCCTTCAATGGAGCGACTTTTAGGTTTATTCAATATACGGAAGTTAACTGAAACCGAATTAAACCAGTTTACAGTCGTAATTAGTTTTAATATCAAAAAGGCCAACCTTGCCTTCTTATGCTTTTTAAATTTTGCCTCATGTATTTACTGTTCTTTGCATCTCCATTTAACATTACACAATATTGTATGTATTTCGGTGGGACCGGGTATGCACTCCGCTGTCAGTAGCAAACTCCGCCGTAAGTTAGAGATTTCCAGTACAAAGACGAACAATGCATGCTTTCATGCAGAAATATTTGCTCGTGAACATTTCCTGCAGGATCTTCGGATGCATACGGTGCATCTGAGTTATAAATTCCAAGTCGTGGAACTTATTTTTAAAAACTAACTACACTTTTATTTACACTACTTTAATGTGAGTTTTACGGATACAATACTTATAGTATGACGAATTGACTAAGACTGATACGTCTGCTACGATAAACGGGATAAGACTGATACGTATAGTATGACAAACTGACCAAGACTAATACGTATGATATTACAAACTGACCAAGACTGGCTATGCGCCTCACAGATCCTATATTTATATTCTTTTACAAATGTTTAGGTAAGCAATTCCTATCTATTACAAGGGTCCATTGTTATAATTATAAGGGTCCATTGTTATGGGCTGACATAACTCATGCGTTCGCATCTGTCGTCTCTCTCGAATTGTGAGGAATAACCGTTTAGCATGTTGGTGAGAACACCTATTTGCAAGTAGTTTTTGACTTTTAAACCACCTTTCGTACCACCTGAAATAGATATTTACTGTGAAATATATAGCCCTTGTTTCGCCTTTTGACTGGTTTTAGCTATGGTTTCCTCTTTGGACACTGCAATGAATGAGGTGAAATGTTCGAGCGAAATTATGTGAATTCACATATTTTTTCGTCTATGAAATGTATATATGACAGAAATCAAATTAATATAACCACAAAATTTAAGCGTGCTTCCAATACAAACAGATTAACGATAAAACTGCCAGGTTAGTGGATTCTGGTTAATCATATTACACATATATTTTAGGTATCACTTTTTAAGAAATAATTCCAATAGCTCGGTAATTCCAGCATGTTTTATGTTTCGTATTTTTCGTTTTCTGAACGTTCTGATATCCACATACACTTATGTCCCTGGTATGTACGTTATAGACCAAGTTATTACAGACCACAATTCGTAGATGATCTCTTTTCATCGGGAATTAATAACATTCGACGGGTCGTGTTGATGTACGAGATACACAGGCTGCGGTTTTCCCATTTTTCCATTTGGCGAAAATTCGATTTCATTTATGTTACACAGCGGGACACGTTACAGAGTTTTTTCATGCATTAAGGCTAAAATAAACATCATATGTGGTGTTATTCGACGTTTTCGGGTTAAAGCGATCCAATTCAGAAAATTTACATACTTTATCGAATATTAAACGAGACAAAATAATTTCATCGGTGACGGATTACTCCGAACCTGGATTTTTGGAATATTCGTATTTTCGTAATGTCAAACGGTATTTCTGAATTCTCAATTATATTTTTATAAAATATAAAGTGACATTTCAACCAAGGCCATAGTAAAAATAAAGTAAAAATTTTTCGCTAGATAAGTATAACAAATTCGAAAACAACAAATTGTAACAATAAATTTTTTGTGTAATATGGCAGCAATCCATTATGCAACAAAAACTATTTTGTTTTCTTCACTTATTCCGAAGATCTGTGGCTGCGATGGCGCAAGGATCAAATTAGAGGTTTTCGGGAGCGGCTGCAGCAATAATTTTGTTGCGCACTAAATATGCGATTAGAAATAAAATACGCAGCGAATATTGATACTTGCTGTACTACGGCAGCTTAGCCCTAGATGGAATAATCACTGTTTTTCGGGAACGCATTTAGTAGTAAAATATGCGATTACCCTGAGATTTCCATCTGTGCCGTTGTGGCTGTGGCAGTTTTTGAGTTAACAGGAAAAATTAGTGCTTTTCTGGAAAGATTACGGTAAAACATTTTAACATTGCGTAATAAACTGGTAATCAATTAGTAATAAAATATTTAAGAGGGATTATATTATTTATTGGGCTGTGGCTGTGCCAGCGTTATAGCGCTAAGGCACTGACATAGCTAAAATCTCTACGAAAATGGCGGCAGCAATAAATTTCCTTCTTGTGTAATAAATTAGTAATGCAATGTGGTACAAAGATAATTCTTAGCCACTGTTTTTCAAAAATGACTACAGTAATAAATTTTATTTCTAATTTTTTCTTATTAGTAATAAAACATGGGTAAAGCAGAAATCTCGACGTATGAAATGGCTGCACTAACGTCAGAGACACGAAATAATCTGAGAATGAGATGTTATGATGCTGGCATTTAAACAGCCGTTGTTGCAGAGTAAATACAACTGATATATATTGTGGGAGCTAAAGGTTGGTAAAGGGTTTCCGAGGTTATGTAGGCTGCTGATGTGCGCATGACAACATAATCCTGAGGAATGCCCACCGGTTCCTCATGATTGAGTTGGGACTTCGCGAAGTTGAAGTCAGCTATCCTACGGATCTTCCCATCGGAGAGCAATCACCTCGTGTAACGTCATTGAACATGGCATACAATGGATATATGTTACATACACTCTGATCAGATACTTCTAAAAGCATGGGCAACCATATGGTTCAAGAAACATAAAGAACAAAGAACTTTAGAAGAGATACCAAATACAACGGAGAACATCAGATGCAACATCAAACTTCTTAAAGACGACTCCATAAAATTTCTGTGCAAATTAATAAATAAATCTAAGAATCTAATCTGAGACTAAGCAATCAACGATAATATCGAGGAGAGCTATCACCTAATTAAAAAAGAAATGAAGTTTTAAAAGAATGGCAAAATAAATGTAGGACAATGGGAATCCCCATTCAAGAAACGTTTCTATGCATGTTACTTTTTCCGGATGATCAGGTGATGAATATATGACTGACGAAGGAAAAAAAGACGTTCCATGAAAGAATGGGACGCGGAAGTGAAAGAACCCATGGAAATAAGGTGAATGCCAAGATAGTATCACGAACACGAGACTTCGACGACCACAAATAAAAAAACAAGGAATTAGGACACGGCCCGAGGCCACGATCAGTTCGTGTGAAGAACGAAAAATGAAAGCGAGAGTGTTTACAAAAGATAGCACACAGTGCAAGTATAAGCAATACAAAGTCGAACATAAATAGAAGGAAGAAAGTAGTTGAGAGGGACAGTGGGGTCCAGACGTGCGAGCATTGGACAAGTGCTGTCCAAGGGGCCGCCCGGAAGAGGGCCGTCCCTGAAGGGACCAGCCGGACGGCCGGTCGAAGAGAGAGTAGAAAGAGCCCCGAGCGGAGACTGTGGTGGATCGTCGAAGTCTCCAGAAACCAGCCCGAAGAAGAGCCTTCCAACCCCCTGCCAAGAGGCCCTCCGCTATGGAAACCAGAAAGTCCGGACGACAGGCAATCCTGTAAGTTACCTTCCTCATCTCTCACGCTCCAGCCATTGGGATTCGCTGTGCCCCCCATCTTCTTGTTCTGATTTATTTTCGTTTTGTTTTGTGCTGACCTGACCCATTTTAGATTCCCCCGCCGTTTGTGGAGAATAAAGTCTTTTTCTCTGTTTTGTTTTAACCTGTTTTTCGTTAATAGCAAGCTCTACCCCCGTAGCTACCAACCCCTTACCTCACGCAGCCGTGACTCAGGGGAAGACGCCCCGGCTCGTGACAATAGAAAATGCACAGCTGTTCCAGCCGTTTGTCGCATCTATATATATAAATTGTAATAAATACACTCTTGGCATTGTTACCGGTATAAAAGTGTTTTAATCAGTACACATTTAACAAAGAGGTATTATTTTAAAATGGGATCAATCGATTGTTCCAATAACGTTTGGAAATGTAGTTTTGTCATAGAATTTTGGTGCATTTTTCTTACGATATTCTTGATGTCTGCCATTGATTAAAATAACTAGAGAATGTGGTCTTTTTACGATACACTTTAAAAGAGCCATCTTTCGTTTAAATCGTCAAACGTAGTGTATTTACTCTCCGTATAATCACAATGGCCAATAAAGTTCCTAACGCAAACCTAATGAGTTCATTTATACTAATTTTACGGGAAAAAAAATTACAATGAAAGTTTCTGTTTCCATGATACACAATGCGCATATATAATATAACTAGCCTCTACAAAATTTTCCTGGAGAATTGAAAAAACTCTTACATCGCAACTTATTGCACAAAAACCATTATAAACATTGTATATGTTTGTGAATAAATATGAAGTGCAACTTCAAAGAATAGTTTCTGTAGCTGGATCAAGTGGGGATTTCATGAATAAATTTTTTTGGACAGCCTTTAGTATCTCAACTGCGGAACATCTCTGTAGACAAGTTCAGTAGTAGTCTGCAAATATTGATTCATTTCAACCGCCCTGGCACTTCTGCTTCATCAAAGAAATATCTTGGTGGAATCACTTCCAATGCTTATCACTTACAATAATTTTCTGAGAAAAATCCAAGCAGGAGAGAAGAACAATTACTTTTAGGCATAAGATAGTTATCGTCTACCTTGTTGCCAACAAATTCGTGCACAATATTTTTAATTCCTCATTAAGCTGTCGTTTCTTTTCCCCTCAACTTTAAAATTTCTCAAATTTGAGATTCAACGAAGATGCCTCCTTTATATCATATGAGATCATATTCATTATCATTCAGATTCATATCAAAGTCATACCAGATTTTCCTGTCACCTAATTTCTCTCTCAAGTACCTAAGAGCTTCACCTTTCTTATCAATTTCTGTAGCCTGGACCCCAAGAGTTCAGCCTTCTTTCAGCCCTTCTTTCGGAAAGCCAAGATCTTCAACAAGGTTACTCAGTTCCTACTGACATAGATTTTGGGGCACACCCAAGTCGTCTACCATGAAATCTGTGTCGTTGACAGAACCAGTTTACTTCAGAGATTTCATATTCTTCCTCAGCATCACTCCTTTCAATATTATAATTGTTGGAGGTTAATAAACGGGTAAAGTATTAATATGCAGAACAGGTTAAATGGCTGAAGAAAGATTAGGGTATTGTCCTTTTCCTTTGTTTTAACTACTAGCTACTTGAAAGAGTGCGCGTCATATAAAAGTGACACCATTTACATATTTAACTCGGCCTCGCCAAACCATAGGTATAGCAAAAGATATTGCTTGTTTATATTCATTCAACAATTCTCGCAGAATCACTCAATACGAGTTCCAACAAACGTGTGGTGCTCATGGTTTATTTTGATCACCTACCTTTAAACGAAAATAATGCTAGCAAGCAGTTCTCACCAGTGAACTCAAGTTTTGTTTCTGAGCTCAAAGTGCGATATTACTATATAAATAAAAGAAAACAGCCAGTGCATTGGGATGTTTCCGTGGTATTTCGTTTTAGGAACAACAGACTAGAGAAGAACATATTTACAGTTTGTGACAAGAAAGAACAGCGGGTGGTCCAAATTAGTTAATGACTTATTTACCAATAAACTTTAAAGCGCTTTACAAAATATCCATCGAGGGGACAAGTCAAGCGTCCCAATTAAGTCGAAATGAATGATATACGTGATACCCGTCTACTGTTTAAATGATTCAATATAAGTGGCTTGATGTTTATAGACTTATCGCGAAATTTTAGAGACGCGCCCCTAACATTTTTCGATGTTTTTCGAAAGACATCATAAAATAAAATGTTTTTTTCTATTTACACTAGTACCCTTTTAATTTTTACTGCGTGCTCCTGCATGTAGCTGACTATGAACTCGCCCATAAACTACACTAGTTTTTCTCTTGTGTCGAGACCTATACAACTGTATTGCTTATCCGTAATTTCTAAAATGGAAATAACTTTTATAAAGTGTGAATCAGAGTAGCTCTTAGTGTGAATCACAAAATAACAGCATTATATCACAATGCAAATAACTTACCACTGAATTTTCGGCTTACCAAAAATTATAAATAAAATAGTCACTATAAAACTATTTCAGGAACGACTCGTTATTTCCAAGCCATTCTTCTCAAATCTAAATAAAAAAAGTTGACTTTTTGTTTGGATGGCATAACTAATTTAGTTAATAAAAACTATGACAATTACAATTGTAAATTAAAAATATTTAATTAATGATTCACACAAATATTAAGAATACCGGGTTTGTTATGACAATATACAAAATATTTCGTCAATGAAATATAAATAACGTAAAGATCAATAGCTTGGCGTTGTTTTGACGATTTTATTTTGAAGTTCATATATAGAAAAATTCCACGTGTTAGTGGACGAGGAGGAAATATTGGTCGACGTACTCGGAATGTCATTGTGAATTTTTAGTTGTGAGTAGCTCATAGTATTTGTTTCATTCTCGAGATCAATTATGCAATTCAAAAGAAGAGCCAACACTCGGGCAGGACAACGTCTGTCGGGTCAGTTAGTACCTCATAAATGTTAACGTTGGATTATTTGATGGCGTACTTTATCTTCGGGATTTGTTATTAAAATACGTTTTTCGTACACATTTTATTTAAGTGTTGACTTTACGACGCGTTTCTATCGACTGTCCGTTTCACGTTACCCTTACGAGGGTCCTCCAGCCTCGACTTTAGCTAAAACTCGGCCGTCCTGCGCATCTCGCGATGATCTTGGTGAGCAGATCTAACACGTAGCTAACATAAATTAGTTTGCCAGAGGGTTATCATAATATTTAAGACATTTTATCCATTTTATCGACATCCTTGTTCCAGTCAGATCAGAAAGGGTAGTTCCGTTGGCTTAATGCAATTTGTTTCCTAGGAACCGAATCCCAAACGGCGACGCGCTTTCTCGCCGAAATTGCTCTCGCATTACTTTTTGTTGATAATAAAGTGTCACGAATCGGATATCCTCATTGCATGTGGGGGTTGAGCGCGATCTTGTCAGTCTTTCAAGTTAGGCACAAACCACTTAGCCATTCAATGTCGTATTATTATCTACAAACATCATCTTATAAAAGTGATTATTGTGAAAACTACTGAGGGAAAATACGGGGTACTAAGTAACATGTACTGTAAAAAAAAAGTTCTGTAGTGGTTGCTGATATCGAATAATGATTAGGGTACAACGCTCATGTATCCCAAAAAAATTACCTTGGCGATGAAAATTTTTTGCAAGGAACTAACTTGACTAACCATAATCGGCGTGATAACAAAACAATTGAAGAGATATGTCGATTTCCACGAAAAATCGTCCGAAAAGTGGCCACGAAATGCACAAAATTTAGATCCCTCGGCACAACTTCTGGAGTCGATTTTTTTTTCAAGTTTTGGGTCCTAGGAAATCATTGAATATGGTGAACACGCGAAAGAATGCCCCCACGGGGGGTTTTCAGGCGAAAATGCACTTGTATTTTAATTCCAAATTTTGCCGAATTCCAGGTTCCTGGGATCATGTGTATACCGGCCCCGGAGTTTCTTTATGGGGGTTTTTGGGCCGTGACTACATTTTTCGGTTGAATGAGATCATGTCAAGCCTCGTAGGAGGGAACTCGGGGTTGGAGGGCAAGGGCAATGGTTGGGGGCGGAGAATTAGCGGTGACAATTACGTGGGTGGGTTGTGAGCCTCTGAGGGTTCAGAAAATGATTTTCCGTTTTTGGACTTATCCTGGCCCTTGAGGGGGTGGAATCTGGGGGAAGGGGGGTGTCCGGCGAGTAGATTTTGAGCTCCCGGGGCTTCAAAGTATCTGTCTGTGGATTTAGAAGGCCGGTCATCTCACTTTTGGGTTTAGTGGATCACCCGTACCTCCTTCAGGCTGAAATTGAAGGGGAGAGGGGTGGGGGGTGGTCATTTTATGTCTCTGCCCTCTGAATCACTTCCAGAGACCTCGAAAGCTGATATTTCACTTCCGTAATTTTCACAGCCCTCCCCGACATCTCACCCCCCGCCAGGGTCGTGGTGAGCAATCAGACTTCAAAAATGGAATCTGTGACCTTCTGGAGAAACTCCTGAATCAGTATAAACATGAGCTCAAAAATCGGAAAGTTGGCGAAATTTCAGGTAAAATTCAGGTCAACTTGCGCCCGAAAACCCCCCATGGGGGCATTCTTTCGCGTGTTCACCATTTTCAATGATTTCCTAGGACCCAAAACTTGAAAAAAAACCGACTCCAGAAGTTGTGCCAAGGGATCTAAATTTTGTGTATTTCGTGGCCGCTTTTCGGACGATTTTTCGTGGAAATCGACATATGTATAATACTGCACGTTCCTCCTTCGATATGTAACGAAAATACCATACGTAATGACTCGAAGGACACTTGTACGATCCGGCTCCTTTTCTCGTAGTGGAGAAGAATTTACGGGTTTCGAAATTTTGGGCATTACTTAAAACACACAAAAAAAAAACAACACAGAACGACAAGCCGTTGGCAGTCACGGGACTAACCGACAGAAGTTAATACTACTTTTAACTGGCCTATTTTAATGCTCTAATAAAATTTAAAATTTCTATAATGGAGTTGCATGCGCATGATATAAATTGGGATACGCATGTATTAAGATAATTATTAAATAAATAAATATACTATATTTTGTTAATAGAAATTTTTTAATTTGGTTTTTAACATTTTTTTTAAACTTTTTCATTAATAACATACACATTTTTTAATTAACATATTCAGTTATTTGATTTATGACATCCGAATTGATTTCTTCAGTGTTATTATCATTGCATTCCAAAAAAGAAACTATTGGTTTATGATAACTAAAATAAGACACGAATACTCTCGAAGGAAATTTATCCAAATATCTATTAAATACAGCGTCTATTGTTGTTCCATATCTTGTTGTACTTATTGTTTTATCCTTTGATATAGTTACATCAATTTATTTTTTTAAAAGCGAATCAGTGGTTGTGAGGAATTTTCAGTAAAATTCGCATTGAAATCCCCCACTTGAAATAATAGGCATTTCATGTCAAAACTTCCCGAAGTATTCTAGAACCTTTTTCCGTATATATCGGCAAATTACTATGTAAAAATGTCTGCTGAAAGTAGAATATGAAAAACTTTGAAAAAAAGCTCGTACCGCTACAAAAAGTGGAATTACTCGAATTTCGAAATGGGTTTCATTAAATAAAGACAGTTAGGACATTTGTGGATTACAGAATAGAGAACAACCTCTTAATGATTATTTTGTTAAATATAGTGAAATCCAAGACGAAATTGAGAGGATGGTACAAGAAGAAATAGTTGAGGATAATGAGAATAGAACTGTTATTGAAGATGTGTATTATAAAAGATAGAACTCACTCGACTTCAGGTAATCGAGTAGAAAGTCTAAATACTGAGGTTTGAACAAACCAGATTGGTGTTAAATTACCTGAAATAAATATTCCAAAATTCTCCGGAAATATTGCCGAATGGCGAACGTTTTATGAATTATTTATCTCACTTATTATTGAAAATTCTAGATTCCATTCAAATGTGGAACGATTTTTCTATTTAAAAACTTTACTGAAAGATACTTTGCAAATAATTGATTCGATAAAAGTAACTAATGACAATTTTTCTACAGCGTTGAATTTGTAGAAAGCAAGGTATGAAAACAAAAATAAAGTTGTGAATCCTTACTTTAACAAAATATTGTATGTCTCTGCGATTACAAAATGTAATCCAATGGATTTACGAAAGTTTGTAACGACGTGTAAGCAAAATTTAGAAGCACTTAAAAACTTAAACCTCGATATATAAACTCTATTTGATTCTCTGTTGATTTTTCTCTTCCAACAAAAGTTAGATTTTGGATCTCGGAAAATATTTGAAAAAGACTGATATATATCTATACTCCCTACTCTTGTCGAATTCTTCGTATTTCTTGAAAATATATGCGTGGTGTTAGAAAATCTTCCAAATTTTGACCATCATTTAGATAATAAAAAACCAAGTATAGTATCACTGCACGCTAATAATGTTTAAGCAATAACTTCAATTATTATGTGTAACTTTTGCAAAGAAAATACTCATAAGATTTACTCTTGCAAGAAATTTCTAGCGCTTTCAGCAGCAGATAGACTTGAATTTATTAGCTCTAAGGAAATGTGTAATAATTGTTTAGGAAGTAAACACCAGTGTCGCTGTGTAGTTCAATTAGAACGCGTATTCATTGTTCAAATAAACACCACTCATTATCGCATCATCAAGCGAGTTTACGTGGAAATTCAAGGAATAATTTAAATAAATCTGATCATTCTCCAGCACATTTAAATCAAGTTAAGGGCTTTCCTTCAATAGCTATGAACAATCACACGTCTCGGCTAATGTTCAAAACTCGGGACACAACTTAGAAACCCATCCACGTCCTATATGAATGCGTCTAGCGTTTGTGCGTTTATGACTAATACTTCATATGTTCTCTTAGCAACAGTTCAAGCAACCTTATACAATAAACAAGGCCTCCTAGTTCAGATAAGACTACTCTTGGCAATGGTAGCCAAAACTCCTTTATTACTAGTAGCTTAGTAGAAGAGCTCTGTTACATTCGATATACAAAATCTCTACACATATCAGGTATCTCTCAAAATGACATTTCGGCAACAAAAATGGTAAATGTAAATGTATTCAAATTATCAACACCAAACAAAATTTATGGTTTCGTGTGTAATATTGGAAAATATTACCAAACCACTTCCTCAACTCTCAATTGACCCTAGTAAACTCAAAATCCCTCGATCGGGAACAATTCTCTTTAGCAGATCCAAGCTTCTCGACTCCCGCAGGTATAGATATGTTATTAGAAGCAGACTTGTATCATAAATTGTTAACTCCCGACTTATTCAGACTGGGTAGAGGACTACCTATTCTGCATTCTGCTCAATATACATCTAGGATGGATAGCCTCGGGCACAATCTCGAATATGCATTCTATTGTGGAAAATACCTCCTTCTCTCATCTCTCCGTCGTGGATAACGGAGAAACCTTATATTCTTTGTTGACCAAATTTTGGAAAATTGAAGAACCCTCCGAAAAAAGACATTAAACTCAGAAGAAGAGCTGGCAGAACATATTTTTACTTCTACTACTAAAATATTCCAAGACAGTAGATATCAAGTAGATATGCCCTTAAAAAGTGCTGTAGAACATCGAAAGTGAGGTGAATCTCTTTCAATAGCGAAAAAACAGTTCTTGTCTCTCGAAAAAAGGTTTGAAGGTAATCCTACACTATTCAAGGATTATAAAAAATTCATAGATGAATATGTTAACCTCGAGCATGCTAATTGTGTCCCAATCTCTCCTGTAAACTCTAATTCTGAAAATAAATACTCCGCTCCTCACTTATGTGTTATGCGCAGAAGCGAGTTCAACAACAAAATTGACAGTTGTGTTCGATGCCTCATGTCACACATCTTCTGAATACTCTCTTAACGATGTCACTCTCAAAGGGTTTCAGGTGTAGCCTGATCTGTACGACATCCTTACTAGATTCCGCACGTTCAGATACGTTTTCATGCTGATATTACAAGATGTAGAAGCAGATTAAACTTAATCCTGAACACACATTCCTGCAGAACATTTTAGCTTACACTGCCCGCACAACTCAAACTTATGTTGATGAAATATTATGTGGAGAAAATACGCAAGAAAAATTAGGACAGTTGCTAACGGAATTGAAGATTGTTCTCAATAAATCTGGATTTCTGATACACAAAGTTTGCTCTAACTCTAGTGCGTTCATTGAAACGATTGTCCCACTCAATCATGGTGGCACACGAGATTAACTCTGAAAAACTACCTTGAAAAATTCTCGGAATACAACAGAATCTTCACGAAGACACATTTCGATTGTTTTCTCCTCTCAAAATAGATGCGACTTTCGTCACGAAACGGAAAATTCTCTCTACATTCGCTCATTGTTAGGATCCGTTAGGTTTAGTATCCCCAGTAACTCTGAAAGGAAAGATTATCACGCAGAAACTCTGGCTCTTAAAAGTGGATTGGGATACTGCAATCACTAATGAACAATTCCTTCTGGAATAGAAAACCTTTCAGGACTCACTCACCTACATATATGATCTGACAATACCTCGGTGTTCCTATTTCTCAACAAACTCATTGCACGGTTGGAAGTTCATGGGTTCTCAGATACAAGTCAAATGGTTTATGCCTCTTGCATCCTACATTCGTGTGATTTATAGTGATGATTCTATATCGTGCGCCCTATTAACATCTAATC
Source organism: Cryptocephalus primarius (assembly GCA_963576515.1). Classification (NCBI taxonomy): domain Eukaryota; kingdom Metazoa; phylum Arthropoda; class Insecta; order Coleoptera; family Chrysomelidae; genus Cryptocephalus; species Cryptocephalus primarius. The sequence continues at coordinate 7,326,477 of OY754942.1, read as the reverse complement.
TCGGATTGCACCATTAAAAATAATTTCATTACTAATGAATCAAATTGAGTGGAAGTTTATACCCCCAGCTTTCCTCATTGGGGAGGAATATGGGAAGCTGCGATAAAAAGCGCAAAGTACCATGTTGTGCGAATGGTTGGAAACTGGAAGTTAACTTTTGAAGAATTCTACACTATATTGAACCAAATCGAAGCCATTTGGAATTCCAGACCTCTTTGCCCACTTTCAAATGATCCCTCTGATCATTAAGCTCTTACTCCTGCTTCCTTTCTAATTGGAACTAGCCTCGTTGCCTTTTCCGAAATAACTCGTCTGAATGAAAACAGATTATCTTGGTGGAAAAAATGTGGGCATATCTAGCGATATTTTTGGAAACGTTGGCCTCTTGATTATTTAAATAGATTGCAAAATAGACCTATGTGGTTTAGAACAAGTAATAACTTGGAAGAGAATCAGATGGTCCGAATAAAGGATAAAAACTCCCCTCCTCTTAGGTAGTCCCTTGGAAGAATAGTACAGACAATTCCAGGTCGTGATGGTCGAATAAGAGTAGTCCAACTAAGAACAGCGGACCGATGTCATACGTATCCGACGGTTAGGGTATGCCCCTTACCGGTACTGACTAATTAGCTGTTAATCACTATTTTTAAAACTCAATTTGATTTACCTGTGTCTGTTTTTTACCATCTCTTATCTGTTGTTAGTTCCCCAACTTTGCAGCTGACAAGCTTTACCGCGAAGGGAGTGGAGAATGTTGAGGAACCTTCGCAACTTATCTGATAGTGCGGTTTATACCCGCCCAGGGTTGTGGAGGGGACGTAACGAATGCGGAGGAAGGGCTCGGTACGTTAGGACGTAAATATAGAACATACGGAATAGAGAAGCGTAGAGGAAGGTACTCACTCTCACAGGTAAACTCTTGACAACACCTTGGTACAGACCCGAGAAAGTTCTTGGAAGTAGCTTGGTATAAAGTGCATTAGTGGTGAAATAAAGACGATTAAGTGATTTTTAATCGGTGGAACGGACGCAGAACAAACTCATACAGTCTACTACAGTCACTACTAAAAGAGTGAGGTCGGTACTGAGAATAAATTGCTTAAATATTGTCTGCATTTGATATCCATTTTGTTCTTTTTCATGTTTTGTTCGCATTGTTGTGCACTTTTATATTTTTTGCGAAGTACAGGGGGTGTATCTGTTGAACAGCAGGAACAGCAGGGGTACAGAAAGAGGGATTACGAACATGAGGTGAAAACATAGGTAGTTTTGTAATTCTCTGGTGTGAGATGAAGGTAACTACAGAACAACAAATTAACAACAAAACCTTCGATGAAGCTGGTTTTCTAATTCACTTCGGAGTATTTTTCGGAATGGTACATTTTGAGGGATGTCCTCACAATAGCCTATAAATAACCAATTAACAACAAGATATGCTACTGAAATCATATCAATATCCTTTGGCGTTTAGGTACAAGACGTGTATATCTTGGCTCAATATTGCGCTGGAAAATCCGTTGTTTCTAGGAAACGTCAAGAGCAACAAAATATCTCGAATCATATCGATATCCCAATGCGTTCAGAAGATACAGGGGTGATTGTTGTAATCTAATATTACGCTAGAATATCCACTATCTCTCGAAAATAGCAAGAGCAACAGAGCTCATTTTGACTCAAATTAGTGAAAAAATATGGGGTAGGTCCAATGGAGGAATACTAAAATTTATGTTCCTACGTAAAGACGTAAACTTGTAGTTGATTGATATATGAACCCATAATTTTCTTCTTTTCGTTCATTTTTATCAGTTTAAAGTGTAGATTTCTAAAGTGTCTATACTAAAAAATCGAAATACCTTGTTTATCGCAGATCAATCCCTTCGGTGGTCTTTTATTCATGCATAATTCATCGCTCTATACATTAATACAAATGTGACTCCTTGTTAGGACGCACTCAATAAATTTTGAACCGAGTTCACAGAAAATTTGAGAGTTTTAATAACCGCACAATAACAAAGTTCTGTACCCAACAATAAAATCTCAATGTAACAGCCGACCTTTTAAAAGTACGATAATTTCACGTCAGATTTCAAAATGAAAACTAAATTCGATATGAGCATAATAGAACGCGACTCGTATCTGTTCATGTAAAGTTATCTATAGAAATTTCAGACTGATAACGCTTACGGACACGTTCATTTTATTTCAGATAAAACATAATTCCAACCGCTGATATCACGCGAAAAAGTTTTATGGGTGGAACAGACTGTTTTGTCGTGTTTTTCGTAAAGGAAAGTCTCTCACGCGTTTGTGTAAACAATTAGAGAATTTACGCCAGCAAAAATTGTTTACTGGTAATTGTCGAACAGAGAAGAATAAAAAAATATGTTAACAGCACGAGCGATTCAGTGCACATCAATGGGACTGTTTATAAACACCATGATAAAATGGACATTTTATGGGTTGTAGACTGGTTATGTAAGCTGTCCTCGCCAAAAATATAACTTGTAAATATTGAAGGCTCTCCAACGGCTGGTAGACTTGCCAGAACAATATTTACGTATATTATTAGTCATACCATTTTCATATCAGACAAATTTAAAATAATCACAGGAAAGAACAGACCATAAGCACAAGCTATATATGCTGTGCATATAAATAAAGTCCCTGGCACAATTGATGCAGACACCTGTTAAAGAAAAGTAACATTTATAACACGACTCTAGTGGCCCAGGGCGGAGGGGGCACATCATCATGCATGAGATATATTTAATGTAATATATAAAATGTAAATTTAGTGTGATGTAAAACTCTTACATTGCCTAAATGAGCAGACAAATTCAATTTACGATATCATAAAATTATGTAAGGTCCACACTTCATTTTAAAAACCGAACAGTTTGGCACCATTTCCGTGACTGATTTTTCGTTTAATGGATAAACAACTTAATTATATGTTTCGAGAGGAAAATGGCATATCGTGATTGATAAGACAGAAGTGTTATACACAAATACAAAAACAAGTTTCATAATTATAATCTTTAAAATCCACACTAATGTCCATCAACTCGTCATTGTGCTGCCTGAGCGTCAAATTGTGTACACGTAGTTGACTATAATCCAATTTCTCCAAATCAATCAGTTCAGTTATCATTTAACTGGTGAGAAATTTCTAGTAATAGAAAATATAAACTTTTCGTTTTTCTCTTGGAGAAACCATAGTTTGTTTTTTTTTCTCTTTATGAAAGCTCTTAAAGGTATCTCAAATTTCGAATTTCTCGAAAACGATGCTTACGTAGTTCGTCTATTTTTTCATCTAAGATTTTTTCACACCCTAAAGTCCTACTAAAAACAATCCATTTCCCGATGAAGAGGAAAATAAAATAAATAAACACGATGCTTAAGAAATGCCTTTCAAAGTGTTAAATCAACAATGTATATCAAAAACTGTAAGGAATTACGGCGCTTTAATAGGACGGTCGCTTTAAAGGCTCTTCGTATATTTAATTATTTATATTAATTCACTACTTAAAATAAATAAAAATTAAACGGGATATTCCGAATCGTGTAATAAAAGCGTAAATGTTCGATTCAGGTTCGTTCCTTTGCTAGTTTCATGAGTATTTACCGAAGTGAAGAAAGTTAGTTAGGATGTTATCCGGAACGTTAATAAACAACAGTACCAATATTCTCCACTGTTAAAACTCTGATCTTGGTGCCAGTAGGACGTAGTACACTTCATAACAATATATACACGTGTGCCATATTGACATTTACCGACCTGGGTGCCACTAAATGCCGAAGGTATCTATATTTTAATATATTTACATTTATATATATATATATATATATATATATATATATATATATATATATATATATATATAAGAACTTGAAGAGATATGCACTGTTCTGGGGATGCAGTCAATGGCGGTCGTGAAACGAAAGGCTAACTTCTAACTCTGGCCAAGCTTTCGGAGGTCAGATTTCCTCCTTCATCGAGGCAGACCTGGTGGAAAGCAAGTGCCACATTTAATGCTGATCTAATTTCTCCAACATTCATGTTAAGTACAATACGTATAACAATTCTTAAAGAACTCATTAGTATAAGCCGTGATAGCAGAGATCATGCGGAACACATTCCATCCATCGTAAAAATGGGGTTACGAATGAAGCACCGGAATTGTAGACCCACACCAAAATTCTAGCTGAATTTTACACGTTCTCCATTATATAATATCTAGGTACTGGAGACGTGACTTCGGTGGCCCCTGACTGATACAGTCCCAACTGAGGAAATAGGTATGGTACTACAATAATGTGGTAATTTTTAGTTCGTCAACTGACACGCTGAATGTACGTAGGGCACACAACAGTTGATGAAAACGACAGGTGACAAAATGTGCGGCATGGAACCTCTTTAACTCGACCCGTCCACGGTCACGTCTCCAGTACCTAGATATTATATAATGGAGAACGTGTAAAATTCAGTTAGAATTTTTGTGTGGGTCTTTTTGTCTGGGTCTAGTTTTAGTGAACAACAACATACGATGGATGGAATGTGTTCCGCATCATCTCTGCTATCACGCTACGGTAAGCCGTGTAACGGCTAGACGGTAAGTAGTATAAGTACTAGTGAGTTCTTTAAGAATTGTTATACGTATTGTCCTTAACATGAATATTGGAGAAATTAGATCAGCATTAAATGTGGTACTTGCTTTCCACCAGGTCTGCCCTGATGAAGGAGAAAATCTGACCTCCGAAAGCTTGGCCAGAATTAGAAGTTAGCCTTTCGTTTCACGAAAATATATATATATATATATATATACACATATATATTCTTATATTTTTTTTTCTTTTTTTTTATTGACAAATTATTTCATACATATATTGTCTTAACAAACCCGGAATTCTTAATATTTTTGTGACTCACAGTTTCGATGTCATTTTTAATTTATAATTATGATTTTCTCATATTTCTTTATTATCAAAATTAATTATGTCATGCAAACAAACAGCCAGTCTTTCTTTTTTTATTTAATAAAATTGAGATTTATTTTTAAAAAGTACAAGTAAAATTTTCTACGCAGTTTTAATCTCCAAAGATTCCTGTAATTTTATTGCAGCGCCAACTACCTGATCCAATGTCGAACTATATTATTAGTTTCCAAAAATTTTATTAAAAAAAATCGCCACCTACCTTGTCGAATTGTGAATCTAAACCATTCAGGCGCCCACTCAAACGCACAAAAAATTTCATAAAACATGGTTCATAATTGTTTTAAGAGCAGTTCAGTGCCATACACACATTGTGAAGAATCATCGATATCTAAAAAATTGTAGAACTAAATAATAGTTAGTCATATATAGAAAATTTAAAAGACATCGATAAAAAACAGGTGTGACTGTGTGAAATGACTTGGTAAACGCGACGATAAGACCCATAATGCTTATATTTTATGAGAAACTACTTTATGTACATAATTTTAAACTTTTTGTTTTGAGAAGTGACGACAAAATAACCTTCTCTGGCCAACTCTCAGGACTTTAGTTTTCATGTCTTTTCGGTATTACATTCAAATTTTCGTGAATACTGGTTTTTATTTTTTTATACAAAATTTAACGTAGTATTTTGGTAAACGTTTAAAAGTCTTTCTGTATTGTTATATAAACAATCACCCGAAAAAGATTTTGAAACTACTACTTCTATTTACTTACTTCTAATTTATTTACAACTGTAAGGGTAAACTTTAAATTATAATTTAGATTGGCTCTAAATGAACAGTTAGAAAATTAATAGAATTTTTTTTACCAATTATATATCAATTTACAATATGTTTTGTTAAAATTGGCTCAGGGTGGAAGAGCAATCGTAGTCAGATTTTTCTTCGTATGATTATAATTTTTTCATATACATATTTCACTTCAAAAACTATGCAGACGTAATGTAAAGCAGGTAAGTTATACCTACGTTTCTCTAATTTTGAAAACTATCAAATCATGTTTATCATTAAGTAACGTACGTTATCTTCTACTTAAAAGATTCATCTAGTTAAGGAAGAATGAGTGTTGAAAACTCATAAAAATAAACCATATCATGAGATGGAAATATTTGAAATGATTTGATTTGATTTGACATGATTTAAAATATTTGAAACCTTTGTTGCATATGCCAAATTCCTAATATTTATAAAATATTCACTCAATATATATTTTGCATACTTTTCGAGCCATGGTTGTGACAAACGAAGTGATGCTGTTGAATATAAATAACTGCATGTAAGTACTACGTAAACAAGTAATCCAAATTTTCTACATTTGCTTTCTCTAAACTCCTTTCATCTTGTCGCCATATAAATGACTTGTGACATGAAGTAATTGCTGGAAACATGCTTTAGTTCTTTAAGAATAAAATGCACTTAATGACTGCTTGGTTTTGTTTTGGCTGAAACAGCTTTGATAACAGATTTGAAACGAATCGAACGAAAATCGTTGCTTGAAGCAATGAGCAACAAACAGACATTTTTAAATGTAAAAGTTCTTAAAATTGTCCAAAAAATGGTTTTCTCCAAGGCAGTGTAGAAAAACATTTCCTTTTTACAAAGGTATGTAAATAGAACCTACCCTTTGGTCGATATTTTTGTAATTTAACCCTTCTGGAACTTTATCTCTCCTATTATACATTAATCACAGCTAAGGTTTCAATTACACTTTGTACAATATAGAGGATCGATAGTAAGAATCAAGTAATACTGGTTGCTAAAATAACCCATTGCCACATTTTAATTTTTTATTCATCTATTTCTCCCTTGGTTTGTATTTTGTAGGAATCTGGGGTGGGCTAAAATCAGGAAAGATTTTTGTATTTACTCTTTCTACGTGCTTAACGCCAGATTGCACCGGGTCGTCTTAACTTTCGGTTTTACTAACCTCCGCTTAACGTTAAACCCAACTTTATTTTGTAGGTCATTGCACACGCAAACGCCTATGTAAACCGCGAAACTTATCGTCGAGTATTATTGTTTTGTCCGTCTTGTGAGTGTTTCGCATTAAAAGTTTGTGTTCCGTTATCTCAACGTTTTCAACGATGATGTGTCTCGTCTCTGTCCTGTGTCAGACATTTGTTTTTAAGATATCGCGTACTGTCTTCAAGTAATGCATATTTTTATTGCAAATTTAGTAGTTTAAGCTCATGTAGTCTTTGCAATGGAAATTGAAAAGAAGAAACTTTAGCTACTTAAATATGGCTAACAAACTTAGGATTAAACGGTTCATAATATGGAATCGCTAATAAACAAAATCAGCAACGTAATAATACAAATCAACACAATAAACGACAAAACTTAATAAAGCGGGTTGGGTTAAATCGTTCGTCATGGAACACTGATTGTAACGTATTTTCTGTGGCTCTAGTGTGTACTCCGTGCTATATTTTATGTACGACGTCTGTCGCGTAACGTTCAACCATTCTTAAACCGTATAAATTTACTGCTTAAGCAAAGCAAAGCTTAGCGATTGTTAAGCTTAGCTTAAACAGTGGTGTAGCGAATTTTACTTTTTAATCCAAGCTATTATGTCGAACTGGTGCAATCGGGCGTAATTATTCTTTGAGCTTTGGCAAATGTGGCTTTTAGGCGCTGTTATACTTGCTTTTTCTACGAGTAGTTATAGGCTTGTTCATCTTCTCTTCCTTTATTTAATTCTTCAACAACCCTCAAATTTGGTTCCAACCTTCTTATATTTCAATATATAGTAAATCCATTGGTGTTAAACCAACAATTTTAACGTTTTAATTAGGAAATATTTAGATAGTAAAAAAAGCGGTTCAACACCTAGAAACTTTCCGAATTAGCAATGGTCAATATATATTAAAAGGCCGTATTCTTGGGGGTAATAGTTTCTAGACTCTATAATAATTTGTATGATCAAATATTTTCAAAAATTGTCTTATATGTCCTTTCTGATTAAATTCATCCATTTCTTGCCATTTCAAGCCTATTTCTTATATTATTTTTTTACATTTTCATGTATTTTATTGAATCATATCTTGCTTGTTTCTCCATTTTCTTGTTGGTTTGCTCGTTAAGTCTAACTTTGGTAAGCTTTATTCACACTTTCTACATATATTAGTCACTTTATTCTTCGAGCCCTGCCAGACGTAGTGCTATTGGCACTATCATATATATCTTCTACATTCTTCTCCAAAAACCATGCAAATGCCATTAATTATTAATGCCAAACTCCCTAATCAAATTTTTTGAATGAAAAATTTTGTAATTAGTAAAAAAAATTTGTCCAAAATATGGATAAGTTGTAACCAAGTAGCTTCCTGTATGTTCCATTTTAAGCATTTCAAATTCCTTTATTCCAAACTACCTTTATTCAGTCTTTCTAATACCGCAGTCATCTTGTCTTCTCAACTTTGACAAACGTTTTTAGCGCCATCTTATGTATCTCTTACTTGTCCATTTATACATCTTCTTTATATTTCTTTAGTCCATTTTTGGCTAGAAACCATCAAATTTGGTAACAATTTTCAAGTAGGTTTCTACATATTTTAATACTAGAAAACCTGAATATCCAACCATCAAAATACAATTTTAAATTAGATCCTTTTTAATTGGTAAGAAAAAACTAGTAAATTTTGAGGCCACTCTAAACTGGTAACATTTTATTTATTTAAAGAGGTTTAAAGAGTTTAAAATTAAGAATTATTGGTTTCTATTGGCCGACGACGTATACGACGAAATATATCTCAAAATATTCTTCGAAATTCCTGTTTTAGCTGTATTGACCCATTTCCTTCGAGGCTTTTTATTTCCACTTTTATATACTCTTCAAATATTTTCATCCGTATGTTTCTCACTCCTCCCATTTTCTTCTTTTCCTTAGTAAAGGTATTTGGGGACGTTCTGAACTAGTGGGTTTATGTATGTACATTCTAAGAGAATTCGTTAAAGTGTTAGGAGTTCCTATGTTCTATATTCAAAGTATTTCTTGAAAAACGAAGTATATCTAAAAACGGTCGTTATTAAAAACTGTTTATATTCCTCTTTGTTACCTGATACTTTCATCCTGATATTTCCTTCCAATTTCATCTTTTTACTTTTTTACATCTTCTACTTCATTGATTTACCTTTTTCTCGGTTTCTCCTTTTTCCTTTATCTTACTAGATTTCTGGTAAAAGCTATTTTCGCTAATTCTGTTCAATGTAATGCTTCAACTTTATTGAAGTTATCATTTACTTCAAGGTTTCTCCTCTTTTTCCACCCTACTTCAGATTGGACTCTACCATAAGCAAGAAAATTACTTACAACTTCCTTATATAGCTTTCATACTGAAAGCAATGTAGTTTTAATATCTAGAAAATATCTAGAAAGTATCTCGAAATTAAAAGGCCAAATTAAAATTTGTAATTAGGAAAATTTTTAATCAGTAAGGTAATGAGAGGTTCAAAAATTAGTAACGATTATTAACGGTATTTAAATTGCAGAGGAAATAGTTTACTTGTTGACACCACATTCGAATTAATTTTTCTTAACATGACGGTACAAATATGCATCATGTAAATCAAATGTAAGAACCCACATGAAACAGTTAAAGGTAATTCCGGGAATAATTAATGTAACATTATTACTGCACTACACTCAAAAACAGCAAAATCAATCAATTTTTATTTGTGGTTTTTTTATCCAAAAGGATAAAAAAGGATCCGATATATATATATAAAAGGATTTGTTTTTTCCAAAAGGAAACAAGCAATATTTAACAAACTTTTGTACTCAATGGGATAGATCACCTTTCGAGCAATCTAGTGTAAACCTAAGCTAAGTGTTTTTCTGTGTAAGACCAAACAAGTATTAGTATACGCAAAGGTAGGACATTTGTGTTACCTACATATAATCTTAAATAGTGTCAAGTACGAAACAGACCACAATGGCTTATATTGTTTTCATACGAATAATCTAGACTGTAATGATCTGTAAAAACTCACCGTCTTGAATCCTCTATACATAAGCCTGATCTCCTGCCTGGTGAACTTCGTAAGCCTGCAGAGGTCCTCGAGCGCGACGGGCACTGGTTTCGGCACCCTGGACGGCTCTATCTCGAACATCACCTCCTCCACGGGGCTCTCCGACGGGGTGGCCATCGTGATTCGCGGCGACGTCGAAAGACAACACGTCTGTTATACTCAATGGCACGCACTCACGCACACGTGCCTCTCCATCTGCTCCCATCGACTGATGTATCTATCATCTGTCGAGGTACCGAAAGCTGGTGCGCTCCATCTCTTCCCCTATAAATAGACGAGGAGACCGAGATGCTGTTCGCTTTCTCCCGCCTCCCGGACGATCGATGGTCCCGTCAGTCGATTTTTTTGAGTACGAGAGGGATGATGATGACGACGATAGCTGAAAAATAAAATTAAACTCCAATAACCGTACACAACAAGTTACAATAAACACGGATGTAATATGCACCAAAAATGGTTGATTCTAATCAGTGGATGCGTCTATCACGGGGAGCGTTTTCATAAAGCGATTATGGATACCAAAGTTAGCCAGGTCCATGACAAGTAGATTCTTGCCACCAGGGCCCCCCGTCGTATTCAATAAAAGTAGATAATGCTCCTAGCCATTATCCATGTGGCGCACTATAGAAGACTTTCGATTGCGATCCAAGGGTTTAAGCTCACAGTTAGCTCAATTCCTCTGGCGAAGTCTGTTCAGACCCAGAAATTATTATTATTGGTCCTAGAGCCGGCAATAAATTTTGACCGGGCATTTTGACCCGGCTGATTTTAATTTATAGATCATATGATGTTATAATGAAGCTTACGTCAGCTGCGCCAATAACGGTGGGTGTTGGACTACAGTAGCTTCTCATGTACATAAAGAAATAATAAACGAAACCGCGCTATCTTAAATTGTGTGTTTCAATGAACTATGTTGTACTGTGTTGTGTTGTGTTTTTTTGTAATAATCTTTCGTCGATGTCCATTGTTTAGACTTCGACAAAAGGTTACCACTTTATAGAGGGTGACGCCTGTATTACGTTTTTCAAGATCTTGATATTACTTGATCAATATCAAGAGTACTAAGGAAAATGGTCTTGGATTTGTAGACGAATAAAAGAAAAACTTTTAGCGTATTTAAAATGTTTGATTTCGGTGTAATAAATACGATTTTAATATAGCTGTTTTCCAATTCAGTTTGTTCAAGATGAAGATAAATATATACGGAATATTATTTCATAATATAAGTAATAATTCATAATAATAAGTAAATAAATTTAAGTATCTTGGAGTAATGATAGCAAATGATGGTGACAAGGAAACTGAAATTAATGAAAGAATCAGGAACACAAACAGAGTATAACAAGCAAATAAAGAATAAATAAATAAATAAATAAATAAATAAATAAATAAATAAATAAAACCAAAATGAGGATATACAGAAGGATAATACAACCAACAATAATGTATGTAGCGGAGACAATAACAATGACTAAAAAGAAAGAGAAAGAATTAAGAGTGCAGGAACGGAAAATATTGAGAATAATACTGGGAGCTAAAAAAATAGGACAAGGTGAATACAGTAGGAGTACTAATAGAGAAATATTAGATGAAATGGAAGGAGAACACATAATCAAAAGAATAAAAGAGGAAAGAGTCAGATGGTTGGGGCACATGTGGAGAGCGGGAAACAGATCTACAGTTTACAGCATTACAGAATGGCAACCTGGAGGAAGAAAGGAAGGAGGAGGAAGAAGGGAAGACCAAAATCTACACGGATGCAAGAAGTTCGAGCAGACCTAACCAGAGCTGGAGTAAGAAACTGTCAGAAGAAAACAGGGGATAGAAACAGATGGAAACCAATCTGCGATAAAATACAATAAATAGAGAACGGGGACTGATCTAACCCAAAAAATAGATCTAGAGAGCAATGCGACGATATCAAGGGGTGACTAGCCCCTATACATACATACATATATATATATATATATATATATATATATATATATATATATATATATATATATATATATATATATATATATATATATATATATATAAGGTATACCAATAAGTTTCCGCCGTTTTCAAGAGATGGATCCACTGACAAGATTACTTTGAAATTATTAGATGTAAGAAGCCATATAGAAAGTTTAAATACCTGGCAACAACATAACCTTAAAATACTATTATCTTTATACTGGTAGTATACTTTTTTTTTTTTGTTCGAAAATGTCGAGTTTTGTACCAAATAAGCGTCATTTGCGGGAAGTTTTGATTTATTTATTTCATTTAGAGAAATCTGCTGCTGAGGCGCATCGTTCTCTTGCAGAAGTTTACGGTGATGCTGCTTTAAGTGAAAGAAGTTGTCGTGAATGGTTTTAAAAGTTTAAAAACGGCAGGTTTGACGTGGAAGATAAAGAACGCGAAGGAAGGCGAGTCAAGTTTGAAGACGCTGAGTTAGAGGCTTTACTGGACCAAGACTCATGCCAAACTGAAGAGCAGCTCGCAGAAAGCTTGGGTGTGACTGTAGTGGCTGGGTGTGGGTGGTATGGTATTAAAATAAGGAAATTGGGTTCCGCATGAATTGAAACCCAGAGACGTCGAGCGCCGCCTTTTCACGTGCGAACAACTTCTCCAAAGACAATGTCGAAAGAGTTTTTTGCATCGAATAGTGACAGGGGATGAAAAGTGGATCCACTACGACAACCCAAAGCGTAGGAAATCGTGGAGTAAGCCCGGCCGTGTACCAACTTCAACGGCGAAACCGAATGTTTATGGCTACAAGTTAATGTTGTGCATTGGGTGGGTTCAGCTCCGAGTAATCTATTACGAACTACCCCAGCCTAAGGAAACTATCACTGGAGAACGTTATCAACAGCAAGTGTTGCAATTGAGCAGAGAATTGAAGCTTGAACGCCCCGAATATGCCAAAAGACATAACAAAGTGATTGTTCAGCGAGACGATGCTCGGCCACGTGTTGCAAAAGTCGTCAAGGATACTTTGGAAGGTTTACAATGGGATGTCTTAGCCCACCCGCCGTATTTACCAGACATTGCTCCTTCGGACTACCACCTGTTCCGATCGATGGCTCACGCTCTGAAAAACAACACTTTATTTCTTACGAAGAAGCCAAAAATTAGGTCGACTCATGGGTAGTCTCGAAAGATGAAGAGTTTTTTCGACGTGGCATCCGAACGCTGGCAGAAAGATGACAAAAAATAGTAGCTTATGACGGACAATATTTTGAACAAAACTTTATGCCTTATTTTAAATCATTTTATCAAAAATGGTAAATTAAATATAATACCTTTTATTACTACATATCAGGGTAGCTCATTCAATTATTTGCAAGCGACTTGATAAAATTTTGTTATAAATTGCAATATCTTTAAACCGTTTTTTTTTCTCGGAAATATTAAATTTTAGTGACATACAAAATATCAAGACAAAAAATAAAATATTCAACAATTTTTATAACATTATCTTACTGGTAACAAAACAAGAAAAATCGTAATAACTGCTTACCACCGGCTTTCCATTTACGTTATCACGCCAATATTGACATTGTTGCAATGATCTCTAATTTGTTAAACATTATCTCAATAAGAGACGTTTTTGTTGAGAATTAGTGACTTTCATAAATCGATAAAAACACCTATAGTAGCATAAATACTTTCGAACTGTCGTCACATAATCTCACTTTGTTCCGCGAAACATCTTTAAGGTGAAACGAAAACGAAAAAACGTTGAAGTACAAAAAATCTTTTTCTGTGTAGATAGAATTTGTTAACGACTGAAATGCGCCTAATTGATTAGGTAACGTATAAATGGAGAACCATAAAGTAAGCTTCGCTTCCAACCCGCGTTCATGAACCGACACGTTAAATATTTTAGAAATATAACCGTTCTAGTTAAAAATCACCTTGCTATATTATATCTTTGAAAATAAATTTCTAGTGAAGAAAGCTTCCCCGGAAGGACTCTGTATGAACATATACGCAGTATTATTTTCATATGTATATACATTACGTCTCTTAGAGATTGTCCACATATTCTGGGACACTCTGTATATGCATTATATTCCAAAAATATTCAAATGGACGTGTTACAAGAATCCTACAAATTTTTCCTAAACGTCGAATTTGGGTAGTCATTATTAAAACCCTTGAAATGGAAATAAATTTTGCTACATAAATATATAAGCTAAATATACACTATAAATTTATAAATCTATAACAAAAATTTATGTCTTTTTTATCAGTAAATATGTGTTTATGTAACGCTTTTAGTATGGTTCTAATATAAATCTAAAGGAACATATTTTAATATGCATAAAACTTTCCCGTTTCACACTATATTTTCTTTTTTAATATACTTATCATATTAATATTAAAAAATCGACGCCAACTTTATTGGAATTAAAAATTTTCGGAAAATAAAAATACAGAATCAATTTTGTGTTACTGGAAAACCGCTGCACATCTCCACGAAATCTCCCCTTCCAGTTCCACTAAAACAACTACACTTATCCGTGTAATGCATTCAGAATTTCTTCCTCCCTTTCCTCGGCTCTGCCTTGCATCAGCCCCGACTGGCTAGGGTAATTTATTTGTTGTAAAACCGTATAGTACTGATTTACATTTCTCCATTTACCTGACGAGTCTTTAACATTAATGAGTTCGTATTGTTTCTAATTTCAAGTCACTATGATAGAAAGGAATAGTTAAATTTGAGCTTTGAACCGTGAAATCAAAGATATTACTAAGAAAAAATAAAGAATAAGAGAAATACGAACACGAATAATCCTACCCGTTCCCTCTTTCCCTTTGCTTCATCCTAACTTTAAAATTTTAACAAGAACCAGACTGCTCGATGTTATTTGCTTTAAATAGTTATTCGTAGATGTGAACAGTTGCAGATATTGTCGTATTATCTTTTATAACTTGATTTATTATTTTGCAAGGCAAACTCAGTTTTAAGAACCCCACCCTCACTCCGAGTAAGTGAAACTTCTTCAAGTTGCCAAGAAGGCACTGACTGACTGCTTGACACCATTCCAACCATATATCTACAATGGTTCAGTGTACAAGGACATGTAGTTAGAGAGAAACTTGAAAAGTGCCTTTAATTGGACACTTGTCGTACTACTAAATTGTAAGACTCACAGTGGAAATGAAGTTATGACAAAAATAGATATATAAAGTTTAAAATATAAAAGTCAAACAAAAGTCCAGGATTGATCAGAGCTTACGGTTTCATGTTTCATGCGCGTTCGTTGTTATATTCCCTCATTGTAATTTCGTTCTGCTTTCGCTGCCTTAAGGCTGTAAATACAGAATGTTTTTGTGGATCACCTGAAGGGGTGCTAATATTAACCGAAATGCCGGTAAACAAACATACTGCTTGGTATCATAACAATAACGAACGTTGTTTTCGTTTTAGCTAACTGTCCATATGAAAAATGCGTCAGGTTTTCTGTATAAAGTATGTATATTTAATGTATGTGCAGTTTATCTGCTTAGATCCAAATTTAAGGCTTAGTTTGCAATGGTCTAACTTATGTTATTATTTGGTGATGTATTTCTGTACAAGTAGAAGAATAGTCTATTTATGAAAATAAAGTGTTTTGCACGAACCGAAGGCGAGTACAGAAATATTTTGATCTATGATCATTACATAAACACGTAATGTTTACATTAAAACATTCACACAATTACAATCAAACAGTGACGAAGATTCATTTGACACTTTTGCTATTAATTACCACTTGTTTGATTATATTGCATCGACCTATAAATTATTTTTTTTATGTCACCAACAGCAAAATTTTGTGAAGCTCGCTTCAATTTATCGATGAATAAAATGACAATTAAGGGTGGTGCTTATAACTCAACAATAGTTACATTATGTGATAATAAAATTGTTAACCAAATGAATTTAAGACAAGCTGGCCATTGTTTTAAAATACATGTTGAAATAAAAGTTTTCTTGTTGAAAAGCTGTTGACGTGTCGGTGGATGTCATGTCATTGTTAAATCTTATATAAGGTAAACATTTCCTGTCAAATATTAACATGAAAGATCCCTTTGTAATAGAGAAAGCTTTATGTTTGTATCCGATAAACGAACCGGTTGAAAAGCCAATTAAGCGGGTCCTGTATAATTTCAGGTCAACGAATTTTAAAATGTATAAAATCAAAGCTCAAAACTAGCTCAGCGATGCAATTGGAAATGTATAAAATGTTAATATAGCATATGTAATATATAAGTCCGTCGAACATTAATGGTACCGGAAGATTCCCCAAAGAATTGAAAGTATCAGTAGGTTCAAAAGTAATGCTGTGTTGGAACATCGATATGTCATAGAGTCATAGAATTTATTTTAGAAAGAATTTGGCATTGCTTTCGCCAAGCTCAAATGCACGAAAAACTTTCTCCATCCTGATACTGGTAAAGATACAAAGACTATCCATTTTCCGGTAAAATACATATATAGCTTAGCAGAATGGAGGAGGCTTTCACTAATTTTATCTTGGGCTTCAACAGTACACAAAATGCAAGATGACACCGCCGGTGTTCACCAGAATTGTTAGAAACCAACGGTAAGGAAACCATGGAGATGCTACGTATGAAATCTATGTAATTCGACAATTAATTGTGACGATGCTCAAAATTCTTATGATATGTTTATATACTGTGAATAAACTTAGTATACTGTGATTAAAATGGTGTTTGTTTCATGGCATCCATCATTAAAAGTAGAAAGTAAACTATATAAAAGATATTACATTTAAAGCTTTTATTTAATATGCAAAGAAACTAATGCAAAATTTACTAACTATAATGAAATGCATTGTCCGAATAAAATAGTGAACGCATATGAGAGATATGGTGAGATATGAAGATGGTTCTTTATAAAAATTAATATTAATTTTGAATTCGTTGCTCATTATTTTTCTAAGTTACTTAAGTTAAGAATTCACGATGTCGCCAAATCTCCAAAACATACGTACTATGCCGACTTAGTGGCAGAGGCGGTGGACGATTATTATTTTTATTATAGGATTATAATAAATATATATTTGTTATATATTATTTTATTACCTCATTTAATTGTTTGCCTTTTTTAAATTAATAATTGCGTATTATTTCTATATTATATATAATGAGACTAAAAAGTTATAGATGCCATTGGGCGAAATGGCATAGCTTGGTAAACGCCATAAGACTAATTATTTTTATATTTTATGACAAACCACCCTACGTTTACAATTTTAAAATTTTTGTTTTGAAAATTGCATCCGAAATAAGCCTCTGCCACTGACCGTACCATCGGGATTTTTTTAATCGCTAGTTATTATTCGATTGTATCATTCTATTCTTAATATTTCTTTCGTGCAAATCGAAAAGCCCCCATCTTTTGTAAATACGGTACTACAAAATATTAATTATTATTACTGTAAATTCAAAACAGTATTGTTTGCTCACCATTTGAACAAAACGTTATTAATACTCTTGTATAAATATGCGCTCGATACTTGCTTTCAGTCCTAGACCAATCACCAGACCTCACCACCACTACTGTTCTCACAACCTTTCGGGTTGGAAATCCATAGCAGCAGCCGATTTATAGATTTTCTACGTGGATTACATTTTATTGTTAATTCCAAATGCAATGTTACACTATCGCTTACAACGATTTTTTTTCAATTCTCTTGTTGAATAGAAAATTGTCTGTAATGAGAGTTTTAATTGGTTTACGAAGCACTTGAAATTAATTTACCTTAAAATTTACGATAAGTGATGATAAAAAAGTATCAATTTAAACAATCGTTTATTAATGTTATGAGCAATAGTTACTATTATGTTATTATTAATATTGCTTAAAATAATTATTGGGTGGCGATTTAAATCTAAGTAGACCGCGTTAACAGATATTAGTGATAAGTGGTACAAAAACACTTCGTGATTTAGTTTGTCCGGATTTTCACCCAGTTGGGATTATGAACGTGTAAAATTTTAAACAGCTGAGATTCAGATTGTCGGGATTTTAAACGAATCCAATTTTTGAGATATGATCAAAGCAAATGTGTTAGATTTGTAGAATTTGATTTAAAGTGAGATAACGTTACATCAGAACTGCATTAAGAATCGTCATTTTATACAGTGCCAAGCCCCTAATCAAATAAAATAGCTTGACTTGGCATGGCTCCAGTGCCCCATTCGGGGCCGAGATTCGTATGCTTCGGCTACATGGCACACCGGTAAAAACGGCCCTAGGTTTTTAAGGATTTTGCAAGGATAGAATGGCTTTAAAATTAAATCTAGAAGGTTTTTGGAACATTTAAGATGTTCCACTTTAATGTTAAACAATAAAGAGCATAAACAGCATAGAATGAGGATTCTAGGAGTTATTATTCAATCTTTATACCACAGAAATTGCCCCAAAATCAAATATAGAATATTTATAGATGTTCTAAATAATTTCATTACTTTAAAACCGTCAAAGGTGCCTCAACATCAGATCTAGAAGGTATAGAGAAATTTCAAAATTTTCATTGTTGCTCAATTAGTTCGGCTATTTCAGGCAAGAAAAAGACTCCCGTTTGCTTAACTTGTTCACTTTTGCTGTGGTGAATAACCAAAGGTACTAATAATATCTTGTCCAGGTTTAGGACCCTAACTCTAGCAGAATGCGTACATGCGCACTGAAGTAACCAAAATCGCAACGAAGGCAACTACAAAACGATTACTAGAGGAAAATATGTTATGCGTGTATGAAAGCAGTCGCTCTACTTTTGTGCGGAAAGTGGGAAACTGCCTTCTATCTTCTACATTACCACAATATAGCCAAATGTGCATGAACATTAATTCAAATTATTATTACCTAAAAACGCAATATTCGTTCTTCGAAGCCCACAGAAATTATTTATATTTCCCTAAATTATTTCACGTAAAATATGCACAGTATCGAAAGTCTAAATCATACCGAAAAGTCTCTAGGAGGTCTCTTAATAGTATAGAAAGCTAAATTGGTTTTAAACTTGAACCTAGAAGATTTGTAGGAATTCCCAACGAATTCGTTTTCATTTTCAACGTTAGAAAGACTGTACAATAAAGATTGCAGAGGGTCTTTAAAGAATGTTAAATTGCCGATATTGCCTTAGAGTCGAATCTAGGAGATTTATGGAAGTTTCAAATTCATTTATTCTCCAAAGACTACAAAAAAAATGTGCATTATCCTAAATTATATTAAATAGGTTCTAGAAGTTTTTCCGTTATAATATCAAGCAAAAGAACGTATGCTAAAGAAAAACTCGTAGTTTCTATAAAATTTGGATACGATAGAATGAATTTAAAATTGATTCTATTAAGTTTATGGAAAATTTAAACGTTTGAGTTTTAATTTTAAGCATTGGAAAACCTCAGGAGAGGAAAATTCCAGAAGTTCTTATGGAACCTTCAATATCTAAAACTGCCTCCAAAGGAAATTTAGATGGTGCACGGAAGTTCCAAATAATACTGTTTCAATTTTACTCGTAAACGTTATAACGAATGTAAAATAAAGATTCCGGGCGTATTTCTAGAAAATTAGATTATCGAAAAGTTTCATAAAAAAATCGAGTCTAAAAGTTTATGTAAATTTCAATTTGTATCATTTTCAGAGGACCACAAAAAATTACGTTTTCCTAAATTCTCTAAGGTTCTAGAAACCTTCTAGTAAAAATGTTAAACATTAGAAAGTGTAAATTATATTAAAAAGAGAATCTAAAATTTCTTCTATAATTTACCAAAGTCGAAATGCGTTTACAACTACATAAATCTAGAAGGTTTGTGAAAATTTCAAACGTTTTTATTTTGATTCTCAGAGATAGTTAAGTCAATAATCTAGAGAGAAGAGAGACTTTATTTTGATTTTAAACCTTAAAAGGTATAGAATAAAAATTTCAGAGGTTCTTCTAAAACCTCAAATGACCGGAGAGTTTCCTAATTCTCCGAGGACCATGAAAATATCTAGATTTTCCTAAACAGTTTTAAGTGGAATTTAGATGCTTTTTGATTTTGATTTCAAACACTATCAATCTAGAAGTGGCCTAAAAACACAGCAATCAGCCTGGGTTCCTTGTAATAGCATTTCATGCCATGACACTATATTATTTATTCTGCATATCATATGATTGGTGATAGATTTGACAAAGTTGCATCAAAATGAACTGAAATAAAAGTTCTTAAGTTGACATAACACAAATTTAAAAATATTTTCGATGGATTCATCGTTTCATGAAATCGTCTTTCTCATATTAGTTACGCCTTCTATGTAATTTAACATGGTCTTAAGTAAAACTTACATTGACTTACCTAACTCAAACAAACATTTTTTTTGAGTTATGTTCATCAATTATACTTATGCAAGTTCAGAGTGATTTTTGATATTAATATGTTAAATAATGGTAGTTGGTATTAAATAAATACCTGAGTCAAATTGTAAAGATCAAAAAATGTATGTACAGTCATTTTGAAGTACAAGCTAAATAATAAATAAAACAAATTAAATAATAATTGATTTTCTGGTAGTTGTGGTTAATCCACAGTCTCTCTCTCTTTTATTTATCTATTAAATTTATTAATAACTTTAATACGCTGTTAGATGTCACTTTGTTTGACCAAGTCTCTTCGAATTTTTACCAGCTTTCGAGAATGATCTTAATTAATTACCCTTTGGGGCCCCTCTAGCAGAGGATAAAGCCCTGTCTGATTTTAGTTTTTAATTCTATTGCCTAATTATTTATAGTCATATATTTGTTTATCACCATTCTCAAACTGTATTTTAAGTAAAATCTCATTTAATTCTTAAATTTGGTATTCCCCCCTTGGCAAAGGTGACTGATAGTGCGTCTTAGCTGATGGAAAACATGTCTCGTAGTTTACATAAATATCAACATTAGACATGGCTCTTGTTACCATAAGAAAACAACTTTAAAACGACGAATTTTAATATTTATTTTGAATTCGTTACTCATTATTCTTCTAAGTTACTTCATAATGACTACCAGAAAATTCACTATGCAAAGGAGAATAAATGGTATGACACTGGTGTTCATACCGCCAACACAAAATCTTCGGAACATATAAGTACAGTCGAATCTCTATTCAACGAACCTCTATTTAACAAAATTCTCTATTTAGCGAAATTTTGGTTAGAACCGTGAACGTCCCATGTTATTTATTAATAAATTTCTCTCTATTTAGCGAAGACAATCTCTATTTAACAAAGTACAGTTAGGGTTATAAACCCATAGCAGGTACACGGTAGTCTGAATTTCAAGAAGGTTCACTCTTATCCTTTCCTAGATTTTTAATGCGGTCATTACGCGGTATTGCTGCCTGCATTTTTTCAGACTGTTTGTTTAAATCTTTAAATTAGTGGGAGGTATTTTTTGAAAACGCAGTATTATTTAAATGCGAAGCGCAATCAAAAATTACAGACTTCTTTAAGAATTCTTAAGTTAAGTCCACATCTGATGTTTTCGTGAGGACCTAATACGGCTTTTGTTTCTTTGTACATTATGTATAATAGCCCTGATAATAGCTTATATGTTTAATCATACATAATGCACGTTCATGTAAATACATATTAGTTCATATATTACATGTATGTATTATTATATATGTACTAGCGGACCCGGCGAACTTCGTATCGCCTAACAGTCCATTCTTTAATTTTTTATTTTTTTAAGTTAATAAGTCAACAATTACATTATGTCAAAAATTAAAAATTATAAAACTCACAAAATTCTTTTAATAGTCACTAAAAAATCACAATGAAAATCACAATTTCAGATTTCTTATTATGATACCTACTTATTATATTTGATTTTATTTTAATTATTCTAAATTAAGTTTCATTTTTATTGTAGTACTTTATGGTACACGATATTTTTTGTTTGATTGCCTGGCGCGTAAACAAACAGAGCAGATGGTTTTCCAACACGGGAACAGGCAACATACAATTGACCATGCGAGAAACATGGGTTTTCTAAATTAATACTACAAACACTTAATGACTGCCCCTGGGATTTGTTTATAGTCATAGCGAAAGCAAGCCGTACTGGAAACTGCAGTCGTTTAAACTCGAATGGTACGTCAGTCGGAATCATTAGGATGCGGGGTATCAGAACGTCTTCTCCTTTATACTTTCCTTTCAATATGATTGCTTCTATTACGTTATTCAGTAATTTTTTTATCGCTAATCGTGTGCCGTTACAAAGTCGCGGTTGGTTAATATTTCGCAACATTATAACTACAGATCCAACTTTTAATTGAAGAT
The DNA here is from genome assembly GCA_963576515.1 of Cryptocephalus primarius. Taxonomy (NCBI): domain Eukaryota; kingdom Metazoa; phylum Arthropoda; class Insecta; order Coleoptera; family Chrysomelidae; genus Cryptocephalus; species Cryptocephalus primarius. The sequence continues at coordinate 7,304,133 of OY754942.1, read as the reverse complement.
TGTGAGGCGGCAATCCTGGCAAATCTAGTGAGTTTAAAAATTCCGGTGGATAGTTCACGACATCATCTTCATTAGTTGCCGTATCAATTGATTTATATGTCCTCATTTCGCCAGGAATGTCATCTTGAATTTTGAAATTTAATTCATTTACATCGGTGTTTTTGGCAGCCAGTATAGCTCGTTCGCTCAACCAATCATGGAATAAGTAATTTTGAGCAACATTTGGGAACACTTTGTGAATGAGTTCAGCTGTTGATTGCGTTAACTGACAAAAACTCTCAGGAAAGGTGATGCAGCCAGTCAGCACGTCTATAGGAAATTTGCCATTACCAATATCAATGAGTTGTTTAGAGAATATGTCTCCAGATTGATCATTTTGCAACATGACACGCATATACTTGCTTAAATGTAATACCTTGACATGTTTCCACAAATTGGAGGACTTTAAACATGCATTCAGTTCATCAGCTTGCGTTGAACGTGGAACCACTGGCAATGTTTGGCGAAAATCTCCTGATAATAAAATCATTGCGCCACCAAATTGGTTTTGGTTGTTCCGTAGATCTTTTAAGGTTCTATCTAAAGCTTCTAAAGATTTTTTATGCGCCATCGTGCATTCATCCCACACTATTAGTTTACATAACTGCAAAACCTTTGCCATTGCAGAATTCTTGGAAATGTTGATGTGTTTCCTTAATACGTTGTAATTGATTATTTCGACGATGTAAAACAATATCACGTGACTCCAAATTTTCTCCAACTACAACAATGGCAACTTCATCGATAGTAGGTGCATTAAAACGTGCTGCATGTTGGCCCATAGGAGTTTTATCTGCTCTGATAACAATTTTGTGATCATCAGATGGCATCATATCCATTGCACTTATAAATAATATAATTAATTGATTGTGTTCGTGAAATAAGTTTTGTAATTGTTCAACTATTGACCTTTTTACTGAATTGTTATGTGCACAACGTAGATTGATTTCTTGTGGAGAATTGCCCATAAAATAAATTTGCAAAAACTTGTAGTCGCTATCTGGCACTGGTAACAAAGAACCTGCTCTGTGATATATTTGACCTTGTATCTGTAAAGGGAAAAAATGTATAGTAAAAATGTATGTACAGTAGTACAATAGTTATGATTAATTAACATACAACTGCAAATACTATTACAAACCTTAAAAGTTGGCATAAAATTTTCCCGAACTACTTTTGATGCTCCAAATGAAGTCATTTGAAAGCAGTCGTTATATTTTTGAATATTCTTTAAAAAGTGTATTGAATCTGTTCCTATTCCTAAAACTAATGAGTACAATGGCTCTGGAGGTGGAAGCAATGGTATCAATTTCACCTTTCCATTTGCGCAACACAATCCATTGGCTTCATTTTTGTATGCCTTTTCAATGCCTTACAATATTGGCAAACTGAGTTCATAGGTCCAATAGCAACACAATTGTAGGCACCGTAATCAATTGACATATCGTAACAGAAAGCAGCTCGATTCAAACTTGCACCATTATTAGTCGAATATCGCGCTTCACGGGTCTGTCTTAAGCGAATTCTTTCACGTTCATTGCGATCTTCACGTTCCTGGGCAGTACGATTAGATTGATAATGCATTTGATTTGTTGCATTTCGGGTTCTCCTGCCTAAATTTGTCCGCCGCCTTATAGGAGGCATATTTAGTAAGTCACAAACACACAACACTTTTAGGTTTAGTAATATTATAGATGCACAGCAAAGAGATATTTACATTTCAATTGACATTTTACCACAGACAATATTGACAAATATTGACATTAATATTTATACGATACTAACGTCACTCAATTGTTTTGCCTTCCCGGAACCTCTCTACTAACACAAACTTTATCGTATGGTATTAAAGTTCAAATTGACTTTTAAGTATTGTCACAAATCTTTTGTATGAAAGTATAGAAAAGTATTATTTTTAAAATTTCTTTTTTTTGAATTTTTCTCTCCGTAAGAACCATCCTCGTACTTCAAGGAATATTTTAAAAAAAGAATTAGCGAAATCGGTCCAACCGTTCTCGAGTTTTGCGCTTAGCAAGACATTCAGCGACTCATTTTTATATTATAGATTACGTTCATTAAACTTCACTCAAAACTAGAACTTCAATTATAAAATCATTTTTTATGTCGATTAAACATACATCATTTATATATGTATATACGTATAATACATAATAATTCGGTCTATATATACCGAATTATTCTATATAACGAATTTTCTATATAACGAAGTTTTTTCAGCGGATTTAGGACTTCGTTAAATAGAGGTTCGACTGTACTTTACCACCTTAGTGACGGTGGCGGTTAATAATTAATATTTTTATTATACGATGATAATAAGTATATTATATATTTATTATATATTACTTTATTATTTCATTTAATTGGATTTTTTAAAAATAATGAAACTGGTTTCAACTTCGAATTGAATACTAACGTTTTTTACAAACTAGAGAATGAGAAACATGCACCCAGTTTCGAAGAACTTGGATTTTCCTCTTTGCATAGATTTAGTTGCAGAACACAATTTTAGGGATCGCGAACGATGTTCTCACTAACGTCACATAATTCTTTAATGGCCATACTTAACACTCACATACGCACTAATAGAAATGATGGCATGTGTTGTGAATATTTGTGAATTAGTGTCCCGAAACACATCTCTACCTGAAAATACAAGTTTTATTTAAGTTACACCATATGATGTTAATATCAAAAATGACGAATGCTGACTGGCTTTGTTTAAGCCTTATCAGATAATATACCACCGCAACAAGATACCATTATTAGTACCATTATTAATGAAGCCATTATTAATACCAGTGGTATTAAAAATGGCTTCTTGTTTTTCCACTAATGCTGACCGTATCTAATTATCCAAAGAGTTAATACGCACTTAACCTAATTCTAATACTCCCGCTTTTAATTTAAAATGAATAAAAAGAATATACCATACAGGCCCTAATGGATTATTTTGGTCATCATGTGGTGCTCTGCATCAAAATTATCCAGAACACCGCAACAGCGTTTGTGGTATTTTTTCTGATTTCATTTCATAAAATACACCAGTTCTAATAAGTTTTAATGCTTTTATCCTGACATCTAGACATAGTAAAATATTTGTACCACATTTTGACGAAGCAACAAAGAGCAAACAAAGCGAAACTCTTCACAAAAATAACATCAACAAAATTTTCTACTTACGACAAACCAATTATAACGATCGAGTGAAGTCACGCATCAGTAGCACCAAAGTACTAGTATTACTCGCAATTCATATTATTGATGCAATTTCTCTTTGCCTCATTATACAGAAAAAAAATATGCACATTATACTGACAGCCCGGTTGGTTATACCCTATCAATCTACGATGGAAAAAAATTGGTGCATATTTCTCATCGTACGCAAGTCACATATTTGCTTGGAAGTTTCTAAAACAACACTTTTTCGCATTTTTGGAAAAGCTGCTGACTTTGGTTCAAAGGATAGATTTAGACAACAGATTTTAACTACCAAGCTCGTGAAAAATTGAATAAATTTTATTGGACTTTTCGCAAAATTACTGAATGTGTTTAAAGACCATGTTCATAGGTTAGTTGTTTAGTTGAAATCTTCGTTTCTGGGGCAATGGAAGAATATTCATTTCCCGAACAACATTTATATGAATTTTTCCGGATAACTGACTCAATTTCACATGTTTATTGGGAAGATTATTGAAACTGAAAAGAAAATAAAATTATGGATCAGTTCTTTGATTAAAACTTTAGTTTTTAGAAAATTCATTAGAATGCACCAGACATTTTTAAACTATTAAACTGTATACCAAAAATTAAACGTTATTATTGATTTCTGAATGATTGACCAGAATTTATTAAGTATTTAGGAAATCGTCTGAATTGAGTTCAAAACGAAACATCAAATTCCGATTTTTAATTATCACATAGGTGGATTGTTAGAAAATTTATTAAAATTCATTAAACGTTTAGAAAAATTACTGAATTTCGTATTGACAGCCCATTATTAGATCCGTTGCCCATATAAAATATCAGTTTCTGGAAATTACTAAGAACATTTCTTTTCTGAACAGAACCCATGTAATCTTATTTAGATAAATGATCCCATTTGGTTTGTTTTTTTGAAAAAATACTGGAAACTCTAAATCTATGAATCGAGTTGTTTGTTAAAAGTGCTGTTTGATGGAAATTTACTCGAAAAATTTTTAATAGGAGGAAGTATTCTTGTTGTACAATAGATTCGAAAGAAAAAGAATACGCATCGAAGGGGACGCTATTAAAAAAATTTAAATAATCAGGCGTCCGGCACTGCAACACCTGACTATAATTTTCGAACCTTTAGCGAATATTTACACATTCCTCTATTTCACTACTCCATTGCTTTGTAAATCCCATTCTTTTTAATAGTGATTTAGTCAATCTTCCTAATTTGACTTGGCTATTTACTTAATACAAGATCAAAACTAACAGATTTAATCAAACCTTTATGTAACAATTTTCTATCAAAAATCACCCTAAATTTGAATAAGTGCAAGTGATAAGTATAACTGAATCAAAATGTTTATTTCAGTTCACTTAACAGCTTGTTAATTTATATATAACGGGTACATTACTTTACTACTATACAATTCTTTCTGCATTGTTCATTTTGGAAAGTAAATAGCAGAAACAAAACTAGGTACTCCCGAATACACATGAAAATCTAAGCTTTTCTCTAGACAAATTAAAAATGGCTAAAAACACCAATTCTGAAGTGTGAGATTACAATTGTAAAATTTGTCACGATTCTTCGATATTTCTAAATTAAATTGCAGCTTAGCTAAGCGTTGCTGTTTTCTGTGCAAAACATAGGAAAGTTCGGTAAACCAAGCTTAATTATTTGTGAAGGCTTAATAAAGCTACGCTCATGGAAAACACGTCCCTTGGTAGTTTTTCTAGGTATATACATAGATATGTACAAAGATATAACCAATTCAGCAGATAAATTTGAAACTGTTTACGTGCATTATATTATAACAAAACAGGTGCTACATCAATATTGATATTTTAAAACATTTTGGAGCATAAATATTTAAAGTGCCTTTCGTTATACCTAGTCTTCAATTAGAATGTTATCTTAGCGGAATTAAAAAACATGCAATTGTATTAAAATCTATCATCCATCTATAACCTCACAAATCAATGATTTTAAAAATGAAGCCTCACCTGAAACAGTTTCCAAGTACATCTTTTGAATATGCTGTATGGAATTAATACAACTATAAAGATATTGAACTTGAGAATAATCGCAGAAGAGGTTTTGAAAAAATTAAGACGAATTAAAGGTTCTCAAATAGTAAACTGCCCATTAAGACGATTTTAAAGAGAAATCAAATTGAAATGTTTGAAATAAGTTACTAAAGCTGTTTTGGAAAAGAAAGAGAAAAACTAAATCTTTTAAAGAATAAAGTGCCTTTGAGTGTAATAAGTCAAGATAGCGATTATGGTAATCAATATGGATTATTAAGGCCCGATTACAATACCTATTGATAATACAAGAAAGTAAAAACGAAGTTAATCAAATCTTTAAAACTATTGTTCAGATTACCTAAAATACTTTTATGAAATAATCCTTAAGGGTACATTTCTCTTGTGAGTTTTAGCTTTTCCAGATTTCATCTACTTCCACTCCCAGTTCCACTTGAAATTTTTTTTAAATTAGCCGTACGGGCACTTTACTCTATGGAATTTATAGAGAAGGTAAACGTTGCATTACAAAATTTTAAATTCTATTCTGCGACTACTGTCTTATTTATAAAAATTCATTGCAAAAAATTCAGGAATTTTGATTCAATTTATTTTGGTTAAAGTAGTCCGACGTTCGTATATGGAATTTATATGTTTAATAGTATAAAATGAGACACAATGATATAATATTTGAACATAAAAATATGTTAGTCGTCAAAATTTGACAAACATAAACAGATGCAGACTCAGCAAATGCGTGTCTTTTATTCCTGTCCTAAATAAATAAAATAACGATATTGTCGATTTGCAAAAAATATCAGTTCCAAACAAAATCGCCTATTTTAAAAAGATTGTTCAGATAAGATAGGAGTTCAGAAGATAGGACTTGGGTTCGGACCGCCATGCCGGACGGTACGGTCGAAGATACGCTCCGAAAGAAGTGTGAATTCTGTAATGAAAGTGTGAGAAGTAGCTCCATAAAGTGCAAGAATGGGTCGTGTAACGTCAATCTACACGCGAAATGTTTCAATCACCTGTCCAAAGTTGTGTGGATAGAAAATCAAAATTGGTTGTGTAAAAACTGTGCAGCGGAAACGTATATCGACAAAACCTCATTGATGAAAGAAAATGAATGTCTAAAAAGGGAACTTGAAGTTTACAAGAAATTAGTTACGGAACAACAAGAAGTGAATGGGTTGCAGAAATTAAAAATCGAACAATTAGAAAAAGAAACAGTCGTAAACAAACCACTCTGGTCTTCCGTCGTTAAAAATCCTAAAACAAAAACGATGAGCGATAAGAAAATACCATTGTACAAAAACTATCAACAAAATAACGCAGCAGTGTTACTTATAAAAAGTGATAAAGCCGAATCTAATGAGATACTGGGTGAGCTAAAATCAGTAGTTAATCCTGCCGAAACAAACCTATGTATAGTCAACACTAAGCCCATAAAAAATGGCGTAATGATGACCTGTTCAAGCAGAGACATGCTCAACAAAGTTAAGGATACTCTTACGCACAGCCTTGGAAACAAATACTCTATCAAGGAAAATATGAAATTCAACCCAAGAATAAAAATTCGACGAGTTCATTTATCTTCCATAAACAAGGAGTCGTTTGTAGAAGATTTAATCAAACAGAACGTGCAGCTAGCAACATTCAACACTGATGAAATCAAAATAATCTTCAGCTATCCCACCGAAGCGACCCAGGCTGACATCGTCTTAGAAGTATCCCCATCAGTAAGAAATGCCTTAATGATATCTGAGTATGTATATATAGGGTGGCAAAGGTGTCAAGTAAGGGATCACTTCTCTGTTCTGCGGTGTTTTCATTGTTCTCGTTATGGTCATGTGATGAAAAATTGCAAATCGGAACAAGCTGTCTGTGGCAACTGTGCAGGACCTCACTCATCAAGATCCTGCACAGTACGTGATTTTAAGTGTATAAATTGTTTAGAACATAACTCCAGATATAAAACTAACTTTCCTGTAGATCATAATATAAAAGACAGTTATTGTAATGTGTACATAAATCGAGTGAAGAATATTATTTCTAGAACTTGTTATGGTGATTAACTTGAAATGTAACAGTTTACATATCGCACATTTAAATTGTCGATCTGTTTTCCTTGGTTTTAACGAATTATATCACTTAGTTAAATTACATTCCATAAATATTCTCGCAGTAACAGAGATGTGGATAAACATTAACAATTCTTCAGCTAGTGTCAATATTGAGGGATCCAAAAACAGGGGAGAACGTGGCGGTAGCGCTGATTTTTATGTAAGCAACTCAGTTGACTACGAAATAATAAATTTACCTATTGAGTGTTATGATGGCCTTAAATATCTTTGGACCAAATTAAAATTATGCAAAACTGATTTTGTAATAGGAGCAGTTTATCGTCCTCCTCGCAGAAATGTGCAGTTTACTATAAAATACTTTGATTACGCAATGCGGTTCTGGGATGTAACAGTTCTGAGTGAAACTCACAGACCTGAAACTCATATCAAATTTTACACTCCTAGCTGCAATACTTCCTCGACGGCATTGTGGCTGCGGTGAGCGTGATGTGAACTATGAGTAAAGTAAACTCACCTCATACTCGCGGTAGCAATAGCTACATAAAAATATCCCATATCAATGTTAGATCAATCTTAACTGGCTTTAATGAGTTGACTAATCTAATCCTGGATAATGACTATGATGTTATAATGATAACAGAAACATGGCTATCAGATAAGATCGATACAAACACAGTTAATATACCAGGATATAGTTTCTTCCGTAGAGACAGATATGGCAGAGGTGGAGGAGTGGGGGGTTATGTTAAGTCCGAACTAAACTGCCAATTAATTAGTTTCAATTTCAACATAACAGACACGTTGGAACTATTATTCTTAAAAATGAAGTTACGTAGTAAAACTTTAGTTACCGGAGTATTTTATAGACCCCCCAACACAAGTATAAATCATTATATTTCAGATCTAGACAATATCTTAGGGGAAATTTTTACAACGACCGATATACTTATATGTTTAGGAGATTTGAACGTTAACTTCTTTAATTTAAACAACCCGGTCTTGAACACTTTTGAATCGTACGGTCTCTCCCAGCTGTTGAAAGAACCAACAAGGGTAACCAGCAAATCAAGCACACTTATTGATCCAATCTTTGTAAGTGACAGGGAATTGGTACACCAATATGGTACCATCTCAGCTGAGGGCGTCTCTGATCACAATTTGGTTTATGTTCATTTAAAGCTTCAATCAGACAAATCACCTCCCACAAAAATTAAATACCGATGTTTCAAAAACTTAAAATACAACAGCTTCGAATATGACCTGAAGAATCTCAACTGGTATGACCTTTTTCGAGAAAAGAATATAGACAATAAAATATTGGTATTCAATAAGTTAATCACTGATTTGTTTGATAAACATGCGCCTCTACGGGAAATCAGGGTTACAAAGCCAAGGGCTCCCTGGTTGAATGATGGAATCAGACATCTAAAAAAACTAAGAGATCGTTCATGGCAAAAATACAAGAGGACTCGAACTGATACAGATCGTGATAAGTACAGGGTATTACGCAATCGTGTTGTTTCTGCCACAAGATCAGCAAAAAAACTCTTTTTATCTAACATTGCTTCTAACAATAACCCAGCCAAAACCTGGAAAGCCCTTGCTAGTTTAAATATTCGTTGTAGTAAATCCAACACTCTACCAAGCAACCTTACCGACCCAACGAGCATTAGTAAATATTTCGCACCGTTTTTACAAAACGTGTCTGACAAATGTAACAGCAGAATTGACTTCTATAATAATAATTCGTATAGCACGCAGCAAATATTTACGTTCTCTTTAGCAACGATCAGTGACATCCGCGGGGCACTAAATAGCATTAAAACTAATGCCGAAGGAGTTGACGGTATTAACCTCAAAATGCTGAAACTCTGCTGCCCATTTATAGAACACGTCATTATGCACATTGTTAATAGTGTTATAGAAAACAACTTCTTCCCTTCCTTGTGGAAAACAGCGGTAGGCAAGCCCCTACCAAAAATAAACAATCCTAAAAACTTCTCAGACCTAAGAATAATCAGCATTCTACCCACAATCTCTAAAGTGCTAGAAAAAATTCTGCATGTACAGATGTTAGATTTCTTCACAAAACATAAAATAATCCCGGACTCTCAATGTGGTTTTAGGACAAACTATAGTACAGCGACGACGTTAGTGTCAGTCATAGATGATGCAATAAAAGCGATCGATGAAGGAATGGTGAACGTTCTTATACTGCTGGACTACTCTAAAGCGTTTGACACAATTGATCACAGAATGTTATGTGCAAAATTAAAGTATTATGGATTCAGCGCAGATGCTTCAAAATTAATTAACTCGTTTCTATCAAATCGTTCTCAAAAAATTGTATGTGGTGGTAATGAATCCTGCAGTACATGCATTCACTCTGGAGTACCGCAAGGCTCCGTCCTCTCCCCTTTACTGTTTATAATCTATACTGTTGATATAATAACCTCAACAACTCATTGCAAAGCACAAGCATATGCAGATGATACACAACTCTACTATTCATTTCAACAGTCAAACATACGTCAAGCTACTCAGGATATTAATTATGATCTGGAAAAAGTTAGGTCACTTTCAGAAGAACACAATCTAATCTTAAACCCTAAAAAAACGCAGGTGATATGCATAGGGACTAAGGCCAAAAGGAACTTGGTGAAGAACAGTTTAAATTTGCACATCTCAAATATACAGCTAAATTTTGTCAGTTCCGTTAGGGACCTGGGCCTAACTATCGATGAAGATTTGCGCTTCCACGAACATATTAAAAACATTAATAAAAAAGCATTTGGCTCACTTAAACTTTTATATAATAATCGCCATATTTTATCATACGAGTTAAAAAGGACTCTTTGTGAAAGCTTGGTATTGTCACACTTCACCTACTGTGACTTTATATATGGTCCGTGCCTCCGAGTACTGGAAAAGCAGAAAATACAAAAAGTACAAAACGCATGTTGTAGATTAATATATGGTCTTCGTAAGTATGACCACATTTCACAAAAGATTAACGAGTGCTGCTGGCTTAATATGAGCAACCGTCATCTTCTCCATCTCGGTAATTTTGTGCATAAGATGCTTACTACAAAGGACTCCTCCAATTTGATACTAAGAAAATTCATACCTAGATCAACTATACACAATAGAGATATAAGATCCAAAAAAAAGTTCTCTGTCCCTCAATACAGAACTGCCATATTCAAAAGAAGTTTTTTATTTAATGCCGTTAATTTATATAATTGCTTACCAGAAGAATTCAAGCGTTACAATATCAACAAATTTAAATTTAAGTTTCGCAGTCTATTACTAAATAGGCAACGCCAGGAAACCTTATAATAGCACAGAAGTATAAATGCGTATATAATCACATAAATCTATAAACAAAATAATAACAACTACAGGAAAGTTAGAACTGATGAAGTTTGCTGTTAAAATATATATCTTGGATAATACTTGCGATGTATATACTTATATGTATGGGCATACGTACGTATGCATGTGTGTGTGTGTGCGCGTGTGTGTGTGCGCGTGTGTGCGTGCTCGTGCATGTACGGGCACGCATACTTAAACCTCGGCCCGTTTTTGGTTGAGTAAGAGTAGCCAATGTAGCTAGACTCCGCCAGAACGGGCTCGCATTACTCCACTAGTGTACCTTCTTCTTGTTCTTGTTTCTAATACTTGTAACCCGATGTAATTTAACTTTACCCAATAAAAGTCATTATTATTATTATTATTATTATTATTATTATTATAAATATAATAATTGAGATGTCTGAAACTGTATTCTCTAAGTCACTACCCTGTAACTATCCGGTGACAACAGAAGTATGTAAATAGTTCAAATATAACAAACAGCGAAAACTGTAGTCTTAAAGTTGCTGCTACTCGCTGCTAAATAAACAACATAACTATAAAATTTAGATAGTTGCTAAATATGTTTATCGGAATCTCCACTAGTTTAAATAACCAATTAATAGAGTTCTTAAATTAATTCGGTATAAACATGGAGTGAATGAGAATGATAATTGGTCATTATAATATCACCAAATTTGTGTTTTACCAATAATGATATAAGAAAAAATTGTCTTTAAATTATACACTTTGTATTATAGACTAAACTTCTTATACGTACAAAACACTATGCATAGGTTTGAAAACACCCTGGAGACACAACATAAATACTTTGGGGGATTGTTTAGCAGTACATTTTTCGGAAAACGCAATTCCTCAACTACCCTGTCGTGTCATCGCTATTGAGGTTAAACAGAGGCTGTATCAAAACGTTTTCTAATTGAAAGTGATACACTTACAAAGCATTACAATCCTGAGAATAGTCGAGGACGTTACATCCTTTTAGCTTCTAGGGATTTTTATACTTTGTAAAAATTTCAAACCTCGTATGTTTTGTAGCTAAAAAAACATAGTGAAGGTGATACACAGGCTCTTCTCAAATATTTCATTCATTTCTCTCCGAAAAACAGAAACTTTCATCGAGCAAAGGGCAAAGTGCCAAACCCACTAATAAGAGACGATCCCAAAGCTACATCTGCCTCGCACATTTGTCTTTCCTTCGAAAGGGGGTTATGTCATAAACACACACGTACTTACATATACATATACATACACACTTACCAGAATGCGGTATCGCAGGGTCGGAGACTCGTGTGCTTATAGGGGGCGCAAACGGGGACCCCTAGTGGCGTGTGCGCCAGAAGTTAGAGATGCTGCACACGAGAGAAAGGCAGCAGTGGCAGCAGGAGGAGCAGCAGCACGACCGGTTATACATCTATATCGTGTGTATGTGTGAGTATGTGTACGTGTGTGGGTCTGTGTGTGTGTGTGTGTGTGTGTGTGTGTGTGTGTGTGTGTGTGTGTGTGTGTGTGTGTGTGTGTGTGTGTGTGTGTGTGTGTGTGTGTGTGTGTGTGTGTGTGTGTGTGTGTGTGTGTGTGTGTGTGTCTGTGTCTGTGTGTGTGCGTGTGTGTGTATGTGTGTGTGTGTGTGTGTGTGAGTGTGTAGAATGGGGCGTCCGGAACGCGCGTACTTCGCACCAGATCCCGGAGCGACCCGGAGCCGAAACTGGTCCTTAAACGCCCGAGCTGCAGACTGCGCTTGGTTGGCGGCTGCGCGCAGCGGACGCGCCGCTTTTTTATGCGGCCCGTCTGGATAATACCGGGAGCCGATCACCCGATTTGACGCTTTTAGTTTCTGTTCTGGACCGGCACTTTCTGGCACATTGCGATCCCGCACTTAACACGTTGCCGGTTTCAGTCACATTTTTACAATTCATTGCCATTCATTTTGAAACAGTTTGAGACAATCCTTTCGATTGAGACAGGGGTGAACCTTTGATTTGCCGCACACATTTAGGAGAATAGTTCATAATAACTATAATCCATATAAACTATTCCCACAACTAGATTGAGACGTTAGGCATCAGGCATCAATTATGGTACAAAAGGCCGCAGGTTTCAGCTGCCGGCCTAGCCATTTATCACAATGCCCAGGACACCACAAAAATTATAATTTCTTATATGAATATTCACGTAAGAATCACTCCAACTTTCAGTGTTAACGTTTGTGATATAGGAGGATTATGCGTAGCTCGTTTTAATAATGAAAATGGACAAATAGTGTTAATGACTGTTGTTTATATTTCACCAAGAAATTCAGTTCAAGTAATTATAAAAAGTTTACATAGAAATTTGATAATATATACGGAAGAAGGTCCTAGAATACTTGGGGAAATTTGGCATGAAATGCCAATTGTTTTAAATTGTGATTCCAGTACTAAATTTGCTGAAGAATCCTCACAACCACTGATTCGCTTTTTAAAAAATAAATTGATTGTAACTGTGTCAAACGATAAAACAATAAGTACAACAAGGTATGGAACATCAATAGACGCTGTGTTCAATAGATATTTTGATAAATTTCCTTGGAGAGCATTCGTGTCTTTTTTTAGTGATCACAAACCAATAGTTTCTTGTGTGAAATGCAATAATAAAAACACTGAAGAAATCAATTCGGATATCATAAATCAAGAAACTGAAAATATTAATTTAAAATAATTGTATGATATTAATGAAAAAGTTTAATAAAAATATTAAACAAATTAAAAAATTTATATTACTAAAATAGTGTACCTAATGATGGTTCCCGACTCTCAGTTTTTAAAAAGTTTATTAAACGAATAACATAAGTTGAGAACAATTTATTAAAACTAATTGAACGTGGTTTCTACCCAGTGACAGCAAAACCAATTCCCTCTTCGATACGCTACATTCTTTTAAATACTGTCATTATATTATTTATCTAAGGTAGGGATGTTTTAGACAATATTTCTATCAACGAACAGATAAGGGTTGTTTTGACAATATAATTCCTCTTTTGGGGATGGGAAATAATTATGTTCTATCTCTAAATTATTTACTAAACGTTACGTTACTAAACTATGCATCTTAGCAAACGATAATGCTGTGTGTATATTGTTTACTACATCTAATAGTGTTTAAATTTAAAACGGTCGTATCTATGAATAGGCTTCATAAAAATTCGATTTCTTGTTGTTGAGATTTTTGTTTTTCTTTTTCAAACTCATCAAAGTTTTCTATTTTGTGGTTCTAATTGCTTTCAATCTTTTCAAACGTATCTTCGAACTTATTTACTACTTGACGTAAAATGGTTTGTTGATTGTTCATCGTTATTTTAGATTTGTTTTCGTTATTACCAATACTCTAAATATTCATTTAGGTATTCTCGATTATTAGAGTCCGTGATTCCAAACAAATATTTAAAGACTATGCCAACTCCGTCAATTATTGCCCTTTTCTGGCGATTTGTTCGCAGTTGTTATCTTATTTTCTATTCTTAAAAGTAATCCGTGTCCTAATTCTATTTTGTATAATAGAAGTACACTAAAGTAATTCAAATTTCCTCTTAAGTGATTTGTCATTATGTCAATGTCATTATGTAGTATTGTAGTTATTGTTGACAAGGTTTTAATGTTTATATGATACGTCAACATATGCCTGGATTCAATAATGGTCGCATCACCTATTTGAACGGATAGGATGGGATTTTCAGGACATGGATCTATTAACAGAGATCACTAACATCATGATCACTAAGGTCATTGTCTTTTTTGTGTTCCCATCCTCTGAAATGAAGCGTTGTGGTTTTAATTGTCTTTGATGAGTAATTTTGTTGTTAGAGTATTTTGTTATCGTCCATGATTTCGGGATTTTTCCACTAGCGTATAGTTTTTTTGGGACGATCCAAACGAGCGAACACTAGGGAGATTGGCTGGGTCTCATTGTCTTTTAACGTTTTTTTTTATTTGTTTTTTAATTTCGTGTTTGTGCACATAGGGATATCTATAAAATGTAGCGTGGACTATGAGATGGATTTGATAATCAGAATAGATTCTTTAGGTGCATACACCTCTATTATTTTTAAGTATCCTCTTTCTATTTTGGCTCCTGCTGTTACTATTCTTTCGTTAATAGAAATATAGCATTGTATTTTATTTTTCCAATGACTATCGATTAATATTGCTACTCCCCATTGGACTCCTGTTAATTGTAAGCTCCTGTATTATGTAATCGTCCAAGCCTTTCGTAATTTTCAATTTCTTTTTAGTTCCAGTTATGACTGCTAATTTCACGTTTTTCTTTTTTGTTCTCTGTTTAATTCTTGTTATTTCTGACTTAACCCATATACATTCCATGTTGCCATTTTTGATCTGCTCATTCTACCAAATCGTTTGTTCTCAACAAGCATTGATTGTTTTCCGTGAGATCCGTCCAGCCTTTCATGAAGAAGTAGTTATAATTTCCTTTATGAAGGTTACCACCCTTTAACTAAGTAGTCAGGTAATTGGGGCTGCCATCTAGAGCCTTCCTGGCTTACCTTTTTCCTGATTACCCGAAAAGACACCGAAGACTTGTCTTTTACCCGCTTCCGTTAGCTACGTGACATAAACCCATTGCATCCCATATGTTGTACAGGGGATACGCGGCTCATGCATTCGTAGATGTAGAAGTCTATTTTCTAGAGTGTACTTATAGACCCCATACACTCTCCCGAGACCTCATTTCCAGGCATTAACTCGAAGAATCCATAACTGGAAATTATACCCGAGTTAGTAAACGTTGAGGGCAGGCAGTAAATGATAAATGCTAATTATTGAAATTGGAAAGAAAATGGTGAATTCGCAAATGTGACCTGTCACAGAGCGAAGCTATTTGTAACTTTAAAACCTTTATACAATTTAAAACAAAGTTTTAACAGAAACAACCTTATACCGTTTAGGAGCAGAAATATAATTAATTTTGATTTTCGCTGAAGCCACCTGAATCTTTCCAATTAAAATTCGACATTATTATACATCTACAAATTTTACCTAATCAGATTGAATTCATTTTACGAATTGAATTCACTGAAAGTAACAGCGACCTGCAATGGCACTAAATGGCAGATAATTGCGTATTACGTATCGTAGTGTAATTTTTAAAGAAATACGTTCCGACAATAATAGGAAAAAAGTTCAACCCATTTGAACCACATAACTACAATCATTTTTAGCTACAATAATTTTTACGTCTATTCAGTATCCGCCTTCACTACTTGAGATTAGTTTCAATTGGAAAAATATTAATTCATCAATTTCATTTGTACCAGTGAAGTTTTATCCCATTATCAAGAGAAATTCTAAGACGAATAAGGCCGGATAAATGGCTATTATTATTTCATGTTTATGTTATCATTAGAGAACGAATTTCAACTTTCATGAAAAATATCATAAAGACGAGGCAAGAAATAGCACAACAGAAGATCGATAACGACATAAATATGGGTGGGCTCTGTGTAAGATAAATAAAACAAAGACACTTGAAAACATTGTGACTTGTAGGGTGGAAAAAGCATCGAGAATAATTTAAGGAGGGGTGTGACTAGTAAATTTTGTAACATGCTACAGTTGTAATTTGTGTAACTAAAATTTATGAAATTAATTACAGTTATTACTAAGACTGTCTAAACTGTAAAATATTAGTATATGTAGACATGCAGGAATTAAATTGCCAAAAGAAATAGGCCTAAAATAAATTACCGAAAATAAATTGCTTAAATAGTTGCAACCTAAACGTGGAAAACTGTAATTATACACCGGACACCAAGGTATTCAAAGTGGAATTTTAATTATAGATATTTGGTGAGAATTGGATACTTAATTCCCGTACCTAAAGGCCGTCTGAGAGTTATCTACATCTATTACGTGTCTCAGATTTTTTTGCAAATTTCTTAATCTTAAATCAAGTAACGTAGCCTGCAGAAAAGTTAATTTTTTAATTCTAGTAAAAATAGTTTCTAGCATTATGTGAATGCGCCACAATGTATCGTCGCCATATTATAGTATGAGAGCGTACCTATAAAATAAACATTTGTTAAAAAACACCTTAAAAATTTAATCAAAAAGAGATGTTTTACCAAGAGACGAGATTGATGTACATTCATAAACTCAATCAGTGCCATCTCAACCTACTCAATTTAAAATAATTGAGGATGAGTGTCCAAAGTCTCAATTTTAAAATTCGAAAATCAAAAATTTTTCTCAAATTAAGGTCAATTCAATAATAGGATAACATATCGACCTAGATATGTAACTGCAACTATAAGCAAAAAGAGATGTTGATTGATGAGACGAGATTTTTGTTAATTCATATACTCCCCTCTGCGTCAAATCAATATACTCATCTTAAAATAAATTACAGTAAATATCACAGTGGCTCAATTTTGAAATTTATAAATCAAAAAATCTGTGTTACCTACATCATTTTAAGGAAATTGTAGGTAAAAAGAATCTTGCTTAATGAAACGTCGAGATTAATGTAAATTCATATACTCCACTCACCCTCACTTTAGCCTACTCATTATTCAATTGAAATTAGAAAATATTTCTACAACTCGGTGTTAAAATTCAACCATTAAAATGTACCCTTAATTCGAGTTAAATTAGAACAATCATATAACAAGGTACACAAAGATACCTGAGTGATATTAAAAAAATTGTAGACAAAAAAGATGTTAATTGACGAAGAGACGAGATTGATATAATTTCACAAATTTCATTTCAATCTACTCAATTTAAACTGAAATGGGGACGAATATCCTAATATCAATTTTGCAATTCTCAACTAAAATATTATTCTCAATCTGAGGGCAATTCAGTCATGACATATTGATGTGTAAATGTATATATTCTTATACTAGCTTAATAGCCTAATGTAGTAGTTCAGATGTAAACTTTAATTTGAATCGTTACAGCCTTCTTGGAAAAAAAACCTGAAAATTCACAAAAGTAAAGTGTCCTTTGGGGCGATATTAGAAAAAAAATTTGCAAATAAAAGTTGTAGATATGCAGTGAGTGAGTCAACCTACGAAATCTGTAATAATTCAAGAAATATTGTAAGAAATTAGAGAAAAACTGAAAATTCTTGAGGGTTAAAACGCATTAAAAAAAATGTTAATCACACAAAAATCCACAGCGAGAATACTACACAGTACCTATCTAATTCCCTTATCCATACAATAAAAATGGTGAGCACAGAAATTTGAATCGATGACTGAAGGTAGAGTAATGTAGGGTAGAGTAGGGTAGAGTAGGGTAGGGTAGGGTAATCTAAATAAACTATTAATTTAAATGGAAATAATTGTAGTGCTAGCGAAAGTGATATAGACATTAAATTAGAAATGTAACATAATTTATATAATTATTTATGACATAAAAAGCATAATAAAGTGAAAGATGAGTCATGATACGTAGCCGTTCGAAATACATGTGACTGGCGCATGTGACCTCACAATATGAGTTATTTACGACGCGTTTTAACACTCGATATTGAAATTTAATAGAATTTAGTAATGCTTAGGATGTTTATTGTGAATAAATAGTGTTGTGAATATTGAGATTTTTTTATTATAGGTATCCTGATGTAGACCTTGAAAAAAAATTGGGCACACTAAATTAAAAATGTAGAAATTATTGTTTCGTTATGCACAAGTTGAAAAAGATGCGTTTAAATTTTTATCACATGAAATGTAAAAAATGTAACAATATTATGTATTGTATCTGTAGGTAATTCGTGTACTGTTAAGTTTAGAGAAAAGCTCAACAGAAAAAGTGTATGTGATTAAATCTTTCACAAGACATACTGGTTTTAAACCGAAGAATAAGCTGTTGCAGATGCAGTAATAAAGATAATTCAATTTATGAAAAAAAAATTAGGAGTTTAGTCGTGTACTTCTATTATGTGTAGGACCTCCAGATTTTGTCTCATAAAACTTTTTAACAGCATAAGTCACAATTAAAAATTTATTCGTATCTAAATGAACATTAAAACTTTCAAGTACATTCCAAATAAATTAAATAGGTTATGTAGGGGAGCCGGAGGAATTTTTTTGCAATCAACGTGGCGTTTAAAATCAAAAATCTTGTTTTTTCCGCTTTTTTAGAAACATTGACATTTTTGCATGAATAGTACCATATTTTTTATTTGTAATCGATAAAATATGTAGGATTTAATAAATTTTTTCTCTCTCGATTTTTCTCAAAATCAGTTATCGAGTTAACTGGACACATAAGAAAAAATCTTCCTCCTTTCCAGCGAGAGTGACAAGTTTGAATTTTAGTTAGCATTGAATCTCACGTCTAATCATCCACTTCGCTTTTATAAATTTATACATATTTACTAGCTTGTATATTGACCATTTTCTTGTTATATTTTTTCACCAGTTTTTCATTTATTTTAAACACAAAACAAATAGATAACCTAGTTTTACCACAGATTATCAATAAATAGTATTTTTTACTATTTTCTACATGGTCCTTCGAGCCGGATATAAAAAACTAATTAAAATTGACTTCATGGTTAATTAATTGATTAAAATTTGGTGATAACTAGTGAACAAAAATTCATTACTGGATCATTTCAAACCAATCGACTTGAAGTACTTCGTTTCGAGCTAAAATGATGGACCGTTTTGTGTTCCTGACGTCCTCATCACCAGGCCAACTTTAGGTAGGTAAACTCTATCCGTTATCCCTTTTCCCAATTAGTCAAAAAGTCTGAGATTTCTTCATTAAAGAAAAACCGTACTAATGTGAAAACTGCTATTACTAGATTTAACAATTTTCTTAATCAGTTTGATCCGAGGAAACAAAATATATTAAGGGTTAAATTGGGTTTAGATAGATTGAGAGGTTTATTTAAAGATTTTGATAATTGGTATGATAAGTTGGAAGAATTAGATTCGGAAGTACATCATGCAGATGAAAAGTTTGATATCGAAGGTAATTATTTAGACGTAGTCACTAAAACCGAAGTTCTTTTGCGTGATACAACGGTCACGACAGAACCCGATTTAGAGAGTAAGTAAACCGAGGATGTAGCTGCTGAAAGTTTAACTGTCCACTAAAAAATTTAATATCGAATTAACTGCTGCAGAATTACCGAGATTTGATGGAAAATTTGAAGAATGGTTGTCATTTAAAGATATTTTTCGGTCTATGGTAGACAGTAATGATAATTATAGTAGAGTTGAAAAATTAAAGTATTTGAAGTCATGCGTGTGGGGTGAAGCTGGCCAGAAAGTGAAAATATTTCATATTACTGAGGAAAATTATGGTCGTGCGTGGAATTTATTAAAAAAATCTTACGAAAATAAATGATTAATTATCTCGCGACATTTGAGTTTAATTTTGAAATTACCAAAGTAAGAAAGGAAACTGCGAAGCGTTTAATAAGATTAGCGGATGAAACTCAATAAAGCCTTCCATCTCTCGAATCTTTGAATGTTAAAATTTCGCCTCAAATTATTGTGCAAAATATTGAGGAAAAACTTGATAAAAACACTCTTGAAAAATGGAATGAAACATTGACTGGTGACGAATATCCTCTTTTACAAGACTTATTAAAATTTTTATATAAACGGGCATCAAAGTTAATGAAAAGAAATGATGATAGCGAGCGAGACAATCATACTTTTCATAAAAAGGGTTGTGAAAAGAAACATCTGTTTTGTACTTCAATCGGTAAGAATTTTACATTGGTAATAAAATTTATCATCCCGTATTCAAATGTTCTAAATTTAGCAATTTTTCAGCAGAAAATTATTTAAAGCAAACGAAAAAACTTTCAGTTTGTTTGAAATGTTTGAGAGTACATACAGAGAAAGGATTGCCCTTTTAGTTGTAATAAATGTAAAGACGATCACAACTTTTTATTACATGATAATTTCGATTCGGCAATAGATAAAATAGATTTGAGTAGCGGAGCCCTCGGAGACAGTACCACATTCTGTACCTGCAAATTCGATAACTGTACCTAACGCTGTGATTAACCAGTGCTGCCGTTTAAGTATTTATTAGCAAGGGTAAACCGTTTAAATATATAGCATTATTGAATAGTTGTTCATCAGCCAATTTTATAACCGAAAGTTTAGCTGATTTTTTGCAGTTAACGAAAAGAAAGTAGCGTGTTCCGGTGAGGGGCATAGATGAGTCATCGGCGACTTCAAAACATATTGTTCAGTCATATTTAAATTGTTATATAATAGTCATCGACAAACTTTAGAGCAAGGGTGTCCACTAACCGTGTTTCCCGAGCTCCCGGGAACAAACGCTTTATCAGTGGAACCGGTAATTTGTGGCACCCATAAAGCTATTACCGCTCGTCTCTTGGGGCATTTTCAGTCAAGAGATCCAGGGTCGCACTAATATGATTTTAGTTAGACGTGTTTGAGATTTTAGAATTTTATTATTTCATATATAAAGCATATACGAGCATACCAAACATGATTTTATCTGTTTCTAAATATTTAGTACACAAAATCGTGTACAAGTAGTTAAGTAATTGTTCCCAGTAGCTAGTAAGTGTAAGGATGATTGAGAATTAACGTGTTATCCTTTATCCTTTCAAGAAAAATGTACCCGATGCATCTTTATGATCAGGTAAAAATAGGGCAAGTAACTAAGTGATTATCACACAATCTTGACGTCACTTTAGAAAAATCTATAAATTGCCAGCTTATGAATAATAATATGTAGTCTGTGAGTGACTGTACTAGTGTGCTTTGTATGGGTAAAAGATTTTATAGAGTATTTGTTTTATTCCAGTTCTGGTTGTCAATTTTGACTTGAAACGATATTCATTTCCTCATTTTTATAATAACCTGTGCGTAATGGAATCAGAAGGGGGCAAGATTACGATACTAAATTGGGAGATTTATTTAGGGTTTTCAAAATTTACAACACCATTTTATGCGTCATATGTGGGCAAAGTTTTGTAAAATTCAAAAAATGTAACATTCAGCGGCATTATCAAAAACAGCATCAGGATTGTTATAGAGATTTTCCATTAGATAGTACGTCACGATCCAGAAAAGCCTGGATTCCAGAGAGTCTGGAAGATTGTGATGGGAAAATGACATAAATGGACCCAACCCAGTGCTTTTTTTTTATTTAACGAAATAAATTTAATTTGAAACATAACGTTACGTATAATTTTCATTAATCATTCATATATAAAAGACGTTAGCATTACTAGTTACTATAGTCATCATTTAAGTATTTACAAAATCTGTAAATTAGTACCTATTTACAATTATACAAGTATTATGTAATTGCTTTTCATAGCTTCTCCTCGGCAAGAGTTCAACTCGTTTTCTGAGTCCGACCCTTTGCGTGTTGTACGGAAACGGCATGCATATTAATATTCCGACTTTCAGCTCATTAGGGCCCGTTTATGGTGGGTTGTATCTGTCACTTCTCTATCTCTCTTAATCCTAGTGGACACTGTTTAGAGTATCTCACGATTCCCACGATAATCAGTTGCGTGCCTACGGAAATAATTCCGCGACATTATTTTGAGATTCCCAAAAATTTGAATTTAGCTGACCCAGAATTTTATAAATCGTCTCCCTTAGATTTAATGATAGGAGCCGGTTCTATATTATCTGCACTTTGTGTAGGTCTGATACATTTATTAGAAAAGGGGCGAAATATTTATATTCAAAAAACCCGATTAGGATGCGTACTGGAAGGAGAAGTCCCCGTTTTTGGTTAATTCAAGAGGGTCCTCCTGTGGCTCAATTTTCACCGGAAGAAATTTCATGTGAAGTGCATTTTCGAGCGCACGCATGTGCGGCAACACGTTAAACGTAACGCGGAAGGGCGATAAGTGGTAGCATTACCGTTTAAGGAAAATAATAGGAAATTAGGAGAAGCGCGTAATATTGCTTTGAACCGTTTATACGCGTTTTCACTAATTTAAAGAGAGTGCGGATTTTGAAATTAATCGTAGAAAATCTTTTCAAGAGTACATTGACCTCGGTTATATGTCTGAAGTCAGTGGTGAATTCAAATAAACGAAGCATCTATCCGACCAACGCAAATGAAAACTAGAAGGGAACCAAAGATTAAGCCATAAATATATTTGAAAAAATATTTATGGTTTTACTTGTTTGTTGGTTCATACAGACTGTATCTACCTGCCTAACCAGTAATGCAAATAAGTGCCGGAAAATCTTTTAGAATGGAAACTGACAGAATGTGTGTGTATGTCAAATTAAGAAATAACAATACTTTTGTGATTAACAAGATGAAAACTCAGAATTTATGAGTCAGCTTCGCAGTTAACGAAATATTCTATTTGTTGGGAACCTTAACGTTTCCTTTGCTTTACTTGCATTTCTAACGACTAAAATCGCTTCTAAAAATAGTTATTGGGTTGGGAAACCTCCATTGCTTACGAGGAAAAAAGAAAAAACTGCAGAATGTAACCGAGTTAATTGCGGTGCGACCCAGTGACATCGATTGATTGACCCGCTTCTCCCCGTAAGACTTCTCACCTCTTCGGACGCGTGCCGGGCGGTAATAAATCAACAATTCGCTTATAAATCAACGCTGGAAATCCTTGGCGAAGACTCACTGTCGTTCCGTTGTTAACACGTGACCCTGCCCCATACGAAATGTGTCATGCTAAGACACGCCGATACTCTCCACGCCGAAAGATTCATTGCGCTAAATCCGTTCCATTCTTTTAGCGTGCATATAGGTCCTCATAAATGTCGGTGGATGTGTTGCCAGACACGCGATCGGTGTAAATTTCCATATTCTTTTTAACCTATTGATATAACATGTTCACGAAACATATGGAGGTATTCAGTATTCTAATTGTACAGGTGCCTGCTACACAGCGTAATAAACTCCTACTATGAAGAATGCATCAAAGAACTTTTATCGTTCATAACATAATCGCAACTAATTAATAATGAAATAAGCAAATTTCATGAAACCTACGACTCTCCGTATGATTAACGCCTGGGCTTAACCCGGCACAGTACAAATGTTTGTAAAAATGGCAATACCAAGCAAATCTACTCCGAGATTAAAAGATGGCATTTTCAAATATTTTTTAAGAGGTGTAAAATGCATTTAAGAACATACTGTTCCAATACATAAAAATGAAAGAAGAAACTGTATTATAAGAACTAGAGGGGAATAAGCGTCACATGTTTGGTGGACAGGTTGTACGGTGGAACACTGAAACGAAGAATATTGAATAGTATTATATAAATAGAATATTTTTTCAATCTTCGATGGGCTATAAAGCAAAAGCGAGTGAATATACAAAAAACATTTTATTACCTAAAGTAATGTACAACACAGGTTATTTCTCTACATAATCACCTTGACGATTGAGACATTTGTCATATCTGTGAACAAGCTTTGGAAGTACCTTTTTTATAAAATGTTCCCGCCAATGATTGGAAGTGGTGGCGGTTTCTTTGGGCTCCCCGCCAGTTTGGCGGCGCTGCCCCCCAAGCCACTGCTTCAGTTCAGGGTTACACGGGTTCAAGCCGCTGGGTTACACGAGAGCTGTGAAGATGGACATTGTCGTGGATCAGAGCAATTCCAGAAGTCACTCATTTACTAAACCAGAGGTGTCCACTAGGATTAAGAGATTTTGCGAAGTGACAGATACAACCCATCATAAACGGGCCCTAATGAGCTGATAGTCGGAATAATAATATGCATGCCGTTTCCGTACAACACGCAAAGGGTTGGACTCAGAAAGCGAGTTGAACTCTTGCCGAGGAAAAGCTATTCGTTGCAATACTCTACTGCGTTGATATGCAATATTGAAATAAATGAGACTAGAAAAACTCATAAAAAAGTACACTACTCGTTCTTGTTTGGAAACTCTGCGTTCGGGCCACTCCCCAAAATGAGCGTGGACTTTCCGCAACAGTGGCAAATTTAACAACCCCAAATTACCATAAACATGACAGTTTTCACACATACAACATGCGCCCAATATACTTCCCACGCAATATTAAAATACAAAAAAAATTGGAACATATAAATTGCATTTATAACAAAGAATCTGAAACACAATGTCTAACATAATTACCCTCGTTTATGATTTTTACCATGGCCTTTGTGCTTTAAATATTAGAATTTAGCTTAAAGCGTGACATTACGATGCTCACGAAGTGCCGCCCAACGCTCAACAGGTTGGTAGCGAATCTACTGCTAAGCCTCTGGGTATCTATACACACATAGATCAGAAGAAATAAGGCGGCAGTAAACTAGGAAAGCTGTGAGCCTAGGAGAAATTCTCTTGGGGGCCGAAGCCTAAAAAGCGGCCACAGATGTCAATGGATTAGACAAACTTCTGAGGGTACAGTAAAAATCCGTTCCCATAAACCAAAAGAAACAAAGCAAAACATGTTATTTGGTAGAAATGTCAAAAACAACAAAGCAAATGTAGGAGAATAATGTTTCCCCTAGATGTACATTTCTTCCACAATTGAAAAAATATTACATTTTTTTCAGGAAAAAGCTATGTTACGTCATTGTTTTTATCGCAACTAAGAGTGGAATGAAATCATGTATCATCCATATATATATATATATATATATATATATATATATATATATATATAT
This sequence comes from Cryptocephalus primarius, assembly GCA_963576515.1. Classification (NCBI taxonomy): domain Eukaryota; kingdom Metazoa; phylum Arthropoda; class Insecta; order Coleoptera; family Chrysomelidae; genus Cryptocephalus; species Cryptocephalus primarius. The sequence continues at coordinate 7,278,755 of OY754942.1, read as the reverse complement.
ATATATACACATTATATATATATAATGTGTTTATAATATGTATATATAAAGGTGTTTCGACTGTTGAATGAAATTTATTGTCTGTTCTATTGTAGTAGCTTTTGGGCTAATAGACAATAAATATGATAGAAGAATTGTGAAAAATTTGGGAACAACAATGTATAAATATGAGAAACATGAAAATCTAACTCAAGGCAGGTTCGTAAATTAGAATAAAATAAATTAAAAACAGCAAAATTAATTGTATGCCAGAATCAGACTGATTGTAAAACTAAAATAAACCTGTATATAATTTGAAGACATGAGATCTATTCGAATAGGTTCAAATTTTAAAGCTGGAGGATCAGAGTCGATTGACTCCCATTCATCAAGGAACAGAATATGGAACGGAATTTTGTGATGTTTTTCATTCTTCTAAAATATGTTATTTTAACACATTCACTGCTAAAAACATAAAAACTTAATCGGTTCTCAATACATTTCAATAACAAAAATTTATGAAACACATTTCTGACGCATATAGGACAATAAGTCTGTTCCTGACTTAGAACAGACAAATTAGGGCAAATTTTTGAAGTGTCATCTGTGTTAGGGCATTAAAGTTTCTTTTCCCATGCTCTTTAGCAGTTAAAATTTTATTGCACAGGCCAATGCAATAGAAAATTAGAAACTTTAAAACCCTATCACAAAAGATATTCGCACGTGTTTTATGTTCGGAACAGAACAACTCAGCCAAACCATCAGTACAAACGAGTTACATGAGCAGCTTCCGAACATGCGGCATATGCACTACAGATGGAAAGACCCGATACACCTCATAGGAAAATTCACGAAAGTTCCTTGCGAATAATCGCGAAGGATGCCACATCTTTCAATTACGGAAAATCCGCTCTCTGATAATAACGTTTCCAGGAATGTTCTAATCAGAAAACGGGGTTTCCAAACAAGAACAGCACGTAGTGCACTTTTTCATGAATTTTCTTAAAATGGCTCCGGCCACATAAGACGTAGCGAAATCAACTCCCTCATGGGAAGGATCAAAGTGGGGACCTGAGAAACTGAGGTCAATGGTGGGAATGATGAGTCAAGTACTTCTTAACTTATCATCAGACTCACTTTGGAATTTGGTATGATCTTCAAATAAACGGATCAATACACATACTTGGCAACTCCAATATTGCATATAAGGTAATTTTCAACCTGCCGTTTGCCCAAAAACAATGGGGTCTAAATGTCGATCACAAACTAGCGCGGCCCCGTAGCTCATCGATACAACGGAACTGCCAATCTGCTCAATCCAAACACTCCTTTGACTAGGATTTTTGGGAAAGATATGCCTAAAAATGATGAAAGTGAAATGCTGAGAGACTGAACCAGCCAGTTGTTACACAAATACCTTCCAGGCGTTTTATGCTCACATCCGGGTACACAACACTGTCTAACTCAAAGGTGTCCACTAGGATTATAACCATAAACGGGCCCTAATTAGCTGATAGTCGGAATATTAATATGCATGCCGTTTCCGTACATCACGCTAAGGGTCGGACTCAGAACGCGAGTTAAACTCTTGCCGAGGAGAAGCTATGAAAAGCAATTACCTAATACTTGTATAATTGTAATAAGGTACTAATTTACAGATTTTGTAAATACTAAAATGCATGATTACTATATTAACTAGTAATTCTAACGTCTTTTATATATGAATGATTAATGAAAAGTATACGTAACGTGTAATAATGTATCAAAATAAATTTATTTCGTTAAATAAAAAAGCACTGGGTTGGGTCCATTTATGTCATTTTCCTATCACAATCTTCCAGGCTCTCTGGTATCCAAGCTTCTCTGGATCGTGACGCACTATCTAATGGAAAATCTCTATAAAAATCCTGATGCTGTTTTTGATAATGCCGCTGAATGTTATATTTTTTGAATTTTACAAATCTTTGCCCACATATGACGCATAAAATGGTGTTATAAATTTTGAAAACCCCAAATAAATCTCCCCATTTAGTATCGTAAGCTTGCCCTCCTTCTGATTCCATTACGCACAGGTTATTAAAAAAGTGAGAAAATGCAAATCGTTTCAATTCAAAATTGATAAACAGAACTGGAATAAAACAAATACTCTGTAAAATCTTTTACCCATACAAAGCACACTAGTACAGTCACCCACAGACTACATAGTATTAACCTTAAGGTGGCAATTTATGGATTTTTCTAAAGTGACGTCAAGATTTTGTTGTTATCACTCAGTTACTTGTCCTATTTTTATCTGATTTATACATTTTTCTTGAAAGGATAAAAGATAACACATTAATTCTCAATCATCCTTACACTTGCTACTTACTGGGAACAATTACTTAACTATTTGTACACGATTTTGTGTACTAAATAGTTAGAAACAGGTAAAAGCATTTATGGTATGCTCGTATATGTTTCATATATGAAATAATAAAATTCTAAAATCTCAAATATGTCTAACTAAAATCATACAATATTAAGTCAACCCTGGATCTCGTGACTGAAAATGCCGTAAGAGACGAGCGCTAATAGCTTTATGGGTGCCACAAATTACCGGTACCACTGATAAAGCGTTTACTCCCGGGAGCTCAGGAAACACGGTTAGTGGACACCCTTGGTCTAACTTTTCCCATTTCATAAATAATGTACTAACTAATATTCTAACAATAACCCAAAGATAATCGCAAACATAATGGCGCCGATTACGTTTTTCACAAAGCCACTGCCTGTGTTAGAACCACGCGGATCATCTTGACGATTCAAATCATTTCGAATTTAGCCTCCTTAGTTCATGACGACGTCAAAGGCCGGCGCTGTTTTCTGCCAAACCAGGTGCGCCTATTTCAGTTGCCAGGCACTGTTCCGTACGCCATCCCAAGTCCACCAAATCCCGATTGAACCCCCAAAATTGTAGCAGTTTTACACGGAACGACACACACCGACAGACATTCTATTCTCCTCTTATGTCAACATTAACATTTCCGTTAACTGTTTTTTTCACATAAAAAACAACCTATACGGGACGTTCGTTACACTGTAGTGTGCACCGGGTATAAAACATCTAGTAGGTATTCATGTAATAACTAGTTAAATTTCTTAGCATTAATATCCATCGTATTTATTGGATATCTGTATTGGAAATCTGTAGAAGCACGCGAGTTTGTGATGGACACTTGAAACGTCATTGTTTTGGACAAACAGCTGATTGGAAAGTGCTTAATATCCAGCATTGAAACTGCCAACAATTGGAAGCATGTGTATTGATTCGTTTATATTAAGATTATACCGAATTACAGGGCTTCTTTCCTAACCTTTAACAAATTTGCCAAATGGTAACGGAGACCCTAATTTGTCTGTGTTCTAAGATAAAAATCAGACTAATTGTCCTGTGTGCGCCTGAAATGTACTTCATATATGTGTATTATTGAATTGTATTGAGAACCGATTAGTGTTTATATTATTAGCAGTAAATGCCTTAAAACAACATTACACTTCAGAAGAATGGAAGAAGTCACATAATATCCGTTCTACAATTTGTTTATTGACAAACGGGAGTCAATCGACTTTGATCTTTCAACTTTGGAATTTGGACCCATTTTAATAGCTTATATATTGAATCCTTACAAGTCTTGAAATTACGTAGTTACAATGTATAAATGACACTGAACAATTTTTTACTTTAGTTTCTTCTCGTTTTTTGGCGTATAAAGTCATCACCAGGCAGGTATATAAATCTTCTTAACAGAGTTTAAAACGCTAATTACACTTGTCTTATACTTGTACGGTGTATTCACCAGGGTCCAATAAACAGCTTAAGAAGTTATGAGAGATAGAAGAGTGTCTTAATAAAACTACTTCCAGAAGAAGAATCATTAGTAGAAAATTACTTCACGCAAAATACAAATCAAGCACCCGATGGTCATTTGCGGTCGCTCTTCCGCTTAAAGTTTCTGTAAATAAACTAGCTGAATCGAGAAGTATCGCATTAGATTATGTTCTAAGACAAGAGCATAAGCTAGAGTAAAATTAAGAAGTCAGGCTGCAGTATATTGATTTCATAAAGGAATATGAGAACTTGGGCTGTAAGCCTGTGTTAGTGAGTTGGAGATTTTTTTGCAACCTTGGATAATCTATAATACACTTAAAACAATTTGGAAAGTGGAGAATTTGCAGAGCACCCTTAACGTTGAAATAGTTTTCGTATAACGTTTTTATAAATTGTCAGGTACCTATTCCATTCCTACACATCAGGAGTGTAGGAAGATTTGGCTGCAGTGAACCAGTTTTGCGAAGCTATTTACGGCAAGTTTACGGCAAGTACATCCGAAAGGAAGGAGACACTACTTACAAGCGACCACCACCACTTCTACGTCCACGTCCTAATATCCAACAGTTAGAGGTAAATACACAGTTGGGTCGTTGTTTACTTTAAACACTTCTCAATTTCAATAATCACTTTGGTGCCAACATTTACTAGTAACTGTATCTTCCAACCAGACCTATTTTTTTCTCGGAGGTGAACACTTTCGTTAAAAAATTCATTTTCAAACAAAAAAGTGATGACAAAAAAATGACAAAAGTCATTTTTTGCCGTTTTTCCGGCTTTTCTCGGTTGAAAATAGTCCCATCGCAGTTCGCAAGAGGCCATTTTAAAGGTTGTTTAATTCTCTAGAAATATCCCGCTGTCAATAACGATCCATTCAATACTTTTTATGGTATAAACAAAAAAACAAAGAAGTCTTTTTTGGTGATTTTGTTTTTAAAAAAATTAGCTACCGCGAAGTTTTGGCTGTCTTTCAACTTTCAATCATCAACAGGACATTTAAAAAAAGACAGACTAGTGGTCTATACAATTCGATATCAAAAACAGGTTTTTGTTTTGTCTATTACGTGGCCTAATGTATGAAACAGTGTGCTTGAAGGTGTATTGCCTGGTCATTGGTATAAAGTATATGGAGAAGAGAGATATGGAGAGAGAAATATGGATAAATCGAGGACTTCCACGCACGCGATATGCAAAGTTTTCAGATATTTAACAAAAAGAATCAACGTATCACCGACACTCCCTTTGTACGACTATCGTTTCACCATCGCACCCAATGTTTGAATTGAACACACAGTAGTCAAAGTGTATAGTAATTTGTTGTTACTATTACAGTAACTAGTGTAGTAATTATTATAATTGCAATTGATATGTTATTAAGTAATAACTTCATAATTAACCAACAAATTTCGGTAAATTATAACAAACATCCCACACAAAAATATTTTTTAAGAAACATAAACATAAAATATCGACAAATAAAGAATTTAAAAAAGTAACTAAAAACGTCTTCAAAAACTACAATACAAAAAAATCTTATCTATGTTATCAAACATCTTGTAATAATCCTCTTTCAATGTTAATTATTACTCTTTCCAGTTTTACTAACAGATAATTATTATGAGTAAATTATCGATCTCACAACCCAGACCCTATCGTCAATAACCCACTATTCCACCATTCCCACTGTAATATGGTATAATCTACTCATATTTAATTTCTCCCAAAACGCATTTTTTATCGCTACGCCAATAACCTCGCGCTGCACCATATCAATACTGACCACAAGTAAATATATATTTATGAATGGTTTGTTAGCAATGCATATTTCTTAACTCTGTGGTCTCTTCTGACGAACGTCACCTTTCTTCCAGCGTTCACGACAAAACACGACGGGCACCTTTCATCGGTCTTTGAAGATCTCAATATTAGAGATTTAGCATTTATATCTCCAAAATTGACAGTTTCTTTTCCGCCGATATGTTTCATTATGTTATTTATTTCTTCCTCATAATCTGCAATGGAATGTTGGGAGATGTTGGCAAGACATCATATCAAATTTTTCAAATGTAATTATTAGATGTTCATCTTACCCATATGGTCTATGAAGTCAGTGTTCTTAGTAAAGAAGACAACTTCTACATTTTTTCTGCTACTGTTTAGCTAGTTTGCCTCCTCGATTCGCTTCCTATTTGGTTCCCTTATAACCAAAATAACAATGCTCTGCTGAACAGCTGTGGCGTACGCCATGTCTTAGGCTGCACAAGCACGTGTGTCGGCTACGTTGGCTACTATTTTTATACTAACCATGTTTAATTTGAGTTTTCAACGGCAGCCCTATGCTACGTGCGCCTGTTTTTACTAATCGTATTGGCCTCGTCGTGGCCTTGCAATAAAAGGGACAAGTCTCCTCCACTCTGTGGCCTTCTTTTGTACACGTAAGGCAGAAACTTGCGTTATTGTAGTTCTTAGCTTTATAACGTTCTTGGCCGAATTTTAAGAAGAAATATTTTAACCTTTCCTGTACAGCAGTTGGTGTGGTGTCCAAAATCCAAACATCGATATTACCTGACTATGTTAACCCGTACTTTCACCCAGCATGGTACCCATTCTATTCTGATCATACCTTGTTTTATCACAATATCAGCAGCTCCTCTTTTGACTGCCAATGTGACCGTTTGGTTGCCTTGCATGAAAGGGCTCTAATATCACCTTCTTTAGTGCTTCCTATGCTTTTCATATCAGCGTCAACAATTTGGTGGTCATTCAAGTCACCGTCTATATCCAATACATGTATGATGTCCTCATTATTTTTAACCTTCCTTGGCATTTCCATCTTTCCAGTTATCGCCTGTTTGAGAGTGGCAGCTTTATTTTTTTACCTTGTACTTCCATAAGTGAGTCACCCCCGGCAGTTTTCACCTTCACTCTTATTTCAGCTATGTTTACGTTTTTCTTAATCGTGCGTAGTATGTCGGCAAGTTGTTTGCCTTTTTACTTATTATTTTTTCGGTTGGTAGCTTTGTCTTCCGCAAAATAGAGTTTTACCTTTCCTTTCTGTTACTTTTAATGCAAATGTTTTGTATTTTCACATCACTACTTCGAAAAATGCTTTCTGTACACTTCCTACGGTACTTTTTGCCAAGTTTGCCCTTAGCCGCTATTTGGATTCGTCTTGCCTCATGTTTTTCATGTCTTTACCTAATTTCTCAAGAATACAGTATAATTTTTTGTAGCAGTGGCAGCGGGTAACACTCTTTCACAGTACCGGTGGAAGACAAGCTGCTACAGGGTTTGCTGAAACCTGCCCTCCTGGCTTTACTCCCACTCCCCTCTTCGTGAGAAGCCAGGTTCCTAATCCCTACTCCCCCTTTTGGTTTTATCATTTCCTGAAACTCATTCAGCATCCACACTGGCCTATTAGCCTATTAGAACATAATCCCCAGGGCACTTTTCGATTACCTAGAAAATTAACGTGATTGAACATAAATAGTTTTGAACCCGAGTAGACCCAAAGAAATCCCAAAAACCCAGAATTTCTCCTTTCGAGGGAATGAAAAATAAGGCCGATTTTTTCAATGGGGCAAGTTAGATAATGAGGCAATATGATGATTTATAAAGCATACATTTTGCTCCTTAATCAATTGGTCATACCGCGTAAATAATAACGCACAATGAGTCGTCTATCAGTCCCATATTGTGCATATGGTAGTTCAGCGTCCAGTGCCCGGTCAGAACTTCGGTTAACTAAGCAATTCTCTCACCTTCCTCTGGTCGGGTCCCTCATTGAAAGCCCTCCATTGACGGAGATGGTCCTGTTGACTCCTGCGTTTTTCGAATTCCGCTCGTAGGCGCCTTCTGAAGTGTCCCACTGTATTCACCTTGGTACTTTCAGAGTTTTCGCTCCTAGCCGGGCCAGTCGATCAGCCCGTTCGTTCCCTTCGATGCCACTATATCCTGGCACCCATATCACGCGAACCCCGTTTCGCTTAGCCAGCTCCTCTAGGGTTCTCTGACACTCTAAGATTAGCTTGGAGAAGGTTCTGTGCGACCTCATAGCCTTTAGCGCTCTTTGACCATCTATGCTCTGTTTCCGGTAGTTCCTTGTAAGGTTCTTTTACAAGCAAGTATGGCGACGATCTCTGCTTGGAAAGCTTTGTACTGAGTTCCCAGGGGCATCGTTTTTGATACCTGTGGCTTGACTCCTGCGACTCCTGCCCCGAAGCATTACTCAGTGTGGGACTCATCCGTGAACCAGATCAGTCCATGCTCCCTGATTATGTTCTCCGGAGTTTCCCAGTCCTCCCTTTTAGGGATTACTATGAAAGAGTTCTTGTCGAAGCTGTTGATAGGTACGCATTCCTCCCTTATCCCTGTCCCTGATCCTTGCTTCCCCCACCCCTTGCTGCCCAATCCTGCAGCTTGGAGGAGGCTTTCCCCACCTCAATTTCCACCACCAAGTGCATGGGGGGCAGGTCAAGTATCACCTCCAGGGCCGCACAAGGGGTTGTTCTCATAGCTCCTGTTATGCTTACGCATGCCAGGCGTTGCATTCTGTAGGCCATATGTGGGTTGAAGTCCCGTTGCAGCCAGTCCACCAGACTATCGCCGCATAGGACACTGCCTTATAAAGCCACATCATGATTTCAGGCGCGAGACCTTACTTTTTGCCGATAGCAAAGCCCATAGGGTTGTGGTCGCCCTTTTGGTTTGTCTCTCAATATGGCTGTTCCAGGAAAGCTTAGGTACTCCACTTCCCCGACCACCAGTATTGGTGTGCCATTGAAAAGTGGAGCTTTCTATTCCACTTTCTTTTTGTTGGTGAGCGGAACCATCACTGTTTTGTTGGGGCTGATATCCAATTTTGTTCTCCGACATCACTTATGTACCGTATTCAGTGCTCTTTGTATGAGCTCCTGTATTGCCTCTCTTTGGCTAGAATTACAAGAACATCCCCGTACCCTTGTGCGTATATTCCTCCAATAGAGTTCAGTTCCCTCAATAAGGAGTCAACGACTAAGCACCACAGAATGAGAGGAGACATAATTGCCCCTTGCGGGCACCCTCTCTGTGCCTTAACGCTGATGGAGGACGCCTCCATCGCCGCTACGACGTTCCGGTGATTCAGCATCGCTCGAATCCATCCTGTAAGGGACAGATCGATTTCGTGCTGAGTTGCTGGCTGTATGTTCGTGTCAAAGTTCGTGTTGTTGAACACTCCGTCTATGTCTGTAAAGACACATGCAGGTATCTCTTTGTTCGTCAACGAATCATCCACTTGGCTGACCAGTGTATAGGGCCGTTTTGGTGGATTTTGCCTTCTGACAGGCGTGTTGATTTAGGTGAAGGGGTCTCCGAGTCAGCGTCCCTTCCCTTAAGCTAGGTAAGTAGCTCCAGGCAATACTCGCCCGAAATATATTCGTCAGGTAGGGTAGGAGTGTGTCCTCCCCATTTTGTAGGAGTGCAGGAAAGCTGCCGTTAAGTCCCGCGCTATTGAATGGTTAGAAAGATTCGATAGCCCATCTGAGCAGGTCCATGGTGACAACCCTCCTGGCTGTGTCCCAGCCAGACAATGGTTTCCAACAGGAAGCCATCCTCCTGTTGGTGTTCAACGTGGACATTCCCTGGCAAATGCACATTGAGCAGCTCCCTAACATTTTCCTCCTGGTTGCTAACATAGCCCCCGAGGATAACTCTAGGAGTCCTGTTCCTTTTACAGAGGCTCTTGTCAGAATCTTCTGTAACTTTGCGGCCGCCTGAAGGGTCTCTATACCGTCACAGAATTCCCTCCAGCTATCTCAAAATCCTGTAGAGTTTCTGGGCCGCTTTGTGCTTTGCCCAGTCCTCTGCTGACAGACCAGCTTACAAAAGTAAGTCCTTTATTCCATTCATTGTTATGATTTCAAATTGAAAAACTATAATGGAACTTCCTTTATTATATGCCCTGATAAAGGAGCAAAATAAGCTCCAAAAGCTTGGCTAATTTGAAAAGAACTTTTTCTGTCTCACCTTTTCTACCCTGACTGCAAGTCTATATGGATAGCTACTTCCGATCCACTTTAGGACAGTGAAGACTCGGAAAAATATGTGTATACATGTAATATAACGTAATTTGTAAACACGATAGAGGGCGCGGCAATTCTAAACTAATTCAACTGAAACTTAGCACAAACATAGTTTTAGTAAATGTCTCTTTATGTCCCTAATTCTTTTTTCGATATGACACAAAAAAGTTATCTTATAGACCTTCAAACAGTCCACAACTTTTGTATTCAACATCTTTTTCAAATAACATGCAAAATTTGTTTGCGAAAAATTAAGAACTTCATATTATTTCTGTATTATATTTAGCAGAACTAAAAAGCTATAGGTGCAATTAGTAAAAATAACACAGCTTGGAAAACGTCATATTAAGGATCGCAACTTTTACATTTTATGACAAACCACCTTATATTGGTAATTTTAAAGTTTTGTTTTGAGAAGAGAATGAAATCTAATTGGCCAGACCATCAGGATTTTTGTACTATCCTTACAAGTACTATCCTTCTAGTGCCCACTGTTCTAATATATTCCACTCATTACTTTTACGTTGCAGTGCCAAGGTTTTATAGTTATTAAATCCAATAGCAAATATATACTTCATACTAAATATCGTAATATTCATTTATTTAGTGGTCTTAAAACATTGAGGTAAAATTTATGTGAAAATTTATTTAGTCAAAAAAGTATCCATACAAATTACAAGTTGACACCGCTTATTAGATAGACCGCCTCGTTATCGCAACCACAAATTACTTTATTCCGATTCAAATCCAGAGAGTTGATAGATTTCCCTAGAGTGGGCATCAATGTGAACACCTCCAACTTACTTCGAACATCCTCAGGTGTAAACCAAACGCTCATATCACTATCGACGGTCAGGCTTGATGGTATAGTTCTTGATTTACTGAACCAGTGCCACATCTGACCGGTACTGGAACAACTGAACAGCTGATCTGGGCGATCCGGATGGAATTTGAGCTCTGATACTGCCCCATCGTGTGCGTTTAGGACGTTAATGGGATAAGTGTTGTGACGTAGATCCCACGTTGTTAATGAACCTATTAAAACATTTTTCTTAATTTATAACCAACTTAATTTTTTATTGATTTATAATATTCCGCTATGATAGTATATCAGGACACGTTCCTATCTGCCCAGATAGCCAAATGCCTGCAGCATGCCAGCAGGCTGCATACAGATACTGCTTCTGTGTTGGCCTAGCCTGCACCTTCAAACAAATCTGCCTCGTCTGTCTGTTCCTTACATGACATGAGTGTGCACCTCCTACTATAGGCTTGCATACATTCTGCATCTGGATGCAATGAATATCATCGAGGGTTGCATGTTTATTAACAAACATCTTGAGTCTCGAATTCAATCAAATATAGCTGTGATGATGATGATGTCACGATGTGAAGGAAATAATTGATCAAAATAGGTTTTTTTTGCCGACTAAATAGTTTAGTGCAAACTGTAACAGTTCACATGTTATAATTATAATATCTACATATTATATTTGTTTTTATAAATATGGTTAGATTTAGATTTGTAGCCTATTTGGCTGTTATATACGAAGTGTGCCTGTTAAGAGTCCACTATGTAATGTCCACTTTTACTGTGACTTTTATCTCTGTCTCTCACACGCAGATGATCGACTATCCTCATTAGCAATCACCATGGGTGGGGTGAAAAAAGGTGGTGGCAGGTGGGCAAGCAAGCGGAAGAGAGATAGATAGATCACTGTTCGCTGACTCCACATTACAATATTCTGGCCCTTTGCTTAGTCTACTCTTAATATGTCTATGGTTCCTAAATAATCCTATCCTAATTTGCTATCTTACAGTAGTGTACCCACAGTATATTTTAGTAATAAACAAACATATTCGGGGCAGATTTGGTTATTGAAGGCTTCAGATCTGCCGCCAGGCCTCGCCTGCAGATTTGGCTGCCTGGGTAGTTATACCTCATCAAAGAATACAAACTGACATGTGATATTGAATTTTGTAGAGATACCGTAATTAAAACTACTGAAGTAGTTGATCCTACTGAATCTACAAAATTCAAGATGAAATAAACATGAAGTTTATTTCTCTTATTGTTATTCATTTTTGTTTTCATACATGTTGTTTTGCATCATTTAGGATTTCTCCACTTGACACTTGTTTGATATCAGCTCAGTCTGAAAAAACTCCAAAGTTACCGATTTGGGAGTTTAAAAATATCACATGTATTATCTATGTTATGATTTTATAGTATACTTTACACATGTTGTTCTTCAACGCTATATATCTATAACATGGATTTTAACCAAAAATTAGAACAGAATGTGTTTCACAAATGTAAGTGTAGTTACCTCATTAACAAAACATTAAACAACATACTAGTTACCGGAATGAAACACATTCGTATTTGTGAAAGTATTTTATACTCCACTCAAATCTGATTCGATCTCTCGCTTCGATCTGAAAAAAAAACACACTAATATGTTTTCAGCCTTCAAAAGTCCGAATCTTAACAGTATTTTTATTGCAATTTCCAGTAAAAGGTTGAAAACAACAAAAAAAGTTGCGAAATTCCAAAAACTACTAACAAAAATAAATACAATAGCGTGTTCCCCGTAGATCTGAACGTCAAACATTACCAGTCGAACATATAACAAACCAATTGTTGCCATATCATTGCAGGCTGTAATTTGGGCGCATGACTTCAGTGTATATGCTGTTTGCAGGGAGTCTGCGAACTGCTTTATGTTGATATGTAGCAACCACTGTATTTTCATATGCTAAAAGTACTGGGTCTGCACAAAAAGTACTAGTAAGAGACGAGACCACATTTCAATTGCTAAGAATGTGAAAAAAGCGGCAACCTTTGGTCATGTGACTCTCCGTAAACGGTATGTACCAAGCAGCAGAGTCATACACTCTTCACCCAAATTACAAACTTAACTGGCACGAAGACAACTTATTTGATATAAATGTGCCATAAGTCTTTTTTGAATAAAAAATTTATGAGAAACACTCTGGTTTATTTCATTTTGTTTCATCTGTTTTTGAGATTTCACGGGAAGAAACTTTTTTGTCATTTGCATCTGAGGGCTGGGGGTGGCAGACAAAAATATTGTCAGATTCAGATTCCTGATAGTAAAAAACATAACAGCTTTATTATTTCAACTCAAACCGAATGTCAAAACTATTCAAATTTTAAAGAAACTATTAAGCTCAAATCAATTGTAAAGTTAAATATCCTTTACGAATAACAGGGTAAGTACAAAGCGTTATACCCAATAATATATCAGGTTGTGTTTCCAAGATATGAATTAGAGTCCTGAATTTCTTTGGTGTGGGTAAGACAAGTTCCTTCTTATAGATGTGTTAGAAATATCTGAATTTAAACTTGTCAGTGAAAACCTTTCAAGTAAAATTTGTTTAAATTTGCAAACATGTTCCCTTTATCCTATCTATTTATGTTAAAATGATCACGTTTTGTTCAGTACTTTAGAAATACATAATAAGCATCTAAATGAGGTATTATATAGAACTTAGGACAGTAATTACAGCTCTGTACTCTGAAAATCAGGTGGGAGTTGGTACTGAAAAAATAAATATAAGTATTATATCACCTAAGTCATCCCCAGCTACGATTAAATGTCTCTGAGTGGGATGGAACGTCAAGCAAGTTGGGGTGACTTCGTCACCACTAAGCATGAATGTGCTGGTCGATTGGCTGCATTCAGATCTCAAATCCCAAATTTTTAACTGCCCTCTTAGGTTACTTGTTAATATTTCATTGTGCTTAGAGAATATTACACAGTGAATAGAACAGCTGTCAGCATCATCTAAAATTAAATTAGTTAAAGAACTGCTTATATGAAACCGCTCTATTTACCTATCTTGTGAATCACTTTAGGTGACTGAGTATTCAGAAGATTGATACAACCGTCTTCACCTACCGTTACCAAATCGTTATCATAAACTGCCAATGATGTACAAGGGGAACTTTCTCCATTTTTGAAAGTATGCAAATTCTCCCAAGAAATTTCACATTTTATTTCAGGATGGTTTTCAACTGAACTTACAATTTTGAATAAATCTGCTGAACCGGAAGATGAGGATGATACAAAATAATCTGCATTTATAAACTAGAAAAAAGAAATCAAATTTATAATAAAAACTTCACTAGTATAAAGATCTTTCGACTTACCTTGATTTCGGTAACATCTCCACTGTAATTGTAAGTCGAAATCAAAAATGGACAAATATCATCCTCCTCATTTTCGACAAAATCCCACAATTTTATAGAATCTAAATCATTATCCACACTACCGGTTAGAAAAAAGTGAGAATTATTAAATGCGTCCGGTCTCCATCTGACCTTATTAATTTTCTCTGATATAAATGTACCATGAAGGGAGTGCGACATTTTACTGAGTATATTATTGTTTAATGCTTATATTAATTACTAAAAATAAAATAAAGCATCAAACCGCATTAAGTAGAAACATAACCTCACAAAACATATACCTTAGGGAAGCGTAACTACCATCATAGGGTATCGTTCTAGATCGGAAACTGTAACGTTGGGGAAAACGACGCGGCGAGCGCCCTCCTTGATATGTGGGACGAAACAAATTTCTTCTTCCACCATGTGAGTATTCGAGTAGGTGCGTACGCGCGTCCCCTCGCACACTTAGGTAGGCGGATAGCGAGATACCTGGGTACCTGGCCAGCTGGGTACCTGGGTACCTGGCTAGCTGGGTACCTGGGTATACGAATACCCGCTAGAAGATACGTAGTACGGACATACCTTTCTGCTTGATTTTAATCGATTAAGTAGGTAGGTAGGTAAATAATATGAATATCGATTATTTAGTGGTATTTGTTTTATTATTATATACATTAAATTATGCTACATATTTTTTATTATTTCTTCTCCTCCTCCTCCTCCTCCTCTTCCTCCTCCTCCTACTCCTCTCAACCGCCATCGCCATTGCTCCAACTGTTTGAAAATTGAAAAAATTGTTTTTATTAAATATGTAATGAGATTTTTTGATTTCATACCTCATATTCTCGCAGTAGTACACTCCTACTACATCCTCCCCCGTCACTGCTGTCGTCATCCCCCCGCGTACTTTTTGGTGTAAAAAAGAAATGCAGTTTTGGAGGCTCTTCGTAAAACTTCATGAGGTGAATGACTGCGAGTTCAACGTCATTCTGGAAAAACGAGAGGTCTACAAAAACTTGCAGACCACCCGTCACCTCACCATAAAACATTAAGTGGGGCGGTATCTCCGATCTGTACCGCTCCGGACGAGGCCTCCAATGCACGAATACGAGGGGGTAGTTGGCCGCGTAGTCGTGGAGGAGGGATGATGCCGCAGCTAGAAGAAGAAAAAATATATATATAACGATATTGTTTAGATATTAAAGAGAAAAAAAAATAAAGCGACATTATTCTCTTGATTAGAAACCAAAAATTTTAAAAATATAACGATAATGACTATTATGAAAAATTTAAAATTATGGACATTAGTATTGGGGGCAAAATAGAACGATATTCTATAGTAAACTAAAAATGCTGCTATGGGAAATTATAAAAAGAAACAAACACTTTTTAAAGTACGATAATATGATAAGAAAAAAAAAACACTTACCTTCAATATCATTATTACCATCATCTTCATAAAAATGAAGATTCGGTGGTGGTGTCGATGAAGGCACTTTCATGTTTTGTTTGTATACTGACTAAGATAAACTTATGTGGACATATTTATAGTGATGGAAACGTATACGTAATATCCCCGTTTTCGATTCAAAATAGGAATATCAACCCCGGAAACAGATGTGTACTTAACCAGATACGAGTAATTTAATTTTAGCTGATACATGTGTTAATAGCGATTGTGTGTGTTTTTTATCATACAAAGAAACACGTGTCGGTAAATATAGGGTGTCTTAAAAAATTTTACTTTTTTGGAATGTTAGAACCTAGTATCGAACTGGGGACCCTCAGAGTTTCAGTCTACTGCTCTACCATACTTAGCTATCCTGACATGATTTGTCAAATATAAAACATGTTTTTTAAATTTTATTTGTTACAAATTTTATTACACAAATATCACACCTTAATTTATGTGCATATTTCGGTCCATCGATGGTATCTTCACCAGGGTGCACCTTTGTATGCCCCCAACAGGGTTGTAAAACTTCGTCAAGTAGATCTTCCGGAATACGTGTATGCCACAATTGTTTAATCATCTTTAAATGATTTTCTCGAGTAAAAACGATTTGAGTGCGTAGCTTTTGAACATCTTCTGGAGAAATTTTCATTATTTTTCCCTTTAACTACTGTGCTCGTCTATGTAGTATTTGTGATGAAATGGTTTCTGATGAGAAGTGTCATCGATTTTATGAGTAGAAGAGAAACCGTGGGTATTGTGAGCGTTGTTGGAGTTATAGAGGTTGACGTCGAGTTCGTGTTAATTGCAGTGGATGTCGAAGAAAAGTTTCTCCACATGGTATCACCATGTGTTCGATCTGAGTAAAAAATTCTAATTTTATATCCCATCACGTTTTCTGGTAATGTCACATTCAAGGTTGGGATATTATCTGATATGAATGGTTCCATTTCCACCCATTCCTGAGGCCATGTTGCGTTCTCTGTGAAACAGATGAAAACTTTTATTGCACCATAGGGATGGTGTATGTATAAGATGTTATTTAGTACGGCCGTTAAAAACACGAAATTTGTTCTTAACAATGCCATGGTCATTGCGATACTAATTTATTTTTTGTAAGGTATTTAGTTAAATAAATATACACACAACGCATTATATTTTACATATATTTTTTATTAAGACACTAGAAAAAACTTCTTAACAATACAATGTAAATATTTTATGTGAGTAGTTGTAGTAGTAAAAAGGTTCCAGTGTTCGCGGTGGGGATGTTGAAGATCATGATCCTTATCTCCTCCTCATCTGAAGTTTTTGATAGGTTTTTAACTGATTCTTCGTAGCGTTTCACTCAGCGGATAATATTCCATGATGCAATCGTGTATAATGATGCAGTATGCCTTTGAATCTGCCAGAAAACCATTTTGAGCTTCTATCTCAACCTTAATATCCACGGTAGACGACTTAATGCTTTCATCACGTTTCGAACAATCTATTACGAATAATGGGTACTTCTTGAATTGTTCGTAAGATAGAAGAGGTTGTTTTCTCGCCAAATCGTATGCATTAATACAACTCAGGTAAAATTCAGTATAGCTGTGGAATGCTTCCGCATAATGGTTATTTTCAAAATTCAAATTGAAACGTTCATATGGATAACGTGTCCCATTTAAATCGACTGTAACGTTTAACGTATTCACATGATCGAAACCTGAAGAATCCTTTTCCAAAGCGTCTTTTCGATTCGTCTGAAAAGCTATAACTACGTAGAGAGGTGCCTCGACGGAAGCACTCGTTTTCACACTCCAGTTTTCCTTGGTAGCTCCCGTGGTGAGAGCTGGTAATTCGTTAATATCTCATACTTTGTACGCCATGAAAATCGGTTTATTTTTTCTAATATCTAGTAACATGTCCATTTTTATTGTATCATTTGGAATTATATGTTTTACTCTTAATTCGATGTTTTCTATGGACAATGGGGCGGTAGTATTTTGACCGGTAACGATCACACAATTTTTATCGTTACGTGCCCTAACGAGTCGAATCGTATGTTTACCAGCTATCACCTTTCGGTAATCTCTAAAGAAATTGAATAAATGCGATAGCGGGATTCTCATATAAAAGGCACCACCCTTGTAAAGATGTGGTACGTTGGGAAAATTCCATCCGGCCGGAGAAAGATACTTGCTATCGTCTTCATTGTAACACAATAACCCCCTAATTAGGGATACAATGCCCGGATCCTTAACACTTTCTACTTCGATTCCATTCAAATCATACGTTATGGTATCGAAAAAAAACGCCCCAGCATTCTGCACACCCGACTGGCAGGGGCCAGGTGGAAAACCTTCGGGGTAGATCTCCAAGGAGAAAGCGAGGAACCTCTCACTAGGAAGCATAAGTACCTTCATGGGGAAAGTGTGACTAGGCTGAGGACCTTAAACGGCGGGGGATGACACAATGGACTCTAGACTAAATTACACCACATTAAAAGTTGAATACTACCAAACGGTTACGTTTGTGAATTAACTGTATCGGTCCTAATCACTCTACGAAGGATTGTAGGTTCATTGGTTGTAAAAAACTCAACAAGATACATCACAAACCATTACACTTTGAAAACTCTGATACCAATACAAATGCCCAGCAGTCATGAAACTCACTTAGTTTGAATACTCGATCCACATCGACTAGTAGGATATCTAACAAGGAAGATACATGTACTAACTTATATAACCATCACATTACTAACACTCAAACTGAACCCACTACAAAATCACAAATCTTACTTTTTACTGTGGTAGTAAAGGTTCTTGACAAACACAGCAACTTACACGACTTTAGAGTTCTTCTTGACAATTGAAGTCAGTCGAATTTTATAATATGCAAGATAACTTATTTTCCATACTGCCGCTTTCTTGGTTATTAGATCGCTTCACGTAGCCCACAAATTCTCATAAACATCCAACATCATCTGCATCACATTACGTAACTTTTATAAACAATATTAGATCCCGTGTTTTTAACATTTACTGAGTATTATAAAGGATAAGTTATTAAAGTAATCAATAAAACCACCGATTTAGGGCCTGTGCATGAATTTATTGGCGCCAGGAGAAAAACTTGGCCAAACCAGGAAAAACTCCGTGTTCAATTAAATGCATTATTTACAAATAAACTTCAACTACATAAATTAAACAAGAACAATCAATTTGAAAAACATGAGTTTCTCCTTACAAGTGATAGAATGTGAAAAGTATGTGTATCGACTGATAATGGCTCGAGTTTGTTATAGAGCCATTGAGTAGCCCTTGAATGAATAGCTGTATGTTAAGTTGAACTTGAATAAGTCGGTAAATAGTCATTGGGTCATTAAAACCGTCGGTCCATTGAATGGGACCTGTATCGTTGGGTCGATTAAGACCGTGAGTCCGTTGGGTAAGATCATGGGACCAATCGGTACTCACCCTTGTACAAATACAAGGTGATCACTGTGAATGTCTTACAAAAAATGTGCACACCTCGCTGCTCAACAACAAGGCGACTCCAACGATTAGCCCTCTAATGTCTCAGTAGCAGATCAGGTTAGGTTAGGTTAGGATCAGGTGCTCATTAAACCGGACTCTCGTTTCGGTCCCATTCCCACTTGTTCGCCCATTGTGTTTTATCTTCAATCCCTCTATCACACACGCACACAAAACATTCGTTTTCGGAACTCTATCGCGCATGGTTCTAGAGAACAAACTAAAACATTAGACTTACTCTGGGATCCAGTAAATAATTCTTTGCAGTTTTCCTCAGATTTATTTCAAAGTAACAGGGTCACCAAACGGACAATTTTTTCTTGTACTGCACAAATTTTCGACCCATTGGGTCTTCTATCACCAATTACAATTACTGCTGAAATCATTCCGCAGGAGCTCCAGAAGCTGAAGCTATCCTGTGATGAATCCGTTCCTGTTGCTCTCTGCATGAGGTGGTGGTGCAATTATAGGTTTGAGCTTCCAAAGATTAATCAACTGCGAATACCCAGACATGTTTTGACTATCAACTCAGTATCTACAGAAATACATGGTTTTTGTGATGTTTCTCAGGTGGCCTATAGATCTTGTAATTATATTCGTGGCACTGACTCCTGTCGTAACCACATCTCTAATTTTCATTGTTCTAAAAAGCGAGTGGCGCCAAAAAAGTTTTATCTGTTCCGAGATTGGAGCATTGTGGTGCTCTTTTACTAGCAGAACTCTCTGAAAAGATAGTTTCCTCCTTTAACATGCCTCTAGAAAAAGTGACCGTCTGGACAGATTTCACGGTTGTTCTCTCTAGGATTTGTACTTCCCCACACCTAAATGCATTTATAGGAAATAGTCTCTCAAATTTAGACATTTACTAAAGCAGATATGTGAAAATATGTTAACACTAAGGAAAATCCTACTGACTTACTATCACGAGGGGTTCTCACTTCTGATGTAATGAATTATAGTATATGGCTACAGGATGCATCTTGGCTTCAGCTTCATGAAGATGAATGGTCACACACACACACGCACAATATAAAGATATAGACATCTCGGAACTTCCTGAAATTTTACACATGACGTTCAGTTTTCACACGTACCTTAACCACAAGATTTGATGGAAACACAAAATATTCCTCTTCGACTACGCTCACAAGAGTACAAACTCTTGTGAAGCACAAGCACAAGCTTTCTAACAACACTTCATTACAATTCTTATAAAATTCCATTACGAAGACATAGTACTGATCACTTCATTTTAATTCGAACGATTCAACAAGAATCATTTCTAGAAGACTATGGCAGACCAGCCAATGGTCAACCATTGAACAGAGGCAACCATTTCTTATGAGCAAACTAAATTGGTACGAACAGGTGGACGTCTACAAAACTCATCTTTTAACTTTAACAAAGTTTTCACCGTATGGTGAATCATTTCTGAAAGACTATGGTAGACTAGCCAATAGTCAACTATTGAACAGAGTTAACCAACTTTTATGAGCAAACTAAATTGGTGCTAGTAGGTGGATGTCTACAAAACTTATCTTTTGACTTCAACAAACGACGTCCGAAAGTTTCACCTACAAAACCTTACTTTACTACAATACTTGTTTAACATGAACACAAAACTATTATACATGGGACCACAGGGACCCCTTGCTTCTTTGAGAGAAAAGTTTTGGCCTCTTTCCGGATGAAATATTGCCAGAAAGATCGTCCGAGAATGTACTAAATGCTTTCGTTTTAACTCGACACCTGATGACACCATCGCTAAGGACTTGGTTAATGATGGTGTTCAGTGGAAATTCATTCCAGCACGCGCTCCACATTTCGGTGATGTTTGGAAAGCTGGTATTAAATCTGTTAAATATCATTTAAAACTTGTTATAAGTGATGCATTGCTGACTACGAAGAAATTTATACCGTTCTTTGCCAAGTAGAAGCTTGTCATAATTGCAGACCAATTTAACCTCTTTTACACGACCCTGACGATTATAATCCTCTCACACCCGCACATCTATTAATTGGCCATTAATGACCATACCAGATCGTGACTTACACAACACACGACAGAACTACCTATCGAGATTCCAGAAAACCCAGCAACTCCTGCAGCACTTCTGGACCAGATGGAGCAAGGAATACGTTTCAAAATTGCTACAAAGGGTGAAACGTAAGGAGAACTCGCATAAACTGTTACGACCAGGGCTACTTGTGCCCATTAAGGAGGATGGATTATCACCCCTCAAGTGGCGACTCGGCAGATCTTCAAGGTTTCATCGTGGTGGCGACAGCATCAGGAAGATTGCGACTGTGAAGACTGCTATGGGTGAAATTATACGAGCAGTGGTGAAAATGAGTGTCTTGCCTCTATAAGAAGAATGTTGTTTGCTATGCGAACAGGAGAATTCTTATAAGTAAATAAGATGATTGAGGGTCGGATAAATAAGAATGCATTATTACACGACATTAAACCCTCGCAGTTTAGAGAGAAAAGCCCGGTAGTGATATTTAAATAATATTACCTATACAATAACACAATAGTAATAGTAACACGCTCAGTATGTGAGCGCACCTCATTTACAATTTGAATTCCAAGGAAACAAACGAAATATCCCTAAACTCCTACATGAATGATCATTCACCCCTTATCTAACTTACGTTCAGGTAGAAACATCTAGCTCCAGGCTGGGGGAGTGTAAAACAGTGTCCACAGGGCGCCTCGATACCTCTAGGAACCGGAATGTGGGCACGGACCACTGCAGCTTAGTGGACGTGCCGCGTCTTCCCCTGGGATAAGTATCGCGTTCTTCGAGGAAAGAGGAGCCTCCAAATTAGGGAAGGGAAGACACGCTCCACTCACCCTGAAGCATGTCTCGCCGCTTGGCACACGGCAGGTACTTCCAAAACTCGCGGGAATCCCACCCCTGGCCACAGCCTCTAACATAAACTCTAAGGGGCGCATTTATTCGTAATAGCGCACACACGATTTTTTCTCTCCCAGCTGCTCGCTACTCGGATGACCTATCCTCCTGCGCGGTGTTCGTCTTACTCCCTGATTTCTATCCTTTATCCCATTGACCTTATGATTGACCTCCTGCTTCTCTCCCCCAGTTTGACGGCAAGGAACCCATACTGCCGAAGGAGCTTTGTGGGTCTCGCTAAATATTACGAGTGACACAAACAAACCTTTAAATGAAATTCCTGATTAACAATTCCTAAACAAATTTACTTTGAAACCCTAGTTTCCTGTTGTATCCTATTCCATTACGGTTGTCGTGGGTTCGAAATCCCACTGAATACCATGGGTGTTGTGCATGTCGCGGGAAGTGTGTAAAAAGTATCCAAATTCCCGTTCCCATTCACGCCAGTATCCAGGTCAGGTAGGATCGGATATCCTGCGGGACGGCGGGACTAGGATACACACAGCCTGAGTCGGTAGGGCACGGAGTGACAACCGGGGAGGTTAAGCCTTAAGGGGGTACAACCGTGCTTGAGGATCGTGGTTCGGAGCCCACGTTAAACTGTAGGTCCCGTCCAATTAGCCCTGGCAGCAAAAAATGAGATGTTAACTCTACTAAAAAAAACATATAGGTTATCTAGAAATCCTAGTTGTTTCAAGGCTGTGGGTATGTTTGGTATTGTGTGGGACATCTAGCGGTAGGAGACCGAAGTGTGAAGCCTTCACCAAAATAAATACGTGATGAAAGTAATGACGTAGGAATTTTGGAGAGAGGGTGATAATCCATGGCTACTTAAAGTCACTAGATTTGGAACCAAAAATACACGTTGGATTGCGCTACTTTATATATCTAGTGACTTTATATCACCTGTATCTACACAAATTCTTTCCTCATGAGTATTTACACGGGGCACATTTTTAAGCAGTTGTTTTTCTACGCATTTGTTTTTGATTGGTTTACAAATTGTCATTGTCAAACCCTTAGACAAATGCCACCCAATTTGAATGCTCTAGGTTTCCACATCGATTTTTCTACCGTCGTTCACAACTAATCATGATTTTTTTTTATCAAAAACAAACTATATATTTCAAAGTTTATGTTTGCATATAGCTTATAGTTAAGAGATTTTATGTACATAGAGAATCAGTTGCTTGAAAATGTGCCCTATGTTAATTCCCATAAGGAAACGATTTGTGTAATTACCCATCCTCTTTCCAAAATTCATACGTCTTTACTTTATTACTTTCATCGCGTATTGTGAGTTATTTTGTTATGCTGATATTGGCAGGCTTTATTATGCTCCCACCTGGCAGTTGTTTATTGGTTAGAATATTTGACGTCTCAACATGTTTTGACACTGTAGTTGACGTTCATTATTTTCCAAAGCGGCTTTTGCGAAATAATATGAATAAGTTATAAAAACCAATAGAGAAATTAAGCAATAATCAAATTTATTACCGATTTAAAGTGCCCTAATGGGACTAAACATGTGGAGTTTCATTTATATTCAGTAAGTAAACGTTTGCAGTTATTTTTTGAGGTTATGTGTCGAATCCAATTCGCAATTATTTCTTTCAGAAAGAGTTTAATCGTAGCTGTTTTACTTTTCACTCAAGTTCATTACAATGTCGAGGGTAAATCGAAGAAAACGAAGTCTGTTAGCACTTTACTGGAAGCGAAATGGGAAGCGACTCCTTTAGTCTTAGAAGCTGCAGAATTTTTAGCAGATGAAAATGTAGACTTCTTTTGGAGTTTTGTAGATTATATTAGCGCATTAGATCCTCCACTTGTCACCATAGGTTTGTAGTACATAATGAAATTGGCTAAAATAACAAGGTTTAAATTTAAGATAACGATCAGGAACGATACAAAACCATTTTAAATCAGGCCTCAAGATTAATCTCCCCTGCTCATATGTCAATGTTAAAGTTTGCTTTATCATTACATATTTATTCACCGATAGTACAAATGTTTGGACAAATAGCAATGGAAAAAGGACTATCGTGTTCAACTGTAGCTGATGTAGGAGGGCAATTATACTGTGATTTATTACAAATGAAAGAAGCTATCGATAGGGTAAGAAATTGTTACATTCTTGATTATACATTTATTTTGTAATATTTCAGCCTGGAGCTAGTCATCAGAAGGTAGAATTATTTAGAGCAGATACCCATTTCCCTGATTCTGCAAACCGTTCTGTGACAGTAGTTCTTTATGGTGAATTAGGGACAGAAACCTTCGGCCAGTTTCATAAAATTCTGAAGCAATACGCTCTAGGGGGGAAAATTGATTATGTGATTCGTCATTATGTTAAGGTAATGTTTAGTCACCAAACCTCAATTTTCTTTTAACAATATACTTTTAGAACAAGAATTCCAAACCATTAAGATTGTCTGGTTATGGCGTGGAATTACAAATGAAATCCACTGAATATAAGTCTCAAGATGATACTGAAGTCCATGATGATCAAAAGTCTACTGATTCTTCTCAAGAAGAGGAAGAATCTGAAATTCAAGGCTTTGATTTTGTTAAATTGAAGTAAGTTGAGGTGCCTTTGGCTAAATTTAAACCCTAATTACATACTTTTAAGAACCATATTTCCGCACCTCAAAAATAATCTGGATAAATTCAAGCAACATTTAGAAGATACCTCAAATGAATTAGCACCACTGAAAGTGTGGCAATTCCAAGAATTAAGTTTACAAGCTGCAGAGAGTATTATGAATGCTCCCAAGGAGGAAGCACTTAAAGTCTTTATCAGTATTGCTCAAAATTTTCCCATACAAGTAAGCTCAATGGAAAAAAAGATTGCTTGTTATTAAATTTAACTGATTTCAGGCCAAAAGTCTTGTGAGAACAGTTGTCAGTCCTGAACTTCGAAGTGAAATGAAAAGAAATTCTGAAATATTTTCAGCAAATTTGAATTTACAACCTAGTGATACTGCTCTATTTATTAATGGAATGTACTATGATATAGATTTAGTCGATGTATTTGGAATATTGGAGGTTTTACGACAAGAACTTCGTTTGATGGAAGGATTGCATAAGATTGGTAAATAGATAGCTTTATTGAATAAACATGACTTTGAAACTTCCTAACTTCAGGTGTGAGCAATAAAAGGATGTCATCGCTACTAGCCCTAGATTTCAGCGAAGACTCCAGCGGTCAAGAATTTGCTATTGACATTAGAGATTCAGCAATAAATTGGCTAAATGACATTGAAAGGGATGTCAAGTACAGCAGGTGGTCCAGTAGCCTGATGGAATTGTTAAGACCAACATTTCCAGGGATGATCAGGCAAATTAGAAGAAATTTATACAACTTGGTAAATATCTCTCACTTCAAAGTAAATTTTTTACAAGTGTAAATGCATATCATAACTCCAAAAGTTGGATAATCCTGTGTGGGCTTCCATTTATTCTGGATTTTCACTTGTAAAAAATTTACATCATATGGTAAACTGTTTAGAGAGAGAAACTGTTTTAGGGATATAATTCAGTGTCCGTAAGGGTATTTGCCTCTAACTACTTGTTATCTAAAAGTTTATAAAAAAATCTCTTACACCATTTGTAATTGTTACCTTATGATAACTTTCAGGTTCTCATAATCAATCCAACAGATCCGGATAATTTGAACATCCTAAAATTAATTGAATCATTTGTTGTACACACAGCTCCCATCCGGGTCGGTTTAGTTTTAAATGTAACTGATTCGCATAAAATAAACGGCCTTGATGATGCCGGTGTTGCAATGCAGTGTGTTCTTAATTATGTGTCACAAGTTAAAGACCCTGTGACTGCATTAAGTTTTATTAAAACCATCCTGAAAGAAGCAGTTGATGAGGTTACAGTCGAAGATGTTAAGAGGCTGCTTAGGAAGGAATTTGGAGAAGATCCTGTTGACATTTTAGGTACGGTAAATGTAATAAAAAACATGAACCCTACATGTGATTAAGTTGAAATAAGAATAATTTGATAATAAATTCGTTTGGCTGATCTGGGGCTTCAAATTTAAAATCTTTTGGTAAATACAATCTCTAATTTTTTCATATTGATATTTCGAAGGTGAGATTTGTGCAATTGAAATCAATAGTTAATTTTAATGGTTTACAAATCATTTATTTTGTGAAACACCTCAATTTTCTTCTAGGTGAAGATTCTGACTATGATTTTGGTCGTCAACTTGCTCAAGATTTCATCCAACGTACCAGTTTCAAGAAGTTTCCCCAGGCACTGCTGAATGGCATCCCACTATCTCAACATCAGCTTAACGCAAACGACTTTGAGGAAACAATCCTGCAAGAAATCATGAGTCAAACGCCCTCCTTCCAGAAAAATGTTTATAGAGGAAAGTTATCGGACAGTGACGATGTCCTCGATTACATCATGAGCCAACCAAACGTAATGCCGAGGCTTAATGACCGAATTCTTAATAAAGATAAGTCTTTCTATTTGGATATGTCAGGCACAGCAACAAGTCTTAACAATGTGGAAGCACTATTGCAATTGAGTGCAAGAGATATGACAGCTACGGCTGTGGAAAATGTTAGATATTTCTCAGTACCAAAGAAAGGAAAATCATTCTACTCAATGACTTATTGGGTCGTTGGAGACCTGAACTGCATCAAGTCTAGGCAGCTGTTACTTGAGGCTTTGCAACATTTGGTAAATTATAATTTGTCCTGTTTTCCAAATATTAGCCTAATTTTTATTTTATTCAGAAAGCAGAAAATGATATTCGAGTAAGTTTTTTGCCAAACGTAAACGGAGATAAATCCAATGAATTGAATAAAATTGTTCTAACGGCACTACAAGAGTTACCACCAGAAAACGCACTTGAACTTACAATGTCATTAGTTTTAAGTGATAGGGCTCAAAAAATATTGGAAAGTGGTGGAAAATTGGATTTACCAGTAAGTTGCAGTCGTTAAACCACTTACACAATTCACTTACTCTTTCCTGAAGGTTGCAGTGTCATCAAAAATGAAATCACAAGATCTCAATTTGAAAATGTTGAGGGTGTATTGTCAACGAGTGTTGAAATTGAAAGAAGGACAAAGAGCTGTGATCGCTAATGGCAGGGTATTGGGACCATTAGAGGACGAGGAACAGTTCACATCTGAAGACTTCAGTCTTTTGGAAAGATTCAGTTCTACTCTTTATTTGGAGAAAGTCACTAAAACGTTATCTAAAAGTGATGATGATGATGATGATGAGGACGGTAAAAACAAATTACTGTCAGCTTATTGTAGGAATACAATTCGTTTTTTATATTTTTAGTTATTAACAGCGATTCTTTCATGAAAATTGTGACATTATTAGTCTCGAGACCCCAGACTAGGTCCAGATTTGACATACTGTTTGCGGGTGATGAACATTCTGCTATTAAAATTCCAGCTACAAATCTGGATAAGGTAACTTTTGATATAGTGGCTATCGTTGATCCAGTTTCTCGTGGAGCACAAAAGCTAGGCCCAATACTTCAAGTATTGCACGATGTTCTCAATTGTAATATTAGAGTGTTTTTGAACAGTGTTGAAAAGAATAGCGATATGCCTGTAAAGAGGTAAGTAAATAAGACTAATGCTATATATAAACAACAATTGAATGAGACTACATAACCAATGCTATTTCCATTTGCAGCTTTTACAGGTTTGTTTTGGAACCAGAGATACAGTTTTCAGAAGATGGCAAACAACTTTCAGGACCTGTAGCCAAGTTTATTAATATGCCAACATCTCCATTACTTACACAGAACTACCATGTACCAGAAAATTGGTTGGTTGAGGTTGTTAGATCCGTTTATGATCTGGATAATATTAGATTGGAAAATGTCGAAAGTAATGTTCACAGGTAATTTTGACATCTTTTTTTTTCTTTAAAAATCGCCTGAAAAGGAATGCTTTACTTTATAAATATAATCTTCAGTACTCTACTAGTGGTTTTAGAGAACAGATATGTTTCAAGTGCAGGCAACAATTTAGTACAGATCTACCATGTACAGTTCAAGTGATGGTGAATGCTATGAAATTAAAATTGAAGATATTGTCACATGGAGAAAAATTCGGGGCATAATGAAGAGAAGGGGAGACCCAAACTCCCTTACACTTATATATCCAAAAAACTTCCATCGCCAGAAGAAATTTAAAGAGTAGTAGGCTCCTCTGCTACTAATGTCAATAAAAAGACACCTGAAGAAATATATATACTGCAAAACGAACAGTGTAGCAAATAGAATAAATTTCACAACCACTTCAAATAATTTTTGGACCATAATGAGAGATCACAAATAAAGATGCAAAGAGCGGTGACTTCTGGTATGAAATACATCCAAACACACAAGATGCGGTTTAACAAGACAGCAACAAAAGACACTCTTTACAAACTTACTCAAAACAAGAAAGTATTAAACTATAATGGAACTGAAGCGTCACAAACTCCTGCCATGGATATGACTAATCTAGGTGCTTCCACCAGTTCCTGCGTCAATCCTTTGACCATGCTCTTGATGCCAATTCTATACACACATCCCAGAACAGTGCACAAATTCATTAAAATGTCCCAAATGTAAGGGGGCTCATCACTAGTGTAAATGCAATAGTAATTTGTCTACTAAATGTGCACCTTATGGCGCAGAAGACCATAGAACGTGGCCCCTAAAGTACTTCCGCAGAACACCCAAGCCTATAGAGGGAAAACCTAACAGTCAAATTAAGGCACTAAACAAAAACTATTGAAGTCGGGCCTAAAGTAACTAAAAACTTCACAATTTATTCAACAAGTAGAATCTATGATATGATTATAGATGCATACCAATAAATTTAATAATATGAATAGCACATGTAGAAATGAAATGTTTGCAAGGTTGAAGAAAAAAACCGTGGTTCAATATTCTACTGACGGCGCATTTCCCAGGAAATGGACTGTATAATTTGATGTTTCACTTTGAACAATCTTCGATGACTTCACTTACCTAACCTATCCAGGGAAACAATTACTTTCAAGTTCATATTAAGTTCATTATTACAATAATGTAATCTCAACAGTAACACTTCTATAAACACAACAACACTACTGAGAGACATCATTAATTGTACAGTATAACAAAGACAAATGAGAACAGTAATACAAACTACAGAAATTGGGACATCATACAACAAAATGGAATAAAAATAGAAACAGTATGTTTGATTCAAGTGCTCCCAAGATTAAAATTTCTCAAAGAAAATCCTACCAAAATCAATAGTGAGGCCTTGTATTTTTCTATGGCATTTCTATGAGGTAGACTTCACACTTTTTCTGGTATACATTCAGCTAAACGCTTCCATTGAACAAACTTTTATCAACAAAGCCTCCCTATACAGATATGCTGACCTTAATATAAACCATAATAAAGGTAGGCAAATAAAGGATTTTCTTAATGAAATTCGAAATGGTGTCAACTTGTCCTATTTTCAGAATGACCAATAACCCAGACTACACCAGCTCGAGTAATATTCACAAGAAGAATTAAAAATGACATTCTAACGGTAAAAGTTCATCTATGCCTTGACATTGAATATGATGCATTAGAAATAACCATCGTCCTCCATTAGAGAAGTATATTGATCGAATACTGGATGACCCAATTGATAAAGACAATCACTACATTGGCCACTCAATATAAAACAACCCAGCCCAGAAAATTAAACACTATAGAAGATCCATCCAGTCAGAACTGATTAACAAACAAAAAAATTACCGACTTTATACCCAGCGCATTCAAAAAATACGTTTTTACCATATACAAAAGAAGAGTATTCATGTAACGTACCGTTTAACCTTCCCCGCTTATTGGGTGCGGAGAAATGTTGTTAGTCGCTACAATACATGCCTATATATGAAATGCCAATTAGTATCGAGAATTAGACAGGTCCACTACAACCATTAAATTTGAACGCCAATCACGTATTCATTTTCAGTCGTCACTAGAATTCAGTGGTGTATGTATGCAATTGCAATTATTATTTAAAAATGTCTTTGAAGATCTTTCGACGTGGAGAAAATTAATAATGGCAATGATATACTCATTATACAGAATGCAAATAATGCTACAGAAATAAATGAGGAAAAAATTTAGAATTTCGTCATGAAATTTCGTTGACAAAGCGAGTAACAATCTTTTATATTTCTTTAAATATGGCGCGCCTATGAAGCGGTTTCTTGGTCTTTGTGTGCCGTTAACATGGCTATTAAATTTTATTGCTTTTTTTTTTCAACTGGACCAATTCAGACTGGTTGGACCTTACATTGGGTTACTAGAATACATGATTAAAATGATCGAATATAAAAGAAAAATATATGTAAACTATCTAAGGAATCCTAATTGTGAAGCAAAAAGACTGTTGAACAACTACAGCAGAAGTATACAAGTTCTTATTAGTCAATGCAAAGATCATAAATTAACCGTCGTTTGCCATGATATAAATTCTAGCACAGTAAAAAGTTACTGGCAACAAATAAAATTATCACACTACAAAGACCACCGAAAACCCAAACAATTGAAGGTAACGATAATGTGTTTCGCGATGAAAAAGCAGAAGAATTTGCGAAGTACAGTAAAGAAGCCTTCAGAGTACAAATCCAAATTCAGAATAACAAATCTAAATATGACCAACAAATATATAAAACCGATATGATAATGGATACTTCTTAGATGAAAACCTGCACAGATTTTAAAGATCAAGATATGTATTTTAAAGTATGCAACAAATGTAAACCACTCCTCCCAGATAGCACTTAAGTTACTAATAAACAATTGCGTGAACTAAATGAAAACACGCACAAATACAATATCAAAATGTGGTGAAATCTGTATGGACCAAAATGTCAAGGGACGTGAAAAAATTTGTGTTTATCGAATAATTTAAAAATATATAGAAAAACAAACGAGCTTTTATAGATAAATATTTAATAATGCAATAGTAGTAGTAGGTTAAAACATTAGTTAATCATCATTACTACAAACATAAATATATGCACATATTCAGATGTTATGCATCATTATTGCTAAAAAAATTTAATCTAATCATTTTTAATAAAATAGCACTCGCTATTTTTGTATTATGTACATAAATCGTCAACATAGTTTATTAATGAAAATATGTCACCAGGAATATTTTCTGGGGTACCAATTTCCAAATATTTTCCAGGTATGATATAGTTGTTAACGCTGATATTAAATGTGATTCGTGAATATGACTACCGTTTTCATATTCATCCTCTTCATTCTACTTAGTGTCTTCAGGTTGCTCTTGATCGACCATTACTTTAATTTCTGTGTGATCAAGGCACTTGGTGACATTTATATTTTCATCTACATTCACTCAATCTTCAAATAGTATTTCTTTGCAGTTGAGTTGGTGTTGTAATAGCATCCGGATTCCTCTGTCATTTTAAAAAGGTCTTTTTTTACCAAGTCTCCTTTTCGGAAGCAATAAGAAATTGTTAATGATTTTACATTGTACCTTGTAAAAGACTGACGCATAATACCATCCAAAAGATTGATGTTGATTTGATCGCCAGCCTTGATAATTTTCTACACTATTCTCTATTGGTAATGATACTTTAAATTTTTAAATCACTTTTGGTGCCTGAAGGTGATTAGAGAAATCTTCAGAATGTGCTGGACAATTATCAATAAATAATCCTCTCTATGAAATTGCCCGTCTTCTTTAGCTAGTCTTTAAATTTTTCGGTACCAGACATATTGGCGGCAACCATAACTAATTCTCTTTGTTGTTTTTTGCTCCGTTAGAATTTTCGTGCTTAAAAGAGATAGTTTTCTGTGGGAGACATTTAAAAATAAGTCTCATCATAAACTATTAAAAATGTTCCTTTAATAAATTTAGTGGAATTTCCTGGCAAGTCCTCTTCAAAAACGTAGGCGCTTTCTCTACTTACCTATTCCATTGCAATCTTTGATTGTTGAACCAACTCCTGCTTCCTTTGAAGTTGTTGTAACATAACTTTGAGGTAAGGTTAGGTTAGGTAAATGTTACCGCTTTTTCTCGAAAGAATGTACCTAAAAAATCGAAACTTAAAAAATGGCTACAATTTCACAAATGCACTGACTGCCTGGTTGAAAGTCAGATTCTACGGTTGCACATAAAATCGTGTCTTTACTTTTCGTTATTTTTGATTAATTCCCAAATTCAACGCGATATCTTCTTTTTTTTGCCGCCTTCCACTTCTCGAATAATTTTAATTTTAATTTCCATACTTATTGTTGATGTGGAAGCTTTTTTATTATATTCCATATTGTTTCCCGCACTGACAAAATTCTTGCACTACTAAAGCTGCATTCGAAGACTTGTATATCAATGAGACAGGAATGATCAGAATGCCCTTCATTTCTCTTTATATCTTTTCAAACTCGACTAAGCAACGATGATGGAATAAAGCAGAAGGAGAGAGTATTTAGAAGGAAAATGATAGACATGTATTATTTGGGGTATGGTTCGGGATCGCGCTTGAACCCCCTTCCCCATGACGATGTTTTGCCTTCATTATTTTTTCCTTCTCGGTTCCATTCTACGTATAAATAGAAAAAGGGAGCAGTTCCCTGGTTGATTCTCCCAGTATCCATATGCTTGTTTCAAAGATTAAGCCGTGTATATCTCAGTGCAAGCCGAATGAAGGTGAAACCGCTGAAGGCTCATTAAATCAGTTATGATTCCTTAGATCGTACCCACATTTTACTTGGATAACTGTATAATTCTAGAACTAATACATGAAAATAGAGCACCAACCGAGCATACTGTAGTGCCAGTTTGGTTTTAAACTTTGAATTTTTGAATTTATATGTTGAATATGAATAGAAATCAAGAAGGAAGATTTCTCAGAAAACTTCCACGCAATACCCATTAAAAATACATTCCAACAAGGGAAATGAAGAGAAGAGAAGATAATAGAAAAATAAAATAGAAAAAGACTTAATAGGATCATTTATCGACTCTTCCATTAGCGATTATTTGTTTAATTTTTTTTTATGCCCAACAGCTAGAATGAAAATATAATATGTAACTATGTGTTATTATCCGAACCACGTTTATGAAGTATTCCTACAGTATAGTGTACATTTTTATTATTACAATACTTTTAAAGTTAGAGGAGCATGTAATACATTTTAATGTAATTTCAGTGAATATGAGCTGGAATACCTACTATTAGAAGGTCACTGCTTCGAACAATCTAGTGGCAGTCCCCCAAGGGGTCTGCAGATAACTCTGGGTACAGAAAGTGAACCTGTCATAGTGGACACAATAGTTATGGCTAATCTCGGATACTTCCAGCTTAAAGCTAATCCAGGTGCTTGGATTTTAAGGTTAAGGCAAGGCAGGAGTTCTGAAATTTATGATATCGTCAGGTAACATTATTATAGTAACAATATTAAATGAAAAGTAATAAAAAAATTATTTCAGCCATGATGGATCTGACACGCCGGAGGGTTCAAGTGATATCATAGTACTTATTAGTTCCTTGAGGTCTCATATAGTTAAGTTAAGAGTGCAGAAGAAACCTGATAAAATGAATGTCGATTTGTTGTCTGAAGATGATCAGAACAGTGGTATATGGAATTCCATTACTAGGTAATAAAATGTATTAGAACGTAGAATGTCAGTTATAGCCTTTTTGTAGCAAATAATGTTGACTACAAGTCTAAGGCAAAAATCGAAGGGTCATTTCAGTCAGCTGAAAACACATGTCAGGTAATGCTGCTATATAGGAAAATGACTGAAGGCACATGGTGGTACATGGAATGTCTTCATGTAGACGTGGGATTTTTCGTTTTATACGACATTAACTTATTTTAATAGAGCTTAAATCGTAAATTAATAACAAGTATATACCGGACAGGTACCGAAAGGTTGGAAAATTTTTGAAAATCGAAAAACCGCATTCTCTTTTTGGTTATATGATACCATACGGCGTTTTTAAAATTACATTCCTATAGTTGCTTTATTCCTTTTTTAGTAACACCATAATTTTTTTGCATACAATGGTGAGAAAAGAGGGGCTCCTCTCTTATTCTTATTCTCCTTATTTAAGATCTGTATGATTGTACATATAATGTACGCCACCTATTTTAACGTAGTTAAGATATTTTAACTTGTCTAAAAATAATAGGTATTATTAATATAAATAAACAGTTTGCGGATTAACCTTCATTTTTGGCAGTACAGTCATACAGTCCTATAAGGCAACCGATTTTTTGGCATGATTTTAGTTCATATAATCAATGTATGTAATACGAAAATAATGGTCCAAAATTAAATTATTAACTATTAACGTATTTGACACAAAGACAAAAATTTCCCAACTTATAATTTGTTAATCGGAAATCAAAAATTGTCGAACATTATTATTTTCAGTTCTTCTAAGGTTGGCAAACGAAAAAGTACACATGCCGTACATTTTCGCATTTGGGATTTTGGATGGGACAACTGAAGAGATTTTCCTTCATAACCCCCACCCACCTCTTTGATGATTTGATACCATATTGCGTTTGTAAAATTGGATTGCTATGATTACATTGATCCCATTTTTAGTAGCGCTGTACAATTTTCTACATATAGGAATGAGAGATGAGGGTACAACCCTCTATTTTAGGTTGATAGGATTAATGGTCATTGCAAAATGTATGGCACCTATTCTAACACACAGCTTGCAACTTCTGCAACTTTCTTTTTTGGTCGTTTAATCATAGATTCCTGTACAGCAACCGAGATTTTGACATGATTTAATTAAATATATGTAAATTACATGTCATTATTTATCAATTCGTTATCAATAACTTACCAATTAGTTATCAGTAACTTATCAATTGGTTATCAATAACTTACCAATTAGTTATATAAGCGAAAACAGAAATTTTTATATTAAAATAGGTGTTGTTTTTGGTTAACTTTTATCAGCTTTAATGTTCTTAGCAACGTGTAACAGAGCGAGAGAGAGTCTTCGAGTGTTTTCCCCGAGTAAATTGTTACATTTTAAATTGGTGGCAGTTATCCACATACTTGTTTTTTAAAATTGCCCCATAATTTTTGCACAATTATTAATACTTATTTTAGATGCTAATTTATTCATTTGAGCAAGTGTCATACATTTTGTAATGACCCTACATCCAACTTCTTATTGCTGTAACCGGCAAATTTGTACCACTGTGCTAAATGACATGACCATAGAAGCATAGTAATTAAATGTCACATACACCATATGGTATCGAAGTAAACCTTTTGATACCAATATTTTTGCACAGCATATATTTTTTTATTGATTTATGTTCTAAGTAATCCTCCTCCTGCAGTCCTATCATCTTGGCAGATGAGTGGTGATAATGGATATTGTTCTTCTAATTCGAGTATAGCTCTTCATGCAGTGTCTCGCCAGCGTTGCCTATTGTCTGTTAGTCCGACTGCCTGTTCTATGTTGATGTTCATAACAGCTACTATGGTATCTGTCCAACGCATAGGTGATCTGCCTCTGTGATGTCCATCTGGCTGACCTTGTATAATTAGTTTCTCCATTTTATCTGCTTTTATTGAGTGTCCAAGAAACGAGAGAATTCTGCTGTAAATATGGGAAGCTAGGCGTCTTTCAGGTTTTATTTCATTCAGGATGGAAACATTAGTTTTCTTTCAGTCCAGGAAATTCTAAGCATTCGACGCCATATCCACATTTTAAAAGCATCTATGTGCTTTTTATCGGCGACTTTTATTATCCATGTTTCACATATATATTGGAAAACTGAAAATAATAAGCTCACCAAGTTGATTCTCGTTTAGCGAGTAATGTTATTTTTCCATACCTTGGTTAAGTTTGCCATTGCTGTCTTTCCCAGCTGTATTCATCTTCTGATTTTAGGCTCGCTATTTCCTTTATTAGAGGTCAGGGGTCCTAGATACACAAACTTCATAATCTATCCACAACCTCATAACTATCCAGATGCGAAGGCTTGGGGAGGTGTTCTTATTCCTAATTGACTATCGTAACTTCCGTTTTTGTGGCTTTAATTTGTGGTCCATATTGGGCGCCTACTTTGAAGCCGATCCATGAAAGCTAGTAGTTCTTCTGATTTAGCGATTAGTACTATGTCATCGAGAAAGCGCAAGTTTGATATTTTTTCGCCACAAATGCTCATACCTCCAGCCCATTCCTCCAGAACATTTCTCATTGTATACTCACTATATAAGTTTTACAATAGTGATGATAGAATACGGCCTTGCCTGACCCGTTTCCGAATTAAGTCATTTTGAGGAATATATTTTTTCTATTTTAACGATTTTAGAGCTATTGATGTATAGATTCCTCATTAAATATACTAGATGTCGCGGTATCCCTAACTCGCGCACAATCAACCACAACTGTTCCCAGTGGATGTTATCAAATACTTTGGAATAGTCTAAGGAAATAGTCTACAAAGCACAAGTACATCAGTGTGTAATGTTCTCAAGCCTTTTCTGTCATTTGTCTCTAATTCAATATGTGTTCTCTGGTGTACTCCTGCCCTTAACAAATTCCACTTGCTCTTGCGATAACTCTAAGAATAATTGATTTTATACGACCATGTATTATGTACCGCAGGACAGTCTTTAGGGTAGACAAGATCTCCCCGGAAGAAACGATGACCTCTCACTAGGAAGCATAAGTAACTTCATGGGGAAAGTGCGACTACGCTGAGACCTCAGCAGCGAGCGATGAAATAATGGACTCCAGTCTAAGTGTCGCTTGAAGTATCTTGTTGGCATATTATAGTAGAGCAAGAAGCCAATAGTTATCACAGACTTTTTTGAGCCCTTTTGTGGAGTGGAATGATGACATATGAAGTCCCGTCTTTGGAACATTGCAGCAGTTCTAACAAGTAATACTGTACAAAAGGGTTTGATTAAAAAATCCCATGTCTGGATGGGGAAATTCAATTCCCACTGTGGTAATGGACCGTGTAAAATGTATTTCAAGCAATTATCATTAGAGTTCTCGTTTAACGAAATAATATTTAAATATGTTAATTCTATGATGATGCTAATCATTACCTGTAGTGGAGGGTTACGTTCTCGTTTTTCACCCCCTGTATACAGAAAATTGTACGATATTGTTAAAAAAAGGATCATATAAAAAAGCGGCCTAAAATAAAAAAGGAATTTTTTATTTTCAAAAATTTTCGTACCTTTCCGTACCTGTACAGCATATACTTTTTATTGATTTATATTTTAAGCCCTACCAAAATAAACTAATGCCCTACAAAACAGTTTAATCAGAAATTCCCATGTCTGCATGAGGACATTTAATTTTCCGCTGTAATCAGTTTGACTGTGCAAATTTGACAGTATAGTACCAACAGTTATTTTTCCATATAGTAGCATTGTTCGGTGTATGTTTTCAGCTCAAGTGACACCATTTTTTATGAAATTTCGATCATAACAATTTCATAGGTATTGTTGACTAGTTGACCTGATTTAGTATAAAAATGGTTCCCAGAAGTAATAATTTTATTTTAAAGTGTTATGTTTTTGTAATATTAATATTTAAAACCATGTCATTATTCTTCACTTACACAGTTTCTAATAGTATTGGTACAGATTTATAAAGCACCTTTTAAAACCCGTGCATTGAAACTGGTACTAGTGCTTGAAAGTGATTTTTATTTTTGTTAGTTCCTTCACTGGTAACGAAGAAGAGCCCGAAGAAAAATTGAACATATTTTCCTTGGCTTCAGGCCACCTTTATGAACGTTTCCTAAGGATAATGATGTTGTCCGTCCTAAAACACACGAAACCGCCCGTTAAATTTTGGTTCCTAAAGAATTATCTCTCGCCTCAGTTTAAGGTACTCTGAAGTATTTAGAACAAATCGTACATACATATTTTAGCATTTCTGGTATTTTTAGGACTTTTTACCATACATGGCTAAAGAATATGATTTTGAATATGAACTGGTCCAATACAAATGGCCCAGGTGGTTACATCAGCAAACCGAAAAACAGAGGATAATTTGGGGTTACAAGATCCTTTTCCTAGATGTATTGTTTCCATTAGATGTGAAGAAGATAATCTTTGTGGACGCTGACCAGGTAAGAAATCTGACGTGCTGTGGATGCAAATGAGATTTTCATTTAAAATTAATTTACTCGATTTGTTGAGTTTCTTAGTTAGTTTATTTAAATTATAAATGGTATATCATTGCATCTGTTTAGAAAGTCGTATGTCCTCGTATTTATTGATCAAGTTATAGTATAGAAAGTCCTAAAACTATGGGTTAAATTAATAAATTGTGCCGACTCTTAAGAAAATATCGACAATTCTCGGAAAAAAAGAAAAAAATGTACACAGGTAAACGTGATTAAAATGTCATGACTTAGATTACAATATCTCATCCATAATTTTGGAACACCTTGTATATCTTTTATAGAAAGCATCCTGAGATATTTGTGGTAACCCCTACCCTTTAAACCAATTTGAACATTTTGCTGAAACACATTATAAAAATAAAAATTAAGTCAGAAGTATACATATACATCAATAATATTGGTAATAAATTAGGCTAGTCAATACGGCAAAAATAAAGTCATATCTTGACAAAAATACTATTAGCAAATCGTGTGCACCATTATTTAAAAAACAGTCCATAGATATTTTTTGATGTATTTTCGACTCGCAACTCATTAATTTACTTGTTATATACATTTTAGTGCAAAAAAACCGTTTTCTTAGTGTTTTACTTATAAAACGAAAAGTACTGGAGCAATTTCAATTCCGTAATGGTAGAAGTTGTGTGAAGAAAGAATGGTAGAAATTAAATAATGAAGAAAACGAGAGGTCGAGCGATCTGATCGGATGATTAGAACCGGAGAAAATTCCGAAAAAACGGAATTCATACCTTTGCAAATTATTACAATAATAGCTCAAAAAGTTCAAATAATAGTGTAACTACTTGAATGAAGTATGTATTCAGAAATTAGTACAGGAATGATACCAATCACTCGTTCGTACCACCGTCTACTTTCGAGTCTGTTTTTCGAATCCCCGTCTTCTTTTTTTTGCCCTGGTTCTCGATCTCTTCCCTTAACCCGCAAACTCAGCAGGAACACCTATGTCGCTCATCGACTCGTTACCCGTGGTGCATCTTGCGTCATACGCTTACATTCGGTCCTTCCTGACCCAGATGTGTCCTCACACCTGGAACCTGTAGAAATCAAGACGCATTACCTACGAAAAGACGTGCTAAGCGTTACTCGTGTAATGTTTTTGTTTGTTGTTGTTAACTACATGAGATAAGGTGTACCCCATTCCATGTACCTTTTGAGCTGTTTAAATCACACTCATTAATCAATTGGACACGCACACTTTACAATGCATTGCCACCTCTTTTCACCATATGCAGCAATTTCCTGTGTTCATCCATACTTTCTGTATACGTTTACATTCAGTCACTGATTCATAAAGTGGCTTTATATAATGCAATTTTTTTGAAAAATCTTCATTTTAATAAAGGTACCCAACTAGACCGTCATGACCAGAGTCGAGTTCCCTCAAAAGAAATTCTATCCGCGGCCAAAAGTGCAAACTGACAAGCGTTTATTCTACATCGCAATTTGCCTTCTACTTCTCTTAAACAAGGTAGCATTAGGTTCTTCGTTTAAGGTACTGTCACTCCGAACACTTTTATCAAAGGCAAGATTCGATTTGCAAAACTCTAACAAAGCACTCGGTTACCCCATGACCAGTCTGTCACTTTACTTACGACTCGGCCTAATCCCCGAGAAAGTGGATCCACTTTTTCAAGTTTTCTGCGCAAGCAACTCCTTCATAAGATGTTTCGGACAGACTCATCCCAGGTATCTCTTTCACCTCGTAACGATCTTTGCCCAGTTATTTCGTGACACGAAATGGGCCACGCCACTTCGGCAATAATTTCTTACTGCGCCCCGTACTTCAGATTGAAGTTATCATAATGAGAACTTAATCTTCGTAGCGATTTCCAAGACATCGCTGAGAATCGAAATATAACTTTTGCTTCCGCTGCTTCTTCTCGACGTTTAGCAGGATCTCATGGCGAATTGATGTCAAATCAATAGGGTTTTCTGCCTCAGGTTCAATTGTAGGTTGGGCACCACCCGAATACCCATCTATGCTTCCTTAGGGGACACCCCAATCGTTTTATTAATCGTACCATTCAATGCCAACTGTGTATTGATTACGATCGTCTTTCAGGTTCGTTACCATTGTTGATAGCGAATCAGGAATAGTACGATTTATCGCTGGACTTCATTGTTCCCTCGTGGCAAACCAACGGCGTTTAGGTAGTGTCTAGTTCCAATCTCCGTACAAAATTTTTGAAAAGCTTTAAATATAAAGGCTGTACCACGGTAACTGGTTATTCTAAAAGGAATCTCAAATGTCTTTATGATGGTTTTTAATGCTGATATTACATTTTTTTGTGTTCTTAACAGAAAAAAATAAATTTTGTAAGGGCATCGATAATATCAAATAATTGATTATTGCCCGCAATCGTTTTTACAAACGGGTCCAGATGGTCAGTGTGAATTATATAGGATCCAGTTTAGATAGGTCCAGTTTTTGGAATTGGATGAAGAAACCCAGGTTTCTTTCCGGATGCCGCATTATAATACAGAGAATTTAAACAATTGCTGACATATTTCCTTATAAAACGATGCATATATGGAAACCAATATTAAGCAGCTACCAATTCGTAGGTTTTCTCGTTTGCAAAGTGTCCTACATCATCATGACATAATTTTAGAATTTGGAACCGAGCTAACTCTGGCACCACCCATCGCGAGCATCTATTTGTTTATTTATATACCGTTCCGCCTTTTAACGCGAAGGCACGCATCCGTCCCTTAATTTGAGGAAGAAACATTTAGACAATTTTAATGTTAATCCATAATGTTTCAAAAAATGTTAAAATTTCTTCCAACGTTTCGAAAGACTCTTCAGTTGTTTTTGATGGTATTAAAATGTCCAGATATACGAGTACCTTCGTAAAACGTAAATTCTCTAAATTAAATTTAGCATCCGAGAAAATACAGGAGGTGCGTTTGTTAAACCAAATGGCATACGTAGAAATTCGTAATGGCCATCTTGTGTTATGATGGCTGTCGCTTGGATCAATTTGGCTGCCATTTTTATCTGTTGGTAGCCCGATGCTAGGTCTAAACTTGTAAAATATTTGAACTCCGTTAACCGATCTAGTTGATCCTCAATTAAGGGAACCGGATATTTGTCTTTAACTGTTATCGAATTCAAAGCTCGATAATCAATGCACAAACGATTTTCTCCATTTTTCTTTTTCCCTAACAATACCTGGCTTGCCTACGGTGAATTCGATTCACGAATTATATTATATTGAAGCAAGTAATCGATATGCTCACGAAGGATATCGCGCTCTTTTTCTGAATACCGGCGCGGGCAACGAATAATAGGAGGGGAGTATGTTGTTAAAGTAGGTTTCATTTCGGTTACATTTAGTTTGACCTATAACGAAACTGCCCGTAGAAATGCATTCTGAATATTTGTTTAATAATTTATTCAAAGCAGTTACGCTTTTTATTTCTTGAGTACCTATATTTATTTTAATGCCGGACTCTTGAGGGGGGGGGGGCAATGCAACAATTATATGAAAATCATACTTAACATCTTCTAATTCAGTAAAATTCTAACCTATTAATATGTATACGTCAAACATTAGTTTCGGAAGAAGGTACAGTCGAATGCATTTATTTAAGCCATCCATCTCAACAGTGGTAAACACATACGCGTCGGTACGTAAAGTACCGTTTTTATGGTGATAGGTAGAACTATCGTGTACTAAGCTTGATAACTTTCATTTTTGCGCAGTTGCAATTTCATTTTTTATGATTTTTTCTTACCACGATTTTAATTCTAATTCCGGTGTTCAAAACTAGAAGTATAGTACTAAAAAACGTATATTCTAGGTTTTCATTAAAATGCAGTGAAATAGATAAAAAAAATGCACTCGAACATCGGTGTAAACGGCCGAGAGTGCGCGATATAGTGAGAGTGAAATATACGCATCTTTTCACTGCTTGATTTTCTCAGCGACTGTATATGTAAATGTATATGTATATGTATATATAAAAGAGCCCTCGGCTGTTTACACGGGTGTTTTAGTGCATTTTTCATCTATTTTGCTGCATTTTTACGAAAATTTGAGATATAGGCCTTTTAGTATTTTTTGAATTAAAATCGGGCAAGTTCCCGGCATAAATGCATTAAAAAATTGAAATTGCAATTGCGCAAAAACGAAAGAACCGACAGCGCATGCCTTTTGCACAATTAAAGTTGATATAACTATCTACTTCTGTACCCAATTTCAGCTTTTAATCTCAATAGATTGTCAAGTGTTGAATTTTTGTGAATTTTTTTTCCCGGTTTTTCAGTATTTTTTTGTGGTTCTAAGCAACCGATCAAATCACTCGAACTCTCATTTTCATCGTTATTTAATTCTCCACAACTTTTTTGATGCAATTGGAATTGCTCCAGTAGTTTTCGTTTTAATAGTGAAAAACTTAAGAAAACCGTTTTTTGCAATACATTGATTGGTCTGATTAGCGTTAAATGGTTGTCTACAAATAAATATCGAATATTTATTTGCCTATAGGTCGTGAGAGCCGATCTGCGAGAACTTCAACAATTAGACTTAGGTGGCGCCCCTTATGGTTACACCCCATTCTGCGAATCTCGCAAGGAGATGGATGGATTCCGTTTTTGGAAGCACGGTTATTGGAAGAATCACCTGCAAGGCAGGAGGTATCACATTTCCGCATTGTACGTTGTGGATCTAAAGAGGTTCCGGCGTATCGCCGCGGGGGACAGACTCAGGGGACAATACCAAGCGCTTAGCCAAGACCCAAACAGTTTGTCCAAC
The DNA here is from genome assembly GCA_963576515.1 of Cryptocephalus primarius. Lineage (NCBI taxonomy): Eukaryota > Metazoa > Arthropoda > Insecta > Coleoptera > Chrysomelidae > Cryptocephalus > Cryptocephalus primarius. Next base: position 7,235,768 of record OY754942.1, on the reverse strand, counting down.
TTGGATCAGGACTTGCCAAACAATATGATTCATCAGGTGGCCATCAAATCGTTGCCGCAAGAATGGTTGTGGTGTGAGACTTGGTGTGATGATGCATCAAAGGAAAAGGCCAAGACCATCGATTTAGTAAGTTGAATTGTACATAGTAAATAATCGTTATCATAACCAAAATCCACTCACAAGATTGTTATTTTAATTATTCAAAACGTTTGTTAGTGTAACAATCCGATGACAAAAGAAGCGAAGTTATCGGCAGCTATAAGAATTCTTCCTGAATGGAGGGGATATGATGAAGAAATTCGGCTATTACAGAAGAAGATAGACTCGGGATTATTAGATGGAGATCCTGCAGAACATGAGCTAAGTGATGAAGGTGATATAACGCAATTTTTATTTTATTCGAAGCTATAATTTATTTATTTTACAGAGCGGACTGATATACATTCAGAATTATGATAGGCAATTTTTTTAAATAAAACTGAACTGTGAGATATTTACATGTTTTTTTTTTTAGTGTAAATCTAACATTAAACAAATAAATATTGAAAATTCTTAGGTGAGATGTGTTTTAATGAATTGTACATACATTAAGTTAAATTAAGTTAGAAAATGCAAATTAATTTAAACTGTAAATAAATAATATTTAAGACGTTTTGTACATCTGGCGTCTTCTGATATAATAAAATTTACAAGCACTCATACATTTGCGTCATAGTTCTACAAATTTTACATTTTACATAACAACAATTGTAAAATTTACATTTACACCTCTCAAGTTTTTCTTCAACTACTATTTTGTAGCTTCTTCCACAACATAGCTTCCTACAGCTGTCATAACCATTTGAGGATAAGTTACAGTGCCTGAAAGGTTAAAATAATTAAAGATGAATATATAACTTTTATTATCTGCCGTTGTTTGAAATCTCCAAGAAATATAAGTATTAGAATTGTTATCAATTCAATATAAAGTTAGAAATACTTTTTAATGATGTTACCTTCCAACTGTTCCCAAACTTCCCAGCCTCTCGTCTTTTGTACAATAATCAGGAGATTTAGATAAGTAGATCAACGTGTGGGTACTGACAGCTTTATTTTTTGGTTCCTTAAATACAGCTTCTTGCGAGGCACTTCTTTTTACGAGGTTTCCTGGAACTTCCAGTGCATTGTCGTACTTGAATATGAGTTTTTGACCGATCTCAGCCATCGGAGGCAGCGCTCGCCAGCAAGTTTTTATATTGCACGAACCTGACACTCCGTGACATTTACACTGTGTGTGGAGACTGCTGATAATCACCTGAAACGCATCAGATCGTCAAATACAACGAAAGTATTGGTTTTCCAGCCCTCACCTTTCTTCCGACCCTACTGTTATGCAAATTCATAGCAGCGATGTCTTCCCTGGGCAGGTCGTCGGCGACTGCAAATTCCCCCTTTTTGCCTCCTGTGCCCCCTTTCCATTCCAACATACTTTTCTCTACGTTGTCAATGAATCTCCTGGCAAATTGTGCTCCCCATTTTACATTATCTCCACATCCTCCCCATTGAAATTGACCATTCGACGGTGTGTTGGGTTTACTGGCGCAAGTGCATTGCTGTAAGGCTCCGCTTGAACAGGCACGCGCTACTGTGTAAGTTAAGGCCGCTGAACTGATGGCGTAGACATATGCTTGTTCCCTAGTGGCTGAAATTATCGAGGAGAAATTATTAAATATATGAAAGGTTGTTAATTACTTTATTAATTTTTATTGTAAATAAAAAAAAATTGTAATAATTGTTATTAGATAACTGACAGGAATCAGAAAGAGTTATAACAAATAATAACACTAGTGATATGAAATATTAGTTGTTTATATATATAGCTACTTATTTCTCATTTAAAAGTTTTTACAGGATTACATTGTTTTATGTAGTACGTAATGTATTATGTAACTCCTTTATATTATGCAAGTCCTTTAACGTCATATCCTCAAATAAAAAATAGAAGTTTTTCGATTTTATTGTATACATTAAAAATGATTACAGAAATCCAGATTATTATCTAGTGTAAAACCAAAAATTTCGAGTATGCCACTAATTCAATTTTTTGGTTGTTAATATATTTAGTAAACTAGTAGGTATCAGTATTTTTGTTTTACCTGTAAACGCTATGATATTAGCTTCAGTTTTGTCAATATTTAGTTTCAATATATTTATTTTCAAAAAAAAGTCGAGGTAGCCCTTAATGATCGAATCACCTTTTCTTCAGCTATCATAGCCCCTATTCTATAAAGTGAGGGAGTGCTCACTTCACTTCCCATATCGCGGAGGAGACTTAAACATAGGGGGAGAAGTAGGGAGCTATATAGCTCAGCTTTGTAAAAATTCAGGACAATAAACGATCACTTCCCATTCCCGTCGTCCACCAGCCTAGCAACTGACAAGTGATTAGCCCTTATTGGGTTGATATGGTTCTCTGCAAAACGGTAAAGCTGTATACGAAATGTGATCGCTCTCGCAGAACCTCATTTAAACATTCTACTACTTCGAACTGTAGGAATCGAAATATATTTAACAGTGCCATAGAATAGCTATAAAGCGTTAAACTTGGCATGCTTATAGGTTGTGAAAAGTAGAAGTGAAGTGTACTAAATATAGCCCAAATAGCTAGACGCTTTAAATTTGGCAAGCTTAGAGCTTAACTTCGAATTTTCATTTCTGAGGGTGTGAGAAAAAAGGGTGAACTTTAGATAGAATAGATAGAATCTTTGGAGTTAACATGCTTATGAAAAATACTACAAACTCGATTTTTGCAACCGTGGATGTGAAAAATAGGGATGAAACTGAATAAACAGTGTCTGAATATCTAGTAATTTTAAACTTAGTATGTTTATTGCTTGAGGTATCTTATTGACTAACTTTCTAGTAAATATGCTAGAAACTAAATTTTATACAAGCGATACTTTATATCGGGATCCATATATTCATATCCGATCAACAACGATTCGTACATGGGCGGCACATACCTATGGGGCGGCCCTGGTACAAGTATGTACATATTGTATTGTAAAATGTCTGAAGTTTTTAGCCGTATATCTGACCCACGATTTTGAGGGATTTGCATTTATAATGAATTTTAACGATTGTAAAGCATGAGCCCAAGTTATAGGTGTTTTTTTTTTTGGTAGATAAAATTTAACAGAAGACGGACCAACAAACTTTGGTAAAAATTGATCAAAGATGATAAAAACCCAAACTAGACAAATCTGAGCGTTTGTGCAAGTATACTGTTGTTGGAATTTCCAACCTTTATCCGTCTTATCTCCATAACGTGTTGTACCTCACTTAATTATAACACCTTTACTACTATATTCTCCTAATGATTACACTTTCCCAAAATTCCCTAATCCTAAATCTCTTCATATTCTTCGTCTTGCACCACCTTTGTTACGTTTTACAACCCCCAAAACATTTCTATAAACCTTATATTACTGTGTTTTCATTTCACCATATTGCGAACACGTTAACCACCCCATTTCTGAAAATGTCAATACTTTGGCCTCTGGCCTTGTAACTGTCAGAATTCCATATTTCTCGTCGCCTCTCTCTCCCCTTATCTCCCTCTCCCTCTCCCTCTCCCTCTCCCTCTCCCTCTCCCTCTCCCTCTCCCTCTCCCTCTCCCTCTCCCTCTCCCTCTCCCTCTCCCTCTCCCTCTCCCTCTCCCTCTCCCTCTCCCTCTGACTCTCCCTCTCCCTCTCCCTCTCCCTCTCCCTCTCCCTCTTTCCCTCTCTGTCTCTATCTCCATCTATCTATCTATCTGTTTATCGATCTATCTCTATGTGTACCGTAGGGCAGAGGTAATTCGAGGGAGGTAACTTTCGTTGCCCGCACCAATAACTAACGCGGTGATGGTAGCGGGGGTGACTGGATTGAGGGTAGGGTTTAACTCCGACGTGATTTAAGACACTTCATTATCAACCTGCGACCATTCATCACGCTATTATCGATCTCAACGTTCAACAGTGTCATTTTGCTCACTATTTCGATGTTGCAAATTATATAGTGTAAAGTTAAGTCCAACTGAAAATATACAACTAAAATCAACGCTGTGTTACTTTGGCGCCGAAAACTAGTGGTTTGGCAGTTTTACACACAACAAAACTGCATGGTCCTTCGAGAAAATAGAAAGGAGTTCATCCAACTCCATCTAAGAGTTGAACTCCTCAACAACTGTATTATGCTGCTTGATGTCCCCACCATTCTGCTCGAAATACGAAATTGCGCGTTTTGCGCAATTTTCGAGGCCGATTTTCGCACTTTTCTCCAGAAAATCTAAGATAACCAAGTTGTAGGTTTTGATGTCCTCTCTCCAAAAAACCGTTTGAAAAATTTATATATAGATATAATAACCTAACATTTCACGCAAAATTAGCGCTTCACCTTTAAACTGGGCAAAGCTGGGAATTTTTGAAAAAGGGTCCATTTTAACGATTTTTCCAAGTTTTCCCGGTGAAAATGCTCCGATCACCATGTTAACGTTTAGGACTCTCGAACCGATGGACGTTTGTTCGAGGCGCACGCACGCACGGTACGTTACATGAATACTCTGCTATCATATAGCGTAAAAACGTATTTTTTGAATGCGCTCGGTATAAAGTCGATAATTTTTTTGTTCTTTAACTGGACCAATTCTGACTGGGTGGACCTTACAACGTATTGTAATACCGTTAATAATTTTCACGCTATGATGAAAAAAAATCTTTGATCCATTTTAAACAAAGTTCTTTGGTCTGTCTGCAGTTAAATTTTATCTGTCAAAAGAGGTTTATCTTTTGCTCTATAAACTGGGCTATCAGGCTTGAAATCTGGCCTGGTGCTTTAAACCAAACGGTGGTTATAAAAGAGGTGATAGAACAATTGTTAATATATATTTTATATTAATATATTATATATTGGTATATAATATACAATATATTATTGGTAATATATATATAGACTTATTATAGGTAAATATAATTATAATTCATAAAGCACTACCAATGATCTCCTTATATATAGTTGATTTAATGTACTAGAAGTTTCTATGATGACTGCACAAAACAATACTACATACCCCTAAGATCAAAATATGATGATTTAACAAAACTTATCATAATCCAAAAGTGTGTTGTTACGCCATTATTCGACGTCAAGTATTGAAATTAAAAAAATGTTTTACTAATAAAAAAAGACCGGTTGTAGGTATTGAGACGAAATTCGGGGTATTATTTTTCATTATCTGAGGCAAAATTTTAACATAGGCGTTTTATTAAACAAAGGTTTGTAAATACCAAAAAGGCGGCCTAAATCTATAGATCTCAACAAATTTTTATATTTTTAACGGGACAATAGATGTGTTTAAAACTGTTTTCAATTGAACATAATAATATTGTGATGAAATCCGTCTTCGAGAAAAGGCAAGTTCGATTTGGAGATTCGTGCGACGTTCTAAGATGTCGGAAATATAAATTCATTGTTGTTATAGATAAATTAGGGCAGTGTTAATAGCAGTTGTAATTAGTGTAGTGGGTGTAAATAAATTATTAACCAGTGTAAACGGTATAGTTCTTTTCGAATCCGAAACAATATTTTACCTATATTTTGTTTCTAGTGTGATTCGCTATATGTTAGAAACAAATAATTAAAAATATGTCACAACCAACTTGATAAACTAAGTGCAAAGATAAACGGCCATTGGTTTTCATTTTTTTTTTAATGTTAACATTCAATATTATTTCGTATTTTAATTGCCGTTGTGTATTTCTTTCGTTTTTACAACTACATATTTTTTTTATTAGTAGATAATGTAATATTAATCGTGAGAAGAATTTTTAACAATCGCTTGCATATGGGTGAAACAAGAAAGCGACATCATTGCTAAGATTCATTGGAAAAATATTTTAATTCATTATACAAATTGATAGTAGCGTAATTCGAAAACAATTCCATCAAGTAGGCTATAACATTTTGAAATATTTTTTTCTAACAATGTTATACCAATAACGAAATCGCACAAGCAACAAAATATGACTAAAATATGACTAGGTAAAATTAGAAAATTTTAAACAGATTTGTTGTCCAGTTAAAAAGTAAACGAATTTGTTTAGATGTGGATGTTGTTGGTATTTACACACCTTTTTCTTTACAAAAAACATATTAAATTGTTGCTCAGAAAATGAAAATTAGTACCCCGAATTTTATCTCAATAGCGACAACAAGCTATTTTATTACTAAAACATATTTTCAAATTTAAATCTTTGACGTTGGATAGCTGCGTAAAGATGCACTTTTGGATAGAGGTAAGTTGGGTTAAATCCCCATATTTTGATCTCAGAAGTATGTGACATCGTTTTGTACAATCACCATAGAGATACCATATATAAAAATATCGGTAAAACGTAAACATTACAGTAACTTTCATTGATTTAAAACGCTTTTGATACAGTAAATCATTAAATCTTGCTGATTACACTAGATGATGTTATTTGGAGCATTGCCCTACAACTAATCAGAAACCGTCTATGTAATAGAATATACTCGTATAGTGTGAGAATCGGTGATATTTTTAGTCAAGTAATACGGAACTCTCTTTGGCCCTTTTGTTGTTCCTTGTATGTACAAATATTTTTGATATCCAGGCGTGTGTGCATTCGCTGATGATAGATGATAATAATCGTAATGAATATGGAGAAAAACTAGATATTACTGAGCTGAAAATGAATAATTATTTATCGGAACTTTACATGATGTTATTTGGAGTATCGTCCTAGAACTAATAAAAAATTGTCTATGTAATATAATGTAAACCCTGTGAGAATCGGTGATATTTCTGGTCAAGCACTATGGAACTCTCTCCTTGGCCCTCTCTTGTTCCTTGTTTGTACAAACAATATTTTTAATATCCAGACGTATTTGCAATCGCTGATGATAGATGATGATAATCGTACTGAATATGGAGAAAAACTAGATATTACTGAGCTGAAAATGAATAATTATTTGTCTGAACCAAGTACCTGAGTTGCAAGCAGTAAGTTAACTTCAAATATTATTAAGACTGAATTTACTTCTGTTGAATGTTATGTCGATAGTGTACCACCTCAATTAAATATTAAAATAAATAATTATATTTGTTGATCATATTTTTACTATATGAATTATAAGTTATTTTTAAAATATATACAGATTGTATAGAAAAGGTCTGTACAGCCTACTACATGTTCTTTGGACCGAAATTAGCCGATTTAAGTAAATTTACCTCAGTATAAAGTAGCGTAGTTTGGACTGTGTACGGCCCTAAAATAGCAATTTTCAAATCGTTTTATTATTACATTTAAAACGATCTGTAAGATTTTGTTAAAATTTGGTATGTTGCCATAGCTTTACGGTGCAAGAAAACTCATAAAAAATTATGATTAATATCGATCCATTGGCGTAGAACTCGAATTTTCTATTAATTGCGTATTATAAATTTCTACGTCAAAAGAGGTTTAGGTATAAAGTTTAGATTAAGTATCTTGGTTACTACAAGAAGGGTACTCTTGATAACATTCGATTACTCTCATTGTTTTCGCAAAATCTGCATTTTAATAAGTCGCTGTGGTTTTTTGCAAAAAAAATATTAAGTTACTGAAAGATGAATAAAATTTTATCAATGAATGAAAGATAAAACAAATTAAGTTTCTAAAATATGTATACTAATAAATAAAGATGTCATAAAAACTGTTATAAATATCCACCATTTACACACATATATAAATTTATATTCTTTATATTCTTAAAAATATATTCTTTGCATAACTATTTCATCACATCTAATTATTTATTGCATCCTAAATATGTATATTGCGACAGTTAGTCCTCAATACCAACAAGCGTCTTGTAAACCACGGACTTGATATCTCCATAAAAAATAATCCAGTAGATTTAAGTCCGGAGAACGTGGTGGCAATTTTAGTAATCATGTTTTATTAACTTATTATATTTTTGAACTACACTGATTTATTAAAATGCAGATTTCGCGAGAACAATGAGAGTAATCGAATCTTATCTGGGCTACCTTTTTTTGGAGTAAATAAGTGAGTAATCTAAATTTTACACCTAAACTTTTTTGGCCTAGAAATTAAAAAATTCAATTAATAGAAAATTAAGATCTACGCCAATGGATTGACATTATTCATAATTTTGTTATGAATTTTTTGCCCGGTAGACAACCAAACTTTAGTAAAAAATCGTATGCACCGTTTTATATGTAATGCAATAAATCGATGTCAAAATTGTTATATATTGCTCAGACTAAGAACTCTATATTAATTATAACTCTGGACTATGGAACTATGGACTATTTCAAGTCTCAGATCATACAATTATTTGAGGTTTAATACTGCTGCTTACATAACTGTTGAGGCACACTAAGGTCTCAAGTGCTGAAATACTAAAATTTAATACTCAGTACTCAATACTCAATACTAAATATTAACTCAATACTAAAATTTAACCTTCTAATATTTATATAAAGTATGACATAAAGTTTATGTTTAAAGTTTTTTAATTTGTTATTTATTAAATCTAAAGTTTTAAGTTCAAATTCAGTAGTTTGTTTAAGAGGATCAATATAAATATTATTTATAAATGAAAAAGAAAAATAAAGATAAATTAATATAAAGTAATATTAAAAATATATTTGTATTTATTATACATTTTAATATATTACTAAAAACTTAATAGAGTATCTAATTGTCTGTTTTCTTGAATAGCGAGTACATTTACAAACACTTTTATTTACTTATTTCCTACTTAAATATTGAAGTAATAACGCTGAAAACATTTCGTTCCTTTGTGCTACGCAACTGTTACATATCCTTATCCGTAACCATATACTATGCGTGCAGAGCATTTTCCAACCCTCGATTAGATATTCCAATCACGATTCTTGATTGATGAACGTCGAAGTTAATAATCGGTTCGTCGTTACTTCCAAGGAGTCGTTTCTCCCTTTCTGCAATCCGTATCTTTTTGAACAGTGTACTTTTACTGCCATTGAGGCGAATTTGGGCAAGACGTGTCTGGAAAATCAAAAAAATCAACTCCTCTTTGTTTGGGTGAGTCTTTATCAAGGAGAACGGTCACTTTAGATGAATCTTTTTGTATTTGAGCGTGAATTTAGAGAATTTTTTTCTTCCAGGCTGGTAGTTGGTTGCTACAACGCTAGAATATTTACCGCAATGTTTTGTAATGATTTTACTAATCACCTCATACCAATGAAGATGATCCAACCTAGCTCATCTTTATTTCTATCTGATGCAATAGATATTTTGTCGATTTTTCGAAAAAAGTGCAAAGTGTAATGTAACACAATAAAACACAAAAAGTATTTATAACTTATTCACAATGATAATATCTCCATCATTCAAAGGGCATCTATAAGGGCAATAAAAACACTAGGGTTTTTGTAAATTTTGTATTGTCCTTCAAAAGAGAAACAAAACTATAACAGGACCGTCTTAATTACTTCGGTAAAATATCTGAAACTATGAAAATCTAGGGGTGAAATGGCACGAACGGTACATTTTTTTTCAAAGTGCTGTAATTTTCCAGCCCAGTTTTATTCATCAATTTGAAGTACATATTCATAATTATGTCCCATTAAAAAATTTCATGAATGTTCGTGAAACACATGTGGAGGTGAAAAAAAAAACTGATTTTTTTCCCATTCAAATTATCCCATTCATGTATGACTTATGTCATATGATCATTGATTCATGGTCATTGATGGTCATTAATATATACGTCAAATACGATGTCACGTATTTTTCAACAAATTCAAATATCAAAAAACAATATATTGTAGTATTCGAATAAAATATATTTTGGTGTTAATATACCAAAACATACAGAAGTGGAAATTGCGTTTGTAATACGTGAACACAAAAAATAATGATTACAAAATTTCTCCGAATTGTTTTCCAAAAGAAATATGAAATCTTAGAGTTGCCTATCACTTACTGACACCATGTTGCTACTCTCGTTTTCATTTGCAGCCTCTTCTGTTTATCGAACCTTCCTAAATCCAGATCCAGAAAGTATGATATCGCAAATTTGATAGAATACTCGATTTCTTTCGATACACATCTCAATAGGTTGTGCTTCGATCATAGCTCTTACAGCTCCAAACTTGGTTTGGCGTCGCCTATCATTATAGTAGCAAAACCAATCTTGCAAAATCTGTCGTGGTTACGACTAATTGAGATGAATCTTTACTTTCAGATTTACAGACCAAATGCACTTCACAGCTTTTACTTTTGGTCCGTATCGTTACCATTCTTTAGATCCTCGAAACTTTTTCCCTAGACGAATTAATTTTGACGATATAAATTATCATATGGGACCCGGCTGACCTTTAACTTAGTTTACGTTAAATTTTGATAAAAGCTACTGATGACTAGAAAGTACATGAAATGCCTACTTCGAAAACATCAATAATAATTTGAGCAAATGATCCATTCAAAAGTTATGGCCTTTTGAAAATGCGATTTTCCATAAGAGATTGACACCGTGAAAATTAACAACTCATCGAAAAATCTCCACTGATCAATGAAGAACCGTAGATCACGATCCGCGCATCCAATTTTCGACTTTCCTTTTACTTTTTGAGAAAAAAAAACTTTTTCATCTAACCTCACTTTTCCGCTGGCCGCTACTTCGTCGATTTCTAACCGATAAGGCGGACACGAGGGGACTCCAATTTCTCTTTGTGCTACATCTGTGGGATGTCTTCTACACGCGTCGCACTAATTTTCACATGATATTTCACAATAACACATATAAATTGATAAATTGTTGTGGATATGTCCATTTTCATCAGATTTTCCACTCATTTAACATGGAACAACAAAATTAGCACAAAGACATGACATTTCAGTGGTAGTGGTTAATCGACCGAAGGGAATGCATTGCAACTCACTGATTAACGTTCAGATTTACCCGTTTCAATCGTTTAATTCTCTAAAATACTTTCGAAATTAATGATGGCGTTGGGGTATGCCATGGCCTTCTTCAAATACATTGTACTCGGTACTTCAAATACATTGTACATTGTACAAATACAGCGAATAGCTCATTATTTTTAAGAGAGTGTATCAAAGGCAACCCACCATACATATAATGTGTATTGATGGGTACAGCCTTCTTGAATCATTTAAAACATCTCGGCGAGATAATTCGAGGGTAATTCGAGTATTCATTCGGCATGCTGGAATAGCTTGAAACCGTATTAATTTGTAATTCTGCTTGTTTGTCCTTTTAGCACTATAACATTAGGTAGTTTGGTTTTATTTCTTTATAGAAACGTTACAAAGTACTAGTTCCTGCGGAGAATCCTGAGCGCACTGTAACATTAGGTAGTTTGGTTTTGTTTGTTTTATAGAAACGTTACAGGGTACCGTAACATTTACTTACATTTATCAACATCCGTGACGACGGTCTTTTAGCCACTACCACATCTCGGCTTAGCACACCCGTGTTTTAAAATTTCACAATGGCGAAGGCGCGGAAACGCACCATTTTGTAATCGCTTTTTCCCTTATTTCTCCACATTTTGGATATCTGGGTAAAGTCGAATAATAATATTTTATTATTGTTTAACTCATGAGAGTAACGTACGGGAACATTTAAAAATCTCAATTTGAAAACCGGCAAATTTGGCGAAATTTCACAATTTATTTTTTTTTCTGAAAAACTACTGGTTTGCTCAAGTTAAAATTATTTTTTCAAACACCCTGATATAGTAAAAAAAATGCCATTTTTCACATCGCGGTGAACTAAGAAAAATGTTTACCATGGGACCATACGAATATGGATCCGATGTTTATCCCCATGAAGTTTCCAAGTCCAAGGCGTAAATTTATTACGACACTAAAAGCAATAGATCACATCGACACATACGAGTACTGTGTATTTATTACTTTGAACAACCGATCTGCCTAGGTTTTTCAATAATAAAAGGCTTTATTCACGTCAATTTTGAATGTGACAACCACAGATCATCCTATTTTGCTATATGTAATACAGTGGAATCTCTATAACTCGAATGTCAGGGGAAATGCAAAAAAATTCGAGTTAACGAGTTTTCGACTTAACAAGAACTTCGAGATACACATATGACTTAACTGCTGAAATTTCGACTTACAAAGGCGCGAATTACAATTCAACTTAAGTTTTATAGTACATATATATATTTGTTACATATTAAAACAAATTACATATTAATGAAGTACACTGTACACTAAAAAAAATCCGTTATCTTCTTTTGATAGATTAGGAGCCTCGAACCCGAACATTCATTTTGGATTTTATTGCTATTATTTCGGGGAATTCCAAGTAGGGAAATAACATTTTGTTCGAGTTACAAAGTCTAAATAATTCGAGATACCGCGTATTTAGGGGTCCAGCGGAAGGGAATGGCAATTTTTTTCGACTTACTGAGGATTTCGACTTAACGAGGTTCGAGTTATAGAGATTCCACTGTATTGAGATTTGCTGCAGATGAATTTTTACACTGGATTTGCAGTCCACTCCGCTCAATGGAATTAATCACACACATACACGTGTTCGCATTTACTTCTGGAAATGGAGCTGGCGATGATGCTGGCGTGTTTTCCATGAATTTTTAGATCAACTATGGCGAGATTCCCGGAGGTGAACATCGCCTGGAGAGGACAGGGAGAGGATAACTGGCTTTCAGTGGATAAGTTCTGGTGGAATTTCCGAAGATGAACGTCATTTGAAAAGGAGGGTACAACTAGTTCTGAGTGGACAAGCTCTGGCGGGATTTTCGAAGGTGAACATCGTCTGAAAACGAGGAAACAACTGCTCTGATGGACACGTTCTAGCGGGATTTCAAAAGCTGAACGTCGTCTGAAAAGGAATGGACAAGTGGCTTTCAGTGCACAACCTTTGATAACAAGAGAAGATAATGAATTGTAATTCCCTCTCTTTCCAGTTCCCTCTCTCCAACGGGGGATTTCGAACGACTACTTCGGGAGAGGGGTCCTTCACTCACACGGTATGCTGTCGAGGAAGATCATCCCCTTGGAGGATGTCGCTGTCGAGGTTGACGATGAAGAGAGAGGGGGTAGCAAATTGTAGTAGAATAGCCCAAAATTGGAGCAGTTTCATATGGAATGGCACAGGCGTTTTGTTCGTCTCTGATGTCGACATTAACATTCACATTAACTGTTTTTCACATAAACAAAAAGCTATACGGGGCGTTCGTTACTATGTATATATATATACATATTTATATATCATGAGATAGACTTTCGAACTGCAAAAAACGGTAACAACCGACACGTGTTTCTGTTTATTAGCTTCGTCTGAGTGGTATAACTCGTTGAGGTAAATGATGTTAACATGAAGACAATGACATCAAAAGGAACAGCAGGAAGAAAACAGATTTTTTTCTCTTGTCATATTAGACCATCATTGTTATTCTTACATCTTATATGTGTTCCGAGCGTTATGGTTTCGATTGTCGAACTCATAAAGTACGTTTCCCTTATAAATGGAATGTCTTGTGGTATCTTGATTCGGTTTATTTTTCGATACTTTCGAATGACACCACGCTCTTCCCAATCCGTTGTAAAATTTTCCAATAAGATATGTCCTATCTAATACACGAATTGAATTTGTAAACCCGGAAACGGTCTTTTTAAAAAAAATTAATATTTATGTAAAGCGCGATGCTTACAGTTTGCAGGCGAAAATGAGAATCAATATAAAAGAAACGAGGTGCTGAGTCGGCGTGTGCATGGCACGCAATACGTTTATTTTTCAATATCTTTCAAGTGACATGACTTTCGCTTAAATCCGCTTCCAAACCCAAATCTTTGGGGTACTGCGACGAACTTCGCCAATCTCCACATAAGGGTTCGTTGAGGCAATGTTGGTCAACAAACCCAAGAAACGTCGCCAAGTTCAATTAAAGTGAGGGTGTCCCATTTAGTATTTCAGTCGCATTCCTGGCACTTGTCCTCTGCTGACTGATCTCATAAGAGTGTTTAAATTATTGTTATTACTTATTTGAAAGTTCTTACGAAGCTTCTGACAATTGAAACGATTTGATGCCGTTTTATAAGGAGTTGTAGCCATCTTAAAGACAACACGAAGTTTAAAATGTAACAATGGATGTGAAGACAATTGTAGCTTATAGACGAAATTTTACAGATAGTTATAGTCACCTTAAATCAAATTTGATGTTTCAATGAAAATTAATCAGTTCCTTAACAATTCGTGAGCAGTGTAATAAGCTGCAACTAGTTTAAGTTAACAAAAAGTTAACCATGTTTTAAGGGAAATTAAAACTGAATCAATTTTATGACATTTTTGTTTTATGGTAGGCTATTTTCACAGTCTCTAACTTCACATGCAGTGGCGTAGCAACGCAGCAATGGGCCTATGTTCGAACATTTTGCCGAGCCCCAAATTAAAACAAATAGTAGCTTGCCGTGCATTCCTTGCCCCTTTCAAGGCGGACTCCCCAGTAGATACTGAATTCTTTAGAAATAAAAAAGCTGGAGTAGCTTTAAAAAGATTGAATAAGGCAGGCTTTTGGATCGTCCAAACTTTTCCATTTTAAGTTTAAACAGTTGATGCTTAAAATCTACGAAATAAATTTTCCAGAATTTCTCCTGGAATGTCAAACCAAAAAAAATTGCCTCTAAATCAAATCTAAAAGGTTTACAGACGTTTCAAATAATTTTGTTTCAATTTTAACCGCTATAAAGGATCTATAATAACAATTCTCGGTTGTTCTAGAGCGCTAAACTGCTAAAAGTGCCTTAAAATTAAATTAGAGGATTTAAGGAAATTTCATATATATTTCATTCTCAGAGGACCACAGGAAATATCTAGGTTTTCCTCTTTAGGAACCTGGGACAGTTTTGTCTCAGGTAGAATCTAGAAACGTTTTCAATTTCAGTCCACATACTACGTCTGAATCACGTCGAAGGAAACTGTAGAGGTTCCTTTAAATTTTTCAAAGACTAAAACGACTTCAAATACATCTGGAAGGTTTACAGGTTTACAGAAGATGTTAGAACGAATTTAAGATATAGATTCTAAGCGTCTTTCATGAATTTTATATGACAAGTCGAAAGGGGAAGCATAGCTTTCTTAACGCACTGCACTACAAGTGGATCGAATAAGTATGTGAAACAATCATGACGTAGTATAAATTTATTAATATGAAGGACCACTGTACAGCTAAAATTCACATGATTTCTATGAGGTAACATGTCTACAGTGTTACAACAAACCATATACTGATCTATAAGTATTTATTTCTTAATAATAATTCGCACGTACTTGTGTGTACCATGCCGTATAATGTATATGGTAGTAGAGCGCGTGTGTGTGTGTGAGAGAGAGAGAGAGAGAGAGAGAGAGAGAGAGAGGGGCCCAGATATGAATCTATAACATATATATATATATATATATATATATATATATATATATATATATATATATGTTAATTATTCAATTAATTCCATTAATTTCCATTATATCCATATAATGGAAAGAATCGTAGCGTGACACTAATGGGCCGCGAATTCCCGACTGTTCGGGTCGTTCTGCTCGTTCGTTTCTCCGGCGTTCATGCTTCTCTGCGATCCAGTGCTCAGAGCAAAGCCAACGATAAGAAAGCAGTCCAATCCATTAGAATTTTGGAAGGCCAGAATTGATTTAAAATTGAAGCAATGATTTAAAAAAAGATTCCAGAGTTTTTTCTGGAACTCTTTTATGTGACAATGATATTTATTTTCAAGGGTAATTCTGAAAATAACGACCAGATTTTAAAAACTTTGACCGTAAAAAATGTTTATGATAATTATACCCACAACTTGGGTTAGTTTATTTTTGAGACCCCCATCATTGCCCATGTAACCCAATAGCTCAATTATAGTTTGGCATTGACCTTAAGCAAATATTTCACGAACTTATTTGAGCTTCATTTAATTAGTAATAAGTATATATAGTCTATAAATCGTCACTGTCAACGTCTAAAAGTATATCATTTCGACCACCGCTGCTTAGCCTGCATAGGTCAAAATATTTTATCTATTTATTCGTGTTGTTCCACGATTGTTTTGGCCAATTTCTCAAAAATGCGTTGTCCGAAAATTTTGAAAAAATGAACTTATGTCCAAATACCCTCTGGGGTTTACATTTATTATACAGAGTTACGGCAACATACATTAAATTATCATGTACAGAAATTGCTCAAAATTTACTCCCTACGCAGAATTTCAGCTTTTCAGGAGTTTCTATGACTTAATGTGTCACATTTAACAAAATAGGAATGGAAGAAATTAAATTTTGACACATTAAAATTAAATATATAAGGTGTATGGGAAAAGTTCAAAATTTTATTTCCTGATCTGGTGGTCAATTAAAATTATTAGCATTTTGAGAATCAATTGTTGGAATAAATTGATGCAATTTGAATAATTAAAATTGATGAGAAATTTTACAAAAATGGGTCTTCCAAAATAACGCACCATCCATGGATTTAACTGGGTATATTTTTCTCATCATAATTGTCTTAACTGTCATTAACATGCTTAACTCATTAACTTCCTTAAAATCAATATTTGCTACCTATTTTAAATTTTTCCCTCGATGAAAATTTATAAACAATTTCTATTTTAATCATCATAAATACCATTTTCTCGTTGCTTCTCTCAACACTTTATTGAACAAACATAGCCAATTTTCATCACCACATGTACATTTAGTAATTCATGATTGGGCAGTTTTTGAACATGAGTTGGAAGTATGGGTTTGAATGAGAGGCTCCTCCAATAGGTTATTTTTCATAAAGCCCAAAATCTATGCATTGCTACCAAAATATTTATTTTTAGGACCACATGTTCATTCGATACTTCTCACCTCTTGTCAAGTCAGGCGTAAAATAAGGAGCAGTGGATATGGAGGAACAGTTCCATCTTCTGTGTTCAAAACTGTTCCTGCAGGTCTCCGCGGCCATAACAGCTGCTATTTGGATATGAGACATCACATCTATAGAAGCTCTGCATAATTTCGCCTGGATTTTGAAAAAACCGTACCTCCTTCTGGCGACGGTGCATGGCGAAGAAATATGCGGTCGTACTTTTCTGTCTGGATGATTGTTGTTAGTTGAGGTTAAGTTCCAGTGGAGGTGGGAATGTTGGAGTGATCTAGAAGAGAAATTAATTCTCAGAACTGATAGGAAAAGGTTCTTACAACATGCAAAACGAAGGTACAAATTTCATTAAAAAAACCGCTACCTCTGAATATAATCAGAGAAAAGTTGATTTAGGAATATATATCTATAAAGTGGCCATTTATATATTTTATACAAATATTTCCAATTGACAAATTTTTCAGCACAGTTAGAACAAAAATCAGTAGAAAACCTAGGAATTTAAAATTACATTTGAAATGTTCATACTCATAGAATACGTTATTATCATAAACAGGGGAATATACAATCCAAAAATTTTCAAGAAATTCTAGTAAATTAAACTCGGTATTTCTGGTGTGACTAAAATTGTTAAAGAGTAAGATGCGCCAATTTACGAAACCTCATTAGATCCTTTTAATGACTTTAGAATAGGTTTTTCAATTTATTGAACCACGAAAGAGATCGAGAAATTTCCTGAAAGAAACACATTGTGCCACTACCTATTTGCTTTAACAATTTCGCTCAGTCGGCCTTTACTTATTGTAATTACACAAATAACGCTACCCCTTGTTAGATGAAAGCCCGATGCAAAACCATTTCGTCCTCTTTAATTTCCTTCTCGGCATTCTTTCCTTTCATTAACTCATCTCGACCATTGTTGTTTAACGGTTATGACGGTACTTTTTTCTCAAAGAAATATCTTCGGGTGCCGAGGCGCCGGCACTTTTTTAACATCATTATATCTCGAGTAATTATGAATGGGTTCGGGTGGAGATTTTTCGGTTTGTAACAAAGGACACCTCAGAGCGTTTTTCCTCTAGGAACTGAATTTTTGTTCGTTGATTATTACTTACACGGTACTCCCGGGAATCGCACAACTATCTAACGTAGTTCAGGTAAATTTTGGATTTTGGATTTTGGACAAGCGATAAGAAAAATTATGGAATTTGTTAGCAATCGCGTTCTTAAAATTAACAAAATAAATCCCACTAAAGTGAAAGTGGGTTTCAAATCCAATATTTTATAAAAATTCCTGCAGTATAGAAGACAAGCGATGGATAGTGACCGTGCTAGTTGCCCGCTATTTTGACGAATGGAATTGTTGAAGTAAAAATAGTAGTTTGACATAAAGTTTAATACTTTCGAAATAAAATTAAAAAAGAAGGTGTCTATTATAACTTGGTACCAATAAAATTTATTACGGATCACTGAAAATCTCCCACAAAGGGTACCTATAAACATAAACATAAATGTAAGCACAAAATACCTACCGTTGAGAAATATATACTAATGAATATTGTATATGAATTATAATCAAAACAACACATGAAAAAACACCAGTGAATGCTAAAAATTTCGATAAATCGACTGGGAATACAAACGAATCTAAATGGTTATGACATTGCTTAAGAAAAGAACTATGAAATTTGCAACATGGAACATTCAAGGTCAAGAAGGAAACAAGGGGAGGTCTTCCAAGAACTAAAAAAGATGAACATCGATATTTTCGTCTTTACGAAAACCAAGAAGAAAGGAATAGGTAATGAAACTGTCGAAGAGTATATATAGCTGTATAGTGGTGTACGTAGAGATGTTGAAACTAAGAGAGGAGTCTTAATTGCCATGCGCAAAAGAATCTAAAAATATATCAAAATAGGTGAGGAAATAGTCGAACAAATTATGGTATAACTGTGGCAATGAATAAAAACGGCCATCAAATTACTATGGTAAGGGTCTTTGCTCCCAGCGATGATGCTGATATAACATTGGAAGATAAATTTTGAAAAAAACTTGAAAACGTGGAAAACAGCTGAAATTACAAATAACAAGGATAATAAAGAAATACTTATAGTATATTAGAAGACCTAAATGAACGAAGTGGAACAGAGGATAACAGTGATGTGGTAGGAAAGTGTACAGAATCTGCCACCAGTGACAACGGAATACACCTTAGACATTTATGTGCGATCATGAATGGCTATTTCCCTAGTAAAGATATCCATAAATTCGGATGCAAGCAACCAGAGAGTTGCGATTCATAATTGACAATGTAACCCAAATACAACATTCAAAGTTAAAAACAACTGATGGGAGGGTGCACCATGGATCATAATGTGGATCAGACCACCACCTAGTAGTGGCCAAAATAATAGTGAGCTTCAGAAGGGCACACACCACAGTGAACAAACACAATGACATAAGTGAACCTAAATATAACGTGGGAAGTCTCAAACAAGAGTCAACACAGTTCTTGTACAAATTAATACTAGCAAATAAACCGCAAAATTCAAGAAATACAAACATAGCAGCAAAACAACTATATGGGCAAATCAAAGAGTATATACACATACAGCAAAAGGAGCTATAAATGACCTGGTCACGAAATTATGCAACACTGGTGACTACTATTGAAAAACTACGTGAACGATTCAGGCAGCATTTGCTGAAGTACACCCCCGCCCGACAATTAATCTTGATGGCGTCATTATGTGTCCATGTTACCTCCTCGTGATCAGATTGGCCCGACTGCGCCAACGTGGTAAGACGAGCCACAGTGATGATGCTGCTATACTGTACTTTAAAGTCGTCTTTTAGAGGGTAGTAATATTTTTATGTCGTGATTTTAGAATTACGTTCACTTTGTCTTCAGAAAACCAACACATATTTAGAAAGTTTATGAAACAAGCTTTATGCTAATTCTTAAGTTATCGAAAAAGACGCAGATTTAATGAATTTTTTTGGTCGGCAAATTGTCATCGTCCCATTTCACATACTTTTATTTCGACTTTTTAGTTCTCCCGTGTTTGATTTCAACAGGAGTCGGGAGTCGGCGGCAGGTTAGCACGCGTGAAGTTTGTACAACATACACGGAACTCTCACTGGTGATAGATATGTGAGAGAAGATAAGTTTTCCAAAGACATGGTTTTCTTGGTGAAATGGGAGGCGCGGGGGTTCCCATAAATTATTTGATAGAATTGGAGGTACTTTTTCTGCATGTGCATGAATGTGTGTCTGTATAGAGCCATTGGTTTTAATTGGCTTGTAATTATTATAAACTCCGTGTTGTTTCTCCTTATTTTCTCGTGTTGTAATTTGTTGATGTCTCGTATTTTGATTTGTATACATCCAAAAAACAAATTAACAACAACAATAATAATAAAAATATTTATTGGCCTTTCCATTATCATTTGTGGTAATATCTTCGATAATCATTTCGAGACTTTTCTAGAACAATTAAGCAATTCTCAGAATCGGCTGGCGCCGGCTCGTCGGAAGAAACATCGATATTATTCCAGTGGCTTCGACTGCTGATAAGGAGCGGAAAGTTCGTTATACTTCCCCCGCCTCAGAGGCTATTCGTCCGAAACGTATTCCCATTGTTCCGATGGCGATATCTGCAGTTGGGCCCACTTCTACATCGGGAGAACTGAAGGAAATAACGGTCCACCGTTTTTCCTCTCTACTGTCTACTAGGGTTCCAACAACTCATCAATATCTCAATACCGGTGAACCGGAACAATACCTCCAATATGTTCTTTATTATTCTCCAATCCAGGCCGTCCAACCCGGAAGCTAATTTATAAAACGTCTCTATTCGGCAGAGGTCGTACAAGGTGTCCCACATGTCCTGGTAAGTTGGTTTTTTCACAGGACCTTAGTTTAGTGACCAAGTAGAATATTAAACTCTTCTGGTGGGATCCGCCATCATCTAATACCAGAGTATGCCCTACTGCCGGAATCTTTCTTGTTCGGAATAGCACCGCTATTCCTTGGGACATTTTCAGGTTTTCGGCTACATAGTGCGCCAGCGCATACTGTTAAGTAACTCCGAACAGGTCACGGTGTTCTTCTTTTGTGACGTCAAACCTTGCTTTCCCGATGCCCCCGTACGCGTTCATGAACTGATCCAGTAACAGCTCCATGTCTTCTTCATTAACTTGTCGAACTTGCTCCTCCTGATCATAATCTCCCTCCTATGGTGCTAGCCATATGAAATAGCACCACTCTGGGCTTTCCATTTGAGATCTTGGCGATTCGATAGATGACGTCATTGATCCGGGTTTTGATAACATACGGTCCCCCCATACCTTTTATAACTTCGGTGAGAGCCCACGCTTTCTCTGTGGATTGTAAAGCTACACTAGAGGTTGCCTCAAACTAACTCATGAATATCGTCCATTTTCTTCCGGAGCTCGGTGACATAGTCTTCTCCCGCCAGGTCTTCTCGAGGCTTACACCCGAACTTCAGGTCACATGGGAGCCTCATCTCTCTGCCAAAGAGGATATTGGCCGGAGACTGTCCAGTGGATTCGTTCACCGCCGATCGATAGATCATCAAGAAGAAGGAGAGGTGCTGGTCCTAGTTTCATTGGTGATGAGACACAACTTTGGAGAGGTATTTGCCCAATGTTCGGTACATCCGCTCGACCATACCGTATGACTGGGGATGTAACGCCGTAGTTCTGGTTTTCGGAATGCCCCACTTCTCGCAGACACTTTGGAAGAGCTCGCTCTCAAAGTTTCGGCCCCGGTCGGAATGCAATTCCATGGGCACCCCAAAGCGGCAAATCAGCTCTTTTACCAGTACGTCTGCCACGGTCGCAGCTTCCTGATTCGGCATGGGGTACGCCTGCACCCACTTCGTGTAATAATCCATGACCACCAGGATGTACTTGTTCCCGCTGTTGGTCTTGGGAAATGGCCCTATAATGTCCAGGGCAATCCTCTCAAAGGGGCTCCCCACGTTATATTGTCACATTGGGCCCCCTGGCTTGCGATGTGGACCATTCCTGGCGGCGCATGTCGCGTACTTACGGCACCATTCCTTCACGTCGTCGGAGCAGTTGGCCCAATGAAACCTGTTGCGAATCTTCTGCAGCGTCTTCGTCACTCCAAGATGTCCTCCCGAGGCTTCATTATGTACCAGAAGAAGTATTTCTGGCACCTTACTCCTAGCATTCTTCGCTTCGTGCCATCATGGTTCTTGATCGTCCTTTCGAGCAGTCCATCCTCAAGTACCAAAGATTTCCATTGGGCCCAGCAGGACATGGAGTTTTTAGAGAATGGAGCTACCTGCTGCCAAGTGGGTCGTTACACTTCACCCGTCCATCTCTTGATCCTTTTTATTTCCGGGTCGCTGTCCTGATGTTGTTGAATTTCTTCAGATGACCAGTTCTCACTAACGACCGTAGTTCGATACGTCACTGCTTCCCTACTTTCTACTCTAGTGCAGTGTGGACAATCCAATGGGCAAGGTCTTCTAGAGAGGGCGTTCTCATTTCTGTGACCCGTTCCGGCCCGGTGTTCAGTATCAATACCTCTCGATCCAACGCGCTACTTGGCCCTCCGGGTTCTTAGACTGCAGCAGCCACTTCAATGTTTCATGGTCTGTCCTCACCAAGAACCGTCAGCCGTAGAGGTATTTGTGAAAATTCTCCACGGACTTGACTACTGCTAGGAGCTCTCTCCGGGTGACGCAGTAGTCCCTCTCTGGTTTCGAAAATACCTTGCTAAAATAGCCAATGACGCGCTCCTGCCCTCCTTGCAGCTGCGATAAGACTCGCCAATGCCAACGTTGCTAGCGTCCGTATCCAAAATGAACTGACCTCCTTCAGTTGGATACTCAAGAATTGGAGTACTCGTCAGACATTCCTTCAACTTGTCGAAGGCCCTCTTGCATTCTTCGTCCCACTGGAAGGTTCGTTTTTCCATGGTCAGTCGTGTCAGCGGTTTAGCTATGTCAGAAATCATGCGCACATATCGCCGATAGTAGGTACACTGCACTAGGAAGCTTCGGACTTGATGTTTGTCTTTGCGGACTGGCCATTGTTGAACTGCCCCAACCTTTTCAGGGTTTACCTTCACCCCGTTGCTACGTGCCCCAAATAGTGTACCTTCGGTTGATAGAGATGACACTTTTTCAAATTCAGCATTAAGTTGGCTCCTTGGAGTCTCTTGAACACCTCTTCCGAATTAGTCAGGTATTCCTCAAAAGTTTTACCGACTACGATGATGTCGTCGACGTACACCAGGCACGTTTTCAAGGAGAGTCCTCTCAGCACGTTCTCCATGACCCTTTCGAACGTTGCAGGTGTATTGCATAGTCCAAACGGCATCACCTTAAACTGCCACAGCCCGGTGCCGATGGAAAACGCTGTCTTCTTTTTGTCGGCAGGGTCCATTTCGGTCAGCCAATACCTACTCTTTAGGTCTAGGGTAGAAAAGAGCTTGGAACTTGTCAGCGTGTCTAGCGTGTCGTCTATTCGAAGCAAGGGGTAGCTATCCTTTTTCGTTACGTTCGTTTCGTTACGAATCTAGCTCTCCCATCCTTCTTCTTCACCAGGACTACCGGAGACGCCCAGCTGCTATTAGGTGGCTCGACCGCCCCCTCATTTTGCATGTCCTGAATAATCTTCTCTATCACTTCCCTCCTTGCTTGTGGCAAACTCCTGGCCGGTTGTCAAATAGGCTTCGCATTTCCCGCATCTATCTTGTGTTTGACGATGCTTGTCCTCCTCGTCTTGCTAATTTCTGGGGTAAAGATGGCTTGGTAACGATGTAGCAAGCTGCCCAGCTTCTTTCTCTGAGAGGATTGAGGGTATCACTCGGCGCTGAGATCACCTGATCGAAACCAACGGGGATCGTTCTTTTTCAGCTGCTACTTGGTGAATTATCGACACAGCCGGCACGCAGTTCCCCACTCTGGTACCCTCTTTAAGAGTCACAGGGTATTCATTCAGATTGATCAGGGGAGTGGGAATCTTGTCGTTCGGAGCCACTAACGCCTTGGCAAGGCAAGGTCGCGTCTTCCGCCGCAATCACTCGTCCACATACTTCCTTCTGAGTATGGAAGAAGATCTCTTCCTAACCCACCCCCTTCGTAGGTCTATGAAAGTCCAGCTGGATACCGTGATTATTCATAATGTCCATTCCCAAAATCACACCTTTCTCAATGTCAGCTACAATAACACGACGCAAGAATTTCGCGATTCCGATCGTAAACTGCACATCGGTATCTCCATGAACGATGGTTGCTTCGCCCGTGACTCTTCGTAGCCGATATCTGGAGTTGTTTAGCTTCCTTCTCCGGTTCTTTAGTAGATCAGGCCGTAGAATCGTCCTGGTAGCCCCAATGTCTACTAGTAAGACATACTTCACCCCATCGATTTCTCCGTCTATGTAGACATTACCATTATGATGTTGTACGAAAGCTATGGAAGCTAGGGGGTCTTTTTCCTGCTTCTTTGACGTAACCGGCCCCACCTTCTTAGGCCGCTTGCGATTACGACGAAGATGGCCAGCGTCACCACAATTCCAACAGGGAAGATGCTTTTTCTGCTCTTTCTCCGCTAGGCCCTTTATGGTGTTTACCAGCTGCTCGATGGGATCTCCCTTGGCGCCTTCACTGGAGTCCTCCGAGTCGTTTTTGATCGTTCGTATTTCGACACTTCCGTAGCGGCCTCGAACTCTAACGTCATGGTTAAGGCATCCACCAAATTTTAGGCAGCGTCAGACGCACCGTCCTTTGAACTTCCAGGTCTCGTAGGCCATCGACGGAACTTCGTACAGCCAGGCATTCCATTAACTGGTCGGTAGCCGTTGGATAGGCGAAGCGAACTAACCTGGCCACATCAGCCTCAAACTCCTGCAGACTCTTGTTCGCTTTGTGTTTTCGAGACTTCATTGGGGACCGGTAGACTTGCTCTGGGTGCGAGTGTCCGTACCTCGTTTCCGAACATTTCACCAGTCCTTCGTAGTAGCCCTCTTCCTCAGGAGTTACCGCCTGGAGGATATCCAACGCTTCTCCTCGTAAAGCTACCGTTAGAGCTCCAGTCTTGTCTCGTGATGTCCATCCGTTGGCTCTCGCTGGGCCTCGAACTGCTTCAGGTAGTTGGACCACGATGTCTTACCGTCGAAAGTCGGTAGCTTCAGTCGTATAGATGCTCCCAGACTCATCCTTGCTAGTTCCGCCTCTGGAGTCGACTCTTGGTTCAGCCCTTTTGTTGAAGTTCAGAGATTTCCGACGATGCGCTTAGACTGAATAGGTGCGCCTCTAGTTGCCCGATTCTGTTCTCCTGAGCGGAGATCTGGCCAATGATTTCGCTTTTTGGGGCGGAGATTTGGGCCATAATTTCCTCCTTTTGTGTTGCCATGTCGTCCCTGTGGGCGTAGATTTGGGCCATCATTTCGTCCTTCTGTGCTGCCATCTGGGTTGTAATTTTCTTTGTCATACCCGAAATCAGCTGATTCACAGCAGGAATTCTCAGCAGGAATTCTCAGCAGCATTTCTCAGCAGCATTTCTCAAACAGGAACACATCAGAATCTTGGCCCTTGCCCTTCATGTCCTCTTTGAGTCTATTCTGTAGTTCCGCTTTTATACCTTCGCAATCCACGTCTCATTCCTGCAACTAACTAATCCTAATTTATTTAACTAACACTAACACTATACGGACGTATTCTAATTCATTTAAACGTAAATTTATATCCGATTGGTTTTTACGACGAATGTTGGCTTGCTAACATGAACATCTATTCGTGACTGCCCGCTTATCTCTCGGTCGCGTTTTTATATTCTAACGGTAATAATTTCGAGACTTTTCTAGAACAATTAAACAATTCTCAGAATCGGCCAGCGCCGGCTCGTCGGAGGAAACATCGAGATTATTCCAGTAGCTTCGACTGCCGATAAGGAGTGGAAAATTCTTTATAATATATTAACGTTACTAACCGATATTGACACTTTTACATTACAAACATATTTGAATACAATCTAGGGTTATGGCCAACATGTATGGGTATACATGTCAAATGATGCGACGACATGAAATAAATTAATAAATAACATTCTAATATTCAAACTTGAAAATTTTTCGAACATTGGAAGGCTTGCATCTAAACTTAGTCATATAAAAATAAATAATGTTCCAAAGTCAATTGTAACAGTGCGTAATAAAAAGTTCAAAGTTAGTAATGTTATTTTTGATTATGGGGAAAGTAATGAAATAGGATATTATACATATATATATAGGATATTATACATATACCAATATGTTATGTCAAGGCAAGCAATGGGTTCGAGTTTTTTAACCACCAGGATTTAAAAAATCATCATGGCCTTCTAAAGATATTCATATTTTGATCTTAAAGTGAACATAATTCATTGCTGTATTTTAAATTTTTATTTTATTTTCAGATATAAAAATCTTATAATTTAATTTTATTAATTTTCTTAATCTTAATATTTTTTAATATGATTTAGTTTAAATATATTTGAAATGAGGTGGGTGGAAGGGATTAAATAATGTAGAAAAGAATATATTACACGTTTTTGAATATCAAAGTAAATTTGTTATTACAATTTTATTCCTGTGAAGGAATTAATCTAATTTATTTTTCTTTTTTTTTTTAAAGATTAGTATGTGGTAAGTATGACTTTTTGTATTATTTTACCTTTTTATTCACTCACAATGAGTTTTGTCAAAATATGTTATATTGTTGTTATTATCATTTGCTATAATATGTTATAATTATTTTTGATTTTTTTTGAAGTTCGAATAGGATTCAAATTTTTGTAATTCTCTTCCTCGAGAAAAGGGATATGCACGATATGAAATCATATGTTTTGTGTCAAGAATATTTCATTGGGTTGTCTTGTTCAAATTTATAAGCACTCTATATCATTTCCTAAATATTTCAATTAATGTAATTTTTGTAATTTGTATTCCACTATATGCATAATTTACTTATAATTCATTTATTTAATTTATATTTTATGGTGTAATTTTGTTTTAAAAACTACCTAAGAATGATATGAAATCATACCACCATTGTTAAATTGACATTGTTTACTAGTAGTATACATATGTACGTCAATTCTTTTAAAATATTTTATCATTATAAATAAATAAATAAATATGATCACTAAATGTTATCATTATAAATAAATAAATAAACAAGTAATTTCATTGTTATTTGAATTACTTTATTAAATGAATATTTTTGCTTTCGTCTTCTCTAATAATATCTTTTTATTCAAATTAAATATAGTAATGTTGATGTTTTGGCAAATTTGATAGTATTGAAACATTCGCCATGAGTAAAGTTTCCATATAAATTTATATGTAAATTTAATTTATATATTAAATATATATAGTAAATTAAATTTATATATAAAAAAAATTGATAAATTTGAATCCATTCAACTCTATGAACAACACTTGTTTTTTCGGTGTTATGAGATTACCTGTTCTTTAACGGAAAACCTCATTTTATCTGTTATGATAGAGGGTCTACTCCACCATACGGCGACATAAAAAAATCGGTACGTGTGATATCAGTTTTACTGAGAAAGTTATAAAAAAAAAAAAACTTCACTAAGTTAATTACACTTTTAGGCGTGGCATATCGTAATGTACATCTCATCTCTCGAGGGAGCCTGTAACCCCTAGACAGCGCGTCCCCGGCTGGCGGATACGGGAAAGCCCACTGGCCTGTCTATTGGCAGACCGGAGGGTAGGTGGGAAATAAAATACCACCCGCGGACCAACAGGTCGGGCAGATCGTGCTCGTTAGCGGTGGTGAAGGCAACCTGTCTACGGAAGGAAAACCCGAAAAAAACAGGTACATAATCTATGGATAAGTGACCGAATTGAAAATAAAAGTACCGTGCAGAAACGCTCGCACATTCCAGTACACGTCCGGGTTGGTGGCAAAGCGGGGCAATCCGGTGCCACAGAATGCGACCGTGGCTCCTCTTCTGGCGGACCCAATGTTGAAAATAGGAGTTTATCTACTGGGAAGATTATGCTGCAGGGAAAGGATACCCCCGTGCAGGTCTGACCAACAGATCGCGGCGATACAGGACTAAATCAAAAACAATCCGCGGATAAGGTAAACAAAAATTGCATACCGTGATCACATGGGACGAAAACGCGGATCCCTCAGTTAGGAGATTCTCACTTAGTAGAACACCATCACTAGATGGCCGCATTAGCAAGAGTTCGTACGAGGTTTTCTTGACCCCGTGCATAATATTGGTACCTGAACCGTGGCAGGACAAGGAGCTATCCGTAAGTCCCATTTACAGACTGAACGAACAATAAATATTGATAGCTCGACGAAGAAAACAGGAAAAGGAACTCGGGGGACAAGAATCCAAGCTCCGAAGATACATGTCACGACATGGCTGCAGTAATGGCCGTGATAAACACGTTAAATCGCAAAACGCAAGAACTTAAGTGAAGTGAAAATAAACACTAAAACAAAAACGGAAAAGAAGTCCATCACGAGACAATTCGGTGATATCATAATAAGCCTAAACAGAAAAATGGATGTACTGTGCATAAGATATATTGAGATGGCTCAAAAAAGTAGAGAAATCAGCACAGGTGGAAAAAGTACGGCAGATGAAACAATAACACCAAAGAATATAACTAACTACCCGCGTTACACAAAGTACTGAGGTGCAAGTTGATGAGAGAGATATCATACGGGAATCTTCTGAACTTAAGGAAAAATTGTGTAATGAGGTAGAGGCTCAAATCGCAACGAAAACAGGATAGATAGTTTTGGAAAGAGTGATTGATACGGAGTGGTCAGAGAAATGCTACCAGAAGACGGGGGTCATTGAAATGGAGTAGTTCAGACTACTAAAGGAAGATCTAGCAATTATCATGGACCCAAAAGCAGTGCTCACGACAAAGACGGAAGACGACCCCAAGAATAATATTCCTGAAGTTACAAGCCTAATAGGGGAAGAGTTGGAGAAGGGATGTATTAAATGTGCAAGTGCAAATACTGAAGTCATCCTAAGTAAAGGGAGAAAGGGAAAACGCTACCTTATATGTGCTACCGTACACAATGAACCAAGAGGGCACCAACGACATTGGGAAGTCCTATGAGGGTATAGAGAAATTATGCGAAGAAGTTAAAAACCACGGAGTCAGACGTATTCAAGTTGTGGCACTGGAAGAACTAAATAAAAAGTACCTCAGGAAGTGCATGGAAGGGGTCTTTGGGAACACGGATGTAAAAGCACAAATCACCTGCCCCAAAAGCAGCAGACGAGAAAGGAAAGGATTAACCATTTAGAAAAAACGGGTGCTGACAGAAAAGGCAATAATCAAGTTAGAAGGCAAACAATATGCTGCCATACTGCGCACCATTAAAAATAATGTCAACATAGATGAAATAGAAGTTAAAGTTAAAACTATAAAAAAAAACACCGGGGGCGACAAGATGATAGAAGTGCAAGGATGGAAAAATGATGCAACTGTCGTCAAACGAGCAATCATTGAAAAAGACGAAAATGCACAAGTGAAGATAAAAATAAATGCCACAGGGCAGAGTTAACTGCTTGCCCCTATTATCGCAAGCTTATAAGAGAAAAAGCAAAGCTACTTCAAAACGACAGATACAGGTAATATAGTGCCTTTGCCAGCAATTTCAATTAAGTATGAAAAGCTTCAAAATCCTGCAAGTCAATGTTGGGCGTGTCTATGCAGCTTAGAATACGGTATATGCTAAAGCCGTTCAGCTGGGCATTGACATCTTGGTCGTAGGGGAACTAAATAAGAAGCGAACGAAGGGATAACAAGAAACAATCGTGTTAGGGGACTTAGATGCCAAGTCTTCTATGTGGGGATCGCCTAAAACTGATGAAGAAGGGGAATACTGGGAGAAATGGATGTGTTGGTGATATAGCTGAACACCGGCACTAAGGCTACGTTTGTCAGAGAAAACACGGACTCATATATTGACCTAACTCTAGCTATAAACCAAATAGCGAAAAAAGTGAGTAATTGTGTAGTGCTGGAAAAAGAGACACTGACGGAACACAGCTACATAACCTTCGAAATAAACACAACAAACCCTAAAACTAAGGCGGACATAGTCGAACGAAAGGTGGACTATGAAGCTTTCAGACTGTGCATCGACATAACGGCCAAGGACATAGATGATATAAGTCATAATACGTGTACCGGACAAATTCAGTTGGCGATTAAGAACAGTACCCGAGCTCTAAAAAAGGACACAGTAAAACCGTACTGGTGGAATGAAAATATCGCAAAAAAGGGCTGAGTGCAACAAGTTAAGGCAAAAACAACAACATGTAACCAAAAAACACCAATAAATGATATTAACAAGGAGAACGCAGAGAACATGAAAACAGCTTACAAGATCTGCAAAAGTGTGGCCTTATTAAAGAGGCAAAAAGAAAATGCTGGACTGACTTGTGCAAAGACATGGAAGACAACATATGGGGAGACGCGTATAAAATCGTGGCAAAATAGCTACATTCTCTAAGACCTTACGAACTGTGTGTCGAAAAGGAAACCCAGATAGTTCATGAGCTGTTCCCCCACAGAAGTGATATCTGGCAGCTAAACACATTTTCCACTTTACTATGAATGAGCTTGACAACGCCGCAGTAGCAATCAAAACTGGAAAATCGCCAGGAATTGACCAGATACCCCCCTGGGCTAACAAAATAACAGCGAAATGTTTCCAGAGTGGCTGCTGCGTGTTATGAAACACTTTCAATAGACAAGATTTCCCCGAAGAATGGAAAATGACAAAAGTGGTGCTCATAACGAAACCAGTAAAAGACGCTCAATTGCCAATTGCATTTAGACTACTCTGTTTGCTAAATGTATTATGAAAAGTACTAAGGGCGTTGATCGGAATCAGAAGACAAGAGGAAATCAACGTAAGAGGAAGGCTGCATAGGCATCAGTACGGATTCCAAAAGGGGAAATCCATTATCCAGGCAACTGAAGTAGCACTGAACTCTGTCAGGGAGCTGAACTACAGACTATATATACTCATTACACTATACGTTAAAAACGACTTTAATTATGTCAGTAACGATCTAATCATAAATAAGCTAAGGGAAAGGAAAACATCAACGTACCTGATAAAATTCGTCTCCAGCTACCTAAAAAAGAGGAAACGCCAGATAGCCAAAGATGCTTTATTGGATATCAAGACTGGTGTACCCCAGTGGCCAGTCTTGGGATGAACACTTTGGAACGTCCTATACGACGACATGCTGAGCCTAGGATAACGAAAAAGGCGTTGACCATAGTATTTGCAGACGATCTGGCATTGGTAGTAGGAGTCGAAAGTGAAACTGCCCTCGTCGAGAACATTAACATATGTCTAACTCAAATTGGCTCATTTATGAGGAGTCATAAACCCACACGACCCTGAAAAACGGAAGCAGTCCTACGGAGAGGCATGCAGAAAAGCGAATACATAAAATTTAGTGTAGATGGAATGGACATAATGCCAAGTAAGGGTCTGAAATACCTTGGTATTATTATCGACGAACGCACCACATTTGGAAAATACGTTATGACAACTACCAACAAGGCCATTGAAAAAATCTCGTGTCTCAGTAGGCTGCTTCCGAATATAGGAGGCCATAGGCAATATAAGAGGGTAGTGTAATGTAGTGTCATTGTAATTCTATACGTGGCACTAATTTGGCATAGAGCTGTGACCAAAAAGAAATACTACAATATGATCCACAGGGCCACTACCCCCACGGTGTCACTACAGACAGTCACAGGCACAGTACCTATAGACATGTTAGTACATGAAAGAAGTACGCAACACCAAAATCCGTGAGCAGACACAGCAGAGGTAAAATGTAAGGCCAGAAAATGAAGTATGAATATATGGAAGAACCGATGGGAGTGAGACAGACAGTGAAAGCCCAGTAGACCAGAAGGCTTATACCGGACATAATACCCATGGTAGATCTATTATTATCTAACGCAGGCACTTACAGCACACGGAGTGTTCACAACATACGTGAAGCGATTCGGAAAAAAAGTGACGGACGAGTGCATATATTGCGCCGACACAGATACTGTGGAGCATAGCATCTTTGTCTGTGAGAACTGGAAGACCGTAAGAGAAGACTCATTAAATATACTGGAAAGCACCCTGACCTCAGACAACCTAATTTATAAAATGACCCAAAATGTAAGAAATTGGAATATCGTACAATACATGATAACAATGAGAAAGAAACAGCAGAGCTCAATAGACAAATGACAATAAAACAGCAGTAATAATAGGCTGAATGGATCCAAACGAAGGAAGAAGAACCCGAAGACATCCAGGGTACTCCGATGCATATGCAACGATGGTTCCGGATTACCCACACGTAGTGAAGAGAAGGAGGTTTAGTGGGTACTGCGGACTGACAGTCTTTTGAAGATTCCTCCTTCACACAAAAAATGCATATCTGATTGGCTGGGGATAGTCTTGATGTAAGGGGGTAGGTAAGTTAGGTTGCCTTTTAAGATCAGATTTTATTAATTATGCTTAATTGGGGCGAGTCCAGTTATATACTGAAACAAATGGAGCTGGCTTCGAACTTTTCCCCTAATAAAATTGTGCTTGTTTGGAAATTATTTTTAATAAATCTAACTACTAGCTGTCGTTAAGTTACCTTTTTGACAATAAGTGATTTGATTTTTGCTGTCAAGTTGACAACATGTACTTTTAAAATTAATACCACCATGATACATCGAATAATCTTATGGCAACTTATTCTAATCCTTTGCTCAATATTACAGTATCACTGTATCGTAACGACAATAATAACAAATGTATATGTTATGTAGCCATAACGAAATTTTTAGAAAATTCTAGATTTGATCCCATTTCAGCAGGAAAATTGCCAATTTTAATTCTCTTCTGAAATCTCGGACAGTTTTTTTTTAAAGAAATCAAGCCGAAATTTAAGCTTGCAACTTCAGTTGTGAAGTTATTATTTGATGCGCATTAACGTAGTGTGCCTTGTGTGGGGAATTAGCAACACCCTGCATACATGTACATTTATATTTGTCAACGTTTTCCAGACTGTTTAACGATTCTTCTGTAGAATTTCCTAATCGAATTTAGCTCGATTTCTCCGTAAGAATGTAAAAGAAACGCAACAATATAAATCGCCATTGTTCTCACTTCTGGCAAATCATTTTTCTCAACGTTTGACAATATCTAATGTTGTTCTCGCGTGCCAACACTTATTCAAAATACCGGCATGCAATTGCCGTCAATGTCGAAAAGTTATATTTCTAGCGCTGCAAGGCAAAAATCTATTTTGGCAGAAAGCCCATAAAATTTAATCGGACGATTAATTACATTAATTAATATCACAGCACCAGTTAATTTACCGATTATCTCATTATTTGGGTTCATTGCTTAATGAAGCAATGAACTGAAAATAAAAGAAAGGTGAGGTGTTATGAGCAGTGTTGAATATTTATTGTTTAAACTTTATTGTTAGACTGTAAATATAGGTAGGTGTTAATCGTATATGTTTTTATTGATTAACGCAGAACGAGGCAGAGGCGTAGGGAAAAACTTCTTATTTTCTATTATAGGGAAAGAATAGTCTGATTCATTGGCTGATAACGGTATTTAGTAAAAGTAATTCATGTCTCAGTGGTTATTGGTGTTGTTTAGATATAATTCTGAAAATTGTAGTGATGTAACTAAAGTTTTTATCAGTAACATTTTATACGAACTTTTTGATAAACATTCTAGTAGGGGTAGAAAATTGGACATTACTAAGTTAACTCACTTGGTTGAGCGTAAAATACATGTAACACCAATGGAAGAGGAAGTAATGAAAAAAGATTACAGTGTTAAACATAATGAAATCGTTTCTGTACTTTTCTGATGACAAGAAACAAAATAATTCTGTTTGAAGAGTATAATTACCGTCGTAAATTATTCTTATTTTGAAAAAACCACCAATTGTTTGGACAGACGCATGTCCCTATGCAAATAATATTTCAAGTCACAAAGGCAAATGTTTGAGGTAACGTCTTCGCCTTCACATATCTTGTCTGTTGACGTTAAAGAAATGATGTATTTAAGTTTCTTTTAAATATCTTAGTAAAGTTTAAGCCATCACTTCAACAGTAAAATAATTCTCACAATGGGAGAAAAAATCAAGTACACCAAACGCAAATACAAATCATAATTTTTGGTAACTTTAAGATGCATAGATACTCAGATAGATACGAAAAACGCATATTCTAACAATTGTCTTCCCAGCATACAAGGTGGTACAAAATTTCTATCGCTGGAAGTATTATGAAAAATTGAGCGGTGACTCCGCTTGGAAAGTATTTCTCAGTTAAGTTTTAGTTAAAAATTAAATCAATGAATATTCAATAAGTGGAGTCGATAGTTCCAAAACGGTTTTTAGTTCAATGTTGTTAAGCAGTTATTATCGTCAAAAGCATACTACGCATACCATATAACAGTGGGAGTTTACATCAGTTGTCACGGTACAATCAATAGTTCCAAAAATATTTTCTGAACTACACACTACTTTTGTATAATTCGCCGATAAACAAATGATTTGTTATTATAAGTAGTTTCAAAGGGGTTATCCGCTGTTTGGCTTTTATCTCCTCAAGGGACAGTATACTCAAAAAGAGCACAAAGTTGGATATCGACTCTAACAATAGTTGGATATTCAATGAGAGCAGGAAGAATAGCGTGGAAATTTCAATTAAGTAATTGTCATGTACAACAAAATTTCCTTCTCAATTTTCACAGGTAGGGCAATAAAAAAATGGTCACCAAAATAAACTGGCATGGTTAAAAATTCGCCAAACATGGCAGTTTGCTAATAATAATAATTATTATGTACGTTGTCAAAAAATAACACTTAAAACAAAAATGTAAAATCAATTTCAAATGAAAATTATTAAATATGCGGTACCATAGGTACGTAATTTATTAGATACCAATTAGGTACCTATCCTTAATTACAAATACACGATTCAAAATTTTGGAATAATTGCACTATATATCCCAATGTAATCTGCAATAAAATGAAGCCCACACAATCACAGCTACAAATAGGCACTACAGGAAAACTATTATTGCACTAAATATTGAAAATGGAAAACAGCAACGTTTAATATTACAAATAAAATTTTCGGTCTAAAACAATGCCTATTTTTAATTACCTACGCATATATGCAAATTGACGCCGGGATAATTATGTTACTTTATTTCCAGCCCGACTTAAGTATGTCTTCTAAATCTCATGTAACATATTTAAAACAATTATTTATCCACAAACAGTATCGGACTGATCTTCTTTGCTCTACCTCTCGAGCAGTAGAGTCCGGTGTTCGAGATCGTCGGTTAATCCCACACCTGTAATTAGAGGGCGCCCTCGAAATTTACCTGGACGATATTATCAACGCGATAATTATAAGTTGCGTCTGAACTCACGCAATCCATTCCTGATGTTTCTATAGATACGTTGCCCCAACCCTAAGCTATCGGTGTGAAGTAATTAACGGAAGGTAATTAATGACAGGTTTTTTTGTAGGAATTCATAGACGAAAAGCTGCTCGACTTTTATTTTTCGAGGATTATAAAACTACCATTCTATCGTCGAATGTGCAAACAAAGGTGAAATTGACTTGAAAACGATGACGAGCGTTGTAGAAAGAAATTAAATCCTACTTTAGAAAGAAATCTAACTTTCAAGGGCAATCCCCTAGGAACAGATTTGCCATCATCAATAATGAATCCACATTAATATTCGGAGATATCCCATATTGCCGAATTTTGTTTTCTGGCGATATTACGATTATTACAAATTAAGCATCAAGACATCATCTTCCTATAATTGTATTAATTTTACCCTATCTACACATGAATATTAGCTACGTATTCCCGGACGAGTAATGAGGCTGAAAATTTTCGTACTGAAAAATTGAAATTGTTTTTATGAAGTAATCACACGAAATAAATTAAAAATTACCACAACCTCCATGTTATTTACTGAACTAATAATGTTTCCTCAAATTCCTGCACATGCCTACTTATTTATAATTCCGTTTCTAATTAAAAATGTCTATAAGACGTATCATCGAATATTAATATTCAATGGTAATTTCTAATTCAAGACTGAAAGAAATGGAGACACGACGAAACTGAAGAAAGAAGAAAAACCAGAAAAGTCTATTAATAATGGCAAGTAGGTACAACAATTATAAACTGTTACTTGTAATTAATACGTCCAATTATTTAAATACGACGTAATATGTGGGCAAATTGTTTTTAAAAAACATTCAACTATAGTATCTGATAATTATATTCAGTCATTTTTTAGACATATTTTCTTAAAATACTATACGATTCATTTATGATTAATAAAGGCTTGATGCAATATAGGTTCGAGCCAATTTACCAAAAATCTTTGGGCACATATTAGCGACGCTGTTTTAAAAATAATTCGTAAATTATTTCTTCAAATTCGGGTAATAGAAATCAGTGAAAGCAAAAATTTTGGCAGCCTCAAAAATTAGAATAGAAACAGATTCGATATCGTAAATTGGAGTTGAAAACTTTAGTCAACTGTATTTATAATATATTGTATAGGCCCTCATGAAGATTTTTCAAAATGTTTCAAGACCCTTGAAACTTTAGTTTTGTTCATAAAACCAAGCGAAAGTAAATGGAAAGATCATATTTTTCTAGATAGTATTAACTTACAACCATCTTATGGAGCCGCTAAAATCCACCCAGAAAACAATCAAGACGAAGTACACATAAAAACAAAGTTTCGTCTCCATATCTCTCGAAACGTTCACATTTTCTTCTCGAGGCGAACGAAAACTTTTCCGTATAGAAAAGAAAAAAGGAAATCCGCAGCGAGTTCCGAAGACTTTCCAAGGACGCGTCTCGAAGCGAACTGGCTTCGAAGACGATCCACCGGAGTTTTTGGGACTCCGGGGAGAGAAGAAGAAAGGAAAAAAGAGCGAATGCACTGTGTGGAAATGGTCATTACGGGAATTTCTGCTCGGAACGTCCGTCGATCGTTCTCCTTTATGGGCACGGGATAAATGGGGGACGCGTGTTCACCGTTCGGGTATTGCAGATTCCTGCAGCATCTTCACGAGTGATTCGAAATGAGTGTGTGATGCTGCCTGTACATTGCCTTCAGCGGAAAATGTGGAGCGAATCCATTTTCGACCGAAGCAGCGTTTCAAGATGGATTCAAATCTTTTGAAAAAATATCGGTTTTTTTTCTTATCAAATCTTAAAGAGATTTTGAGAGGCCGTCAATGTCATGCAGCGGTTCATTAAAATTTGTGCAAAAATCTTGATTTCCCGAATCCTAATCTATATTGTATTATTCAAACCACTGCATATTTAAGGGTTTATACTGATGATGAATAATACTTTTATACAGCTCTACCATTACGTTAAATATTAACTGATTATTAATACCTGCCAATCCATTGTTTGTGTATTCAAATGTATACAAATTTATTGAATTCAAAAAACATAGACTTCGTATTTATCCTTATAACCACTGAAATATTCCGTCTTGCTTAATTATTTATGGAATGAAATAATTGTAATACTTATCGGTTGATTACTTGAAAAATATTGAAATGGTGTGTGAAAATTAGTATGTATAAAATTTAGGCCGAATTCAACTTTTTAACAGTATTTATGAATTTCTATTCGTGGACGAATTAAATAAGCATTTCATTAAAGATTAATAAAAGTTTATGAATAGTAAAATTGTTTCTCAGTGTAGACAGTGAATTTGTGAATGCTTTTGTAATACAAAATGTTATCTGCTATAACAATGTATTTTCTCCGAAATAAAAAGCTAACGAAAGATTTTCATTGCTCCCCTCCTGCTTTTGAATAAAAGGTGAGACCAGCCCGCCCCCTCCATTTGAGCTCATGTAATTAATGGACACCCCCTTAGCGTGTATCATTTCAATATCTTCCATAATACCAACAACATTAATTGCATCTAAAAAGCAAACTTTTCCAGTTCTAGATTCGGATCTTACTAAAATTGACTGGAACCTTATTCCGATTATCTGAGGTAAACGCGCCCTAGAAAATTTTTATTCGTTTAATTTTTTGGCACGTCAGTGATTGTTAAGCACGTAGCTTTGTTAAGTACGCTGCTTCATTTTCGGCTGTTACGCCGAAGTCTCATTATTTTTCTGTCGCATTTAAGCGGCTTCGTACCTATTTTTTCTCTCTCGTACTTGTATCAGTGCGCATGGTGTTTAGCGACAAGGAATTCCCGTTCGAGTTTTTACAATTTAGCTGAAAAGCATACTTAATAAAGATTTCATATTGACATGAGTTGTTGGTTGCCGAATTGATTATTATGAAAAACCGAAGAAAATTCATTTATCCAAGCAAATATACACGAGCAATAGAACAATATGCCAATAGAGAATATCTTTGTGGGAAAGTTATACTCAAATAATATAATGGAGGCATTGTTGAGTAGAGCTTTTGAAGATCGTATTTATTTGAAATTTTCCTGTAAGACCCATAAAGCCACCAGACTTCTGAGTATAAACATAATTAAATATCTTGTCGAATAAACCAAGCAGCAAGATTAATTATTAATAATTCAAGCGGCGCAATGAGTAATGTGAAGAGCGAAGAACCAAAGTAATATATAAATTAATACAGATTTTTTTTATTTTTTTTTTATGAATCTTAATACTCACTAGTATACTAAACTTACCATTTACTTATTACACTTGTTAAGTTTTATCTCAGGACGATATTTTTGCAAATGTTAATAAATGATTAAATTTTGTCTTATTATTCAAGTTATACATATTTTTACATGGGTAAATGTAAGTCGCCGGTGCTCTCACCATTCTAGACTTAATAAATGCCTTTGAAAGTTTTTGAATACTTTTTTTTTATAAAAGTTTAAAATTTCAACGAGTGTATAAATTTTTTGATTTTATTTTATATCTAAAAATAAAATCGGTACTGTTAAAATAATGAAAGTTACCAATTTTAAATATTTATATTATACAATATTTATAATCCTCGAAAACTTACCTTGTTACACGAAAACACTTGTTACAAATATTCAAAACTAAAATTATTATAATAAAATCACTTATTTATAAGGTTTCGGATAAAAATTTTGACAAACGTTCTAAAAAAATTGTTTTACTTAGTTCACTAAGTTCACAGTAATAGTTCACCCAAATGCCCAATGGATTTACATCTCTTCAGTTTAAAAATGTCTCTAGTATACTAAAACAATATAATTCAAATAATAAAACAAAATTTAATCATTTCTTAACATTTGTAAAAATATCATCCCGGCATAAAATGTAACAAATGTAGTAAGTAAGTAGTAATAGTAAATCTAGTCTGGTAATAAAAACCAAAGATTTGAGTGCGAACATAAAATAATCTGTGTTAATTTGTGTGATATTTTGTGTGGCAACGAGAAGCAAAATAATGAAGGCACATTTCGAGAAAAAGACAGAAATGCCAAAAGTATAAATTGAGCGTAAATATGCCAAAGGTCGTATGAATGCCGTGATAGTAAGAAGACGCGTAAAATCGCAAAGCAGTGATTTCAATTTGCATTAGAAGAATCCCGTCCACTGATATATTTTATTACTGATCAATTACAATTGACAATGAATACCAATCCAATACAAAGTACTACAACGTCATGGTACCACCATAGATACAGTATTTTCAAGGTATATCAATAACATTACACTAAAACCATTCATTTCTTATTGCAGTTATCACCAACTTATTGTAACCTCTGTTAAATGTAACAGTAACAATTTATCTGCCTAGTGCACAACCGATGCATTGTAATTAATATCTATGCCTAAATTAGAGTACAACAAAGTAATGCATTTTTGAATCCATGGCGATTGGTAAGAAATTCTAGTTGATAGAACAGATTGATTGACAGAATTTTAATTAAATGAGGAAAATTGAGAACAGTAATAATAATTGTGAAGCAAATATTATTTACCTTCAGGATATTTGTATTAAATATGTAAAGTGCTAGTAAAAATTTAAAATGAAATTAAAAATTAAACTTTATAAAACTCGGAGTATTAACTGTAAATATTTACTTATATCTAATTATAACACATTGCGTACAAAAATAGTTTTATAATGTCAGTATATTATACATTTATTATAGTATTTGTCTTTTAGATATATGGTATATTTTATCATTACACTCATTATCAAAAATTGTTTACAAAATGTCCCCGTCGATTAAGAATTTCATGTGAGTGGACACTCAGCAACTTGCGAGTAACTTACGACAAAATTGCACTGTAATGTAAATGCTACTGCAAGTTGCTAACGCTAACTGTCGTGCGAGTAACTCACTATTGTAAAGGCATCTTTAAACTATACATATAGCACGGGAGCCAAACCTCAAAAACGGGGGTCATCTGAGTCAGGCCAAGTTATATATCGTGCGATACTAGTATGTATATGATCGAATCGCTTTGAATCAAATGAGGTCATTTTTCCTCTGTCCAACTGACCTCACCGTCCCATGGAAAAGACTATCCATACGCAACACTTTGGATCAAACGGGTTTGTACGGCACTAGCACATTTCCATTGGTCATGCAACATGAATCAATAAAAAATAAGTGCTGTAGAAAAATTGCTGTCCCAAAAGAAAAAAATAAATTCTGATTTTGGAAAGATTTACTATAGAATTTTCCATCATTTGAAACAGAATGGCAATTATTCCAAAAAATTCATTAGCATCTACAAGTGTCAAACTCGGTGCCGTACAATTTTCTCAGTCCAAGGGTGAGAAACAGGAGCGCGATTCCGAAGTCTTTTTCTTATACGGGGTTGGTCATCTGATACAGTACGGCACATATTGAAATCTTTTTTAGGATGTAAAATCGTTATTAAACACAGTGTCGTACAATTATTTTCAGTCCAAGGGTGAGACACAGGGGGGCGCATCTGACTCATTTTTCATATTCAGGGGTGGTAAGCTGATGTAGTACAGCACTTATTCTAAAATATTCATTAGCATCTAGAGAAAATGAAAGACCGAGTACCGTACAAAAATGCTGTTTCTTAAAGGTATAAATAAATATTAATAATATGTAATTAGATGTAATTAAATAGTTACAGTTAATATTCAGAATTTTATATATCATTATAAATATATCATATATAAATATATAATCATATATAAATAAATAAATATATAATTAATATATAAATATATATATATATATTATATATAATAATATATAAATATAATATATATAAATAAATAACATAAATAAATATATAATCATATATAAATATTATAAATATAAATTATATATATCATTATAAAAAATCGTTTACAAAATATCCTCGTCATTACATTCATCGCATACATCATTATCAATCAGTTTTATTTCTAAAGTATTTTCGTAACTATCGTCATTACAATTTTCGCATAAGCTAGAGCGTTTCAAGCCGTGCTTTAACATCCACAATGTTTCGTGCATGCTGTTTCTACCCTGCAGAGTTATGAAATGCTATCTACAACCTCTGGTTGCATTGTCGAATGTGCAGGTTGAAACATATATTTTTCCACTTTTAAACCATAATTAATTGGATTCAAAAAATTCCCTAACAAGGTTGGAACTTGTAAATATGTTCTGAGTTAATGTTGCGTTGGTACACTTTCAGTTGGCAATTTTTGTAGTTTTCATCGTTAATCTTTCAAACTTTATATATCTAAAATGATTCAATAAACACTCCGTTGTACTTTTTTTTTAAACTTTATCAATTTTATAGAATTTTTTTACCATTATTGATAATTATTTGCAATACTGCAGAAGCATCATTGAAACAACTTGCGAGATCTAATAAATTTGCGGAACGTAAACATCTTAAAATTGTATTTTTATCTATGTCAAAAAATGTTGACGTAGCGCCACAGCCAGTAAAATATATAAAAATGAAATTATAGATCTTAATTCAGGGCATTTAAAACTATTACATTGAAAATATTGGTTCGCCTTTTTACCAGATGTAATTTTATGAAGAACTATTTTGAATTGACTTCTGCCAACTGAGTTAAAACTATCAATAAGTCAGTATCATTATCTACTAACTATAAAGACATTTTCTTCAAATTTAGCATTGTGGATGGCAATTTGCACTACGAGTATTAAAACGTCAGCGTATTCGTCAGCTAGTTTCGTCCGAAAAACAGCTAAATTAAGTTGTTTTGTTAATAGTTCAATTAATTTCTTTTTTGCTATTCTCATTCGATTAAAATTCTTTAGGCTTTAGCGCTATTTTTTCGGTGGTTTTTTTCTTTAAATTTAATTTCTCGCCCTAAACAAGTATTTTTTTGTGCCTTCTTGTTCATGGCCATCGAATACAATGACGCTATTTTTGGCCAATCGTTTTTTAACATAATTAATATATTTCGATAAAATGTTTAACATAGTCTCATTAACCTGACATGCGACTTGATGTAACAGAAAACCATCATTGATAATATGAATAAACGGTGCTTGTACAGGACATTCGTAACTTACATCAAACTTATTTGCAAATAAACTTTTATCGTTTTTCTCACACCATTTTCATCAAACATGGAGAATGGATATGGAGCTAATTCAAAGCCTAAATAATATTTCATGTCCATACTTTCTCGAATATTGAGACAAATTCGTAAAAATAGAAGCACAACGGCTATACTTCAATAATTTTATCATTGAATTTTATTTTGTTATTTACAGCGCTTACAGGTTAAACCTTTTTTTTTAGAGAATTACATCGTTTCAAATTTTTGTAAAAATTTTCCTTCAATAAATCAAGACCAATGTCATAAGTTTGATGAGAGTTAATAGAATTATTCTGTACAAGACCAATAGCAATCGAAATAATTTTATCGAAAATTAGAAATGGATCATGCTCTTCACAAAACTCAAATAGTTTTTTTCAGATCAGACTCTTCCCTTTTTATCCTACTTACTCGACTATCTACGTGTGGCTCGCCACTCTTATAAGTACAAAAACAAATGTCTCCACTGCGTATTTATAACATAATTATAATGCGAGCGATCCATTTAGTAACAGTCAATTCGGTTATGTGTTATGAGTGCTTCGCAGTAGCACAAGACGTGATAGGAGGTTTCATCTTCCTCCCAACAGAACCTGCACAATGAGTCGTCTTTCAGTCCCATATTGTGTATTTGGTAGTTCAGCGTCTAGTGCCCGGTCAGGACCCCGGTTACCGTACGTATATGTTTCCTGCCTAAACTAAGTAGTTCTCTTGCCTTCTTCTGGTCAGGTCCCTCAATGAAGGCCCTCGATTGCCGGAGTCGGTGCTGTTGGCTCCAGTGTTCTTCGAATTCCGCTCTTAGGCGCTTTCTGAAGTATCCCACTGTGGTCGCTTTGGTAATTCCACAAGCCGGCTCGGGCCCAGCGAGGAGAGTCTTCATCCCTAGCCGGACCAGTCGATCAGCCCGTTCGTTACCTTCAGTGCCGCTATGTCCTGGCACTCATATCAGACGAACCCTCTTTCGCTTGGTTCTTTGACACTCTAAGGTAAGCTTGGATGAGGTTCTTTGTGACCCCACAGCCTTTAGCGCCCCCTGACTATCAGAGCATATGTGAATGCTCTGTTTACAGTAGCTCCTTGAAAGGGTCTCTTGTGCACAAGCAAGGATGGCGAAGATCTCTGCTTGGAAAGCTGTGCAGTGTGTCCCCAGGGGTATCGTTTGCATTCCGGTCCACCAGACCATTGCCGCATAGGTAAACATGGGTCTCGTGATTGTCTTATAAAGCCACATCATGACTTCAGGCGCGAGACCCCACTTTTTGCCGATGGCGGCTCTACAAGCCCATAGGGTT
The DNA here is from genome assembly GCA_963576515.1 of Cryptocephalus primarius. Classification (NCBI taxonomy): domain Eukaryota; kingdom Metazoa; phylum Arthropoda; class Insecta; order Coleoptera; family Chrysomelidae; genus Cryptocephalus; species Cryptocephalus primarius. Next base: position 7,191,816 of record OY754942.1, on the reverse strand, counting down.
GAAGTCGCCTTTTTGGTTTGTCTCTCAATATGGCTGTTCCAGGAGAGCCTAGCATCCAGGATTACGCCCAGGTACCTAGCTTCCCCGGCCATCCGTATTGGTGTGTCGTTGAAAGTTGGAACTTTCCATTTCAGCTTATTTTTCTTGGTGAACGGGACCATCACTGTTTTGTCGGGATTGTCATCCAGTTTTGTTCTCCGACACCACTTATGTACAGCATTCGTGCTCTTTGTATGAACTCCTGTATTGTACTGCTATATTTACTTTTAGCCAAAATTACAAGGTCATCTGCATACCCTTGTGCGTATATTCCTCCAATTGAGTTCAGTTGCCTCAGTAAGGAGTCGATGACTAGGCACCACAGAATGGGAGACATGACTCCCCCTTGCGGGCACCCTCTCTGTGCCTTAACGCTGATGGAGGTTTCCCCATCACCGCTGGTACGTTCCGGTGATTTAGCATCGCTCGAATCCATCCTATAAGGGACGGTTCGATTTCGTGCTCAGTTACCGCTTGTATGATAGCATCGAGGTTCGTGTTGTTGAACGCCCTCTCTATGTCAATAAAGACATATGCAGCTATCTCTTTGATCGTCAACGAACCTTCCACTTGGCTAAACAAAGTGTGCAGGGCCATTTAGGTGCAGGGGTCTGCGAGTCAGCGCCCCTTCCCTTACTTAAACATCGACCAGCCTCGTCAACGTCTTTAGGACAAAAGATGTTAGGCTGATCGGTCTGAAATCTTTGGCAGTCGAATGTTTAGCTCGTCCTGCCTTAGGTATAAATACTATTCGGGCTTTCCGCCAGGAGACAGGTAAGTAGCTCCAGGCGATACTTGCCCGAAATAGATTCAACAGGTAGGGTAGGAGTATGTCCTCCCCATAATGAAGGGGTACAGGAAAGATACCATCAGGACCCGCGCTCTTGTGTGGTTCGAAAGATTCGATAGCCCATCTGAGCCGGTCCACGGTGACAATCCTCCTGGCTGTCTCACAATCAGGTACAATGGTTTCCAACCGGACCCCATTTTCCTGCTGATGTTCAAAGTTAACATTTCCAGGAAATGCACATTGAGCAGCTCTCGAAAGTTTTCCTCTTGGTTGCTTGCGTAGCCCCCCGAGGATAGCTCTAGGAGTCCTGTTCCTTTTACAGAGATTTTGGTCCGAACCTTCTGCATCTTTGCGGCCGCCGGAAGGCCCTCTACACTGTCACAGAATTCCCTCCAGCTGTCTCTCTTGGCTCTCTTTATGAGAGTCTTGTAGAGTTTCTGGGCCGATTTGTGCTTTGCCTAGTCCTCACCCTTTTTTGTCCACGTGACTCTGTAAAAAGCCTGCGTGTTTCTTTACGTTGCTTTCCACCATTTGGCTTCCCTGGGATGCTTTAAGCTTTGTAAGGGACAGCTATCCCCGAAGGCCAGGTTTATACCTTCCTTTAGTCTCGATGATAGCTTTCCAATGTCGTAGGTCCTTCTGCAGACCTTGGCATCGTTTTTCAGGTTGTCCCTTAGGATGACTCTGTAATGTTCCCAATCCGTTTTCTTTGAGTTGCGAAAGTCCAGACGGTCTTGACCCCCGTGTAGTCATCCTAGTCTAAAGAGGATATATCGATGATCCGCCAAAGTCGGCTCATCTGATATCCTCCATCCCTCTACCCTTACTCCCATGGTGGCAAGAGTGATGTCTATAACCTCAGCCCTCGCAGCATTCACAAAGGTTGATCTGTTTCCCCTGTTGTGTATTTCCAGGTTCGTGGTGCTAAGATACTCCAGTAGGCCTGCACCCCTCTGGTTTGTGCCGCTGCTCCCCCATATTACATGGTAGGAGTTTGCATCACACCCCACGATGAGTGCAAGGCCCTTCTCCCTGCAATACTCTTGGAGTTGAACCAGTTCTTTTGATGGCGGTGGTTCTTTCGAGTCATACGGTAGGTATGCCGAGCAGATTACCATGGAGGTTTTGGTTCCTCCCTCCTCGGTAACTTCCAGCTGAACTGCCACCAAATCTCTATGGCAGAAGTTCGGAATCACTCTGGTTCCCGTTCTTCTGGCAGCGAAGACGCAGGCGCGGGGGGTTTCAGTTCCTGCCCTGTAAAAGAGAAGCCCTTTATTCAGTTCTTTAACATGTCCCGCATAAGCATACGGTTCCTGTAGGAGATAGAGGTCTGTGTGCCCCATGGACATGCGGCGATCTATTATGCAGGTCGCCGCTTTGCCATGTTGCAAGTTACTCTGTAAGATGTCTAGCTACCCAGTCATTAATCAGCCCTGGCGGCTAGCCTAGTTCTGCGTCTCCTGGGTCCCCTTTGGGGACCCCATTGACGCCATTTCTTCGGAGAGGAGAGTTATCTCCCGCTCCATTTCCTCGACTGTGGGTGGTGCCCTCCCCGCTGGCTGTGGTTCGGCCGGCTTAGTTCTCCGGCTGAACGCCACGTGTCGAAAGCCTGCGTAGGTCTTGAAATTTAGAGTCTTTAGTACCTTCGCGAAGGTCTCGTCCACTCCCAGGATGAAGAAGGTTTTGCCCTTCTGCTCCCTGCGGTGGTAGACCACATCTCGGTGCGCACGCCCTTATTTTGCCTTTTCAGGCGCGCCAGGACGGTCTCGGCTTCATGACTTCCCTCAATCATCGCTCCCGTCTTGACATACCTCGGGACTTCTGGGCCCTGCGCAATTCGCGGTGCCGCTCCGTCCCAGGACTTAATTTTGCTGATCGCATCCCTCAGCCATTCCACAGTAAACTGGTCCCCGCAGAGCATCTTTAGGACGCCTCTGGGGTCCCACCTCATCCGCACCGCACCGCAGCGAGGGAACCGATCATCAGTGACCTGATCGAGGAACCCCTCAAGAGCCCGCCCTATCAGGTCGCTCTGCTCCTTAGTGATCATATCCTCGGGGTAGTCCCGAGGCATGACCACCAAGGTCAGGCTTTGGACGGCTGTCGAGCTGTAGCTCGTTCCCGTCTTTACCCTCTTTGTTGGGATGGCAGATTGAGTGGGGGGGGGGGGGGGGGAGGTACTTCCGTCCGGCCGTTGCCTTTTGAGCCCCGGTGTGCGTTGTGTCCCCCCACTCGTAGAAGGGGCAGCAGATCGTGTTGCAGCTCCGCTCTCCTCTTCAGAAGTGCCCTTGGAGAGTTTCCTCTCCCTTCGCGCCTTCCTGCGTTGTGCCCCCGAGAGGCTCTTTTTTAGGGAGCCTCTCGGTAACACCAGGTGTCGTTTTGTCCTTTAATTTTTCGGTATCCATATCTGCTCCCACGAGTACATCGGAAAGAGAGGTCTGCCCCCACAGAGCCGTGTTATGTGGGTAAGGCGATTTGGTTACAATGGAAGGTCGCTAGGTAATCCACCAACACATTTCATAGAGCGCATAAGATCTTGCTCAATGGCCATGTCACTCCAAACACCACCCCAAAATTTGACAGATCGGGGAATCGTAAAAAAATCTTCATTTGTGAAGAGATCATGTGTTGCTAAATTTGCAACGTTTTTTAATTGCATCATATGGATAATAAAGGAGCGCTGATTTTGCATATTTATTATGTTCAGTTGCATAAAAATATGCTAATGGCGTCGAAATACTGTAAAAACAACTAAGACGTAGGACCGTTTTCTTTCAAGTTTTTTTAAGGTTGATTTAAATTTTGCCATTATTTCTAGAAAAATTAGACTTTTAGAAAAATCAGACTCACAAAATTCAGTGTTTTTTGCAAATCATTTAAAAATTGCAATTCATCATCAGTGAACAAGCAACAAATCAGTGAATCAGCAACAAAATTCAAAATATGTCCTCTAATACCTCGTGCAAAAGGAGAAGGGAGAATTACCTGTTGAGAAAGATAGAAAAATTGTAGAAAATTTGACACCACTCACTGGTAATTAATTGAAGGTCTTTCGAAATCAATGGAGTGACACCGAATTCCTTTTCATAGATGAAATTTCTATGATTTCATACGAAATGTTGTGTATGATCGATTATAGACAACTTAAAAAGAAGGATAATGAACCATTCGGTGACATCAACGTTATGGTTTCTGGAGATTTGTTTCAGATGCCAACTATCCGAGGAACGCAAATGTTCCACCAGCTTTTGAGATATATACCTGCGATTCATTGGTGAACACTCTTCAGCTTGATCGACGGAAGTCAATGGAAGACAGAATTATTGACATAATTGACGGAGAACATGCGTCAACAAGATGACAACTCATTTGCGGATCTCTTAAATGCTCTTCACATCGGTGAGTTGAGGGACCCACATTTTGCTTTATTGATGTCAAAATTGTTGACAAAGGCATCCGACGATTTTGATTTGGATAAAGGAATTCGCATATATCCAACTCGTGCACAAGTTGAACAGTACAACACAGCAATTCATTGAAAAATATAGAGCTCAAGGAAAGAGAATGTTCAAAATTCGGATTAAGGATCTACTAGTGGATGCAACAAGACATGTCGACAACGTAAATATGGACAATATTGTGTTAGATGATTTTTGTTTTGAATGGTGCAAGTATTCTCATATCTATAAAAATTCACTGTCAAAATTTTTTAAAACTTTATGTGCGTGATTCTGAATTTGCATAGGTTTCTAAAATTTCGATGAATTGAGATACTTATGAGAAATTATTTTATATTTTTAGTCCATTTTAGAAACCTCATTTTAAAAAAAAAATGTTATCCCTATAATTTTTCAGTCTTTCATCCATTGGCAAGGAGAAAATAACATTATTTTAACTTATAAGTTGTGAGCGTCCAACGTTTACTGTGACAATGATGCGTCATAGTGAGAAATGTAGTTTTCAATGGCTTTTGCTGTTGACTGGTGATCTGTTGACACAAATGAAACAAAAAATGAATCAACGAGCCCAATCGACCAAAAATAATAATCAGGAATGTAAATAATTGTATTTGTGACTACTCCTATCTAACCCAAGCGAATGTGCTATCATAAATTGTTAGTCGTTCCATATCTGTAAACATACTTTAGGTTTACATCTCGTAAGAATCATAGCAAACGCCCTTTTTTGTTGACATACATGTAATTTACAAATTACGATTTAATTTGCAATGAAACTAATATATTATTAAGAAAATATATTTAAATTTCTTATTGAATAGCAATGAAAAGAACATTCGATAACGACAGATGAGTTCAGTAGAATGTGGACCAAACTCCTGTATTCTATAATTATTGGCAATTAGATTATGGAATTGTTAAAGTGATGGAAAATTTGATTGGTAATAAATAGCTGAAATTTACAAAGGCAATATTCTGCAAATACTACATACGGAATAAGAAATAACCGTTGTAATTATATCAGGTCTAATTATATTGTAACCAATTTTCCACTCCTTATCAGCAGTCGAAGCTAGTGGTATAATCTTGATTTTTCTTCCGACGAGCCGGCGCCGACCGATTCCGAAAATTGTTTAATTGTTCTAGAAAAGTCTCGAAATTATTATCGTTAGTATGTAAAAAGGCCACGGAGAGATAAGCATTGAGTCGAAAAATAGGTGTTCATGTGAGCCGACATCCGTCGTAAAAACACGCTCGAATATAAATTTACCTTTAAATGAATTAGAATACGTCCGTATAGTGTTAGTGTTAGTTAAATTAGTTAAATTACGATTAATAAGTCATACTTAGTGTTATTAATTATTAAGAATCCACGAACGTACCAAGGGGTGTCAGAAGTGTGGGATTAGTTGAAAGTAAACTAGGACAATGAAGAAGTTAAGGGAATTAACGGTCGCTGAACTGAAAATGGAGTTACAGGAACGAGACGTGGATTGCGAAGGCAGAAAAGCGAAACTACAGGATAGACTCAAAGAGGATATAAAGAGCAAGGGCCAAGATCCTGATGTATTCCTCTTTGAGGGAGCACCTTGTGTGCGTGTGTGAAAATTACAACCCAGGTGGCAGTTCAAATCTCTACACAAAATCACAAAATTATGGCTCAAATCTCTGATGTTACGATTAAAATCTCTACACAAAAGGATGAAATTATGGCCCAAATCTCCGCCCAAAAGGACGACATGGCAGCACAAAAGAACGAAATCATGGCTCAAATATCCGCTCAGGAGGACAGAATAAGGCAGCCAGAGGCGCACCTATTCAATCAGGGCGCACCGTCAGAAATCTCTGAACAAGATTCGTAAGAAGGGCTGAACCAAGAGTCAACTCCAGAGGCGGAGCTAGCAAGGATGAGTTTGGGGACATCTGCACGACTGAAGCCACCGACTTTCGAGGGTAAGACATCGTGGTCCAACTACCTGAAGCAGTTCGAAGCCGCAGCAAGAGCCAACGGATGGGCATCGCGAGACAAGACTGGATTAATAACTTTTCCATAAATTTCTTTGAAAAATACATTTTTCACTTCGGTTCAGTCAAAATGTCATACCACGAGTTCTGATAAACAATCATGCCGAGCACATTTTGCTAAACAATTATTTAATACAACCGACTGATTAGCTTGCTTTAATATTTGATGAGAAGCATTTTAACCATCAAAAAAACTGTATTAAGGAATATCTGAGTAAATTTTATCCAGGGCAACAGGAATTTGAATGTTTGTCGTCAAAGTAGGTTGGTACTAATGCTAGTGGTGTCAATGCATAACTTCTGCTTTATATCTATTACGGCCTGCAATTGATAAAAAAGATTCATTCCAATAAGTCCATCATATTTCGCGTTAAAGTCAAAAATAAAAAAAATTATTACAGATGCTGAATATTTGTATAATCGCAACTTCATTGTGCAAACTGACATCATGAGAGGTTTGAATATGAAAATCTCCTTTATATGTTTTGTCTTCGTAAAATTTGTGTACCAAATATTACTGATCAAACTAGGAGTACTTCCGGCGTCAAGTAGAAATTTTGCGTCAAGTTCGAGAATGTAAACGTAGGGTAAATCGTTTTGAAGATGATAGGAATTATTATGCCGCGTTCGGTGGAGTCGGAGCCGGACAAAAATTTTGCTCTCCGTTTCTATCGGCAATAGTCGAATCTGTACCTTGACATTCGTCTGACAGATTATCGGAAATTTGACAATTTTGATCATACGATAAGTTATCAAAATGATAGTGGGCAATTTATTGGGTGTTTCCATATTGTCCGGAAGTAATATCAGGATTTTCAAAGTGGTTGTAGTTTTCAAAATCATAATCGAATTGTACAAAAGCATTAGAATAAGGATCAATTGTCTCAGTGTTATAAATTTTATTAGCAGCTAAATTTTGGTTGTTCGGCATTTCAACTGAAGTGTTTTTTCTGTGAATCTGTGAATAGGTGAAGTGTTTTTTCTGTGAATAAGGAGAAAAAGAATTTATCGGTCGATAAATCCGGTTCGTGAAATAAGTCGGTAGATTCATCGTATAGAGTCTTTAGAAAGTCGGAATTGGATTTTGGTTAATGACAGGATATTGGTAAACGTTCGGCCTTCTTAGGCCGAATCATTTTCTTAAATGATTAGATGGGTTAATAAGAGGGGGTGGGTAGGTTTGTGGTCACGAGGTGGTTCTGGTGCAAAACCTGCCTGTCTTTGGTTATGGATGAAATTTTCCTTTTCTAGAACATACGAAATCGCTAATTCTAACGTATTAGGGTTTCTCAGTTTAACCATGTCTTGACTTCTTCCCGAAAGTCCGCGAAGAAACGCTTTTAGGGAAGGTTCGCCGTAATTAAAAATCTTGAAAGCGAGTTCTGCCGCAGCGAGGTTCATCGATATTAATTTTGAAGCAATGGCACTTCTACTTTTCTGAATTCTTTGACCGAATTGGAAAAATGATTCGTTTTGTAAGGTCTTAAAACGATTAGTTCTTGAACTAAAATCCAAACTTCTTTGATCTCCAAAACTGAGCCAGTAAGGCATTAAGGTGGTCTCAAGTTCTAATTTCGGGTCTACTACCTACCAACATTAAAGCTTTACCATTAAGCTTACTGATGATCGATCTAATTAAAAAAGCATTTAATGGGTCATTAGGGTTTAACTGATTTCTGTAAGTGTATATCAATGAGTCACAATGATCAAGAAAAACTTCTAAGGTGTAGTCGTCGTTTCCACTAAAATTAGGTATAGTATATCTATACAGTCTTAAGTAATTGGTAATTAACTTGTCTCTCGGCAGCGCCTGCCGGAGCGTTTACAGGATTTCCTGCATTCATTTTCAACCCATTATTTTGTCTCTTAATTGTACTGTATTATTTCTACTTATATGTCTCAAAAAAAATGTCATATGCCTTGACGAATTTTGAAACGCAATTGGTAACAATTCAACTTATAGTTTGATCATATGCACTGATCGCGATTTAAATTTTCGCCTTAAGGTCGGGAAGGTAAAGAATGGCTCACCGGTTTGTGGATGGCTCCCGTACTCTGCTCCCGATCGTCTCTCAGATGTGCCTTCTACGTGGATCCTATGCAGCCCTTAAGAGTTGACACTCACAACTAGTTCGCGATGATTCGATGGGAGTTGAATCCTACTGACTGCGCCAATTAAATTCGGAAACCCGGAAACGGTCTTTTTAAAAAAATTAGTTAGCTCGATGTTTTCAGTTTGCAGGCGAAGATGAGAATGAAAATGAATGCAAACGACGTAAATTAAAAATATTAAAAAGTACATATGTTCTCTCTCCTCTCTCCTAGCTTTCTCTCGTCTCCTAGCTTCTTAGACTGGGGCGTCGAGGTGCTGAGTCGTCCAGGTACGTGGGACGTAACTCGTGATTACTTTCTATATGCCGTCCCTTTGACAAGGAAGCAGGTAGGAAATAATACGGAACCCGAATAATACGGCAAAGCGAAAACGAAAAACTTTTCGAACAATATCATGCAATTGGGTATAAATGAAAATTTCTATATGCTTAACACATGAACTTTATTTTAAAAGAAAAATTATGAATCTGTAATAAGGTTAGACAAAATTTTCTTCCCACTTTTTTTAGGCTTAGAGCTTAGTTAAAAAAAATGACGTGGTTAAAATTTTTCCTAATGGCTAATAACTAAATCACTATAAATTATATAACTATACAAACATATAAATACAAAATACAATACAACAAAATATTGCAATACCTAGTTTTAAATAACTACAATATGTCATCGTCATTATTGCAATCGGAACCTGATGTTTCGTCATTAGTGCGATGATAACGGGTTCTATTACATAATCATCAACAATACGGTCTAAATTCCATAACTTTTCTTTGTTTCATTGCATGCTGCATACATTTCAGCAGTTACGTCCTCTACAGCTTCATGTAAGTCTCCTCACACCTTTTAATTTCAATGTAATATTTTTTCTCGCTACTTTACCTTTTAATTCTGCCCATTTTAACTCTGGAGTTCATTTGGTAATGGTATGGTGGTAAACAAAGTACAATCCCGTGTTATTTGGCCATTTCATGGATAACGTATTTTTATTAATTTTGTTTGTGTTGTTCAATGACATACATAAGTTCTTTTTTAACCATCATTTCTCAAATGTGACCTGTTTCCTTTTTAGACGATTATTTTTAGACGTGAATGGTAACTGGCGTTATCCATTACTATGACTGAATTGTATGATATGTAAGTCAACATTTGAACGAAATATTCCTCAAAAATGTCCGCAGTTATTTTCTTAGAACATTTTTAGTGGATTTTGAGGTAATTTCTAATAAACCATTATTTACAAAACCATTTTCACCACCAATATGTGTAACTATTGGCCTACGACCTCTTTCTATAAGTGAGTTCAAGCCAGTGGAGTAGCTTTACATAAAAGCTTGCGGCAAATTTACCACATTTTAATTACCAAAAATTTTGAAAAAGTATGCTTTTCATTTAACAGAGTTTCGTCTAAATAATAAATAATTTTACCAGACTTCGAAACCTTTTTATCGTTCATAAGGGACCATTCACAAATCACGTGATAGAAATTTTAACAATTTTGCATACCCTCTCCCCCCTTCATGATATTTCAAGGTATTTTCTGGTACCCTTCGTCATTAATTACGTGATATTACCAAACCCCCCTCTTCTCAAAAAATTAAAACCAAAAAATAATTGAATTATTTATTATAAAAAAATAAGTACAATATAATATTTTATAAAGACCTATTTACGTAAACAAAACACAAAAATAAAATTATAACTTTTACATTTTTTTTTTAAATTTTTTAATCTTTAATTTTTATGCCATGGATTCTTCAAATGATCTGCTATAGATATAATTGGAGCATTTAAACGATCTGTCACTATATTCGTATTTGTTACAGTCTCTTCAGTATCTATAAAATCGTTGTCAATCCATTCGACAACTTCATTTTTAAAATACATAATGGCTGCATGAACTTCTTTGCCTCTAGTTGCACAAATTCTCATGGTTCCTAATTTTACTATGGATTCTTGTATTTTGCAAAATTTTTGGTGTTCATTAATCGAAGCAATTAATCACTAATCGAAGTAAAATATATTACACATCTTGAGAAAATTCTTGTTTTTATGGTTTTTTTTAATGAAATACATAAAATATCGTAAGAAATTATTTTAAATTCATTGAAGGTCTTTTTACAGACCGTATTATGTAAAGTTTGGGAAACAAAAATTTTCTGAAATTTTCCACATTTTACATCGATTTTATTACCTTGTTCAGTTTGTATTATTGGCACAAAACTTCTGAAAAGTGAACAACATTTGGAATTATTACATTTAAAAATTGGTAGAAATATTGGCTGGATCTAATATGTATACATTGCCATTCTTCAGATTTTATTATTAAATCTGTTTCTTTTTTGTGCACAATTATCGGGTTCAATGTATTCAGCTGCATCTGGGAATTTATTTATAATCATATTTGACCAGATTTCTGCCAAACAGTTTCCTGCGAAATGAATCTCTTTTTTTATCATCGATCATTTCCCTTAAATGATTTAAGTAAGTTCCATAATGTTCATGTGATAATACTACTCCTGACAATTCTCTACTTAAGGGCGTCATTCTTCTTTCTACTCTATTAAAACACTTCGTCCTGGTGCATTGCAGGAAATAAACAATGCACGTGAATTGGTCTTTGAAAAATGATGAATAACTACATTTATTACCTTTTTATATCGGAGATTCTCGTCTGGTCCACCGTCTACAGTGATTATACCAACCGGTTTAATATTTTCTTTTTCGTCTTGAGTTAGTGCCTCAAAATCGGTCAATCTTAGTACTTTCTCGATATCCATGTTTTCCTGATTGAATGGCAATATAGGTTGTTCCTGAATATGTAACATCTTCTCGAGAACCACATCCAGTGTTGTTAATAATAATGCCGGCATAAACAGATGGAATCAGTTTATGAGGTTTTGCAACAACTCAATCGTGGTCTGGAAGTGTGACTCTGTATTCCATGTGCATTAGCAGTAGAGTTTATTTGTGGGCTGCAACCATGCCTATAGGAACTCTCGCTTTGTCATCTTGGCTTATGAAAAATACTTCTTTAGAACCCAGTAGACCGGCTAGTTCTTCAAGTTGATGGATTGTTGCTGCAGCAAAATGGGAATCAATGTGATTTCGATGAGCGTCTGCTTGAGGTTTTGCTAGCTTCACGGGAGCTGTCTCGACGTGTCTTTTGCCTTCATCGTCTTGGAATAATAAACACCGCTTCTGCTGATTGATACTCCAAGCTCCTCATTTAACACTTTTGTTAATTCATCGAGAGTTTTTATTGTTCTAATAGCTTCAGTTTGTCGTCTATTATCTGCTGCTGATCGATAAGTTGCAATTTCTATGATCACCTATGAGAGCTGTTGATCTTCGTTAAATCGAGGGCGTCCAACTTTCTCATTGAGTTTCACCTTTTTTCTAAAAGACTGATCCTTGACTCAAATCTCCTCCAGTGCCTCTCGTTTTTCTTTCTTGTATTTTATGTTTCTTTCAGCGAGATTTATTTTCGCTTTTAAGATTTTTCTAGTACTTTATAATTCTTTGTTTTTCATCATATAGCGGGGCTCCTACAGCTTCCTTTGCCGCATCCCGCATTTCGTACGCCATACTCTTCTGTCTGTCCACTCGTTTTCCTGGATAGCCCTGTCTTTCATGGTTTGTTCTATCCCATCCTTCCAGGACCTTGAGGGTCTTCCTCGTCTTCTTCTATTCTGCGGTTGATACATTACTGCTTTTTTTGGCCATCTGTCCTGTTCCATCCTCATCACGTGTCCGTACCAGAGCAGCTGGGTCGTTTGTATTCTCTCCGCAGTTGTATATACTCGACCTGTTCTTCGTCGTATATTTTCATTTCGAATGTGTTCTGTTCCGGATATTCTGCAAGATCTTCTCAGATAGTCCATTTCTACTGCTTCGATTGTTTTCTCTTGTCTCTCGGTAAGTTGCCAACATTCGCATCCATATGTTAAAATAGGCTCCACTATAACTTTGTAGATTGTCAATTTGGTGTTAAGGTTAATTTTATCTGACCACAGTAATGAGTTTAAAATTTGTGTAGCTCTTTTTCCTTGTTGCACTCTATTTTTTATATCTTCTTTTGTTGTTCCATCTTCCGAAATTATCCTCCCTATGTATTTGTACTGTCTACACCGTCTAATCCTATTTATTTGCAGGTCGGGGTCTCCATCATAGCTTCCTACCGTCAGGTATTCTGTTTTTGACATATTCATATGTAAACCCCATTTAGCATATTCGTCATCCAACTTTCTCAGCATATAATCTGCATCGTCCTCGTCTGCAGCTATAACAACTTGGTCGTCCGCGAAAAATAGAGTTGTTAGGTACGCATCCTCCATCTTAATCCCCATTCTTGCAGTTTTGGCTCTACAATTACTCAGAGCTTCTTGGATGTATATTTTAAATAGGGTTGGGGATAGGCTACATCCTTGTCTTAGACCTTTCGAATGCAAGAATGGCTTCGATAAGGTGCTTCCTACCTTGGCTACACTTTTCGAGTTTTTGTATATGTTTTGAATAGTTCGAACATATACATTACTAAGGTCAGATTTCGTCAAGATTTCAAACAGTTTTTGCAAAGGTACCGTATCATAGGCCTTTTCAAGATCGATAAATACAAGATGGGTGGCTAAGTTCCTCGCTTTACGTTTCTCTAGTACTTGTTGTAGAACAAATGTATTATCAATACATGATCGTCCTGCACGAAACCCGTTCTGTTCCTCTATTTCTATCGTATGTTTTTCAATTCTATCTTTCAATCGAGCTAGTTACACTGATGCCACGATTATTGTTACAATTTTTCTTATCCCCTTTCTTATATATTGATGTTATATGTGCTATATTCCAATCTTCTGGGATTGCGTCCCCGTTCATCAGACACATATTAAATAGCTTTGTTACCATTTCATGTAATATCACTGGTCCATTTTTCACTAACTCAATGGGAATGTTTCCAGGCCCTGCCGCCTTTCCATTTTTTGACTCTTCCAAGGCTTTACGAATTTCGTCTACTGTTAACTCATTTACTTCTTGGTTATCAACATGAATCTCCTTATATTGTGATTGGAATTCTGGTCTCTTTTCCGTGAATAGTTCTTTATAGTGCTCCTCCCATTCACTTATGCCTATTATATTAAACTTATTTTGTTGTTTTTCTTCCTTTCTCATATTTCTTATTGTTTTCCATGCCATTGCCACCTTTGTTCCTCCCATATATCTATCAATCTCTTCGCATTTCTTTTCCCATGTTATATTTTTACTTTTTATAACTTCTTTTTTCACTTGTCTATTCCAGTACATATATACCTTTCTGTCTTCTGCTTTATGTGAGTTTAGGTAAATACTATACGCTTTCTTTTTCTTTTGTACCAGCTCTTTTATTTCCTTTGTATACCAATCCGGATTTTTACTATTCTGTGTCTCTTGGTACCCTAGAGCTTCGTTGGCCGCTTGCTGTACACGTTCCTTTATTTGTCCGTATAACTGTTCTGCGTTCATATTTTCCGTCTCCATGTTTTGTAGCTTGTTGGCAAGCCTTAGTTTATAGAGGAATTGAATTGATTATTGTTTAAGACTATCGAGATTATATTTACTTTCATTTATTTTACTTTGTTGGTCTTGTGTTTTTTCTTCCTTTCTTATTCTTCTGTAATCCACTACTACCTTTGCCACCACTATATGGTGGTCGGAACCACATTCTAATCCCCGGTACACTCTTACATCTGTTATGTTCAATTGTGAGTGTTGTTGCTGTATTACATAATCTATGATTGACCTCAAATTTTTAGTTGCCTGCACCCACGTAAACTTATGAATATCCTTATGCGGGAAAAAACCGTTCATTATTTTCATTGATGCAGTTTCGCACATTTCCCTTAGTCGCATACCATTTTCATTTATGGCGGGTTCACCATATTTACCTACTATTTTGCTGTTGTTTTCGGTACCTGTCCTTGCCTTTAAGTCTCCTAAAATAAGTATCTCTTTATCTCTTTTGATGTTTGATACCAACTGTATCAGTTTGTCATAGAATTGATCTTTTATTACTGACACTGCATCATCGCTTGGAGCATAAACTCCAATTATTACAATATGACGGCTATTTTTAACAATCTCTAAGGTCATTATTTGTTCGTCTATTTCTTCCCAGCTTTTGACGAATTTTTCCATGTCTTTGTGAACGGCTATTCCTACTCCTCTCTTTGCTCTAGTGTCCTTTCGTACCCCGCTATAGAAGTGAACGTATTCTCCAATGTTTTCATTGCCTTTTCCTTTCTTTTTGGTCTCTGACAACACACAAATATCGATATCCATCTTCTTAAGTTCCTGAAAGACTTCTGATTGTTTTGTCCTCAAGCCCTGTATATTCCACGTAGCCAATTTCATTATCCTTTTCCGTTGCATTTGTCGTATCCGTTTTGCTCTGTCCTGATTCCGAGGCGATTTATCGAAATTTTTAACCTTTCGCTTTTTTCCGAGTATCGAGGGGTTGGCCCGATGCCTCAACCCCCAACCTGGAGGACCAGGGTTTTATATCGGAGTTCCGTTTCCTAGATACATTGCCTTCTCTTCGGCTACGGATTTGTATCTACCCCACCTGTTGGTCCGCGGGTGGTATTTTATTTCCCACCTACCCTTCGTTCCTTTCGGAACGATTAGGGCATTCCCCTATCCGCCACCTGGGGACGCGCTCTCTAGGGGTTACAGGCTCCCCCGAGAGATTCTTTGTTTTTCAGCTTAAATTTTTTAAATTCGTACTCATTGAGCCAGTTTGCTTCGGTTTTTTGTTCAAGTAAACCAATTTCTTGTTCCAAAACAGAAATTTTTTGATGCAACAGGTCTTGACCTGGAGTTGACCTTTTCGACACAGTAAAAATTGGAGCTGTTGGAATTGCCGATTTTGGTCCATTACCTTTGTAACTACTGCCTTTTAATTTCAAGCGAAACGGTAGTACTCTTGGAAATTCCCGAAGATGTAGTAGTGATCGTAGTCTTTGCTAATGCCTAAAATAAAAGTATTCTATTATGAACCGAATACTAAAAACATCCTTTTCTATAAAACTTTGCTGACAACAGGTAAGAATTCAATTATTTGGAAATGAAATGAACAATTGGAGGGGAGATTATTCAAAAAAGAAAACAAACTTTTTTTTCTTTAAATGTTCATTATTCAGTTCTGTCAGCTTCGCTTGAAATAAATCTGCGAAGTTTTTCTTCTCTATCACAGACTTCCAAAATAATACTGCATCCTTTTGTAGTTGAGCTGGTTTTTGGACCAGGAAACGCTGCTTTGTATTTACTAAACAGCTCCTGGAACATTTTGTTCTTGTCCATGTTGTCTAGATTAACAAATAATTTCAAATTAATGGCTGAAAATCGAGAAGACCTACATTATTTTGCATGATATGTACAAGCATGCTCTTTCAACGAGGCAACTTTTAAACGGGCTTCTATTTAATTTTTAACACAAAAAGTATCATTGTTATTACATGAACAAGGCATAATTTTCATAGAGTGTAAATTGTTTTTAGATAAAGATATTGAAAAGAATGGGTTTAAATTTATTACTCCTAATTAATAACTATTTAGTTAAACAAAATTGCACCACCACTTAAAAATGTTCAAATCTTGCCATACTTTTAAAATGGCATGCATCGTTTATTTCAAATTCGAATATCTCAAGCATGGTTATTCATAGCTACTTCTACTAAGCGTGCCTTTTTTACCTAACAATGATACAGAAATTTACATTCGTCTTAAAAATTTAATGGAAGCATTTAAATAATATTAGTAATTAATTGATTAATAGAAATTTAAGCTAGAAAAATCAGAAGAAATAAAATTCCAACACCGTGTAACTCTGAAACTAAGCATTTTCTGTATAATTATAGGAACTTTATTCTTATTTTTAAACAGGGAAGATCGGCCTCAATAACCTAATAACGGGCCTTATATCAATTTTAGTTTACTAGTCAGCTCTCTACATTCGTAACATTCTCAGATTATATCATATGCATTTCGTCTCCTGTACGTTAAAATAATATACTGGTTGTTATGTTTTTAGGTAAGTCAACTGCGATTTTCTAGAAGTCAACTAGCGCTAAAGCTGTTTTAGTGTTCTATTATCAGCGGAATGTGTAACTAGTTCGAAAATGGAGTTTTAAGATCGAATAAGAGACGATTAACACTTTTCAAAATACTTTTCTAGGTAATCATTTACTATGGATATTTGGATGATGATTGCTTTATAAATATACTAATCAGCCTAAACTTCCACCCTCTCAGAAAATGAAATTTGGAACTATCGGATGTTCCTACTTTCCTCAGTTCGAAAAATTCGGGTTTTTTGAGCTTCTTGGAGGCCTAAACTAATCAACCGTCCCGAGTTTGAAGTTATTAACTGTTCAGTATTCCATATCGAAATAAAACTCGTAGTAATAAATTTCACCCCACGACCGGAAAGAGAAATGCGGAATTGTATTATTCTCTGAACCATATTGGAGCTTATAGCCCAATGAAATAAAAAAAAAGGGCAAAGTAATCCGTTTCAGGTTGAAACCATTTTAAAATCGAAGTTTAGTTAAAAAGAAAAGAAATTCTTTCAGAAGTATCGGTTTAAAATGATGGTTGATTAAACATAGTTTAAATGGTGAAAATTGCAAAAAATGAGTTTTTTAAATACATTTAGAGGTAGAAGACCCGCTAAAAAAATTATGAATAATTTACTTAAATAATTGCAAAAAACCACCGAAATTTGAATTTGCAATAAACATCGAAAAATATCTAAATTATTTGGAAACTTGCACAGAAAGTTGCCTTTTGCTATTCTTGAGATTCCCTTAAAATTTGGTTAAAAAATATTAACTATAGTCTGTCTAAAAATGAGGCGAAGTAATAAAAACTCATTATAAATGTAAAACCGATACAAGGTGGCACCCACTAAATATGTCGAGTTCTCTAATGTTTTGCACGCTACCTCCCCTAATCTCTTTATATTACGAGTGTTTCTCCCTGACCATTGGCTATTTTGTACGCCTCGGCACATGCGAAGAACCACTCACTGGCGTACGGTCGGGAAAAATGACGAAATGTGCAATAATCGATAACTGAAAAAATTACGTCTGCGTGCGCGTGTGTGTGCGTGCGTGCGTGCGTGTGTGTGTGTGTTTGTGTGTGGGCGCGCGCTTGAACGAGATAGAGAGGGAAAGAAAGACAACACTTCAGTACATGTATGGTCGTGCATTAATTTATGAAATTTTGCGGCCCTGAGAAGGGCCAGTTTATGAAAAGTTTTTCCCAGCCGTCACCTTCTCCTTGGTAACCTCAGTCGTCGTTGCCATCGTCGAATTCTTCCCAAACATCGGAATCTGAAGAAGAATCATCATTTGGGTTGATAATACTTGATTCTATCAACGACTCCGAAATGTTATCCAACTGTAACATTTGGTCTTCTATTTTCAGAACGTGATTTATGCATTTTTGCCAATTTTCCTTGGAAACTTTACATATTGCTTCTTTAAGCAAATTTTTGACATCTGCTAATTTGAACGTTGTATTTGTTCTCGCCACGTCCCCTTTTATTTGTGCCCATATTAGCTCAATGGGATTCAGGTCGCAGTGGTACGGAGGAAGCCGAACCACTGTTATTCCTTTCGCCTTGGCTAATTCATCGACGACGTGCCTTTTAAAATCACCTTTACGTGAATTGGCTAAACGCAAGAGTTCTACTTTTAATAGGTTTTCGGCACATTCGATCTTTTTCGAGGATAACCATTCTGCGATACGTTGTTTTCACCAAGAGCTATTTGGTAATTTCTCTTCTAATCGGGAATGGTAACTAGCGTTGTCCATAACTATTATGGAACCATTCGGAATTAGATCGATCATTTGACCAAACCATTCTTCAAACACGTCCGCAGTCATTTCTTCATGGTAGTCTCCTGTCTTAGTTGATTCAAAAATTAGTTCTCCCCCTTCAACGAAACCATCCTCGCTTCCAATATGGGTAATAATAAGCCGTCGCCTTTTACCCAACGAAGGCTTTAAACCGGTGGACCAACCTTCTAGAAAAGCTTGCCTTCGATTAGTTACACTGGTATCTTGCCAAAATTTTGGCACGGAATGTCCTGCGTTAATCCAAGTTTCGTCCAGATAGAAAATTTTTTTCATTTCTAGCCTACTCCTTCGAATATCGCGCAGGTAACTTCTTCTCCACACAATGATGTCATCTCTTTCCATCAATACAGATTTTCTATTGTGCTTCTTCCATCGAAATCCCAAATCCTTTAAAATCGTCCATAATGTACATCGGCTCATTTTTGGAAAGTCCTCGTCTTCTTGGACAGACAATAGAATTTTATCTAGTGTTGGAAGTTCGTTGCGGAAAAAGAAAGCGTGAACTTTTCGACGTAGTCTCCTTTTTAGAAATTCGTCTAAGGAACTTTAGTATTTATCTGCACCTCGATTAGACAGCACCCACTTTTGTACATCGGTAGGAAATTTTCATATCTCTTCGTTTCTTCCATATCCCGAGGATTTATTAGACAAACAGTATGAAAAAAAACATTACCGTAAAATATTATAAAAAATACCGATTTCCAATATTGTAATATGTTATATTAATGACGAGTTAACAACAATTCAGGTAAAAAGGGAAGCGTTCCTGAGATGATAACAATCGCGGTCGTAATACCTACCTTTTAATAAATCAATTATACCGGTTTTAAGGAAACTCAACATTACATAGACAAATTTAATGCATTTATTAATATTCGTTGATTTCTTTAAGAACGCCTCTGGTTAGCGGCGAAATAATCGGTTTATTACTTCGCCTCATTCTTTGACAGGGTATAGTTTGTGAATTATTCTATTTGTTTATTAAAAAGGGTATTTTGCAACCTAAAAGACGCGCTCATATTTTTCGTTTTGATCTATACTTTTAAAATATTCAATTGAAAATTTAAATTTCAAAGATCCTCCCCCCCTAAAATGGAGTTTGAAAAATTGTCTAATTTGTTTAGAGAGTTTTTCGTTAATAACATTACAAGGAATAAATTTATTTTAATTTCGTTTTGATAATTGTTTTCCTGATCATTTTTCATGAATTTAAAAAACAAAAAGTTGACAGAATCATTTTCAACAGAGATGGCCATTTTTTTTAAATTCGCCATTTATTTATTTATCAACATAAAGACTTGAAACTGCACTAGTAAAAAACTCATTTTTTAAGCAATTTTCACCATTTAAACTATGTTTAAACAATGGCGCCGTCATTTTAAACTCATACTTTTGGAAAAATATCTTATCTCTTTACCTAAATTTGGATTTTACAATGGTTTCAACCTGAAACGGATTACTTTGAGATTTACTTGTATGAAGATTTTATATGACTGGGCTATTAGGCTATAGAACTGCTAAGTTTAAAATTTCTACCTATTTAGGCACTGTTAAATAAATTTCATCCATGTTTCTCCCCACGAAAGGAAAATTCGGTGTGTGTGTGTGTATTTTCTAGACCTAAGATATAAGGGGGTAAAGTTTCACGTTTCTAGAGGAAATGGTCTTTTAGTAATTCTGAACAAATATATAGTACTTATGTACATGTAGTATAAAGACACTCTTTTGTATATTTGATTATTTATATTCAGTTGAAAGGTAATATTTTTGTCTCATGGTTTTCAAGTCAAGTGGTTATCTTATGTGGCGTTTCTACGTTCCTAAGGACCCCTGCATATTAGACTTGTCAAAATATCAATTGAAGGATTTCCATTCATGGACTTTTATTTTCCGTTGTCACAACTTGATAGTGGCAATTCATAACATTTTAAGTTTCATTACTGCAAGTTTTTTAAATAATGAAAAATGAGTGCACTAAAATTTGTACAATTTGTATTTCTATACAAAAAGTACTTACCTGACAATGTAATGCTTTTGTTTCACAGCACTTGTTTATTTGAACTAAAACGATTCCGTATATTAATAAAACTGTTTCTTACAGCTAACATATGCTTAATTAGTAACTTCTACGTGATTTGTAATAAATGTAAATCATTATTTCTGATATTTAAACGCTCCATGGATTACATATTTGTTTTACGGCGAGTTAAATTCCACCAGTCGCATTAAAATCGATGTTTGTTTTCGTCTTGGTTTAACTAACATCACTTAAGTGCCATATGAACCGTACGTACGCGTTTGAACGAAATCGCAGGATGAGTGAAGATATTTAATTCCTAAAATGTTTCCATGTGGAGTCCGTAAATATAAATGGAAAAGGTTGAACAAGATTTTATTTCAGTTTAGTAAAAATTAAAACAATGACAAGAAGTATAATCACAGTCTAAGGTCGCAAAACACTCTAAAGTGAGATAAGAAACTAAATGACCTATAAATAATAAAGAAACAAAAACAAAACGAAAAATATCACCACACAAAAACAGCAAATTGAAAAGTCTGCAAAATTCAAATCATTTGAATAAAAAAAAGTTGATAAAGTTGATCTTAAAATAGGCATTCCAACAAATCTTATAAAATGTTTTTTGTCTGTAACTAAATTGATTAAGACCAATTGCAGGGACTAAAACAAACCCAATATCAAAACAGGTACAATATTATCGTAATATCTCCTTGTGTCACAAATTACACACACAATTAAATGCTTCAAATAACTTGATAAAATCCTCAGCTCTGTTCACTTTCAATTACATCACATTTCCACCCAATAACATATCAGATTTTAGACAGCATTCCAGTGCTCAGCCCTCCAGAGTAGTACAAACATGTTAGGTTTAGTTGAGACTGAAGGGGTGGTCATCATAGGACTTGCCAAGGGTGTACCTGTAACTACTGGAACGTCAGTATATCTAGATAATAAATTCCTATAACCCCTTCCTATTGTGGCGATTAATGGGGTATTTTCATGGCTCGCGTTATTACTCTTTCCCATCATCAAGGGGACAATAGCTCTTACTTCTTCTTCATACGGTCTGAATATTGTTATGGGTCTCAACGAGTGGCGTTCGACTATAATTATACAACCCCAAGTTGTTCCTATGTAGAGCTCATCATTTAAAACTACCAAACTTGATACCTAAAATATAATTTTTGATAAACATGTTACCAAAATAAATTTATGAACTTTATCCAAATCATTTACTTGGCAATTCGTCGGGCTTAAATGCTCCTCGATGGCGATGGATTTCAAGCTTTCTGAACAAGGAACCAACTTAGAACAGTCCAATTTATTGATGATGGTCTTGGTTTTGGAATCCCACTGGAAAACGATACATCCAGGTCGAACGTAAGACCATACATGGTCTTCATACGATATAAGATTCATGACGTTAAGATTTTCAATGGCTGGATAATAGTGGTTCACGAATTCATGACCTGTTACTGCTTGCTCTTTGATGATGTATATAGAGATCTGTCCATTGGACTCACCACACCAAAGTTCGCAAGATCTGCAATTTATATTTCAGTTAGTGACTATAATAGTTTACAGCTATATTGGGTACTGATGTAATTCAGTTAATACTGTAGTCCAATGTAATTTTGATTTGCTTACATTTAGTGCCTATTTTATTTAACTCGAGAAGGGTTTTGTATTAGCATTACTTAATTTGGTAGAAATTTAACTAGACCTGATTTAGTTGAGACCTTGTGTTAATTTCACTTTGCATCTACATTTGCAGTAGGTTTAATTCAATTTTGATATAACTACAATTCATTTTTGACTTATATTCATGTAATTATTATTTAATTCAGATATATAAATCACATTTGGTACAAATTACTTTTG
This sequence comes from Cryptocephalus primarius, assembly GCA_963576515.1. Classification (NCBI taxonomy): domain Eukaryota; kingdom Metazoa; phylum Arthropoda; class Insecta; order Coleoptera; family Chrysomelidae; genus Cryptocephalus; species Cryptocephalus primarius. Next base: position 7,169,597 of record OY754942.1, on the reverse strand, counting down.
GTCATTTAAATTCGATTTACTTTCGATTAAAATTAGATTCCAACTCATTTAACTTTTACACAATGCTACTAATAATAGAATAATAACAGAATTTGGGCCATTTACTTTCCTTCGAGTCTTTCTAAATTATCTCCAGAACAATGTCTGATCTTACATACAAATTACATTCTTCTTATTGGTTCTAATGGTTACTTACTCTTTGGTTAATACTGCACACATACAATTAATTGCAGACATAGAACCCAGCTCAGTCATCACAAAAGATCCCTCAGCTGATGTAGGAGTCAAAGGTTTAGCTTCAGAATTTACAAGAAACAACCTTCCATTAGATAATGCGCATGCAACCCGTTTCAAAGATGGTAGATATAATAATGCTTCCACTTCTGAATATTGCTGATTTTCGAGGGTGTAGTAAAACAATTTTCTACCATCATTAGCACTAAAATAATTCTTTTAGACCATAAAAAAAATTGTTATTAAACAAAACTTGCGAATAAGCATGGAGATTTCCAGAATAGTCCCCAATCCAAACGGAGTCGCCAACAGTACAGGCTGCTGTTGCTCTAACAGGTAATGTCATAGAGTGATATTGTAACCAACCCCTTTCTGCAGCAAGCAATAAATCTATTCTAGAATTTGAACACATTAACCACATTTCAGATCCTGATAGTCCATCATCTGAAATATCAAAAAAAATCATCAGTAGGAAACCACAAATAACAATGTATAAAATGTGGTGGAAATCTAAACTTTCAGGTTTAGAAAATCAAAATCAATTAACAACAGACACAGAAGTCTTCTAAAAAACATCTAAGTCTTTGAAGTGCCCTTGAAAATAATGAATACATGCATATAACAAGTAAAACAATTAATATAGAACATATAGAATTTAAATAATTATAAGGTTGGCATTATTGTTCATGCCAATTATTCTTAGTTTTTATTTTTTAATACTATACCTGTTATGTGAGTGAGAGCAGCACTGGTTGAAGCTACAACAGGGGCCTGATGTTTTAAAGAAACGACATCACATAAATGAGTGAATTCTGGAGCACTCGCAATTGATACAATTTGACTAGCCGAAGGTCTATCTTTAGGTTGCTGAGACCAACATAGTACCATTAAGTCCAAGAAATAACTAGGGTATAAAGTTTCCTGAAACAAAATTATATTAGTTTAATTTCAGGTAGAATGATTGTTAAAGAAAATTAATCCTATGAGTTGACCCTAAATAAATTAATGAGCATACTAAAAATAGAGGAAATAAATGCCTGCGTAGAAGGAATGAAGAAATCAGCGAGGAGCGATGTGGATTTTCAAATGAAAGGAGAGAGTGAAGGAGCGGATGAAATTAAATGGGCCATCAAGGAAAATGCAAGATGTAGAAGTGTGGGTAGCCAAGAACGAAACGATTGTGGTAATTGCCAGGATATATCTGAGCACCACAAAAGAGGTAAACAAATTCCTAAGAAATGCAACGAGGTCCAAAACAAGTGAAGATGTCAAAATTATATGTGGTTTCCAGACTTGAAAAAGTGAATATTGTGTGTTCATAACGATGACAAGATATGAGATGGCTCAGAGTTTGACTGGACATGATACTGCAAAGAAGGTGACATTGACGACCCTGAATACACCTAACTGTATGGTAGTGCTTGAAGCAAAGAAAGAAGTCCTTTATTGATAGTAATGAATAACACAAACACTATTAAAGAGATTGTACATGAAGCCTGAGAGGACAAGAATGGGACCTATTCGATAAGCTAGCAAAGATAATCATGAAAATCAAAGAAAGGAAGGACAGAGGGACAAAAGGGAGGAGGATGCTATATAATAAAATATAATTCATAAATAGTAACATTATCAAGTTTAACCGTAGAAAGCTAGGAAATTGAGGAGATAGCCCCACATTGACATTTGAAAGAGGGAAACATGCCATCATGAGGGATGGAGAGAGACATATCTAATCACCTTGTTCGATGATAGGGTAACATACATATATAAAGTAATGAGAGCTACCACCACTCCGTGCCACATCCCGACGCAGGGCCCGGAGTGTTGTTGAAAAGAGCACACCTCCCTTTTCAGAGGATGAGGTCGTGTGACAAGACGGAAGGAAGAGTTTAATTAAATATGAGCACAGTAAAAATGACGCTTTGCCTACCCTAAACGTAAGGGGTGGTCTCCCTCCTTCCAGTATGCATTCCTTTACCGATTCGTGACCCTCGAAAGGTTGATGTAACGTCAACAATTCGTAGATAAACATTCCGAAAGAGAAACAATCAACTTTCTCTGTGTACTCCTCTTCGCCATTATATCTCATGATTTCAGGAGCCATGAAACCTTCTGTACCACCAAAACCTTTCGTACCAGATGGTAAAGTAAGCCGGCTAATTCCTGGATTAATTGAAAATAACACAACTGATTAAACTATGATAATAAATCCTTACCATAATCCGCTACTTTTATATGTACTGGGTGGTCTGGGTGATCTACGAAAGGAGGAGGCATTTCCCAAACAAGAATGTTCTCAGATTTCAAATCTCTGTAAATGATGTGCTGTCGATGCAAGTACTCAATTGCTTTGGCAACCTAGAAATATGGTAATAAAGGTAATAAATATGGTAATAAAGTTTTGAAGTTAGCTCTATTCTCAGTAATAATAACGACTTGTTTAAAAATGGTGTTGATTTGTTTAAAAGTAAAAAACACATTTTGTTTGCAATGTTTAGTAGTGTAGTTTATAGTGCATGGGTGATTATGTAATATTTAGCTTAAAGCAGAATTATTATCTATTATTAAAAAACATCCACAATTTGAACAAAGCTCGTTTAATTTTCCCTTTTCACCAAAGTAAAGTAAAAAATAGAACTTCCGACGGTTTGAAGCAGATAAAATAATGTTAAAAATTTCAAAACTAGATGATACGACATGAGCGCAGTTTTAAAACCTTCCACTTATTACCTGGAGAATAATTGCTTGTAGCGTATAAGGGCCGACTTTAGCCCCAGACCTCCTGTAATGCCTCAAAACCAAATCTAGAGCGCCTTGAGGTGCCAGATCCAAGACTAACGCCAAAGGGCTAGTACACACACCCATAAAAGGAACAATGTTTGGATGTCGCAAGGACAGAAGTATGTTCAGTTCCTGTCTAGCGGTGCAGTAAGCTTTACAGGCGTACTGTAAAGGATCCCTGTCCCATTTGCCTTGTGCTGCCTTATACGCTATAACCGCCGATTGGCGAGCATTTGGTCCAGGTTGGACAGGTTGTAGCATTTTCATTGCTACATCTATCATCGTGTTGGAACCGCGCATTTTGCATGTGCCTTTGAAAACAAAACCGAAAGCACCTCGGCCTAAAAGGCGGCCTTTTTTAATGTTCTCAGGTTTTATTATGTAACGTTCGCCAAGATCCATAAACATCTATAACATGATTATTCATAACCTAATCGTTCAAACAATTTTCAGCACTTACTGTATCAGGTGCTATTCTAGACAATGAACAATTTCCATGACTTGGGCATTCCACGACTTTAGATCCATAAGCCGCCAAAATACACTCTTCAACCATCCAAGAGTAATAAACATTTTTTGCAGACTGATCTTGGTCCTCGTTCTGTAATGCGGGATGACCTTCTGTGGAAGGTATCCTACTAGAACCTGTAGAGTCTGGTCCAACCCCACTATCACATTCTGAAGCATTAGATTCTTGGGATTTTCTGATCCTGTACAAATTATGGCAACCCGAACTTTGGTCATTGTCTTGGCTCATAACGCTTAATAGTTGCGCTCCAGAGGACGGAAACTCGTTTAAATTTTGTTCATATTCACTAGTTTTTAGGCACCCTGGACATGGAATCAGTCGTGTCACTAAAAATTTTCCTTCCGACGTATGAACAAAACGAGTCCCTAAGGTGGGATACCAATCTTCAAGTAGAATGTCGATGTGATCCACTGTTAGAGCTAAAAGTTGAGCAGTACATTCGGAAGTGGGATGAATAGTAATTTGATCCATGACTTTGGTATCGCAATTTTCCACAATCGCCGGGGTCACCATTAAAGATTCAACGGGAAAGTAAATCTCTAATATGGAACTGTTTTGGAGGTCAACATCGCACCACACTCCTTCTTGTTTTAACTTAAATCTACAATTTTTGTAATTAACACAAATTTCAATAAAATAAAAGTTCTTACTTTAACTGCCTGTAAAACGCAGAAGAAATATGTGATACTTCCTTCATGCGAAACAAAGTTATGTCTCCATATTTCAGTTGAAGTCCTGTCTGCCACAATACCCACTCAGCTTTGAGATCTAGATGTTTGACTAATCGCATGTCTTGTGCTAATTCCTTAGGTAAGATAAAATATGACCTAATGATATCAATGATAGTGTCGTCTGCTAAAATCCGTGACATCAATCGGCTCCAGAACCCAGAAGGAAAGTATGACATGAGTAAGAGCCGCGTCATAGATTTATTGGTCGAAAGACCTTTTAGTTGGTACTGAAACTCTTCGGGTGATTGAACTAGAAAGAAACGATTATCGGTAAATAACAAATGACGAGTTCATTAATCGAGATATGATCAGAAAAATTGATGACACTTCTTAATCCTCAAGAACAAGCGACATTGATTATTCTTTAAAATTTCCGGTTTTATTTTTTATGTGAATTCAGAAACAGTGTAAGAGTGAAAGTAATGCGTAGTGTATCAAGAACAATTTACTTTCTTAGTTGTTAAGTTCAATTGATTGTCATCCATGTCAGATATGTTGTTTAAAAAGTCATCCAATGATGTTTGTTAAAAATACAAATATGAAGCATTGAATGATTTGAAATGTGAGTAGTATGGTGGCAGCTTCCACAAAAGTTGTGCAAAACTTTTATATGTGAAAAACACTCATGGTGAATGAGTTACAAAAAACAACTACAAAACAAAAGGGCATAATAATAATAAAACTACAAGAAAAAATCATTATTTTCAATAAACATTTTAAATTCGCGGACATATTGAATGAACGTCAAGTTAAAGAACAAAAAGGGCTTATCAATAAAAACACAAAGACTAAAACACAAGATAAAAACAACAATGGTGTTACCAATTAACGGAGTTGAACATCGACAAATAAAACCAAAACTGATGCGGGGATACCAACAGCTACAAAAGAAACCATAAGAATAACAAAGGTGAACAACAATAAAGCAATGAAGAAGTCGGACCAGGGAAATGCGAAATCAACTGGAAATTTCAATTATAGCCAAAATATCGAAGTATCAAATAAAAACAAGTTTGAAAAAAGAAGAACAATCGCTGGTACTATTACTACAAAGTACTCCAAAATTTGTATGACGAAAGTTCAGTCAGTCCAATAGCTCATCTAACATTATATGTAAACGTAATCAAGTTCTTTTTGATCTGAATAAATGGTCTTGCAACCAATTCTCTTGTATCTATGTATTATATTTATGTGATATAAATTTGTCACAAAAATCAAATTTTTACGTTTTCACAATAGACAAAAACAAATTTCTAATACTAATTTATTCTATAATTACAAATTAGAAATTGTGCCTTGTGTAATATTTCTAGGTTTTTACTGATAAACGTTTACAACGAAATAAGCAACGTGAATACTTTATAGCTAAAATTAATTCTTTAAACTTTCTGTGTAGACATTTGGGTCTATTCTAGACAAGAACCACTTAATACTGATTTATCACGCTACAGAAGAATCTCATTCGAGGTAAGGTATTTGCTTTTGGGGAATGTCTACTCATCCTTGCAAGGTATTTATTTCACAAAAGAAATTGATTCGGTGTGTGGCAGTAATTCCTTTTACTTGTAGCTGCAAAGATTATTTTGGGAAATTTTAAATATTACTTAATATTCATGTTAAAAATTTAATATAAAGATATTATTTACACATTTTTGAAGTTTGTGTTTTTGTTTATCCTAATGTAAACTCTGGTAAAACAAACAGTGAAATAAATATAATTAACACCACACAACAGAAAAAACTATTCCACATATCGTTTTCAAAAAAAAATTGTTTTTAATTCATCTTCTGTGATCGAACAAAGGCTTTATCATAAACTACTTTGAAATGTCAAAAATTCTTCAAGTATAAATAATTTTAACAAACGATTGAAACAGTACCTACTGCAAAAGAGCTTTTGTTAAATAAATGAGTACTTAACAAGTTAGTTTGTTTTTTGTTTAATCTAATAGCTGAAGTCATTTGTTTGTTCCATGTAATTATTGTGACAACTATATATTGTATTTAATGCCATTTCTACAAAATTTAATATTTTGGTTTAATATAGACTTACTGATCACTTCTATACAAATGCATTATTGGTTTAAAAGAAAAAAAAATACTATTATTGTTATTAAAAATATTCCGAGACGTTATCTTTCATATTTCAGGTAGCGTTCAATCCTGACAAGAATGCCATAAAGGGAGAACTATATATGGAATGCATATTTGCATATTTTAAAAATGTAGGCAACTTAGCATGTGCATTAATTTTTTTGCATATTTTAGGTTTTTTACTATAATAATATTCTAGTTTATCATCCAACACTGACTTTTTTAAAGTGATTAATTTGTTGCAAAATGGGGACAGTCTTTTCTCACAAAAAATTATTAAATTCGTTGAAGTAAAAATTTAAACACAAGAATAAATAGATTTTTCATTTTTATATACAATTCTTCTCTTTTGCATTATTACCTCATTAATTGTAGAATTTATTAAATAATGGGTAGAATTACCATTAATTTCAATTATTCGTTGTTTCATTAATTTTCAATTAATAATAATCAAATTTTAATAAACTCTTACTAGGATTTGAAGACAATGTGGAGACACCGGGCACAGTGAGCTCGAAATTCCTTTGAGCACTGGAATCCCTATACAGAACGGACCTCGGTGAAACGCTGATCTTCTTGTTCCTCACGGCCCAACCGCGAGACCTCAGCGGCACCTTGACTTTTACCATAGGATGAAACTGCCCGGGATACATCTGAGCCATAATAATGTCTTCTTCTGAAGGTAATAATGATGGTATAAGTAGAGTCCTGGAGTCCCAAGTCAAAGCCACTTCAAACTTGTTCAAGAGATTCACTATGTAGCCTCTGGTATCGATGGGACCGATGTTACTCGCTTTAAAGATGTGTTTCAGATCGTCTAGTTTCATTACGCCAGTGCGAGCAAAAGGATTTATCTCTCTGATGGTTACAACGTGGGCTAGCATATCGCACAGCCATTGAGGATCAAGGAAATATAGATCTTTCAGTGTAGCGTCGTCATAGTGCAGCAAAACTCCTAAAAAGTGTAAGTAATATAAAATATAACGTGGAAAAATTATTTCTACCGTTTTCGTGAAGAAATAGTGTCGCTTGATGCAACTCGGACCAATCTCTGAAAGTTTTGTTATACCTCTGTAACATTTCAGTAGTCACTGAAGATCTGTACTGCTCAGCACTTAACACCGGATCCAATCCACTCGCTCGCTTTTCTTGGGCAATGTAACTAACAACATCCTCTAACGCTAAATACGTCGCAGGTACTTTCTGCTCCAGCAAAAGCTCTTTGCTGCCTGGCGGTTTTAAACTAAACACTGTATCATAGATTAGATTGCACAAAAGTTTGATGTTATGCCTCGTTCTGCAGCTTATTTCGATAGTGTCCAATACTCGGGGCAAGCCGCACTTTTCCGCATCTACGATATTTATAAAACGATCGCGGATAATTTGTTGATACTCCTCAGAGATGTTAGGGTTGAATTCTTGGACTACATCGTAATGTGTACCGACGATAATGACAGGAGAATTCGGCGCACGAGCTTGTATATTCACTAGCCACTGAAGAATCTCGTTAATACCTTTTTGACCGTCTGTTATTTTCCAAACTACCAGATACAAACTACGTTTCGAAAGAAAATACTGATGGGTAGCGTAATACCTGGAATTCGGGTTTTATTAGACCATGTTGATTTTTTTGTAAGTTCCTTACTCTTTTTGGCCGCCAAAGTCCCAAGTTCTAAATATAACAGGGCCGTGAGAATTATGAGATCGGACCTTCTTCTCATATATCCAATCTCCTATGTCTACTCCTACGGTGGACATATTTGTGCCTCTAGAAGTTTTCACGTTTATGTTCTTGTTTCCCATTCTTTTTGCCCAGTGCTAAAACACACAGTACATTAAACATTATATTGTTTGAGTCCTTACAAGATATAAAATAATTGTATACATAAAGACATAATAGTATAATCACAGTTCAGATACATAAATCTTGGATAATTTAATGTTTTTAAAATTTTAACTAATGCTGTTACTGATGGGAGATTTGTTGTAGCACTTATGTGGACACCATTGGGATAATATCGTTTTGATTTATGGTTGATAATCTGAAGTCACTACCATCATATTAGATACATACCATGATACATTGCGAACTGATCTTAAGTCAACGTAATTAAACGTTTCTTAAAAATTTCGTACATCTCTCATATGTTTATAAACAAAAAATGTATTTGCATATTTAGAGGTTAAATAAGTGTATTGCGCATGCAAAGTGTTTACTTACATAACTTGACCATTATAACTAACCTCTGGCCTTTTTCTAGAAACACCTTCCTGCCTTAATTGATCTAATAAACTCGTTTTACCTATACCTTGAACACCGACAATCATCAGTTTCATCCTTGCATAAGGTTTGGCATCCTCAAGTACCGATTTCAAATACCCGATTATATCCATGGTTTTGTATTTTTTGCTTTCGATCATAGACTTGAGAGGTTCCTGAAGTGTCGTACCACGCGTGTTTAAATTCCATAAACGAGATAATAGACCCATCTGTGGTGGGAGTTCGTTGATTTCTATAAATAGATACTTGTGTTTATTTTAGTATTCTCAATGACTTAGTTACTTCGTCGCCTTGGCCAGTAATCATATTGTTTAAAGCAAATTTTCTCATTTCTATATTGTGTTTTGAGATATAAATTAAATGAAGATTAAAATTCGTTTCAATTATTTAGCTGTTGAATAGAAATTTGGATGTTAAATTCTATTTCGTAAAATACTGATCCATTTTACTTACTGAATGTGCAAAAGTAAGGAACTTTTGTACATTGTAAAGTAATACTTAGAAAAGTAAAATTTGAGGGCTTAGGAATTTTATAAAATTATACAAGTTTTCATATGACGGTTGCAATTATCAATTTCTTTAGTCGCCTTTAATTATTTCATTACAGAGTAATTTGATAACACTCAGATATGAATTTGTCAGTGAAAAATCTGTCTTACTCTTATTCATTTTCATCCACACATAACATGTTGATTAGGATTATCATTCAACTAGAAAAAACAAACAAAAAAACTTACCTAAATTGCCGCTAATATTTAAAACTGACAAATTGTTAAGTTCATTTATGTTATATGGAATTTCCTTCAAGTTATTATTGCTTATATCCAGCATCGACAAATTTGGAAATATCAGTCTTGTCTTTCCTAACTGAGTCTGAAAACATTGAAAACTTACATATTTGTACTTCACTTCGCTTGATTTTAATTACTACACAGACAAATGACTCTTTGAATTCACAATGTTACCTACGCACCTTATCTAAATCTTCATCTTCGGTACAACTACTGATATCGCCATCATCATCTGTAGCCAACTGAATCCGAATGAATTTATTGTCAGCAAGAATAAGAGTACGTAAATTATCCAGTCGCAAATGTCTCCGATGTGTACAAACAGAATGTAGAATAGTATGACGAACGGATCTGCTGGACCTTCTGTTAACTAAATACATTACATAACATTTAACATGTTAAATAGTAACATTTAACATGTCTAAAAGTATCAATTACCTGTTGGTTCCAAAGGCTTTCCTCTAAACCCGGCATTGCTCATATAACACGCCAAATGAGCGAGTTCCATATTATCCTGCGCTTCGATTTGAGGCAAACTAGGCCAGACTGATACCTGATTATGGCTCAAATCTAACTGTTTTAGAGAACTCGGGTAGCTTGTTATATGTGACATAGATCTTAGGGAGTTAAATGCCATATTGAGTCTTGTTAAATTAACTGCAAGACATGGAAGGACGACCGGAATACTTGTGAACATATTATGAGCGAGATTCAACGAGGAGAGTTGTGAGGATTTCTCAGATATAGTTTCATCAGTATGAAGAATTTGTTCAGTGACTTCGACGCTCTTATTCCATATGTGATGTTTGTTTAGATCAAGTTGTCTAAAAATGGATGAGTTAAAATGTGCATAAAAACATGAGTAAACGTCATAATTAAATAATATGAAAACAACATTGAAAAATTTGAATCAAAGGCAAGACAAAACTGATTTATCTCAAAAATTATTGTCAATTATATTTGGTACCATCACCTGCAGCTGATTTCAACCAGATTAAAATTACATAATAATATTTTACTTACATGAAGCAACGTTCTTTCTTTCGATATCGTACTGCCTGTACACCATCATCTGACAAGATCATTTTTGATTCTACATCATAATCTGAAGCTTCTGACTCTGATTCAGCTTCGGTGTGACTTGATAGTTGACTATCACTTGAGCTTATGCTCATTTTATCGAGATCTTCCTTGTTATTCTAAAATAAGGACAGCATTAAACATTACCCCCAGCACCATATCCCAATTAGAATGTTTAAAGTAAATTTTAATAAAAATTATTAATTACCTCAACTGGGCTCGCCGGCAGTTCCCTTAACAAATTAAATGAAGCGTTGAGTTCTTTCAATTTAGGAGCAAGCCACATCTGGTATGGCAACTGTTGTAATTTGTTGTTGGATAGAACAAGTATGACTAAAGATGGAAGTTTGAATATTTCTTCCGGGATGTGATCTAGTCTATTGTCTTGGAGGTACAATTCTTCCAAAACAGGGCAGTTATAACTTAAATTATCATTAGGTGTATTTTTCTTGCGATATCCTTTCTTTACGAGTAAAGCTGATGGTAAAGGAAGCTTCTCGATTTTATTTTGCGCTACGTTTAGATATTTTAAACTTTGCAACTGAAAAACTTCCAATGGAAGTGTCGTTATACTGTTATTAGACACATCCAGCCTCGTTATTGCGTACAAAGCGATGTCGTAACTTTTCGGGTTCTGTTTTAATTTTGGGTTTAAATACAGGGAGGCGTCAGTCAACCATTCCGTCTTGATTTGAGTCAAATTACACTTTTGGTTATGCCAATTCACCATAGTAGGAGTGTTTGGGAACAAGGTAGAGTAAGTCAGACTGCTTACATTTGAAAAGATTGTAAATTGCGATGAATTGACAGTTTCCGTCATGGCTCGTTTATTTATTTTGAACTCTGGGTCCGGATGAGCCTGAAAAATTAACCAATTAGGGATAGATGATTACAACAAAACAAAAACTGCAAACTAGAATATTTCATGGCCTGTTTTTCAATTACTTGAAAATGAATCTTTAAAATCCCCATTAAAATACTAAACTCAGTAAACAATAATTAATAGTTATTCTACAAAGTTTTCTAATTACCTTTGTTGACAACAACTTTGCAATTAGAGTTCCGTCATTGTTTTCCACGGCAACAGAAAGAGCCTTACAATCATCATCTCTTGCACCATGTTTCAATAATAAATCGGCAATAGGAAAATCCCGGTTTCGGCAGGCCTCGACTAAACCAGTAGATTGTCCATAATTTGTATCGTCATCCACTGAACAACAACTCAAAGTCTGAAAAAATGTTTAAGCATATGGGGCGATTGTTAAATATTTTAAGTACCTCATTAATATCATGGTAGGCCTTTATAACCATATTAACATTTGCTCCAGCCTTTAACAGTGAAAAAACAATATCATAGTGCTTCCCTTTGATAGCAGCATGTAAAGCAGTTTCTGTGTTATTGTTACAATACATATCGATCTTAAGGGGACAAATCATCTTTGTGTTTGGATCACTCTAGAAAGAAATAAGGTATAAAAGTTGCTGACACTTGTTTAGGTTAATCATACCTCGATGGTAAAGTCTACAGAGTTTTCTCTGGACAAATTTAGTTTTGTCATAATACTAATGATGCCCTCTGAAATTCTTCTTCTTGTGGGACTTGTGATAGGATTATTTTCTGATGAGGGAGTTACATCATCCTAAACAACATTTATGAATACATATTCGAAAACTCAAAATGTTTAAAGTAATGTATATGTGGAAAAATATTTATTTAAAGAGAAAAAAAGTTACATTGTAACTCACATCAGAATGAGAAATCCTTGTTGCTTTGACACGAAATTTCAATATCACATCCAACAACTTTTTGTTTCCCAGTAAAGCAGCAACATATAATATGTTTTGACCAGTGGCATCTCGTTCATTAATGTCGACTGGCATGTAATATTCCCATTGTTCTGTACTGTCTCTGTAAAGTACAATTATTTTTCTATGAATAATAAATTCAGGAAGCATTTTACCTGTATTTCTTTAAAATTTGTGAAGGATATGGGAAATGAAAGAGTAACTCTAAGACTTTGATATGACCATTAATGCAACATGCATGTATAGGGAGCCATCTTTCCACAGTATGTTGCTGAAAAAATAAAATACAATTCATCGTATAAAGACCAGATACGCTGTATTTACCTGAATTAACTCTGGAAATTTTAGAAGTAATAATTCGACAATTTCCAAGTGCCCATGATAACAAGCAATATATAAAGGAGAATATTTGGTAACTGGATGATATCGTCCATCTGCTCCATAGCCTAGGAGAATCTTTACTATTTCTTTGTTCCCCATTTGACACGCTCTGAAAATATATAACTTTCAATTTTTAATAATAGAAATCAGTTATAAAACATTCAGAGTGAATTGAATTTTAATATACAAAATATGAGTGTGAGTGAAAGGATTACCAGCTATTGCCGAAACCGGTCGCCCCTATTAAAGTTTAAGATTATCTTTAACTTTATTATAGATAATTCAAGCAGAAAACTTTATAACACTATCGGATCGAAATACAACTTTTTGTAAAATATGTAGATATGCACTAATACCTTATGGCTGCAACTGTTAACATAATGTTAACATATTAACATATGGAGCCCATATGGGCTTCCTAATAACAGCCATACAACAAAATAAACACCCAATATTAACAAATTCCAGAAACGCAATAAACCACAAAAAGGCGAACATAAAAACAATTTAAAAATCAGAACCAGAAAAGAAACCAAAACAAGAGCAATATAATAGACTCACTACGCAAGCTCATTATCTACAAAGATATAGTGAAGTATAGAAATTAAGCCACTTGTAAAAGCAACGACTGCAAAATTCCAGTAACTCTAACAATATAGTGATCATATGAGTAGAACACGACATTACAGAAGAGGAAATTAGTGAACTCCTAAATGTGTAATGCAGCACTTCACTATTGAAAACACATTACATATAGAACCGCCAACAGACCTATCAATGTGATAAGTATTACTACATCATGCTTGCAATTAACAGAAAAAATGCTGAATAAAGGACTATTTTACAAGCAAAGATATTACCCAATATGCTTCTCCACCAATTCCACAACCATGTTCTCATGCCAGGGATACACACATCCCAGAGAAAATTGTACAGCACCAATAAAATGCTTAAAACGTGAAGGATCCCACCATGCCACAATTTTTATGTTTTTTACTTTTCCTGATGTTTGTGTAGGTTTTAAAAGGAGAAACATCACTTGAGAGCAAGAAGAAAGGAACAAAATCAAGCAACTAAATAAATATGCATAGAATAATTAGTTAATCTTATTTCAGTGCATATGTATTATTGTTATACATGTTTAATATACTGGTTATCCTCATCCATTATTCAATATCTCGATATATTTGTAGGCGATCTGAAAACTTTAAGAGATGACAATTTATTGGTAATTACCATAGTTACTGGGGATATAGTGGTTATAAACCAATAAACTGCCCACATTTCTGTTACAATTGTTTTCAGGAATGAACTAATATATTGATATATTATACAGCAAAACAGATACAATACAGCAGAAAAATCATATGTTGACAAAAATACTACTATCAAACCATCTGAGCCATCATTTAAAAGATAGTCCGTGGATATATTTTAACATGTCTCAGACTCGCAACTTTAGATAAATAATTTGTTATAAACATTTTAATATAAAAAAAAAATTTTTGTAGTTTTTAGAATTAAAAAAGAAAATTACTGGAGCAACTTCAATTCCGTAAATAGGAAGGTAGTAGAGAATTAAATAACGATGAATGTGAGAGGTCGAGAGGAAACAGTTGGACGGATAATTTCTAAATACCAATTTGGTTTCAAGCAGAATTAGGAATGTGCATGAAGTTTGATATAACCTGAACTGTTACCCTTTCCACAGATTTGGTGACAGAACACAATTTTAGATATTATAGCCAAAGGAAAACCTTTGGTCATAAAACGTAATTTAAAAGTGCTGGAAATTGGCCCTTAAATCACTTGACTGCAAACGATGCTCTCGTTGATGTGACGTCACTAGTTAGTAAATATACATAACACACGTATATACGCCATTAGATCTAATTGTTTGTGATGTGAATATTTGTGAACTGACGTCTCCAAACATATTTCCACCAGATAATACAAGTTTTATTTAAGTTACACCATATTGTGTTACTATCTAAAATGATGGATGCTGGCTTTATTTAAGCCCAATCAGATAATTTACACTGGTGCATGTATTAATGGTGACATCTTCTTTTTCCCTTAATGTCGACTATATCAGTATAAGAATCAAAGGTATCAAAACGTTAAGGTATTCAAGATGTTTGTTATAATATTAGAAAGCATCATTACTTATGTGGCACATCCAAACAGTCAACAGATACCTAACCTAACTTTAATTTTTTTTATTTTTAATTTAAAATAAATAAAATAATATATCATACGGAACCTAATAGATTAATTTGCGCTTGTGGCGCTAGGTAGCCACCATGGCCTTTGTGGTAATTTTTCTGGTTCCATTTCATTTCTACACACCACTTCTTGCGCATTTCAGCGTTCCTAGGACAGCTAAAAAAATTCACAAAAGTATTGACGCTTGTATTTTCGCATCTTGGTATAATATAATATTTGTAGAGCATTTTCTCAAAAGATGAAGCAACAAAGAGCGAAGGACGAAGCGAAAATGTTCACAAAGAATAACAGCAACATTTCCTACTCAGAAAAAACAAATTAGAATTACATAATAATAATAATAATTGTAAAATAATTTCTTTTTGCCTCACTAAAAAGAAAAAAAATGTACAGAGACAGTGACAAGCCCAACTGGTTATTCCCCATCAATCCCCATCAGTCTTTGAGGGGAAAAAATCGGTGCAGTTTTCTTATTGTTCCACCTACACTCAGTGCCAGCTATTACTTCTAGTATTCAGGCATCCATACTCAATGCGAAACATACCACAGCAATATTTTTGGGCATAATTAAAACATTTGAGAGTTTGGAACAAAGGCCTGCTATATGAAATAGACTATTGCCTGCTCTTAATATCATATTCTTCTTCTAAAGTGCTAAATAGAAAACAGGACACTACAGGTGAAAACCAACAGCTACTTCTCGGAATTATTTGATAATGAACAAGCCATTCCACAAGGATCACCTTATCGCTATCACCCTTATTGTACAATACCTATTGATATGATTTATACAATTATAATTTTCACTAACAGCACTTTGACAGCAACCTATACACTCTACAATTTGCCAATAACACTACTCTGCTAAGCGGCAACATAGCTCTCTCAAAAGCAATTAAAACTGCAAATGTTTATGTAGGAAACACTAATATGGTTCAATAACTGGAAAGTGATGGTCAATCCTGACAAACTTCAGTAAATTATATTCAACCACATGCTAACACCCAATTGTCCCCAATTAACAATATAAATGCCACTTGAAAAATAGCATGAAGTAACTACGTGTTCAACTAGACCAAAAATGTAATTTTAAAAAGCATGCAACTAGTGGAAAAAAAGATATGTAACAAGAAGGAAACACTTTTGAAGTCCGACATTTAAGAACAAAAGAAAGAAACAAAAGAATATACCGACTGTTAGACTAGTCATTCTATATACACAACAGGCAGAAGACCTACAATAAAAATGTTAGACATTGTATTGCGAGCTACAACAAAAGCAGAGGATCCTATAAACCATTAAATACTCTATTATTCAAAATATTTGGTGTCATGCCAATTAAAGAAAGAAGCAAGGAGTTATTCAGGAAGGTTTCCCTAGCACAACAAAACAAAATTCTTAACCCAATGTGCATGAACAGAAATCAACTAGGAAGACCACATAAAAAGTACCAACTGTATACCATTTGAGAGCAGTTCAAAATCAAAATTAATCAAAGCCATAATAATTATCTATCGCAGCCTCATACATTTTTTTTTCAAAACATTGCTATACGAAATATCTGGTTTCAAGGTAATTAAAGAAGGAATTGTTCAAGAAGTTTTCCCTAGTGCAATAAAACAAAATTCTTAATCTTAGGTGCATAAGAGAAATCAACTCGGAAGGCCAGATAAAACGTACCCGCTGAATATCATCTGGGAGCGGATTCACAACCAAAATTAATCAAAAACATGATAATTACTCAACTCATTCATGTGATTTATTTTTTCAAAACACTGTCTATTTTTCCTATGACCAATTATAATATAACATTATTGTATATAATATGCTGAATGACTTCAGTTGATGGCCATTTGGCTTATGCCAAAAAGTACTTTTATACTATTATTATTTATATAAATAAGTACCAACAATTTTTTATACGTAACATTCACCTACACCTACATTTTAATAACATATTTGTTTAAAAGGCGACAAACTATCAGATATTGCCATACCACATTACCTCTAACTATAGTTTGATTCATTTTTAATTCCAATCAATGACTCTAACTTACGAGAATAGAAGGGTGTTAGCGCCGCTCGGGGCCATGTTAACGATAAGTTCTGCGTCTTTCTGCAACGACGAAAGGAAATGCTGAACAGACGCGACGTCCCCCTGTGCAATGGCATGTCTAACGGCCGCATGTACGTCCAGTCTCGCCTTCTCTTTAGCATCTAAAAAATTTAACAAACATTTAAGACGAGACCAGTGGGAAGCCATCTGTTTGTTAGTTGCTAAAATGGTTATCTAACAGATTTGTATTTTATTAGGTTTCCCATAGGTGTGACAAATATTGGATCAGCAGGATAAGTGGAATTAATTAACAATAAGGGAGATATTGGTTTATTTAGTTTATTTTTGGACTGGATGAAATACTTGCCAGTTTGTGAATTAAAGAGTGCAAAGTCATCAGTGAAGTAAACACAGGCATCATAAGCTAACTCTGTTACTCTCTGTTTTTTCTTCTGTTTTTCCATAAATATTAAAAATTCTATTTAGAGCGAGGCACAGTAAAACAAGGCATTCAGTTAAAAACCGTAGTAAAAATATAATTAATTAGATTAATATCATTAATCTAATTAACATTAAAAAAGTGTCTAAAAAAACTTAGTTGAAATCGTTATAATTGCTAAATCACATCTTTTATCAGCCTTGGAACTGAATTACTTGGTCAGCTCTGAGAAAAGGGTGGCGAGAATAAAAATCAATACTGCTGTATATGAGTGGGGGGTAATGGAATCGTGTTGTGGTAACAAAATTCGCATAAAATGACATCATTTTGTGGTCGTAACAGAACTCGTTGTAAAATGATATGAAATTACACACTCTAACAATTACTTACAGTGTTCCTTGATTATTAATTTCCTGGTATGAACCAAGCATCGAATTTGAACTTCCTTTTTAACAACAACAATATTAAATACGTCAAGACCAGCACTAAAACCAATGTAAAACAGCACCTGCCTATCACTTTGTATGCACTCATGTTTTTTCCTGAATACTATCAATTCAATATGTAATAAATGGAAATATAAGGCACTAAATGTAGACGCTACTTCTCTGTCACTCACTAATGGCATATTTCGAGTTTCATCTAGGTGGGAGGGAGAGACATGATTTAATACGCTAATGGAGATTTAAACTCTCACATTTATCAGCAAAAGGTTATCAGTAAAAATAAACTCGATCAATCAGGAAAGAAAACTGTCCTCGAAAAGTAAATATTTGAAAAAAAATATTACAATTAGTAGATTACATAAGGTATAAACATTTTTATTGCTTGAAATGCTTTTAGATATGCTTTAGATTTTGAAATGGAAACGCAAACTAATTGGAACATAGATATTAGAGACTACTAAGAGAATAATTAAAGTAATGTATTCTATAAACAGAAATATACTTGATAATACAGAACACTGGCAAAAAACCATAATTTAATCGGTAATAAAACGAATAAACTTTGAAAACTAAGTAGGTTTAACATTCTACTAACTCAGAATTTACTGCAGTTAATAGAACGTTTATTATAGCTTACTTCGCATTTCAATTTTAGTTAGTCATTAGATTCATAAACAACAAAACAAATTTGTAAACATAGTATTCTGCTTTCTTGTTCTCTCACTTCTATAATCATCATGATTAGTTTCACTCTCTACTTTTACAGATTTCTGAAGTAATCAAACCCAACGAAGTATAACAATTTCTTAATTAACAATTATCTTTAGCTACGGATTAGTGCATTCAGATAAGTTAAACAATCACAAATCTAGTTATTTGTATATTTTTTGCATTAGATACTGTGAAATATTAGACAATATAACAAAACAATCGAAAAGAGTTATGGAAATCAGAACTGAAAAAATCCTTATAAAAGATGAACTAAATTTTAAATAACATTCTGACAAATATATATTTAATAGCTGAAAGGAATTTTGTAAACTGTGCCCTTTGCAGCAGAATTCATGTAATATAAAAACTGAATTGAAAAAGTGTTTACTAACGATTTGATCATAATTTATTCAGTGTGTAGTTAAGCATAATCGTAATTTTAGCTTGCATAGAAAAAGGCACATATCCTAATAAATTGTGAAGTATTGTTTTCATTTATCTATGTTGTTATAAATGTTATATTTAATGTTATATTGTGATAAATGTTATATTGATTTTTAATGGCAGACCCATGATGACCAACTAGATATTTCTCTTTTTAAATTTCAAAATAGAGTACTGAAAATGAAGTATCTATTGCGCTTTCTAGTTTTAATATGTTAATTCTGATGATGCCAAAGAAATGCAGGACACTTTCATCAGAAGATTAAATTTTATATCTTAAAACAGGAGTTTCTCCATATATCTGACAATTTCATTAACCCAAAATGCCAGTACACCAGACCAGTGCCAGTACCAGAGATAGTACACTAGTTCTATTTAAACTTATATGCAGAGACCTCTCCCCTTGACTGCACTAGTTTCTCAAAAAACTTTTGTTTGAATCTTACCTTTACAAAAGCAAGAACAAAATTCCTAATTAATAAAGGAGTATATGGGAAATATAATCCAGTATAATTGTTTTCAATCCTAATTTGTAAAAGGTATAAATATTTAACTGATCAAATTAAATATTACCTGCTGCTTCTTTTAGAATGTGTACGCATTTTATGTGCCCACATTTGTCCGCAAGATCGACAGCAGTCATACCCATGGAATCCCTCAAGGTGATATTAGCGTTATGTTCTAGAAGTGTTAAAGTGTTCGAATTGTGCCCATGTTCTGCAGCTAAATGCAAAGGAGTCTGAAATACACACAAAATGATATCAGAATTACAATAATTATTTTTATAAGCGATAAAATAGATGTTAGCAGATGATGGAAGTGTTAAAAGAATTTAGAAAATTTGTCAAGAGGAATAACGCAGAAAGCTCTCACATTAATTTCTCCAGCTAATTTCCCATAGTTAGTTAGCTAGTTATTTATACTGAATAATGGTGATTTTGTACATACATATTCCTTATTGCCATGAAGCTAGTGTAATTCAAAGTTTTCCATTATAATAAAAAGATAGAACACAAGCATTGTCAAAATATAAAGCATGCTCAGTTTAAGACCTACATATAGGGAATTAGCAGGATAATGTATTTTGCCAATTACTACTTTCTGATTCAACCTACAGGAATGACAATGGTGTCAATGGAAAAATAAAATCGTTATTCATCGAATGATGTCAATTATAATTAAAGAGTCAATTTTTACTTAACAAAACTCAATTAGTGCTGCAACTTTCAATAACATCCATAGTTGTTAAATAATCATGGTAAAAACTAATGACTAAACGACTAAATTGATTTTAACATGTTTATCACAATCATTGGAACAACTAGTAGTTATATCACTTATAATTATTTATTTGGGGTTTAATTAAATTTGTGGTTTAAACTTTAAAAATTATTTGAATTAAGTTAAATATATAAAGGATCTCTATTGAAAAACTGAAATAAGGGAGAAACCATTTTTTACATTCAATTAACAACTTGAGTTAGTCTAGGTTGGTTTTATTATAACATAAAACAGTTTTACAAATGCTGTTAATGAGTAAATTACCCAGACATCATATCGCCTCTAATTATTAATAAAAATACATAACTACACTGTGAGCGAGTTTACCTTATTTTTACCTCTCGGCCCACATTCAATGTTAGGGTCTGCTCCAGAATTTAACAAAATCTGCAAACATTTCGAATTCTCTGTGATAGCAGCGGCATGTAAAGGAGTCCTTCCCCAACTGTCCTGAGAGTTTATAAGGTCGAGTTGCCCCCCGGCCAAGAGATCTTCCAATAACTCTGTGTTGTCCCATAAAGCCGCCTAGAAATTAAGTTCATAAGCAATAATTGAGAAAGGTAAAGGAGCATTTATTACCTGATGCAGTAAACGTCCTGGAAAATCTTCGTCCTCCAAAGGCGAGTCTAACATCCTCGAAATTTTGATGGGAATATCTGAAGACAAGAGTATGAGCAGCGAGAGCTAGTCGTATATTTAATATTACATTTTTCTATGCTTTTTTTTTAAACAGAACAATGGGGACATTTGACAACTGTGTCAAAACAATCACAAAACAATTAATCATCTAGGATTTTATATATATTTTTTGAAAGCCATATTTGTAGGGTGACCAATGTAACAGATGTAAAGTATTTAAAACAGTTTTTATTAATTTATTAAAACGACCGAAGAAAAATAAAAATTGGACAGCGGAACGAATGTTGATGGACTATTAAAAATTTTCTTACATATAACTGAAAAAGTCACATTTGTATCAGGGTACCTATTCCTGAATGTGGGTAATTGTAATTACCTAGGGAAATTTTAAAATTACTGTTCCACCAATATGTATAATTATTGATGGAACGGTTATTTTAAAATTTCTCTAGGTAATTACAATTACCCACATTCAAGAATAGGTGCCCAGTAAGATTAGTTGACATTTCAGAGCATTTCGTAATTGTTATGTTGGCACTAATCAAGGATACTTCAATTTTGGAGAGGGAATGGTAAACCTTGGCAATTGTATCTACACAATCCCAAAAAACGTATATGTTTTGTGCACAAATCCTTTTCTTGGCACCTATTCCTGAATGTGGGAAATTGTAATTACTTAGGGAAATTTTGAAATTACCGTTCCATCAATAATTGTACTTATTGATGGAACATTAATTTTAAAATTTCCCTAGGTAATTACAATTATCCTTATTCAGGAATAGGTGCCCTTATGGGAATGAACATGGGGCACATTTTCAAGCAACCTGTTCCCCATGTAAACAAAATCTGTCAACTAAAGGATATGTGCAACAGTAAGCTTTGAAATCTATAGTTTATTTCTGACACAAAAAGATACATGATTAATTGTGCACCACGATAGACAACGATTTATTTTGGAGGTGAGATTCTACTGCATTGAAATTAGGTACCCCATTTGTCTGACGGTTTGACAATTAATGTATTGCCAACATCTTAGCACGTTCTAAGCGTTTTTTTGCAATGTTGCATGAATTCAGTTGACGAATTCCCTCTTATGATTTGCTTATATACTGCATTCGGTTCGCCCGTCGTACGTAAATCTGCAATGATTTTCATTTTCGTTATGTGTGGCAACATCGATTCCAACTTGATGTTTATTGACGTTATTGTCTATGGCCGTTTGATTTTTCCGTGTGTGTTGTTCTGGTCAGGGCCAGGAAAGTCTTATGGGAGGATCGGGGACACGAAAGTAGTTTGAACCACATCAAAAGGATGGCGCTGCCACACAACTTTTTTAGACTAAGTGCAAACGAAAATGCGGGTTGCGGCGCTCGAAGACTGCGAAGTGACATGACGGGTGGGGCACATAGGACGGGGGGCACGAAAAGCTCTCTGTCGCAGCGCCATGCCTCTCACGACTCATACGTGGCGACGTGTCGTCAGTATACGCAAAATCATTCATTTCTATATGTTCCAAAAATATGCACTCTGTCACGGCGCCTTAAACACGCCGTGGCGTAGCTTGGGCTTAAGGAACCGACGTCACGCGTTCCGTGTTTACAAACTGTAGCGTAGCGTCCATTTTATTCTGCGTTGCGAAAGGGTTCGATTGTGAATATTTGAAAGCGATTTCAAACCGATTTGAATTGTTTAAGTGTATTTGTTTTGTAGTGAACTAGCTGCTGGCTTATAGATACTGTTAGTAACAGTTAGTAAATATCTATTATCTAAAGTATCTAGTAAGCAATTGTCGAACTCATTAAAATTAAATCAATGACTCTTGTATTCAGTGCCTATTTATTTCCAATTTGTTATGAACACACAAGACTTGACTTCAATATTAATGTTATACCTGAAATGAAACAAATCTATGTTGAAACATCATTTCCACCCATAGACTTGGACGTATTTAGGATTTCCTTCAGACGAGTGACGAATTGAACTTGGTTCGATTCGTGATTGAGCTTTGTATCATTTATGGACATTTTGACCTTTAGATATGTTAAATTGATGCCTTGTTTCTATTTTTCTAGGTAATTCTTCACTGTCTGTTGCCAGACACCATTTGCAAAAAGTGCAAGGAAGACATAAATGACTATAGTCGCGTCAACGAACGCGAAAAAAAGGAATTTTTTCGGGCAAGACGGATCGGAATGCGGTTTTTTGCATTCGCTTCTAAAAATTATTTGTAAAAAAGTTACCTAATTTTCAATATGCCAAAATTGGAAATTGCATTGCTGCAGGCCAAAATGCATTCGAAAAATGCATTTTCTGAGACGCCCTTTGGAAAACTGGCCCAGAATGGGTGACCTGGGGTTTTTGAGGTCGCTGATCACGATTATGATGTTCAAATTGACACCCTGACCACCTGGGGCTCAGGAACGCCGACGAACGTCATCTCCGTGGAACTCTCCCGGAATTCATGCGGGGAAGGAAAAACACTTGGCGCCCGGGGGTTTTTTTGGGTCGCTGAATTCAAATATGGCATCGGCGAACACCCCCCACACACCTGGTGCGCCCCAACCTGGACGTAGACGTCCTCTCCGAGAATTTTCCTGACAAGAGTGTCAAAAACAACCCAAAAATCAATGTGGGGGCGTTTTATGGGTCGCTAAAGCAGAATTTGGCGTCGAAAACGATCCCCCGAGCACCTGGTGCATTGCACCCTGGACCTGAACGTCTTCTCCGAGGCTTTTCCAGGCACATTCGAAAAAGACAAACCGAAAATCGTTAAGGGGGGGTTTTTTGGGTCGCTAAAGCAGAATTTGACGTCCAAAACGATCCCCCGAGCACCTGGTGCCCCCAAACTTTTATTTCGACACCGATGTCATTCCCATGAATGTCAACCAGCTCGATGTCAATACTGAAATAAGTGGGTGAAATTGTTGATTCAAGGTAAATTATGTATCCTGGAAAGAAATAGAATGAATAGAAAGTCGATGTTTATGTAATTGGCTTTCAAAAAGTTTTTATTGATCTCAAATCAAATACAATTCAACCGTAACTTGGCATAACCTCGTTCATTTATAATTTCAATTTTGAAATACGTAACTAAATATCGAATTCTTCATCAAGTGACAAATTGTTCGTCTGTTCATTTTCTTTGTCATCATTCTTATCTAAGGTTCCTCCCTCTGGCGCAATAATGTTTTCAACTGAATATCGATCAGTATTGGTGCAAGTAGCGCCTTCGCAAATTTTACAGGCAACATTGCAAGGGAGGCCGTGCTTCCTGCAAGTACAGTTCATCAGATTACAATTACAATTAAAAGCATTTTCTTTGACGTTCATTTCTCCCTGCATGGTAGCTGATATCTCATATTTACGGACTTCGTTCTAGGTCCAGGTTGCGGTGCACCAGGTGCTCGGGGGATCGTTTTCGACGCCAAATTCTGCTTTAGCGACCCATAAAACGCCCCCACATTGATTTTTGGGTTGTTTTTGACACTCTTGTCAGGAAAATTCTCGGAGAGGACGTCTACGTCCAGGTTGGGGCGCACCAGGTGTGTGGGGGGTGTTCGCCGATGCCATATTTGAATTCAGCGACCCAAAAAACCCCCGGGCGCCAAGTGTTTTTCCTTCCCCGCATGAATTCTGGGAGAGTTCCACGGAGATGACGTTCGTCGGCGTTCCTGAGCCCCAGGTGGTCAGGGTGTCAATTTGAACATCATAATCGTGATCAGCGACCTCAAAAACCCCAGGTCACCCATTCTGGGCCAGTTCTGACTCTTTTCTACAAAGTTATTACGTTTTCCAAAGGGCGTCTCAGAAAATGCATTTTTGGAATGCATTTTGGCCTGCAGCAATGCAATTTCCAATTTTGGCATATTGAAAATTAGGTAACTTTTTTACAAATAATTTTTAGAAGCGAATGCAAAAAACCGCATTCCGATCCGTCTTGCCCGAAAAAATTTCCTTATTATGGCCTTTTTCCGCGTTCATTGACGCGACTACTACCACAGCTTCATTAGTTAATGCCTTTGAAACATCATCATTCTGGAAGTGCAATACAACATCCAAGATTCATGCCCGAAATCGAAGTAGCATCGAGACAAAAGTTGCCAGACTGGTTTCGCTCACATGAAGTATTAATAAGAAAATCTCGCAACGGAAGGCATTAAAGAAAAAAAAACAATACATCGCTCTCAAACTAAAATTTGCAAGGTATATTCTGTCAATAAACGAAAGAGTAAGGCGCCGAAAAGGATCAACTATTTCAACTCAGAAAATGGAAGCTTCGAAAAGAGCACCATGAATGTAAGCACTGCTTATCAACTTCTAGAAACTAATCTGATAAAAAATTTTAATATTTACAGAACACGCTGATGCCATTGTTTCTAAATAATTTTGCCTACAATGCCGCTTTTCCTAGAACGAAAGCTTTAACGAATCATGTTCTGGAAGCCTATGGGACCGATACGACAGGCTGCATCATCTGGATTGGATAAGGGTAACAATACCCTATGGTTCTGGTTAAGTGTTTTTGATAAAATTAATAATGGTTAATAGGTGCATGATGTGTAAGCTATATAGCAATGAAGGGAAAGCATTCGGAGTATCCTTTCATAGGTAAATATAACAAATTATTAATGAAAGTTATTGAGGTTATGTTTCACCTCAGTGGCGTTTTATCGGTTTTTTACTTTAGGATTCCGGCAGATCCCGTTAGAAGAGATATTTGGATTTCCGTTTTGGGACTTAATAAAACTGATTATGTAACAAAATCAGCTTATATCTGCTCTAAACATTTTAAAGAGAGTGATTTTGAGTTTAAAATTGGCGCAGGCAGTGGTGCACGCAAATATTTAAAACGAGATGCCGTCCCATTGCTGATACATAATGTTTTTGAAGCTAAAAGCAGTGCAAGGTAATTAATTTATATTAATTTATTAATTTATCGCACTAGCCTTGGAAACAACACAAACGGCGCCATTCCTTTACTACTTTTCTTATAATGAAACTAGTAGAGTAATGAGGAACGTCTCGTTTCTAAGGGCCGTATGATAAAATAGCGTATATACCACAGAAGAGAAATGGTTATTTCCTTGGTATATAAATATATATTACTATTATTTATTACCAAAATTATTAATCTACCCTTAATGGAGTTGTCATAAATCTAATTTAAATTCAGTATAAAGTTCCTTTTGAAATAAAAAGAATTAATTTGTAAATAGTGATTCACTGCATGAAGCATAAGTGATCAAAGCTTTTTTTACAAACAATTTAAATATCTTCAAAATTTCTTTAAAAATTTCCCTATTTCCATTAACTTTAAGATAAATCTATTAAAATATTTGCATAAACAATTTATTCATTGCAGTCTTCACTAAAAACAAATCATTTTAAAAAATATTTGTCATACGTGAGTTCTGGCAATTGTATTGGTTTCAGTTCAGATAGTTCAATCGAAAGCGACAACAGTTCAGAATGTGATGGAGAAAATAGTCCGGTTTTGAAAAGGTAAGAAAAAAGTATATCGAAGTATTCCAATATTGAACAATAACCATTATGTTTTAGGAAAAGAATTGAAATTAAACATCCTAAATCTGAATTATTACAACTGCCTGGACCTTCTACACATGCTATAGACCAGCATATTGAAGAAAATGTGTCATCGTCATCAACATTGACTGTTAGTACCACAGAAGAAGAAGTTTCATTGCAAATTAGTAGTACGATCAGAAGTAAACAAAAAAGGTAATAAATGTTTGATGTTTATATCAAATACTAACATCTTTCATGCGTTCTCCTTTTTCAGAAAATATTATACTGGCGATTTAAGTAGTGGTGATTTTTCTTCACCTAGAAAAGTGAAAGCAAATTTTAGAATTATGAAATGGACTATTTCGCGTCAGCAAAAGAAAATTCACAGCCTTCAATCTACAGTGCTATTTGCTGCGGAAATGGATTACAAGTCTAAATCAGTTGTTGTCGCTACTTAAAAAGAAAGCGTATATATCAGAACTGTCCGAAAACGTATTGAGGGTAATAAATATACACTATAATATGCGATAAAAATTACTGAAAGTATATTTTTTTAGACATCGCTCTCGGGAACTGGGGAACAAGTGTTAAACAAAATATTACAAGGGCCATCGAAGAAGAAATACACCCCTGAGCTAAGATCATTTGCTCTTACACTCTCATTTTACTCCCCTCGAGCCTATAATTATGTTCGAAAAATATTTAATAATTTGTTCCCACATTCACGCACCATTCAAAAATGGTACCAATCAGTCGATGGTTCACCCGGATTTAATACAGAAGCCCTTACTGCCTTGAAAATGAAACAAGAAGAAGCTTTGTTAAGAGGTAAAGTTGTTTTGTGCAATTTAGTGCCATTATTTCCGCCATTTCAATCATGCTCGGTTCTTAGATAATGTTTGTAACACGGATTGGAGCGAAGTTGAACGCAACACTACGCTCGACATGAAAGTCAATGCTTTTAACGAAACTCTTAAACAATTGTATGAGGCCCATGCTCCCTTAAGGACTGTTAGAGTTACTCGTCCCCCAACGCCGTGGTTAACTAACGAAATAAAAGCCAAAATGAAAGAGAGAAATAGGCTTAGACTTGCTTATCGCAGAACTCTATATACCCTCAGTTGTACGTGAAATACAAAGTTCTCAGAAATAAGGTTACGCAGATGATCAGGAGTGCTAAAGCCTCTCATTTTAACAATATTTTCTCCAATACACTTACGCCTTCGGCTACCTGGAGAGAGCTCAGAAAACTTGGCATAGGAAAAGTTAAAGACTTCTCAAGTCCAGGAATAGACTTGGACATTCTCAATAATTTCTTCTCTCAGATTCCTCCTGTGGATCCTTTAAAAATTTTAGAAAGCAAACAGCTAATATATGATTCCTGCCCTTCTCCAAATCGGGAACAGTTTTATTTTTCTTATGTGGACTTAGCGGAACTGAAAGCGGCAATTATGCACAGCTCTTCCAATGCCAGAGGTGTGGACGAGATCCCAATCAGTTTTGTCAAAAAAGCTATCGATCACTTAGTACCGATAATTGCTCATATATTTGACTGTAGTCTTCAAAGTGCTTCCTTTCCCAATCTTTGGAAATGTAGTCTAATTCGTCCCATCCCTAAAGTTAGTAATCCTCTTGCCCCTTCGGATTTTCGCCCAATAGCTATCCTATGCGCTCTAAGTAAAGTCTTAGAAAAAATTGTTTACAACCAAATCCTTGCGTACCTGGAGGCTCACAACCTGTTGGATCCGTTCCAATCAGCTTTCCGCCCTGGTTATAACACCGAGACTTGAGAGGAGATTTAAAGGAATTATCTATTTCAGGTTTTCGCACGGAGACCTACCGCAGGTCGTTTCAAGTATTTGGTGCAAATTTCTGGAACTCCATCCCCAGTAGTATTAGAAATGCTCCCTCCTTACGTAAATTCAAAAAGTTATTAAAGAAACAACTTTTTGCAACTGACCTAATGTGATCCTTTTTCAGTCGCTCACCAATGTCGCTTCTCACCTCATCTAGGAATTGCGCTCTAGTAATTAATGTTGTGTCGTCGGTGCCGATATATTTTATCATTTGTTAATGTACATCTTTTACTTCTGATTATTTTATCGATAGAGACATTTCCAGTATTGAATTGAATTGTAATGCAGTAAATGTAATGTAATAAATTTAATTATATTACTTAATAATCAATAAAAATACATTTGTAAATAGATACTGTGATAAGGAAAGTACTGACGCTTGTCTGTGAGATAAAAGCATATAGTGAATTGCTTGATATTATTTTATAATGTATCTTGTTAATGCATGTATATAAAATGTATAAATTTTAATATGTATTAAATAAAAGGTTATCTATCTATCTTATAATATCTATCTATCTCTCACAAACCCTCTCACATTCTCTCTCTCACACTCCCTGTCACCCTCTCTTTCACACACACACTCTCTCTCTCTCTCACTCTCACATATTCTCCCTCTCTCACACCTTCTTTCTCTCTCACACTCTCTCTCTCCCACACTCCCTCTCTCACCTCTTTCTCACATACACTCTCTCTCGCTCACACTCTCTCTCTAACCCATTCTCTCTCTTCCTCACACTCTCTCACACACATTCTCTCTCTCTCACTCTTTCTCACACACACTCTCTCTCTTGCTCCCTCTCACACTCTCTCTCTCTCTCTCACATATTCTCCCTCTCTTACACCTTCTTTCCCTTTCACACCTTCTTTCTCTCTCACACATTCTCTCTCACACACTCCCTCTCATACCTCTTTCCCACACACTCTCTCTCAGACCCTCCCTCACTCACCTTCTCTCTCACACACTTTCTCTCTCTCACACACTACGTCAGAGATATCTCCATGAGAAGCACTCGGGACAACCCACTAGAACTTACCATACCTGTTCATCAAACTTCCGTATATTAATTCTTCACACTGTCTGTAACACGTCTATGGAATTCTTTACCCATTCCTTTGAAATCTTGCTCTCGACTCGCCACTTTTAAGAGATTACTAGCAATTTATTCGAAGCATGAGCAGTATTGAGATCAAACAGACTAAACAGAGACGCTGAATTGTTTTTTCTTTCTTTTCTTTTTTCTATTGATGTAAATTCTAGGCTCCATTTGGCGATCAGTTGAAATTAATTTATAAATCGAATTATGTAGTTGAATTTATTTTATATTGTATTATTTATTTTTTATTTAATATTTAATATTGTATTTAAGTAGTAAGTATTTAATAATTTATTTAATAATAATAAATAAATAATAATAAATATAATAATTTATATATTATTATATAAATATAATATATATAATATATTATATATGATATATAATATATAATATAAATATAAATATAATATAAAATAAATATAATAAATATAAATATAAATATAGATCTCCCTCAAATATCAATCTCCCTCTCCGCGGACAGCGCTGCTCTATTGCAATTTGCACACTGAAATAAAATCATACGAGATATATACTTATTATAGATATATACATTATAGATATATAGTGGCTCTGAAGTAGAGCCACTCAGCTCGATGGACTCACAGTCCGATGAGTCGAGGCCATCCGCGAGATTCAACCGTTTCCCCGAATCTTCTCTTCGTCGTTTCCTCTTATACGGTGTGAAGAGCCGTACCGGTCCAGTCGCCGTGTCATCATTGGAACAGGCGGCACATTTGCAAATCGTTGCGTGTGGTAAAAGGGTCCCTTAAAAGTAGGAAATTATAGTTATGGATTAACTGGAAAACCTGTGTAGAGAAATCGAAGTTAGTATTAAAAATAATCCATCTACAAATCAGATAATCAAAAGGAACTAGCATCGTTGTTTATGTAAAAACAATAGTTGTTTATGTGATCGTAAATGTTAAAATTGACATCAGTGTAGAGCAAAATCTCTTTGTGTGTAAAGCTGTAAATTTTGGGAGGATAAACTTCTATTTGTGTGTAAAAAGTGTTACGATTGGGGGCTCGTCCGGGATTTTCGGTGAACCGAGAGAGCGGATAAAGATTTGGTGGACCTGGGATGGCGTACGGAAGTGAAGGCGATTACACGCAGCGGAGAGGCGAGAAGTGCAATCTGTACGGCGTTGTTCAGTTGTTGAACAGCTGGCGAAACTCGAGATACTAGAGAATCCAAAGCTAAGTACCGCCACACACATACACACCACTATAACACCAAGATTTAGGATAACATAAATAAGTTTAGATGTAGGAATACACTCCAATGGTTTGAGTGCTACACTCACATTAGTAACTCTTATTGGGAGACGGGCGCTGTTCGTTTTAGTACAAAGATTATTGATGGTTAACCACGGGATTGTGCGTCTGCAGCCATGAAGCAGTTGCTGGGGATTTCAGTAACTGCAGGAGTAGCGGAGGATTTCAAGAGACAGGTCCCTCTTCTACCTGGAGCATTGTTTGGGATTGATCATCCCTGGTGCAGGTGCGCTTTTGGAGATCCAGTTGCGCTCGAAGAGGCGGGGCCACTCTGAGAAGTGGTAATACTTGAAACTTTACACAAATACCGTTCTACAACTTTCCTAATATTCTACAACGCATTTGGAAAATTTTAAAGCAATAAAAATCAAATCGTATCGAATTTTCTGACCTTCTACACAGGTGCCCCATGAAAGAGAACTATCCCAGAAATAAGGGGAATTAGATCAGAGCACTTAAGGTTTCAACAGATATATTCTGTTGCTTTTTTGTTGATTAGTTTGGTTTTGGCAATGGATTTGACATTCTTTGCTAAGAGGTTATACAATTTGAGTGGTTTAAAATCAAAGAAATGAGAGTTTAAGGCAATGAAAATTGATTTTTAAGGAAACATTTTTGTTACGACTACGACCAGGAATCGGATACCTGTCGGTATCATCTCAAGTATTTTTCCAATTAAACTACCATAGTATTACTTCATCCTTTACCGATGTCCACAATAACAACAACGGAAATCTAACAAATTCTCATTATTGTTATACTTTAGATCATATAGGCGAGAACCTTAAAAATAAACCATTCTGTGTAATTCAATGCCTTGAATGGGACTAGCCATAGGAATAGTTATTAGGGAGTTCGTATTTATAACTGCATGTTAGTGAGTTTATGGATTTATTTTTTTTTAGGTAGTATTAAATTGCTATTAGTATCTTATTTCTGCTACCACCTTGTTGAATACAGTTTTGTATCTTTTTTCTTAATAGGGAAGTACTATCAGTACTTTTCACTTGTTCAAGTATTCACATGTCAATGTTTAAAGATATATGCAAATCATATCAGCCCCTTACTTCATAGAAACGATTCTTAGAATTATGTGCAATCTCCTCCCACGTCCCACAAACAGAATTTTTGACCGTGCACTTGCAGTGTGTGTGCATGTGAGTCCGTTGGAGTTTGCAATCTTCTTCGATCCATAGATCCTTCCCCCATCCCCCCACAACTGTATATATTGAAAAACCGCTTCGTATATGGAGAGCCATTAAAATTCCCAAGTCTTTCCCAAAGGAGCAAGGTCCGTTTAATACACATAGATTTTTTCGTTCAGGGCAACATCGTATTATGTGAATTGAATTTGTGGTCAAAAAATTCGTATTACGTCAAACTATTCCTTGATTTATGGTTTACCACAATGATCCATAATGGAGACATCACAAAAAAAGTAAAACAAAAGTTACCCTCTTCGATGAGCGCCTGTATTTTACGTTAAGGACGTCGGCCGCGTGCTCCGAGGTTATCGCGGCATCAGGGGGCGTCGGGTCCGCCGTCGCCCCTAACACCTCCACTCGCTGCAAGACCAACTGAATCCTTCTCCTGGCTTCTGGAAGAGGCTGGCGGGGCGAGAAGACCGAGAGAGAAAACGATGACAAGCCCGCGCGAATCACCCACATGGAATCGGAGAAAACCACAAATCATATACCTTAGAAAAACGTAACTACCGTGTTATTTCAAGGCGACACCGATGACGTTTGCCGCCATATTTATTCCTTGCTTTTCCCACCACTGACTATTAAAATTGGCGGTAAATTCGAAAAATGCGGGATTTTGACATTCCATTATTATCACATCTCTTGGTCCATTTACATCAAACAAAATATAAGAGGTGGAAACTCTCAAGCCACCCTCACTGTTATTGTTATTCTTGGAATTGGTTCGCTCGCCATTGTTGTCGTCGCCGCCAACGCCGTCGTGCTCGCTCGCTAAGTTGTGTAATGGACTCGATGACAGATCGACTCGGAGGATTTTTAAATCGTTTATTAAAACTAGCAGCGTAACAGTTTGTAAGAGTGGTGAAGAAGGAATCTTCCTGCAATATCTATCTGCCGTTAGCGGCCAAGGGGCTTCCACATCTTTCCACAACGACTGATATTCTATAGGTCGGTTATATCCACAGACGATTAATATAATCTAGACCCGGCATTCTCATAAGAAAGCAGCATTTGTTTACATGCCAACATAGCAGATAGGCGCAGTGTAAGGGGGGAAGAAAATATGGCCGCCGTTGACGAATTGTGATACGGAACCAAACAGTTGCCCATAGGCGTATCAATAATAAGGTGGAAAAGAAACAAAATTGAGAAATTGAAAAAATTATTCATTACGAAACAAAACTGATTTTGTCATAATATTTCTTATCCTATTTTGTTGCGACATATCCAACTTTTTTGTCGTTTCGTGGTATATTCTAATGGTGAGACTTCCGTTTCAACCTCGAAGGCGAGCGGACGTGTGAGAAGAGAAATTTAATTTCAACAACCAACCAAGCGGAGTGGAATCCGGAAAGAGCGACGGTACTCAAATCAACGGCGTACGACTGTGATAAGGTACTGTCCCTACTAACAACCTCGTGTTGTGCTTCTGTATAACCTTTCGCAACGGCATTAGGAAAAACTAACCTAGAATTAGATAGACGAAACAATGACCAAGACCCCCCGGGGGGGCTCTGATCCTCCCCGGGATTCCATCCTTACGAATTCGGTCGAGTATCAAATGGATACAACGACAGCAGATCCAAACAGTTCGGGAATTAACGAAACAAAGAACTCTAAAAAAACAGAGGCAAAAAATCTGGTGTATACCAATATCGACTTAGGACCGTTTGTAGTAGTAATAGAAGGTTCCTCAGAAAACGGTAATATAGGTAGGTTAAACCATTATTCGATAGCAAAAGAAATTTTTGACTTAAATTTAACAGATATTAAAAAGGTAGACAAAAAAGGAGTAAACAAACTCTCTGTAGAATTTCTTCAATATGAAGCAGCGAACAATTTTACACAAAATAAAACTCTCCTTCAAAAAGGATATAAAATTTATATTCCAACAAACTTTGTTTCTTGTAAAGGTATCATTAGACAAATAGGCATTAAATTGACGGACGAAGACATTTTGTCAACGATCTCAAGCCAATATAGAGTATTAGAAGTAAAAAGACTTAATAGGAAAGTAATAAAAGAGGATAAGACTGAGTACATCCCCACTACCACAGTATTAATTACGTTCCAGGGAACAATTTTACCAAGATATATCACAATTAGTCGTCTAGGTGCCAAAGTCACCCCTTATATCTCCCCGGTTACGCAATGCTTCCAATGCTTAAGATTTGGGCACACAAAGAAATTATGTAGGGGAAAACAAAGGTGCATGATTTGCGGCAATGAACATCCAGAAGATCCTTGTCCTATGTGTGACAAAAAACATCCCATGGAGGACAAATACTGCGGTGTAAACGAATACATATGCACAACCAAGTGTATTTATTGTAAATCAAACGAACATAAATCTACTTCCAAAAAATGTCCAGAATACAATAGACAAAGGGAAATCAAAAAAACAATGGCGTTTGATAACCTAACCTATTATGATGCTAACCTAAAAATTCCAAAAACGTATCTTCAGCCTGATAATAATCAAAACAACAAAACAGATACTCAAGTTCACATGTTCAGCGGAAGGGAATTCCCTACTTTGCCGAACTCAGCAGAAAATTCAAGAAATGCCACAACCATTTCCCAAAGAAAACTAATTTACCTAGAAAACCAACCTAACCGAATCAAGAGATCATATGCAGCAGTATCTAAAGGCATAATAGCGAAATAATAAAGAATTTATCCTTCCCCTCTACCTCAAGATACCCACAAAATAAAATAAAAAATCCCAGACTAAGTGATTCTCAAAACACCAATGAAGAATTAAACGAAAATATAAGAAACGTCCTTGAAATCTTGTCAGGGGTGGTAAAAGAACAGACAAAGGACAAATCGCCGAATAGTGCACTGGAAAAATTCTCAGAATACGTAATTCTCGCAAAAAAACTAAACTTAATAGATGAAACAAATGAACACACCTTAATTAACACATACAAAACAAAAATCAAGTTGGATCTTCTAGGTAAAGACCTAGATGATCCTATACAGCAATAACAAGGCAAAAACAATGATAAAAATAATTCAATGGAATATCAGAAGCGCAAAGAAAAACAAGGGTAATCTAATTAATTTAATATCTGTAGAGCAACCTAATGTTATTCTATTAAATGAAACTTGGCTAAAGGAAAATGAAACCCTTAGAATACCTTCATATAACATAATCAGAATAGATAGAGGAGATAATAAAGGAGGCATTGCAACTCTCGTTAAAAAAGAAATAAAATTTCAACAAATTAAAATAGATGATAAATTCCAGTCTTCTAAGATGCATATCTTAGTCATCAAAATCCACGATATCAATATAGTCAATATATATTCAACTCCGGATAATAAATTAGATAAAAACTTGTTAGGAAACCTCATCCAAAAAATGTCAGGGGAAATAATTATTATGGGGGACTTTAATGCACACAACCTAAACTGGGGTAGTTCCATAAACAATAAAAATGGAGAAATATTAGAAACCTTTATAGAGGATAATAATTTAGTGGTGTTAAATGATGGTTCAATAACTAGACTCAACAATCCGCATAGCATCAAAAGCGCTATAGATCTAGGAATCGCATCCCCGAAATTAAGCCTAACAACAAATTGGAAAACTTACGATGACTGCGGTTTTAGTGATCATTTTCCGACGATAGCTTCCATAGATAAAATCGGAAAAATCCAAAAAAACTATAGCTACGACTTCAGAAAAATTAAAATAAACTGGGACGTATACGAATCTGAAATGTTTAACCTAATGTCATCAGAAAAACCAGAGAATTACGAACAACTAGAAAAAACAATTCATCAAGTAATAGAAAAAGCAACGATTAAAAAAAAGAGTCCTAGGAAAAACTACAATACTCATAACGTCTGGTGGGACCAAGAATGCACAGAGGCTCATAAAATAAGAAAACTCAAAATAAAAGAATTTACACAGCAATTTTCTCTCCAGAACTTCATAGAAGTAAAAAAAGCAATTGCTATATCCAGAAGAATATTTCAAAAGAAAAAGAAAACTAAATTCCAACAATTCTGTCATTCACTTAATAGAGACTCCAATATAAAAGAAGTATGGGGGAACATTAAAAGATACAAATTAGGGACATCTCCACCAATAGATAAAGCCCTCCCTCGAATAG
This sequence comes from Cryptocephalus primarius, assembly GCA_963576515.1. Taxonomy (NCBI): domain Eukaryota; kingdom Metazoa; phylum Arthropoda; class Insecta; order Coleoptera; family Chrysomelidae; genus Cryptocephalus; species Cryptocephalus primarius. The sequence goes on along the minus strand of OY754942.1, from coordinate 7,133,561 downwards.
ACATCTGCTTCCAAATAAGAAACTCACTGACCAAATGCATAATCGACCCAAATTTCAGCCTAAAATTAATAAACTCCCAGATTCAGCCTATAACGATAGAGGAAGTAGATAATGTACTCAGACCAAAAAAGAGATCAGCACCGGGATTAGATAAAATCTCATATGAAATGTTAGAAAAATCGCCAGATATCTTAAAAAACAAACTGACAGATACATTTAATGATATCCTGAAAGGAGACCCGATTCCGACAAGCTGGAAGAACCAATTAATAATAAGCATCTTAAAACCGAATAAAGATCCAGAACTGGCGCAAAGCTATCGAGGGATAGCACTGGCCTCATGCATAGCCAAAACATTTGAGAAAATTATCAAAAATAGAGTTGATTGGTTTGTGGAACATAACAAACTACTTCATGAAAACATTACAGGGTTTAGAAAATGCAGAAGCATATACCATAATATTTGTAATTTAACATTAACTACTAATAAAGCATCCCATGAAGGAAAAACTTCAGTGGCAGTTTTTTTGGATATCAAAGCAGCTTACGACAACGTCAACCTCTTTTCGCTTTATAATAAAATGATACAAATGAAAATATCAGAAGACATAGTGAATGCAATCTTCAAACTCTTCCATAATAGAAATTTATTTTTTCCTACCAAAGATTGCCCCGAACCCGTTGGCCCTTTTACTGCCACAACCGGAATTCCACAAGGGTCGCCTTTAAGCCCCACGCTTTTCAACATATACATTAATGATCTATTCAAAATTATCCCAACTAACCAAAAGCTTCTTTCTTATGCAGATGATCTGGTATTAATAGGCTCAGGAGCTAACTTGATAAACACAATCAGACAGATAAATCAAACACTACAAAACCTAAGTCTATGGCTAAACAAAAATGACTAGAATTATCCATTAACAAATGTGAATCAATGCTTTTTAACACCAAGAAAGGACAGCAAACCATAACACCTAACATAAAAATTAACTCACAAACAATCCCGTTCAAAACGCAGGTCAGATACCTAGGGTTTACGTTAGATAACTCTTTATCCTGGAATAAACATATTGCAAACCAAATTCAAAAAGCAAATCAAGGAATCAATATTATGAGAAGCCTTACAAGAACATGGTGGGGAGGAGATTCGGTAACACTTAAGTTAATATATAATGGACTTGTTAAATCCCATTTAGATTTCGGTTCAATATTTATCAAAAATGCAGCGTCTTCAAGCCTTAATAAAATTAACACAACACAATATAAAGGCCTCAGAGTCATCACCGGATGCATGAGGTCTACTCCCATAAACGCCCTCTTGGCAGAGGCGGGGGAGAATCTAACAGAATTCCGAAGGGAATGGCTCAGCTATAAATTCGTGTCAAAAATGCTTAACTCAACTAATAATCCAAACATATTATTATTAGAACAAACTTGTAACAGCAGCGACAGAAATAAACAGGGGAAAAAATCATACATATTAGAGGCTTACATCAAAGTGAAAAAAATAGAAAACATGATACAAGTCTCCCCCATCCTGCCATGTTTCAATTTTCCCATTCAAGCGCAAATCCAAGAAATAAAGTTCCTCAACATCAATGTCGACAAAAATAATGCAAATATTGACTTTAACAAAAAAACCCTTAATTGGAAAAACACACACACTTTTGTCTTCACAGACGCAGCCAAAAATAAAGAAGGTGTTGGGGTAGGCGTCTTCTCTACCCCAAGCAATAAAAAATTTTCGGCCAAAATTCCGGAAGAAATAAATATTAATAAAGCAGAGTTAATTGCGATTAAAATAGCCATAGAAATGACGACAAGTTCCAACATCAAAAAAGCAATTTTTTTTACGGACTCCAAAGCGACAATGGAAAAATTAAAAGCTAAAAACATAGATCCACAAAGGGATGCAATGACGTTACACACAAGAAGCCTTCTGATAGAATCAAATACAGAACAAGATTATATAGTGGCATGGATACCAGCGCATACAGGAATAGTGGGAAACGAAATAGCGGATGAAATAGCAAAAAAGGCCACAAAAAACCGGACAATCATGAAAATAAAAATGGATTCCAGAGACTTCCAAGTAAAAGAAAAAGCCAGACTTAAGGAACATGCAGATCGACATTGGCTAAGGGCCTACGGGGAAAAAGGACAGTTTTACAGAAAAATCCAACAATCTTTCCCAAGCATCCCCTGGTACAGGACGGTTCCTTTCATAGACAGAAGACACACAACAACAAGTATAAGGCTAAGAACAGGACATTGTCTCACAAAAGCTCATTTGCACAAAATCAAAATAGAAGACTCGCCATTCTGCGTATGCGGCCAAATAGAAACCACTCAACATATTTTTTTCGAATGTAGATTAAATCAACAAAAAAGCGACATACTCAAACAAAATTTAATAACGTTAGGACGCAAACCTCCATGGAACATCACAAACATACTGACGAACATAACAAACGACATTTTAAAAAAATTACTGATATTTCTAAACAACATTGACAGAAATTTATGAATCCTAATGCCGTTTAATCACACCCAAATTTCCTTTCCACAGAGATAATACTAACAACCTCATCACAGTCATAATCATCCAAGAAAGAAGATTAAACAGAAGAGGGATGGACATAAGTCCAGAACCACGCAAGTGGACCTCGACAACAGCACATTAATGCACTGGTTAACTTCCACAAGGAAAAGACCATAAAAAGAAGAAGAAGAAGAAGATTCTAATGGTGAAATATTTTTGTAAAATTAACTTTATTAAAAAAGAAATGTGACCGTCAACAGGATCATCATCCATGAAATGTTCAAAAAATTTGAATACGTCGGAATTGAACATAATCATCGTGTTGGAAATTAACAAATCAACATTTTTAACATTCTTATTAAAAATATTTGTAGTTTTATTGAAAAATCTAAAGTATTTCTCAGCCATTGTACATACTTTTGTTACCCCCTCTGAAGCCTGTATTAGTGCACCATACTTTTTCCTCATTAAAAGGGATGTCTTCCTTCCTTTTTCATCATTACTTCCAATTAATGATCGCTAGCATGTCATGCAGGATAAACACGGCGATAAAGATTTTACTACAAAGCCAGCGATATACGATACTACATCTTCAGTATATAAGGTCAGGTCCCAACCAGTCGATGACAAGAAACTGTGAGTTCGGATATCGTCTTTAATTTTATCCTCGATATTATCCACTAATAAATTATTCCCTTGATCATCTATTGTTATTTTTGGACCACTGCCACATGTTAAAATAGTTAGTTTGTCTGGATTAGTAATATTGCCTGTATTTGGCCCTTTCATCTCCGAGTGAACCAGTAATCTTTTATATGCAGCTTCAAACTGCCTTGCTGTTGGATTATTGTTAAAACCTCCTTTTCCTCTAATGGTTCCGAAAAATAGCTCCAAATGATCCTGTGACAACTTATTGGTTAGTATATATTTTAACGTCTGTTTTTCTGTGACAAATGTTTTATAAAATTGTTTTATACTGTTGATACATACCAGAAATCCTAAAAATCCTGTTTTCCTAGCTGATGTTAAAATTGAAATATTTGAGAGTTTCAATTCATTTATATAAATTACCATTTTATCTAAAAAGGCAAACATTTGATTGGCTGTAATGAGAGACATTGGACGCTTATAAAAGTATTTAGCGAAATTGTTTCTCGAATTAAAGATATCAAATAGGTCATTAAAAATTCGAATAAACTCAGCTGTGGCATAAACATTTTGAAATTCAGCCAGTTTTAAATCCTCTCCTAGGTACATCAAGGCATCAGCAACACTTTTACTAAGTGTTTAAGCAGCAATTTTGACCTTCATTTTCTCTCTGGTCCACTGTAAATGGCGTATTTTTAATTTATTACCTAAATGTACGCCTTCTTGATACTGTATGTCAACTAACTTTACTAAAAAATTCCAATCAATTATTTCTGTGCGACCATTGCTGAGAAACTGTTTGGCCCCAAACGTATTTCTTACTAATTTTAACATGTGACAGGGGTCAAGAAAAATAAAAACTTCTTCCTTGGTAATTGGATGTGTAAAATGAGTTTTTAAGTTAGATGTGTCGGAAAAGTTTGCACCTAAATGAGAGGCCATGGCAAAATTAACAGGTGCTCCGTTAAATGTCGATGAAGTTATAGTTACATTGGATTCAGATAGAAATATGAGACATTTGGTAACTAATTCAGCTTTTTCGGCTCCAGTAATACCATCTAAAAGAAAATAACCAATTGGTAGTTTCCATGCACCATTTATATTAACAAGCATAAAAACTAATGCTTCTTTTGCTTCGGGGAGAATATCACTGTTAAAATTTGCACCAATATCCACATAGCCGCAGAATTTCGTTCCAGTCCACTCTATTTGTCGACGGATTGACATCTCATCTAGCACTAAATTGCACAAAACAACTTTACCTCTTAACAAAGCTTGTTCTTGTTTCATTTTCAAGGCAGTAAGGGCTTCTGTATTAAATCCGGGTGAACCATCGACTGATTGGTACCATTTTTGAATGGTGCGTGAATGTGGGAACAAATTATTAAATATTTTTCGAACATAATTATAGGCTCGAGGGGAGTAAAATGAGAGTGTAAGAGCAAATGATCTTAGCTCAGGGGTGTATTTCTTCTTCGATGGCCCTTGTAATATTTTGTTTAACACTTGTTCCCCAGTTCCCGAGAGCGATGTCTAAAAAAATATACTTTCAGTAATTTTTATCGCATATTATAGTGTATATTTATTACCCTCAATACGTTTTCGGACAGTTCTGATATATACGCTTTCTTTTTAAGTAGCGACAACAACTGATTTAGACTTGTAATCCATTTCCGCAGCAAATAGCACTGTAGATTGAAGGCTGTGAATTTTCTTTTGCTGACGCGAAATAGTCCATTTCATAATTCTAAAATTTGCTTTCACTTTTCTAGGTGAAGAAAAATCACCACTACTTAAATCGCCAGTATAATATTTTCTGAAAAAGGAGAACGCATGAAAGATGTTAGTATTTGATATAAACATCAAACATTTATTACCTTTTTTGTTTACTTCTGATCGTACTACTAATTTGCAATGAAACTTCTTCTTCTGTGGTACTAACAGTCAATGTTGATGACGATGACACATTTTCTTCAATATGCTGGTCTATAGCATGTGTAGAAGGTCCAGGCAGTTGTAATAATTCAGATTTAGGATGTTTAATTTCAATTCTTTTCCTAAAACATAATGGTTATTGTTCAATATTGGAATACTTCGATATACTTTTTTCTTACCTTTTCAAAACCGGACTATTTTCTCCATCACATTCTGAACTGTTGTCGCTTTCGATTGAACTATCTGAACTGAAACCAATACAATTGCCAGAACTCACGTATGACAAATATTTTTTAAAATGATTTGTTTTTAGTGAAGACTGCAATGAATAAATTGTTTATGCAAATATTTTAATAGATTTATCTTAAAGTTAATGGAAATAGGGAAATTTTTAAAGAAATTTTGAAGATATTTAAATTGTTTGTAAAAAAAGCTTTGATCACTTATGCTTCATGCAGTGAATCACTATTTACAAATTAATTCTTTTTATTTCAAAAGGAACTTTATACTGAATTTAAATTAGATTTATGACAACTCCATTAATGGTAGATTAATAATTTTGGTAATAAATAATAGTAATATATATTTATATACCAAGGAAATAACCATTTCTCTTCTGTGGTATATACGCTATTTTATCATACGGCCCTTAGAAACGAGACGTTCCTCATTACTCTACTAGTTCCATTATAAGAAAAGTAGTAAAGGAATGGCGCCGTTTGTGTTGTTTCCAAGGCTAGTGCGATAAATTAATAAATTAATATAAATTAATTACCTTGCACTGCTTTTAGCTTCAAAAACATTATGTATCAGCAATGGGACGGCATCTCGTTTTAAATATTTGCGTGCACCACTGCCTGCGCCAATTTTAAACTCAAAATCACTCTCTTTAAAATGTTTAGAGCAGATATAAGCTGATTTTGTTACATAATCAGTTTTATTAAGTCCCAAAACGGAAATCCAAATATCTCTTCTAACGGGATCTGCCGGAATCCTAAAGTAAAAAACTGATAAAACGCCACTGAGGTGAAACATAACCTCAATAACTTTCATTAATAATTTGTTACATTTACCTATGAAAGGATACTCCGAATGCTTTCCCTTCATTGCTATATAGCTTATACATCATGCACCTATTAACCATTATTAATTTTATCAAAAATACTTAACCAGAACAACACACACGGAAAAATCAAACGGCCATAGACAATAACGTCAATAAACATCAAGTTGGAATCGATGTTGCCACACATAACGAAAATGAAAATCATTGCAGATTTACGTACGACGGGCGAACCGAATGCAGTATATAAGCAAATCATAAGAGGGAATTCGTCAACTGAATTCATGCAACATTGCAAAAAAACGCTTAGAACGTGCTAAGATGTTGGCAATACATTTGACACTTTGTGAAGTAATCAAAAACCAATACGTAACATGAATCAAGCGTCGCTGTTTTGACTGGCTCTTATTTCTAATTAATCTTGTGATTGTTGTTGTGAGTGTTTTGCTTTTAACAATCAAAAGAATTAGAAAGAAAGTAAGGGAGTGGGAAGAAGCAACGCCCAACTATGGTTTCGTATTCATTTTTGATTGGTTCACAAATTGTCATTGTCAAACCGTTTGTCAAATAGCACCTAATTTGAATGCAACGAAATTTCCGCTTCGAAATCAATTCAATTTTTCAACCGTCGTGAACAATTAATCGTATATTTTTTTGTATTAGAAATAAACCACACATTTCACAGCTTAGTCATGTACACAGCCTGTACCGTTAAGACATTTCGGGTTACATAGAGAACGAGCTTGAAAATGGATAGATACAGTTGCTGTGGGTACCCCCTCTCCATAATTCATACGTCATTACTTTCATCGCACATTATTGTGTTGGATCATAAAAGACATTTTTCATAGACTAGGATTCAAAGACCTAGTTTCTTATTCTGAGGCTTTAAATGTTTCGTGGATATGGCTAGACGGGTTGCATACGTTAGTTTATTTTTGTGAGACAGTTTATTTTTCATGTCGTTTTGACAATTTTTGTTGTAATTTGTAATTTCTGGGGTGTTGTACGTTTAAAATAGAACTTTAGGGGCGAATTATATGCATTAGGTCAATAGCAGATAGTCTCGGATAAAAGTTACAAAAGTTCGGAGGAATGTAACACTAGAACCCCTCAAGATTGATTACCTATTATTTTTTGCGGAATTTAATTAGTATTTAAGGTCTACAAATGGCAGAAGCGACTGCAGCTGGAGCCGCCGCCGCCGCTGCAGTGGTAAACACCACAGGGCTGCCACACGGGCCTCCGATCAATATCCTTCCACCGACTCCAGCAGGACTGGAGAGCCTCTATTTGCTATGCCAGAAGATATATCCAGATCAGGTGAATCCTCTACAAGTCACTGCATTGTTAAAATACTGGTAAGAGAAAAATTAAGGTCCTTATTTTTAAATTCGACTAGCCTTTTCACCTATGTATATTTTTAGAACTGTAGTTACTTCCTTTCTTAATATATAAGGGGTGTGTGCTATTTTTAACTGTATACACTCATTAGAAATATCACTTCCTGTTTGTTGACAGGCAGATTGCTGATTAAATATTTTGTTATATATTTAAACAAAAAGTGAGGAATATGTCAAAAAGATACTTAGCGACTAAGACTATAAAATAGATTTAAATGCAGCAGAGTACATCTCCACTGTGCGAAACTACTACTTCTATGGACTACTTTTGTTCGATAAAAAATAGATTTAGTTCTTTAAAAAACTACTTAAAATTTTGCAGTTTGGGTGCTGTCAGAACAAAGATAAAATTTTATAAGTATCTTCCGTTTCAAAATTTTATAAAAACAGAAAGTAAATGGAGCCATAGTGACATAAATTGGTAAGGCAATGCTTTACAAAAAAAAACTGAACTTCTTTGTTTTAGGTTGGGAGGACCTGATCCTTTAGATTACATCTCAATGTATGCTAATCCTGGCAACCCCCATGAAAACATTCCACCACACTGGCATTACATCAGGTAATGAAAATATTACCCTTTGTCATCATGATTATGAAATTTATGTTTCTAGTTTTGGTTTATCAGATCTGCATGGTGACGGTAGGGTCCATGACGTTTCAGGTCCGCATGGCCCATCAGGTTTCGGTTTTGAATTGACTTTTAGACTGAAAAGAGAGCTGGCAGAGTTGTCTCCACCTACCTGGCCAGCTACACTCATGCAGTCTCTGGCAAAATATGTTTTTCAATCAGGTAAGAAATTTGTACAATTAGTGACAGTTGGGTAATTTTCAAAAACTATGAATGTTGAATGAAAATTTAAAAATGTCAGAAAATCTAGAAATAAATTTGAAAGTATCAGAAAATTATTTCCATGATTTATTTCGTTTTGTTTCCCCCTCTTGACCAAAACAGATAAAATTAGAATAATTTTAGTGTAGTTTCAAAGGGCTGGCTGTAAATGTAGATCGCTAATTTGTCAACTAGCTGCTATGAACACTGAACTTGCCTAATTATATGAGATGATATTTTATCTGCTTCTTTTTTGAAGCTTTCAGCAACAATATCTGCTGCCATTTTCAGCAACAATATCTACTGCAGTCTACAGGAAAAACGTCTTCATTGAGATATACATTAATTGAATAGAAAAATTAATGGATAACAAATAATAGGTAGATTAATAGAGTATATGGCCACTTGAAACTACACATAAATCATTTTAATTTTATTTGTTTTAGTCAAGACAAGGTAAAACCCAAAATAAATCATAGAAATACTAAATAGACCTCCTCAGCAGAATTGTCTTCATTATCAGACCAAGACAGTTGTGAGATGAGTGACTTGATCATTTTCAAAACTATCACACATTACCGATTACCTTTATACCTCTCATCACTTCTCAAAGCCCTCAACCTATAAGGCTTTGTTTAACTCTACCTGTTTGAATAATTACTAACATAAGATTACACAATGTAGCATTGTGTTCCAACCCACAAATTGTAAGAAGTTAATTCAGGAATAATTTTAAATTTTCGAAGGTAACACACTTTGTGCTGGTGATCATGTTTCTTGGCATTGTGCCCTGGATAACAGCGAGTCTCGAATACAGCACATGTTGATGACATCAGATCCACAGCTCAAATCTACTCATACACCATTTGGTACTGTTGATTTCGTTCAAATCGTTGGAATATGCACTGAAGAACTGAAAGCAGCCCAGCAGTGGAAAGGAGGTGGGATACTGGACATGCTCAGGAGGATTCCATCGTGAGTAATAATTCAAAGTGACCATTGTATAAGTAGAGAAGTTAAGGAATAAGGAATATTTAATGAATGAATGAAAAGGTTTTGATATGATCAATCACAAATTCCAATCAAGTTATGGTTGTCGGCCTCTATGAGCTCGACCACGCACTACATGCAAACCTTAATGGCAAGTACGGGCTTGACCACGCGATTTTCTTCAGGGGCTTAACGGGAGATTTACAACCTCCAACATTTCCAAGAATCTTTAACACTAATTTTCGTTTAAGCTGTAATTTCGGTTAATTTCCTTTCATGGTTCGTGGGCGTGGGATTTATTAACGTTTTGTCCTTGTATGCACATTAACATCGTCGTGTTATAATAATATGTTGTGTTAAAACTTCAACTATGTTTGATCAGAGACGGCAGATATTACTGCTTTTCGAACAATATAAATATTCACATGCTCATGTCTCCTAAGATGGGAAAATACAGTGTGTTGTGTGAAAAGAAGCTACAAAGCAAAAATTTATACAGAAGAAGACGATGAAAATTATCAAATTATTGGACACAAGCCGGAAGGACGAGCACGTGACCATCCTCCAGATTTGACTAACCAACGACAAATGTTTAGTAATTCGCCCAAGAGGAAAACTGAGGACGACATCTCGGAAAGGCCAATGAAAACCGTTCACAAAGAATTAAGGAGGGAAAAATTTACAAACTTATCCATGAATGACCTCTAATGTACCAGGAGAAATATCTTTGCTGCAAGAAAGAAATCTGCACCCGCATTACAAAAATCACAGGAAGAAATATTACAAGTTCTTGTTGAGCTTAATTTAGAGAACTACACAAGTAAAACGTTTTTGCTATCTAGGTCAAACAACTCTGCAAATTTTGGATGTTTTTTGAACCTTTATATTTTATGGAATGTCAGTGTGTACGAAATGAACGGCATCTTTCAGTATTGCACAATTTTTTTTTTGTCAAGTATTCACCAATCATGGTTATAAAAAAGGTTTTTATATACTTTCATTTTTTAGTGTTTTACCAAATAAGTCTTTAGAATGCCTTAGAATAAGTCTTTAGACCTTTACGTGTTTAATAGAAATCTGCAAAGAACATAACTTAATCTTACGCCCGAAAGAAATTATTTCTGATTTTGAATTAGGGATTCATAAAGCAATAAGGGCAATCTAACTGGAATCTTCAGCTTTAGGCGGTAAGTTCCACTGTTGACAAGACGCTCATCCGAGTGCGAAAATGTGTAGTATTTGTTCCAGCTCGACCTAGCGCCGCCTCTGTGTCAGAGCAGTAAGCTTGGGTCCACTAAATTCAAGAGTATTTACGGGTTTCTGAAGGTGTCTAATTGGCGAAATGTCGCCAACATTGCCGATTCATGTGAAAAGCTGAGAAGTCTCTCTTTTTATACCTAAATCATCGATATGATTTGACAATTTCCACACCACCCCAAGAAGGTATTACCATGGCGTGTTATTATTTTTGAATAGGTGTTCGCTTGTAGCCCTATCATCCCACAATTAAATTTAAAAAAATGGCGTCCATTGGAATGATTTCTCCGATTTAATTGAAATAAAAAAACAGTTTCTATCCCTCAATATACATTCATAGTTTAAAAAAAAAACATTGGTCGCATTTGAAAAAAATTCAATCAATCGGAAAACGGCAAGTGCATTTCACAGAGGATTTAACCGGCAGTGTATTTAAATTATGCAATCAAAGTTTCAAAAAAAAACCATTGGTCGCATTTGGAAAAACATTTAAACAGTCAAAAATCCTTAAGTGCATAGTGCATATCTAAAATTCGAAGTTTTTTGTGAGGCACAATAGACTTGACGGCATATTTAAAGCTAGAGCAGATTGGGATGGGAACCATCCGGTCGACCTAAATAATTTCATTTTCGTAAGGAGATTGATAATAATAGCTCTGTATGTAAGACGATGATCTGAAAATAGGTCGAATGGGTTCGAAGTTTCAAGATTTGCTTAATTCTTTTGCACAAATTGATTCTGTTGCAAGCTTCCCGAAAGTGGTGTCAAATGATTGCAAACAACTGGTAACATATTGTAGAAAAATATTAGAGGGAGTTACCAAAAACTTTCTATCGGAACTAATTCCACAATCTCCGTTAAGGATAAGGAGATTATTAGAAGACGTAGTGTCATCGCCGTTATTGCATGTTAAAGATAGTTTACACAAGTTGCAAGAACCTTTAAACATTAAGAATTTTGCTGAATAACCAGAAATGTATCTAAAGGAACACGTTTCTAATGTGGGGGTGTTCTAATTTCGAAACTCTGTTTCACAAGGGATGAATGAGTTTCCCAATTCTTCCTCTTCTTTATTTCTTATTACAAGAATATCCGAAATATTAGAAGGAGAACTATCGCTGTCTAGAGTAATGAAATCATCATATTCATGTTTTGTTGTAATGCAATACGAAATTGTTTAGCCGATGGGTTTGGATTATATCCGCCACGATTACGTATAACGGAAATAAGGTTTTCTAATGGCTCTTGGTTAATTGTTCTCATTAGTAGAAATTCAGCTCATTCGCTTTGCAAATCATCCCATAACAGCAAAACGCCATTCGATGTCCACAGACATTAGACAATGTATGCTATAACAAACATATGACAAAAAAGTGAAAAATCCAAAGTAGAAAAAACGTAGGTAATTAAATTATGAACTACCTAAACGTAAGGGCTAAAGGTTTAAAGAAAGATGAGAAATAGAAATCAAAAGAAATTGTTGTGTGTGTTTGTCGAATGGATGCGTGAACAAGAATCTGTTGTACAGAAAAAATTTTGTTGAGTGATGCACATTTTCAACTTTGCGACTTTGTAAACAATAAAATTGCTACATTTTTGGGATCGGGAAACCCAACATAGATTTACCAAAAGAAAATGCATCCTCCAAGAGTTACAGTTTGGTGTGCCCTGTATTCTGAAGGCGGAATTGGCCTATACTTTTTTGAAGATTATGCGGAAAATGCTGTTACAGTCATTGGTGTGTAACGAACTTTTTGTGGGGCATATTGGAAGATGTGAATATCAGGGATCTCTGGCTTCAACAAGATGGTACCACCTGCCACACATCAGGAGAAACAATCGCGTTTCTCAGCACCAAATTTCCAGGCCGCATCATTTCACGACGCGGCGCAGCCTTTAGGGCTGTTTAAAGAGTAGAGTTTACGAGGCCCAACTGAACACAATTGCAGAACTGAAACAGGAGATACGATGCAAAGTAATCGATATCGAAACTGCGGTTGCAGAAATGTCATAGAAGATTATGACAATCGCATTACGTCATGCCACATGAGTCCTTGAGGCTAGTTGGCCGATATGATCTTCCATACATAATTGTAATAAATTGAAACAAAGGTTTTTAAGAAAATATTAACGGTTTTTTGTAAAAAGAAAATATGGTTTTCTTAGTAAATTGACATTGAAAATTAACATTGTAGCTGAAATTGATTGCCTCTTTATATCTAGTTTATTTAGTGAAATATGAAAAAATGAAAATTATTAAATAAAAAAAAAAACCTTAAAAATTATAACGGAAAACAGCACGTATAGGAAAAGTGCACATAAGAAGTAGAGTTAAAAATTGAGTGTTTGTACTTTAATTAATTTATATTGTACATTATTATCACTAATCATAAAAAATGATATGTTATTAAAAACATGATTCATAGAATTCTATTAACAGTTACAGAGTAAAACTATTTCAATAAATAAAATTACATCGTTTAACATTATAATAGGTATGACTAATTAAAACGGTCAATAACATAAGTATTTGCGTGTATTAGAGTTTTTAACAAAATAGCTGAAATTTTAATAAAAAATGTAATACATATGTATAGTAGTAGTAAGTATAATATGAATGAGTGAACACTGTGAGTTTCAGTGTTGTGCCTATTCCTTTTCCTTTCTTTTTTAAGAAGGAAATTAACTAAATGCCAAAGGTTTTATGAAAAAACCTTCACACCAAAATTCTAATGTCGAAATAAATATTTTAGAGGACGTAGATTAAGAATCTCTCGGTGTTTTCATCTCTGCCGGCACTACTCAGTGCAACATTTTTTTTATTTATCCTATATAGGTTTTTTACTGTTATTTATTTGTATATTTCGAATATTAAAAATAGATCGAAAATAATAGTTTGGCTTTCTGTACTGCCTCTATTTACTAAGTATAAATCCGAATGGATATTTTTTTTAAACGCCTGTTCGTTTAATGCTTGTAAGAAGCTTCGCTTCTATCGGTTAGTCCCAAGACTGCCATACTCGTGTTTTCTTTTATATTGTACGTTAATGACTGTATGTTAACCATATGCATGACATGTATGTTAACCAGTGTACAAGAAGACAGCATCATCTCTTTTGCTGATACCGCTGTTATAGCAACAATCTTTGGACCAAGCAAAAACAAGAATGAATGAAACCCCATCATTTTATTTAACTTTGTAGGAATTTCATTGCTGTATCTTAGAAATGTAAATAATTATTAGTGAATAAATAAATTTCCACCTCTATTGAAAGTAGAAGTTGCACTATTACTCTTCACTTCACTAGAGTGAAGGTTTTATGTTTTTATCGTTTAGTATGTCCTATAATTTTTGAACATACCAGAATTTTTCTTTGTTGAAAATATCTATTTTACAAATTTTTTAATTGTTTAGTGCTGGAGGGCCATGGCATATCACAGACATGCGAAGAGGCGAGAGCATATTTGAATTAGACCTGAACGCGCAAGAAGAAGTCGAAAGAGGTTTCGAGCTGGACGGCTCTAATCTGAGCGGAGTTAGTGCCAGGTGCTCGTGGACTGAACAGGACATTAATAAAATAAATTTGGCGCGTTTGAAAGACGATACTGAAGACCGTAGGGATGATCTGAGATTTAAATGTCCTCTACCGCCTCTACAACATGGAGCATCTGGTAAAAAATAAGATTCTGAGGAATAAATCATATTGTTTTGATATAAAGTGTTTTCAGGGTCATCATTGGGCAGCAGGAGCATGCTGGAATCAACCGAATTGATGCATGTTAAAAAACTGGATGGGGTACATCTCGTATTCAATCTAGAAGCTGGTAGTTTGTTGCCACTTGCTATAAGGTAATAATATTAACACTACCTACTCTATATATGATCATAGTATTATTAATGTAGTATATAACATTATTCTATAAATCAGTGTAGCTAATGAATTCTAGCAACTGGTCCAAGTATGTATGTGTGATTACTAAACAAAAATTTACACATTAACAATTGTTCAATAAATAAACACTTAAAATGAAAATACCCTATGGCACGGCCAATCGGAGAGGCTTATTTCGTATGCACTTCTCAAAACAAAAACTTTAAAATTATGAATTTAACATAAAGTGGTTTGTCTACCAATTTTTGAGTTTTCCGGAATAACTTTTTGCGTGAGTTATATAAAAAAATGTTAAATGCAAAAGCTGCAGAACATTTTAACCTGTACAAAAAAGAAACAACATTACTCTATCAGAAAAACAAAAGAATTAAGAATTTTTATTTAATTTGACGGCCCGTCATTTTGTTACGAAAAACTACACTGAAATTTTTCCCAATTCACGTCATGCTACTCTCCGCACTGGCCTATATTTCTATCAAAATAAGCCTAATTAGGATAAGGTAGTATAGGTAAATTGTCGCAATGATCGAAGTTATAATTTATAACTAACAACTGTGAACAAGAGTGAATTTCACTATTAATCAAATCTGACAATCTGAATGAAAATTGTATCGCGCGACTTTTACCATCTGGCAACTGATGAAATATGAATGGAATAGGCTGTAAATTCCATCTTCGAATTGCTTTTCACTTGTAAAATCACGAATCATAGTACTATCATTTATTTGTTATTTAAATCAATATAGAAATGTGTAGTGTAATTTGATATACATGAGTATATCATTCATATAAAAATGAAACAAATTTATGTTCGTTTTCACCGACTTCCGATAAAGTAACCACCGTTAAATGTTGTTTTAGCTAAATTCCCAGTTCTTTGCATCATCGTCTTGTTGCAAGTTGATTAGTTAAACAATTGTTAGATGTGGTAACATTTGTGTTTTACGCGAGTTCAGAATTGTTTAATGTCCGAGTCTGTCAAATCGACGTATTCAACATCAAACAAAAAAAAAGATAGATAAAAGGTAAAGTCAAACATATTTTAAAAGGCATTTAGAAAATTATGAATATGATAACAAGAATAAAACAATCCAGACCACCAAATTGTTATACCCTGATGAAGAAACAGAATTATAAAAATAATAGATGCACATTCATCAGTCCTAAAAGAAAAGAAAAATCTATAGATTACAAGCCTTGCCCTTACTTTTACCGTTACCCTCGCCCTTGCCCAGGAATACCTATTATTTGCTTACCTGGTAAGTTAGAATTTTGTACGCAGAGTTTTTGATAGAGTATCGAGTTTTTTGAGTGCGCCGTTGTGGATGCGCCAAGTATTGTTTTTAGTTGTGTTGAAGGGTTTTCTTCTTTTTTAGTTAATTGTGTTTTTGTTTTTTTTTATTATTTATTGAATTACAAAATTCTTGTACCTAATGGCAATAGATGTTTTTATTGTTGTGTGTATAACTGCAAAATTAGGAATATCGATTGTGTCTCATTATCTATCCAAAAAACTCTGTAATGGGTGAAAAAATATTTTGCTAATTTATAGCCGGCTATAGAAAGGTCGTGTAGGTCTGGATCTGATCAGGAGGCTGTAGAGGGTATCTTTAAAGACACTGCATCGAGGCCACATTGGTCTCCTTCTGCTTCCTCCTTGGGCCATCCGGAGACCTGTGTTATCGCCCAGACTAATTTGGTGAAAAAGGCTGCGATAGTACTGGAGAACTCTTTTCATTCATTATTGGCCACTGTTCTTCCAAGATATTCTTCTAGGAGAGAAACACTGTCACATTCGCAAAGCAAGTGCTGCACCCTTTGGTGTTCATAATCACACACTCGGTGCAAAGATTTATCGCTTAGTGTCATTTGATGGAGATGTTTTCTTAGTTGGCAATGTCTGGTCAGAACTCCCACAGCGAGTCTAAACTTGCTTCCGGTTATAACGAAATACCTTTTAGCTGCTTCCTCATTGGAATGGAATAGAAGCTCCTTGGCGAGTTTGCAGCTTGTTGTCTTATGTTAAAGATCTTGTCATGGTAGCTGAAGACAATTGAGAAGAGCCAGAGTTCATGATCATACATTTGGCTGCCTTGCTATTCAGCTTATCTGCCTTGTTGTTGCCTGCGCACTCAGCATGCTTTTTGACCCAGGAAACAGGCATTTTGTTCCTATAGGCTGCTTTTATCAGTGATTTGTGGCATTCTAGTGTTGACTCGGTGGCGATTTTGTGTTGTTTTAATGTTGCCTACTGTCTGTAGATTGTGATCGTTTTGTCGTTTGTCTGAGTTAATTTGTATGTCGTGGGGTTTGTCGAAGACAAATAGAGTATATGTGCCGGCCTGTTGTAGTGGCAATCTATTGACTTAATTTTCCTGCAGGCAACGCCTTATCTCGTCACAACCGACGCCAGTGTTATTTCCAACTATTTTGAGCCGTAACATCGTCGTCAGAACCACTTCCTTTAGAAGGCTGTCTGCCCCACTTCCAGGGGCGGCAGACATAGCAAGACTTCCGTGGTCTTGTTGGAGTTCTTTTTCATAGTTCTCGTAATGGTAAGAGAGGCCGTTTTTTGGACTTGACTCGGCTTGATTATTGCAGTTTTCTGTTGGCTATTATGCCATCAGACTGTAATCCACAGGTACTCATAGATCTTATATGGCAGTGTATATCCACATTGTGACCTTAGGTTTTCGACCACAGGTTTCCCCCACCCTCCAGTTGTGTCAGCTGAGTTACAATTTATGGTTGTACTATGCAATAACGTTTCATGTAATTACTAACCGTCAATTAAAATTTAAGGAATTTGCTTCAACTTCGTTTCCTTAAAATAGAACTGGTGCAAACGGGCATTACTGATATATCTCCATTGCATTTAGAAATACCTACATCCAAACCCCTGAAAATATTTTTCGAGTATTTCCAGATCATCTTCCACAATAGCAAGAAACTAATTTTACAATACATTTATTTACATATAACCACAAATAACTGCAACTATTCCCACTGTTTACTTTTACCATGAGTTATATCAACTAACACATTAACTACTTGGTACTATGCAATAATATTGACATTTCATGTAGTTACTAAGTGTCAGTTGATATTTAACTGGAACTGGTATAAATGGGAATTAGTGATATATCACCATTGCATTTAGAAAAACTTAAAAATCCAGGAAGATATTTTTCTCAACCGTTTTGCTTTGTTTTTAGGGGTCGTGTCAAGCATGGTCGTCATTTTACTTTCAAGTCCATCTTAGGGGAAACAGCGATCACCCTCGTCGCCCATTCAGTTACAGGGACTTTGGTTGATGCTGATCATCCATATGTCGCTCAGGGTTCTTGGTTGCAGGTTTTGATATCGGACAACCTAGCGCAAGACATGGCAATTACTTTCCAGGTCCTCGCCATACCTGAAGCCTTATCACTACCCAAGACTTTCTCCTGGCCTGAGAAACGATTGTCCATCACTATAGTAGCTGATAAAATTTAAAAATAATTAAGATACAATCATCCCATGAAAAAGATAAGAATCTTTCACGTTAGATGCTAGTTTTTGGTGACAAAGCGTAATGGTGGAGAGCAATAATGTCATTCGTCCATTTATATTTATATATATTTATAAGTAATTTATATCAAACGTGCCTTATATACATTTTTATTTATAGAACTACTTTAATACAAAGAATTATTAAGTAAAATAATGTTTTATTAAAAACAAAATCTCTAAAATACTAAAACTATAAAGCAGTATTTACAATTTTCAAATAAAGTTTGCTTTAGTTTCAACACTGGATAATTTTTTAAGTTTCGCATCAAGCTTTCATTACTTCAGATAAAATATGTCATTATTACTGTTGTTCAAATGTAATCATTGAAGTGTAATGTGCCATTTAAAATACATATTAGTCGCAGAAAATGAACAGTAATTCTTTCGCTTGTTGCCTTACTCTATATAGTAAAGCTGGTTATAAAATTAAGATATATTGCTGAGGAAAACAATGTCAAATATAATTGAAGCATTAAACAATAGGTATAAGTAAAATACAAATTTGTAAACATAATTGCGCAAAATAATTACACAAATACACACGCACACGCCCACACCCACACAAATTGAGGTTCAATAAATCGATTGACGTTCTTTATTGAACTAATTTGGTATAACTTAATAGGTATGTAATCAAAAAGGAAACATTTTTTTCCAAACAATATAGCAATATAATTTATACAATATAATAATTACTTACTCAATATATAATCGTTGACTGGAGAAATTTTAAGAAGACACGCAAAAATGTGTTATACGTTTTTGCTCCAGCCGGACCTAGCGCCGCCTCGGTGTCAGAACAGTAAGCTCGGCTCGGTCACATTTACAGGTTTCTAAAGGTGTTTATTTGGCGAAATGTTGCCAACGTTGCCGATTCATGTGAAGAGCTGAGAAGTTGAGAAGTCTTTCCTTTTATTCAATCAATCGGAAAACGGCAAGTGCGTTTCATAGAGGATTTAACCGGCCGTGTTTTTAAAATATGCAATCAAAGTTAAAAAAAAAACATTGGTCGCATTTGAAAAAACATTTAAACAGTTAAAAAAAGTTTTTTGTGAGGCACAATAGACTTGACGGGCGTACTTAAAGTTTAAGCAGCGTGGACGAACCATCGGGTCTACCTAAATAATTTCATTTTTATGAGTTGATTGATAATAATATCTCTGTGTAAGGCAATTGTAACGTTCTCGGGTTCTTAATTATTTATTTACACCTACTATTACTAATTAATCTTAATTTATTTTACACTATATTTGAACGGTGCCGGTTTCCGGATTATTCGAGATCTTACTCGAGCTCGTAAAATTGAGTTCTAGGAGTCCTGGTGCCGGAGAGTCTGTGGAACATTCGATTGGGTTCGATGGCCGTACAAATGAGGAAAATTTGTTACACTGCCCCCGCCTTAAAGACGTTTCGTCCCGAAACTTACTTCCGTTGTTCGAATGGCGATATCTGCAGCTGGACCCATTTCTACACCGAGAGAACTGATGTCCACCAGGGTCCCAACAACACGCCAAGATCTCAATCCAGTCCAGGTCTCAGCCCGGACGCTAAATTTGGAATCGCCAGTTTTAATACGTCTCTATTTAGCAGAGCCTCCCTCAGGTCGCACAAGGTGTCCTACACATCCTGGTAAGTTGGTTCGTCACACGACCTTAGTTTAGTGACCAAGTACAACAATAGACTCTTCCGATAGGAACCGCCATCTTCTAGTACCAGAGTATGCCATACTGCCGGCTCTTGCTGTCGCAATTCTTCGATTTTGCCAAATCTTCGGAATTGCGCCGCTATACCCTGGGACATTTTCAGGTCTTGGGCTACACAGTGCGCCAGCGCATACTCTTCAAAAACTCCGAATAGGTCACGATGTTCTTCTTTTGTGACGCCAAACCTCGCTTTCCCGATGCCCCTGTACGCGTTCATGAACCGATCCGGTGACGGCTCCATGCCCTCTTCATGAACTTGTCGAATTCGCTCCTGATGATCATGATCTCCCTCATATGGTGCTAGCCGGTCAAAATGCACCACTCTGGGTTTTCCATTGGGGATCTTGGCGATTCGGTAGATGACATCATCGAGCCGGGTTTTGATGACATAGGGTCCCTCTCACACCTTCTGGAACTTCGGTGAGAGCCCACGCTTTCTTTGTAGATTGTAAAGCCACACCAAGTCATTTTCACTGTAGAGGCTTTCATCTGCCCTGACGTCATACCGATCATTCATCTCGTCGCTGGCGATCTGGAGGTTGCCTCGAACTAACTCATGAATATCGTCCATTTTCTTCCGGAGCTCGTTGACGTAGCCTTCTTCAGGCTTACACCCGAACTTCAGGTCCCATGGGAGCCTCATCTCTCTGCCAAAGAGGATATTGGCCGGAGACTGTCCAGTGGATTCGTTCACCGCCGATCGATGGGCCATCAGGAAGAAGGGAAGGTATTGGTCCCAGTCTCGTTGGTGTTGAGACACAAATTTGGAGAGGTATTTGCCCAGTGTTCGGTTCATCCGCTTGACCATTCCGTCCGACTGTTCGCCGTAGTTCTGGTTTTCCGAGTGCCCAACTTCTTGCAGACCCTCTGGAAGAGCTCGCTCTCAAAGTTTCTGCCCTGGTCGGAATGAAGTCCATCCTAAGGGACAACCTGAAAAACGATGACAAGGCCTGGATCTACAACATCGAAAATCTATTGTGGAGACTTCGGGAAGGTATGAACCTGGCCTTCGAGGACAGCTGTCCCTTACAATGCTTAAAGCATCCCAGGGAAGCCAAATAGTGGAACCGGGAGCTGGAAAAGCAGCGTAAAGAAACACGCAGGCTTTTTAACAGAGCCATGTGGACAAAAAAAGCTGAGGACTGGGCAAAGCACAAATCGGCCCAGAAACTCTACAAGACTCTCCTAAAGAGAGCCAAGAGAGACAGCTGGAGGGAATTCTGTGACTATAGAGAGCCTTCCGGCGGCCGCAAAGATGCAGAAGGTTCTGGCCAGAATCTCTGTAAAAGGAACAGGGCTCCTAGAGCTATCCTCGGGAGACTACACAAGCAACCAAGAGGAAAACTTTCGGGAGTTGCTCAATGTGCATTTCCCTGGAAATGTTAACTTCGAACATCAGCAGGAATATGGCGTCCGGTTGGAAACCATTGTACCTGATTGGGAGACAGCCAGGAGGGTTGTCACCGTGGATCGGCTCAGATGGGCTATCGAATCTTTCGAACCATACAACAGCGCGGGCCTTGAGGGCATCTTTCCTGCACTTCTTCAAAATGGGGAGGACATACTCCTACCCTACCTGTTGAATCTATTTCGGGCGAGTATCGCCTGGAGCTACTTACCTAGCTCCTGGCGGAAATCCCGAATAGTATTTATACCTAAGGCAGGAAGAACTAAACATTCGACTGCCAAAGATTTCAGAACGATTCAGAACCAGAAGGCGAAATCCACCAAAACGGCCCTGCACACTTTGGTCAGCCAAGTGGAAGGTTCGTTGACAATCAAGGAGATAGCTGCATGTGTCTTTATTGACACAGAGGGGGCGTTCAACAACACGAACCTCGATGCTATCATACAAGCGGCAACTGAGCGTGAAATCGAACCGTCCCATATAGGATGGATTCGAGCGATGCTTAATCACCGCAACGTATTAGTGGTGATGGGAGAAACCTCCATCAGCGTTAAGGCACAGAGAGGGTGCCCGCAAGGGGGAGTCATGTCTCCCATTTTGTGGTGCCTAGTCATAGACTCCTTACTGAGGCAACTGAACTCTATAGGAGGAATATACGCACAAGAGTATGCAGATGTCCTTGTAATTTTGACTAAAGGCAAATATAGTAGTACAATACAGGAGCTCATACAAAGAGCACTGAATACGGTAATAGTTTCAGGTCGTAGGCCCTACACGGAGCAGAAGCGTCATTATTACACTGAAAATGAAAGGCATGATGGCCAGGTAAAAAGATTCACAACTAATTAAATAGCTATAGATTTAGTATTAAAGTTAGTAGCGAGATACTCGAAATTTGGTAGATTTGTTTGTGTTTGGCTTCTCGTGATACTGCACTATATAGCAGTTTTCCAAAAAATAGCACGAGCTCTATGTAGGGTGCTTTCTAAACATGCATAAAAATTTAAGAGGTTATTTCTTAGACTATTCTAAGAATATTTTGATCTTAGGTGATTTCTGAAAAAAGATACAGGGTGAAAAAATTTGCGAGAGCAGCAACATTTTATTATCAAAAAAAAGGTGAGCGGTTGTCGGACCGCCGATAGAAGCTTGCTTCTTATGCACAATAGACTGCGAGTTTACTACTTCAAGTCCTTTTCCCACCAAAGTCTATCGCAAATTTTACACGAGTGACCAAATCTATTTTGTTTAAAGTTATAATGGAAATTTAAATGTGCTCTAGAATGATTGCTATATTTTGTGTAAATTGGAATTGTTGCCTCTGGTAAATCGACACTGCGTATTATAATCCATTAAAATAACATTATCTACTTGATCTAATGCAACATCAGGTTCTGGACATTGTGTTGATTGTTGCAAGTATTGTTGAATAACTTCCGCATAAATACCACGATTGCTGTTATTTTGTGGTGAATTATAAGTTTCTATTAACTCTTCGTTGACAGTATTTTTTGGTACATCAGTATTTTTATTTATACTATCAATGTGAGGCGAAGTATGAATTTCTATCAAATCTTCGTTGACATTATTGTCTTGTGCAGTTGTAGGTTTTTGTTTTTTGCTAAAAAAATTATAAAAAAAAATATTTCAATTTACAATTGATATAATGCAATTCATTAATAAAATTAGTAATGAAAGTAATATAAAAGTATACAAACTTACGTGGGTGGGCCTTCTGCGGTATGAATAACGCGAAAGTCATTTATTTCACTTAGATTTTCCATACTTTGTTTTATCTTTTTTCGTTCTCGATATTCTTTCATGCGCTGAGCAGCGGTTTTTGTATTTGGATTGACTGATGTAATTTTTGTTTGAGAATTTTGTTGTGATTGTGTTGAACTGAAAAATGAATTGTTAATTGTATCGATTGCAATTATTTATGAAATTGTAATTATTTATGAAAGCAATATATGGTAACATAAAAGTAGATATGATTACCTTTGTGAGCCTTTGTCGTTATCAATATCGGACAAGTTTTGTATTTCACTTAATTTTTGCATATTTCGTTTTCGTTCTCTAGATTCTCTCATGTGCTGCGCAGCTGTTTTTGTATTTGTATTTACCGGTGTACATGACATTTGATTTCTTTTCTTTCTCTTTTCTCTTTTCATCGTTGAGCGTT
The DNA here is from genome assembly GCA_963576515.1 of Cryptocephalus primarius. NCBI lineage: Eukaryota > Metazoa > Arthropoda > Insecta > Coleoptera > Chrysomelidae > Cryptocephalus > Cryptocephalus primarius. The sequence continues at coordinate 7,110,152 of OY754942.1, read as the reverse complement.
TGTTTTTGTTTGTTTAGCCGAAGACTAGGCTCTTGATTTGCTGACGATTCGTGATTTTCATGTTTTTTTCGTTGTCTATATTCTCTCATGCGCTGCGCATTGGTTGTTATCGATTGACTTGTACTGATAGAAAAATATTAAAGATGAATTTGCATATTTTTATTGTCAATATCATTTGTAATACTTACATTTCATAATTTTCGTCTTGTTGATTACTTGATATACTATTATTATCAACTGTATTGTTTTGAGATTGAACCGCATGAATATGAGCTGTTGTTATTTGTATTTTTCCGTGGATTTCATTGTCAGACGAATCACTATCTGACTATTCATTTTAAATTATGTCACGCACACAAATGACGAATATTCACTACAATGCATGTAAACGACCGTTAGAATGGTTATGTCGCGCACGCAAATGACGAATATTCACCACACCAATCAACTTAAGAAACGAATACAACTTAATAAAACCAATAAGTTTCAAAAAGTAGTTTTTGGGCCCTCGTTTTATTTTTCCGTTAGAACGTATGTAAACGGCCGTTCTATTGAAATACTTGAGCATGTGTTTTTCGCTCGACGCTTGAGCATATTATGCGTCTCATTTTCGCTAGACGCTTCCCTATTTCTTCCCCATGCTGTGCAATAAGAAGAAATGCTTCAAAAAGTGCATTTTTACCTGAGACATTGAATAATTTGTCCACCCGCTTAACAGTAAATTCAGGGAGCGCGCTCTTCTGAACTCCGAGCGGACGCTGGAGATGAAAATTTCGCTTGAGGTCCCTTGTCTTGAAATCTATCGACTTTTGGACAAAAATGATAAGGACCATTTTTGTAGATAATGAACTGATCTTCATTTTCCCGTAGGTACAATGTCTCTGAATGCCGTACTTTAGGAGATATCGGCCGGAAACGAAGCGCTTGGAACTTTCGGGCCCTGTATTTCGGCCCGTGCAAGCGATTGGGTGTGCATTTTTTTTTATATTAAACTAATTTAGTTCCCCACATAATTTTGCGCAGCTTTGTATGTTTTGCAGCCTTCATTTACTGGACTACTTTGGATAGGAAAGTTATTAATTGATCGAACTAATTGGTCATTTCTTGGATGACCAATGGATGACCATGGATGGATGGATTCTACATCATTTGACTTTGATGAGGTCCTTTCTGAAAACGTTTTGGTCTAAACTGAGGAGCAATCAACTGGTTAGTCGGTAGTTTGAATTACGAAAAATTAAATTAATTCATTGACGGTTTTAAATTTGGAGAGAATGATCTTGAGGATTTTTTGTTTAAATTGTGGGTTAACTGACGGGGAATTCATTTTTTGAATTTATCGTGTGTTAGGTAAATTTAGTTTCGAATAAGTCGGCACTGTAAGAGTTACTCTGCGTATCGGTCTATAATTTGGTTGAAAGTTTAAAGCTATACTTCTATTCTGGCTATAAAGAAAGTTTTCTTTCTCCGTAAAAAATGACATCGCTTCTTCTAAACTTTTCGGATTTCTAAGTCTGATATTAATTTGTAAATGACTTTGTAGTGCTCTCATAAAAGCCTTTAACAATAAATTCTCATAACTATTTAACATACTCGCTTTTTCTTCTTTAGTTAACTTTGTCTCAGGTGTTGAGTTTAATTCTAAAACTACGGGCATCTCATTCCAAAATTTTAAGAAGAATGCCTTTTCCATCAATTTTCGGCCTTTTTTGCCTTTACTAAAAAAACTGCCTATATGTGCCTTTTTATTAAATTTCAAGCCTGATTGTGTAAATTTAAACTTTAAAACTGCCTCTATTTTTATTGTTTGGGCAAAATGTAGTAGATAAGCTGTTCTTCGAAGATTGAGCCAAAGCTACTCTCCCTCGTTATCCTTATCCTCCGGTAGTGGCAGGTAGATATTTATGGTGTTATGGTCTACTTTTACATTTCCTTGGTTGCGAAACTGGTAGAGTTTAAAATATTTCATATAATGTGCATTATTTGTGATTGGCACTCAGTTCGTTTCGCCCTGTTGTCATTTAAAAGTGTTATAAAAACATCATTTGAAATGTCTTCTAAAATTTCTTTATGGCTACGTCTTTACCTTGAGCTTTCCCTTGATGGTGATGGTGTTTTCTGTAAACCCTCTGGAAAACTAGTAAGTATTTTTTTATGTTTTACATAATATGTATTTAACTGAGGGTAACTTTATAAATATCATAAATCATTTACGATGATTTTTTTTATATTTCCATTAACAAAAAGTATTTTATCGATAAACATTGTAAAACTCTCTTTCATCAAAGAAATTGTGAGAGAAAAACTTCAAATGACAGTTCCAGTTGCCAGTTGCCTCAAGCATAAGGTAATCGATTTCAGTCAACTCAAGAAAGAGCGAAGAAGAAGAATTTAAATTAGATTTAAGTCGGTTTATGGTTGAATCGAATATTCCTTTATGTAAATTAGATAATCCTAGTTTTAAAACGCTCATCCAAAAATGGTGTAAAAAAATGCTCCTGACGAAAGTACATTAAGAAGATGGAAACTGGACCCATGTTACAATGAAACTATTTCAAAAATTAAGACTTGTATAAAAAATAAGTGGAAAGCCAAGAGTGGTGCACTTTAACCGGCTAGCACCATATGAGGGAGATCATGATCAGAAGGAGCGAATTCGACAAGTTCATGGAGAGGACATGAAGCGGTCACTGGATCAGTTCATGAACGCGTACGGGGACACCGGGCAAACGAAGTTTGGCGTCACAAAAGAAGAACACCGTGACCTATTCAGAGTTTCTGAAGAGTATGCGCTGGTACACTGTGTAGCCCAAGACCTGAAAATGTCCCAGGGGATAGCGGCGCAATTCCGAAGAAGATTTAGCAAAATCGAAGAATTGCGACAGCAAAGGCCGGCAGTATGGCATACTCTGGTACTACAAGATGACGGTTCCCACCGAAAGAGTCCATTGTTCTACTTGGTCACTAAACTAAGGTCCTGTGACAAACCAATTTACCAGGACGTGTGAGACACCTTGTGCGACCTGAGGGAGGCTCTGCTGAATAGAGACGTCTTAAAACTGGCAATTCCAAAATTAGCGTCCGGGTTGGGCGGCCTGGACTGAAGAATAATAAGGAACTAGTTGGAGGTATTGTTTCGGTCCACCGGTATTGAGATCTTGGTGTGCTGTTGGAACCGTAGTGGGCATCAGAGAGAAAAAACCGTGGACTGTTATTCCCATCAGTTCTCCCGGTGTAGAAATGGGTCCAGCTGCAGATATCGCCAGTCGAACAACGGAAGTACGTTTCGGGACGAAACATCTTTAAAGCGGGGGCAGTGTAACGAATTCTCCTGGTTTGTACGGCCATCGAAGCCAATCGAATGTTCCAGAGACTCTCCGGCACCAGGATTCCGAGAACTCAGTTTTACGAGTTCGAGTAGGATCTCGAAAGATCCGGAAACCGGCACCGTTCGAATATAAAAAGGCGACCGAGAGATAAGAGCGAAGCCAATTCGAACATCTGTTCCTGTGAACGACACCGACGTCCGTCGCTCGAAAGTAAATCTATGTAAATGAATTAGATTAAATCCGCATAGTGATAGTGTAAAACAAATTAAGACTATAGTTAGTCGGTTAGTGTTATTAAATAATTAAGAACCCGAGAACATGACACTATGTTAAATGTAATTTTTATAGCAGTCCATTAAACAGCAAAATGGTGAAACCCGACTTTGTTGCTAAATACCAAATTTTTGATCATAGTACAAATATTGAACAACATTATTCTGAAAATTTATAATTTTAAACAAATTGGAAGAGTTTCAGGAAGGGCATTATATGAAATTATTCATCTTAAAGTGGACATCAATCGTCACTCTCCACTTAATATGGGAGCAATTTCAACTTTTCTTGAAGTACCAAAATTTGTTGAGGTTCTTAGGGATGTTTTGAATATTCAACTCTGCTTTCTCTGGTCAATCGTTGCCGCTTTACATCAACCTCCAAATAACTTGAATCCTCGCAGAACTACTCTCTTTCTGCTATTTCCAGATTTGAAAAAATAAATAAACTTTCCGTCAATGTATTCATGTGTAGGTTAAGATGTGGAAAATGCTACAAGCAATTATTAATTACGTTGGGATTACCGAGAGAGTGGTGGTATGTACCTCTCCCATCTTACGGTGGGCATGAATTTGTGGGTTGTGATACTGTTCATAAAAGATTTAAAACTTTGCAGTTTCCTAGATTTAATATAGGATGTCCTCTGCGTATGAATCATTAACGCGCTAAACATGATTACAGATGCAGTTTAACTAACGTAAAAACTGGATTTAAAAAAGATTGCCCTCTTAAAGTATAATTTGTTAACTCTCTACCCTTCCATCTTTTTCCGGTTAACTCTCTACCCTTCCATCCTTATCCGGGTAAAGATCTCATGGTCCTACCAACTTTTCCCGGGTGAAGATCTCATGGTCCTAGGTTCGAGTCCTAGTCACAAAACATATAGGTTAGAGAAGCATTACTATCCGGTTATTTCAAGGTGACCCCGATGACATTTATTCCTTGCTCTCCCCACCACTGATTAAAATTGGCGGGAAATTCTAAAATTGCGGGATTTTGAAATTGGCGGGAATTTTGAAATTCCATTAATTTTGTATTTCTTTGTCCATTTACATCAAACAAAACATAAGCTCACTTAAAATTACGTAACACTTACAAGAACGTTTTTGTAAACCATTAAGTGCCACCTCCATTTCACGCAATGTTGCTAAATGACAAATAACAAAGAAAACACAAATTCAAACAAAACATTTATATTTAGTGACAGAGAATATAAATGAAATTATCCTAACATTAGAGACCATTCATTCAAATGTAACTTTAATAACAGGAATAGTTACCGACAAGTTTAATTCTAACGCTTTTCATTAAGATTTGCCATCCTTCGTCTTTAGTTTTGAATTGCATGATTCCTAAAATAAATTCCTAATTAGAGTAAAAATCATGGACCTGTTACGAAATGAAGTTTATCATTCTTTTCCTTCGTTCGATAGATTCTTAAAACTAGAAAAAAATAGTTAAATAAACTTGAACCTACCTTCTTCCTATCAATTTTTAAGTGTGCGATTTGCTGCTCTCGTTATTTAATAAGCTCGCACTGTTTAGATAATTATCTGTATTTGTATGTATCTGATACATTTTACTTTGAAGACTTGATAAATCTGATTTATTTAAATTTAATTGTTTCAGAAATCCTGTATTCAGAAATTAAATCTCATGTTCTTGATTTATTATATATCACGATTAGAGTTATCAGAATTACTTACAACAGGGATGTTCACCTCTAAAGAAGTGGGCAAATATCATGGTAAATGTTACTATAGCTTATAGTATAGTAATACTGATTGTGTTACAGTTATCAATGCATTTAGGTACTGCTGCAGGCAGTTATTTTTAAAGGGGTTGCATAATCTGATATAACGAAATATTCTTTGCGAATGTCTCATAAACGTACGAAAGCGTTCGTAAGAAAATTGTGGAACTCGTTTGATCTATAAGCGGGGTTTACAACTGGTGAGCGTATTTATTTGTGGAATAAGGAAAACTGCATAGCTATGATTGCTTCCTTAATGAAATATTTAATGTTAATTATGGTACTACTAGTAATATTTACAATACAAATTACAACGATCAACAAAATTAAAGTGAAATCAATCCAGTTTTCCAGAGCGAAAAAAATCCCAATTTGTGCAAAATGATGCAACCGTATTTGGTTATATTCTACACCCTACACTATTACACTGAAATATGTTATATTTAACAATCTTACCACAAGTCTTACCTTTCAAAATTTATAATAGCACTGTTATTACACCAATTATCACACTAATTACAACGAACTATTGTTCCTAACCTCGTGATGCGTCTTGTTTACGATACATGAAACTCAGATTTGTAAAAGTTTAGCTTAGAACAAGAAAAGTCGTAAACGGCCGCCATTTTTTCCCCTAGCTCTCGTTTGCCAGTGAAAATAAAAGTCCCAGATTTACCGATAAAATTCAGCATATTTTTGTGCTTCGTGTTTGAGTTTTATGTGTATCAGCAGAAGTCTGGCAACATCGATGTCGCCAGTTCCTCAATGCTACTGACATCCCCATCGTCCTAGTTTTGGCAGATGTATACCTTCGTATTTTATCTGAGACATAAGTCATATGGGCATCTACTTGTTCCTATAGCTACCTATAACGTTACGCTGCTGTACGATAGGTGGCGCCACCAGATGTTGCAAATTTTGGTACCACCCTCCACCAGAACTGGTGAAGTTCCTACTTTTTCATGTTCCGTGCTGAATGACATTTCTGATGTTCCATGTCACTCTCTGTTCCGTGCCCACTTCTGGTGTTCCATGTCACCCCCCGTTCCGTACCCACTCCTGGTGTTCCATGTCAAGCGTCAATGGGGCCCCCGGGGGCGGTGTCTTGCCTCTACCGGAGGGTGCTACTCCCCCTTCTACCGGCAAGGCCCTCGTCACCCCGCGTTTCAAACAATGAGGTTATGTACGGAATTTTATCGCCAAAGCGGCCTAGTATATCTACTAATCGTAATTTACTTAACTAACACTAACACCATACGGACTTATTCTAATTTTTTAAACGTTAATTTATAACCGATTAGTTTTTACGACGAATGTCGGTTTGCTCACATAACCATCTGTTCGTGATTGCCCGCTTATCTTTCTGTCGCTTTTTTATATTATAACGGTAATAATTTCGAGACTTTTCTAGAACAATTAAACAATTCTCGGAATCGACCAGCGCCAGCTCGTCAGAAGAAACATCGTGATTATTCCAGTAGCTTCGTCTTCCGATAAGGAGTGGAAAATTCGTTACATTATACATATGGAATAATTAGTTCCCTTTATTTCCCTGTAATGTAGTACAATAACACACAACTTGTCAGTCATTTATGGTAAACATGTTAGTTGTTTTTACAAGTGAATATGTATTTTTATAATACACGTTTAACAATCTGAATGTCGTCCTCATTCAAACTTTGGACGTATTATTTGGCTACCGGAGGAATTTAACTGAGACGTTTACAGTTTATTGGTGATATTTGACTCATAGATGATTACAAATCGATAAAATGTCCACACTTTAGTTTTCACTACACTACAATATTATGATATACCTAGTAAAAATATAGGTCCTAATTTCAAATAGCCTGCCACAGCATATTTAGTTCGTAGAACTAAGTTGGACCGCCACGTGTCGAATTTTAAAATCACTAGGTTGAACATTTTGTACCTATTTCTCTATAACCCCTTGTCAATAACTATCCGAATATTCACTTACAGAATATCCAAAGTATTAGAATTGCAAATCTCATGTATTATGAGGGTAACCAAAAATACAAGTGACAGGACCTGCCCTGACTGCAGTGCCTCTTACGGCAGATTGTGAAAATACTCTACAATTTCATGCTCTTCTATGCGTGAAATTTAAATTTCATTCGAATTTTTGAGGGTTGTGTTCGGAAAGAATACTATATACACAAATTTGTTTTTTATTTTATTTGCAACATACTTTTATATAAATTTAGAATGACATATCGATATTTCATCTAAAATAGATCAAATAATTTAAGAATGAAATTGTTAAAATATAGATTTAATTTTTTTAAGGGCGTCACTTAGTATTTATTCATAAAGCATTCAGACTAGAATAAATCATTGAATTCAAGTTCATCATCTCACAGATAACTCACAAATCGCTTCAGTTATTGATGGCCTTTGTACAGGAGTGTTTTCAACGTGATGTGTTTCTACTGAAACTTCATAATCATCACTATCTAAAGTCAAAAAATCGGTAACATTAGCAGATGCGTCAGAATGTTTAACTATTTTGGAATCAACAATATTTGGAATGCTGTCTAAATGCAGACTCTTCTTAGAAAAGGAAGTATAGTCTGTTTTTGTGATTATGCAACGGATCCATAAATTTGTACATTTTTTTTCAAACTTAATAGGTTGCCCAAAAAACTAGAAGTTGAGTCAGTTATACAGAATCCGTTCTGTTTTTGTTTAATACACTAATAATTGTATTAATTCTCCATAAACAGAGAGATTATCTGCCCGACTAATTCATGGCTTTTATCAATTTCAGTAATTTTTTGCAAAGTTTAATGAATTCTAGTTAAACTTTTAAGAGCTTGCCCAATTGTTAATCAATATATTGTGTCTAAACTCGCCTTTTGAACCAGATTCAGCAGATTTCTTCAAAAAACTAATGAACTCTAATCGATTATTGCGAAACTATTTTTTAACTTCCTATCAAAAACGTGATATAAATTCGGTTTTTTTATGTCAACTATTTCTCTAGTAAATTTTGAAATTGAACATTTAACTTGGCACCTGTTTGGTCTAAGAAACTAATATTCTAATCAGTTTCCAGAGACTCAAAATTTAATAAATAATTGAAGCAAGAATCTCAATCAAAAAACATAAAATAATCGAAACTGCCGCCACGTCTATGCGCAATGGTGCCACGCCTTTTTGTACTCCATAGTTTCAAGAATCTTAGGAATATCATAGAATATTAAAATATTTCAATTATCGATTTGAATATTTAATTTAATATAAATTGTATGTCAATGTGTATGATAAATTGTTTGTTAAAAGAGATGTGACGATGAGAATAACAAATATTAATTTCAGTGCATTTTAAATTTCCATATAATATTTTCTTGAGGTAATAAGAACTACCAGGCCCCAATTACAGCAAAAATTTATTATTTGTAAAATGACGTTTATTTGT